>CM069526.1:74478333-75712500 GCA_035773235.1 Eospalax fontanierii
TACATCAGTGTTTGATATATAGCAGGCATTTAGTAAATTTTTATATAATAAATATATATAAAGGACTATTGAAGTTGAAACTTGTCTAAAACAAAATTGTGCATACATTACAGTTGTTGTATACATACATTCGTGCTACGATTTGTGCCATACTTGCTCCAAGATGAGTATCTATAGGTAAACTGCTAAATGGAAGAATCTGTATGTTTGTATTTTCTAAATTCTCATAAATTGCTTTCCAAAAATATTTCTATCATTTTTTACTTTCATTTACTATTTATCCAAGCAACTGTTTCTATTTATTTTCCCAGAGTAGTTGTCATACGTCATGTTAGGATTTGCTAATCTGTTAAGTGAAACAGAGCTCTTCATTATGTATTATTTCCCTGTAAAAAGTCTGTGTTTAGGGACTGGGGATTTGGCTCACTGGGTAAAGTGCTTGCTGTGCAAGAATGAGGACATAAATAAAAGCTAGATGTGACAGATGTGCCTTTAGCTCCAACACTGGGGAGAAAGAAAGGCAGATCAGTAGGTCTCACTTGCTAGCCAGTCTTGCAAAAACAGCAATGTCTATCTAGTTTGATGAAAGAGCCTGTCTTTAAAAATTAGGCAGAGAATGAAGGAAGATATCTACAGTCAACCTTTGTCCTCCACATGTTCATTCCTACAGGGGTGTATTTGCCTCCACATGTATGCTCACAACCATTTACACATGTACTCACCACGATTACCACTACCACACTCTAAAAAACATTAATTTTTTGCAAGGAAGGCACACTCTACACTGCTTTCAAAGCTTACCAGGCCTGCCCTCTGTTCTTCCGAAAGTTTCTCAAAGCATTTCAAGGCAGTATTGCTCTCTAGGAAGTGTCAACCTGGACTGAGATGGTGACTGGAGTATATATAGTTTCTTTCTAATCTATATACAAGTCAATTAAGGTTTTCTGTTAGAGGTGCTTAGTGGGATAGGGCATAATGGTGAGAGACGAGAGAGAGAGAGAGAGAGAGAGAGAGAGAGAGAGAGAGAGAGAGAGAGAAAGACAGAAAACAGTAGCCATGGAAGATTAGTTTTAGATATTGATCTTGTGGGAATGTCCTTCATGTGTAGCTAAACATTTAACATCCAACAGTGTTCCAACAGTGTGACTTTGGTTAAAACAAGGGGCTCTTGGAGGACAGGAACCTCTCTTGTTGCTATATAATATCCAGGAGGATGGTCTTCAACATGTCCTTTTGTGAGGAATAAGAGCCTAAGATAGCAATTTCCAGATTTACCCTGGAGTAAAAGGTTTCCTTCGACCCATGATTTCAGTGAGGAAGTCAGTAAAGTTTTAGGAAAACATAAATAAATTCATTACCAAAGATTCAGCTTTCTTTCTCTTTCATTAGTTATAATGTCACCACACCTGTGACAGACTTGGAAGGGGTACTATTGTGCAGGAAGACTCTTAGGCTGTAGTATTTTCCCACGAAAGGACTGGTTAGACTGGCAGTGACCTGCAAGAAGCCTCTTCTGTAATTTGGAAATAGATGTCAATACTATCCTCAGTGTGCAGCCATTCATAGAGAACATCAAGAGAACATCAAAATACTGCTTTGCTCACTATGGTGCTGCTAGCTTAGGAGCAGTGGCTGCCAACATGCAGGTATCCGGAAGGATACTTGAGCCGTGAATTTCTGTTATTTTCACTAATATGACGTTGTGATGTTCAGTAGGTGGACATATCAAACTTTACTATCCGAAATGCCTTCATCTAAATGGCTGATGCCTTGCTGGCAATATGGGGAATGTCCCTTATAGCAATGCACACATGACCTTTTAGAATGATGGCTTCTAGGTGTTGAACCCCATTGCCCATGAAAGAATAATAAACTAATGTTCCATGCACATATTGTCTCCTTTAGTCTTAACCATAACTTTGTAAGTTAAATATTTTTTTCCATTTATTCAAGCCTTTATGATAACATGAGGGAAAGCTTGCTTAAAGTCATAGAACCTTAATTCTAAATCTTTCTGATTTCAAAGAGTAAGGACTGGCAAGGCCCTGATAGCAGATGGCCAGCCACTCACCCAGATACATTTTTATTTTCTCTATCTAATTGCTGGTCTTACTGTTACTGTTCCCAATGGTGCTTGCAGACCATAAGTTTTGAAACTTGTTGATGAGTTCTAGTGATATTCCTTATGAATATAAGTATAACTTTTACAGGACGTATTAAGCTTGAAATTTTCAGATAATGTAATGTGTTTTATAACATCATCTTATTTAATTCTCACAAATTTATGACATTGGTACTACTATTATATTTATTTTATAGATGAGGAAACTGATGTTAAGGGACATGAAGAGGAAAAAGATAAATATCTTATATGGCAGCTCATGGCTTCTGGGGACAACTTCAGTTATTCACACAGGGTACCTCCATTCAAACTTTTAAAAAATAATCTTTTTTTTTTAGATTACCAACTACTAGATTTCCTTATGGCTTTTCACACATTGTTAGCTTTGTTGATAAACTTTCCCTCCTACCCTTCCTCCCTGCTATCTCCTTGTCCCTCCCACCTAAACTTTTAACCCCATTATTTCTCCTTCCTCTTTATTACCAAATGCATTCTATATCAATCTCCTCACAACTGGCCTACCAGTTAAAGGTTGTTGGTCAGTAAGCCTCCTGATGCTCCCTAAATATACAGGCAATAGTCACTGCTGCTGGGTGAACAACAGAACTAGTTTGTAGGAACCTATTTCTGAAGATGCCACATGTATTGATTAAAGGATATAGAGAAATGAAGCTGTACTTAGGATAGAAACTTCCTCCCAGAAGACTAACTCTCATAGTTTTGGAAGGTGCTATGCAGACTTTCATGGGAGAAAAGTCAACAGACTTACTCAGCTTTGGACCCTTGTGTGCAACAATGCCAGCATACTATGCAAGGTGAGTTCACTGTTGCAGTAGTGGCAAGTCTGTTATGGAGACAACCAATGCTTGCTGTTGTTTATTTGTTTTAATTGGATTTGATGCCCACTAAACAGGGAATTCACATCTCATACTTGGAAACTGATCAAAAGTCCATGTTCTAATGGAGAAGCTACAGTTCTTTGGCTAAATAGACATGATGTGCCTGTCGAATTACCTTTGAAATGATGATATCTATGCTTCTTCTATTAGTTTTGATCAGAGAAGTTTCTTTTTGCAGTGGTCAGAAATGATGACAGAGATATAACTGGTCAAAGTATGGAGAATAAATGACACTGATTACCCAGATGCAAATAAAACATCCATATCATCCTATCCCCAGGACTCAAAGAGCATCATGGAAAAAGGATAAAAAAATGTAAGAAGTGAAAGGCAGGGTAGTGATATGGAATGATATCTCTTCTTTCCTGCTTTTAATTTTTGTCTGTTTATGAGTCAAGACTGCAGAGCACAGACAACTTTTCACTAACTACACCACTGAAGAAAATGTCTCTTCCTACCGCATCAACTATTAACAGCCAGTAGCTGCTCAGAGAGGGTAGGATCTCATGGGCCTCACCCTTGCCAACTTCAGCTACATAAAAATCATCAGCGAGGGAATGTATATCTCACCCTGTCCCCAAGTCCAATTCAAATAGACCTAAGCCTTGAAACTCTGAAAGTGCTAGAGAAGAAGTAGGGGAAACACGTTGAGATCTAGGATATATAAGGAAAGAACTTCAATTGCTCAGAAAATAAGCCCCATAACTGACAAACGGGACTTCATGAAATTAAGAAGATTTTATTTAGCAAAAGAAAAAGTTAATCAAGTGGAGAGACAGCCTATGAAATGGGAGGTAGTCCTTGCCAGCTCTCCATCTGACAGAGGAATGATGTCTAGAATTATTTTCCAAAAACCAAGAAAACAAACAACTCAGTTTAAAAAATGAACTATAGAACTGAGCAGAGAATTCTCATGTCCAATTAGTGTATTAGAGGATTCAACATTCCTCTCTGTCAGTCAAATTCAGATTTCATCTCACCAGTCAGAATGACTCTCATGATAAAAACAAATGACAATAAATGCCAGCAGGGAAGAAGAGAAGGAGGAACCCTTATTCGCTGCAGGTGGGATTATAAACTGGGGTGTTCACTATTGAAATCAGTATGGGTATTTCTCCAAAAGTGAAAACGAGAACTATCACATGATCTAGCTTTAGCACTTCTAGGCATCAAAGGACTCTATTTCCTGCCACAGAGAAACTTGCACACCCATATCTATTGCTATGCCACTCACAGTTTCTGAGAAATGGATCTAGGCTGCGTTTATGAGTTGATGAGTCGATAATGAAAATGTGAAACACATACACAATAGAATTTTCATCAGCTACAAAGAAAAATGTAATTATTAGTATGAAATTTGAAAGAAAATGGTAAAATTGAAAAATATTAGATTGAATTAACCCAGACTCAGAAGGATAAGTACCACATAGTCTCTCTCATACATGGACCCTAACTTCCAAATTGATTTTTTGAGACAAGATCTCCCTGTAACCCTAGCTGGCTTGGAACTCAATATGTAGACCTTGAACTCACAGAGAACTGCCTGCCTCTCCTTCCAGAGTGCTAGTATTAAAGGTGTGTGCCACCACGCCTTGCTCTTAACTTCCAACATTTATATGTGTGTGTTTATGTGGGAGTGGGGAAGAATGAAGACCCGGAAATTAGAAAAGAATAGAAAGCAGGGAAAACTTAGAATACTTGTGATGTGCAATTATAGAGGAAACTATGGGAGATGGAGATGTTAGGTTGAGGATGGGAATGAGGAGAGAGAACGTATGAAGAAACCTACTACCTTTTAAGTGAATTAAAAATAGTTTTACAAGAAAAGAACACATGTTCTTTCATTCATCAATCATTGTATGGAAAGCCAAAGGTTTTGTTTCTATGCTTAAATAGGTCCACTTAAATAGGACATTCCCCCTTGTCCTTTATTTATTAATTTAAAAACATACTGTTTTGAGCCATGAGGGGTAGCACATACCTTTCATCTCAGCACTTGGGAGGCACAGACAGGACGACATAGTGAGATAGATGCTACCCAGGGCTACAGTGTGAGACAATGTCTCAAAAAAAATGCTAATGGGCCTGTCTGAGAAAGAAGGACAGGTATCCGAAATGCTGTACTAGGTTAAAGTTTCAGTGACCTTTGAGGTATGTTTATGTAAACAAGAAAATGCTCATGGTGCATTCTCTAGGACTCCCAAAGATCTCCTACAGGGTAACCATTGCTTTTCTCAGTTATTTAAAATGGTCACATACCCACATCTACAATGACTTTCAAAAAATAATCTTTATGACATGTTTCAGAGAATGTGCATCTTACTTTACAGTCTAAAAGTGCAAATATAACTTAGACCTTAACATTAAACAGGAGCTATCCAATATTCAACTCCTCATTCAGTGTTTCTAGACAGGGTCTTTTGTGAACTGCTGATTAGCTTATTATTTACTGTACAACTCAGGCTGGTCTTGAATTCACAGAAAACCTCCTGCTTCAGCCTCCCAAGTCCTGAGATTGTGGGCATGCATCATTACACCCTGCTCCTTATTTATCTCTGGAGTCACACTTCTGTTATCTCGTCACTGCTTTGTGCCATGGTTTGAACTTTTGCCCAGTGATATGTTCCTAAGATATTCCTTTGTAATAAGCCCCATGTCCTACTGGCAGCGTTCAGAAGTGAATGGAGCCGTTTTTACAACGAGAACAAAATACAAATGTGTCAAAAAGAAAATCACTGAACAACAAAGAAAATGCCACAGATATGACTTAATTTATTTTAAAATATAGGACATGTTTTCTCTATATTAAGGCTTATCTACTATCTGTAGCAATGGAAACGATCATTATGTGCATTTTTCCTATTATGTAGTTTCTCTCATGGATTGTAGGATTGCTTTATCTATTCTAAAGTTGTACTTTGCAAGATGTATCCATTGTCAACATTTAGCTTTTGAACATTTTAAATGTGACTAGTACAACAAAGGAATTGCATTTAATTTGACTTTAATTACATCTGAACTGAATATGTACATTTTTTTCTTGCCATTACTTGCACAATACTGTATTCACATATCACCTAGATTGTACTAAAAGTATTTAATGCAGAATTCAATATCACATGTAGTTTTGCTTGTCATAATGACTATAGAATCCCTGTATCTATTACTATTGTCTTAAACACAAATACAGGGTATGGCGGTTTGGATGAAAGTGTCTCCCATAGTATCAAATATTCAAACACTTGGTCCCCAGTTAGTGACACTGCTTGAAGAGGTAATGAGATTTCTCAGGCAAGTAGTCTTGCTGTAGGAAGTACATTACTGACGAAAGACAGGCTTTGAGCATTCTTAGCCTGGTCCTACTTTCGGCTTGCACCCCCTGCTTCCTGTGCATACTTGAAAATGAGAGCTCTCAGTTTGCTGCCATGGCTGCCCCCTGCCATGATTCCCCAGCCGTTATCAACTATTAATCCTCTGGAGCCATAAGCCCAAATAAACTCTTCCTTTTAGAAGTTTCTATGGTCATGGTATTTTATCACAGCAACAGAAAAGTAACTAATACACAAGGCTAATGTACACAACTTTCATTTAAGAGATTAAAAAATTGCAAAATATGATTTCTAGTAAACTTGTGACCCCCCACATTTGCCGTATTAGAAAACACGATGGACATTAAGGACATGTCTGCACATAAATGTATTCTCCTCGTTTCTGTAGGTATTGATCTTCCTTCAGCTGAGATTAGTTTATGTTAGATGAAAATCAGAAACTAACGACATTACAATCAGAATATGAACTAATTCTTTTGTGAAATGACACACAGATCTATATAAATATTCTCATCAATGCTTATGAAATGACCCTAGGAGAAAACATAAATAGGCAAATAATACAAATAATAAAATCAGATAAGACAGTGATTTTGGGAGTAGGAAAAGGAACAATCACTAGAAACTCACCGAAGAAAGTCATAATTCATTGCTACTAATTTATTTATCAATTGACTGCATCAGCTTCCCCAATGTGCTATATTCTTAAAATCCTTACAAGCCCAGGAATTCCACCAGTGAACCTTAATATTTCCAGCACTGAACCTTAATACACACACACACACACACACACACACACACACACACACACACACAGTATCCCTGTAGCCCCAGCTGGCCTAGAACACACTATATAGACCAGACAGGCCATCATCTCAAAGAAATTCTCTTGCCTCTGGCCTTTGAACATTGGAATTAATAGCATATGTCACTACTTCCAGTCCCCCAGTTCACACAGTTCGTAGATCACTGCCTACCTTAATTTATGTGAGAATTTCAAAGCCCATTCAAGTATTATAGGCTGAAAATTCTGAGCAGACATAACCAATTGATATTTCTAATGTGGCAAAGATAGATGTAATATTGATCAAAACATAAATCATTTCCTTGAAATACACTTCTAGTCAGTATTTGGGAGTTTGGGATGGCATTTATAAGTGTCTGATTTAGCAATACTGTTTTCAATATACATTTCTTACAAAATATATTTCATGGCATGAGTTGATCAAGTTCCATCTAAATTTAAATATTTAAAATGATATCATCTTAATTGATTTTAGTTTTTTTTAAAAATAACAGCGTTCAGATTATATTTGGGCTTGGAGAGAGATGAATGTAAAATAATAGATGGGAATGAGGAAGACTCTTCTCTCTGTAAAGCAGAAGGCTACTCTTAGTTTTCACATTAATCACTCACAGAAAAGTGGCAGAGAATGATTTTCATGTGTACAAAAGAGTAATATTAGTGTTCAAAGCTGTCATATATTCAAAATTTGTAATATTGATAAAAATTCTTCATGGAGGATTTCATGTGGGATTTAAAAAAAATTGTTCCTCTCTTGGTTGACTGCCAATTCAATAGGATTGATTTTGTTCACATCTTTTCTACCAATTAATATCACACAAGAGAATAAACCACTTAAATTCAGTATCTTTCCTCATACAGAATCTTCAAAGAGTAAATGTTTTTCATGAAAGGAGCCAGTGTTGGTAATTACTGTGTGAATGCTGAGCTGCACTCTGCTTGAAGTGGAGTGAAATAGAATGATTGAGTAGAGAACAGTGCGGTCTGTAAGAACTGATGAACACAGAGAAATTGGAGTTATGATTTGACTTATAAATCAGTGCTTTTCACAGAAGTGACTAATAGAAGCAGCACTTACTTCAAGAGAAATACTTGAGTGAATTTGTTTCGATAGTTTCTTGATACTAATCACTCTTCATGGGGATATAAAATAGTTAAATTTTGCCAACCACCACTGTCCTTGTCTTGCACTTTCACCCTTTCATTAATGCATAGTCAGATGGGACTGCTTCAATTTTACAGTGATTTCTAGTGATTAAGGAGTTAAAAACAAACTTACGGAATTGGCTTCAGATTTTAAAAAGTGCATATTAGAGTATAACCCAACTTGAGTTCCTAGGGAAGTAAATTGTTGGGATAGTGTCTTTGTTTTTTAGTGTTTTAATGTGTCAGTAAAAATTATGTGTATTCTTAATGTCAATTTTTTAAAATCTGGGATTTAATTAATTTATTTTCATGTGTGTGCATGTATGCATGAAAGTGTGTGGTATGATGGATGTATATGCATAAATTCTCACATGTGTGTGGACACACTTCTGTGTGTGAGTGTGTATGTATATCTGTAGGTCCAGGTTGATGTCTGGAATCATCTTTAATTGTTCTTCTACTTTATTTATTTAGGTAAGGTCTCTCAATCAAACCCAGAGCTCATCATGTGGCTCATCTTTCTAGCCAGTTTTTTCCTAGGAATTCTTGTCTCCATATTCTGATATTGGAATTAAAGGTGGGCCATCTGACCCCACTCAGCATTTATATGGGTTCTGGGGATCTGAACTCTAGTGTTCATACTTTAGCAGTAACCACTCAAACTGCTGAGAAATCTTCCCCGTTTCTGTGTTCTAATTTAATGCCACCAATCCACGCCACATTATGAGGGAGCATACAATGATAGATACAGGGCCTGGAGAGAAAGCTGGATAGTTGAGTGCTTGCTCCTCTTACAGAAGACTTAGGCTCATTTCCCAGCACCTACATCATGCATCTCACAGTTGCCTATAACTCTAGCTTTAGATCATCTGACACCCTCTTTTGACCTCTGTGGGTACCTGCACAAACATGACATACATACACAGAAACATACACACACACAAATTTTAAAATGTATTCTTGATTTCTTAAAAATTTTATCCAATGTGTAGTGATTACATTCTAACCTTTCCCTCATTTCTGTCCCCATCCTACTCTTCTGTAAGAATTCATGACTTCGCTTATTACATTTATTCTTCTAAAGTCCCATTGAGTCTAATCTGTGTTCCCCAAATGATTTTGGGTTTAGATCTATCCCTTTGCATCCCATCAACAGGCTTCACACCATTAAAATACTGACACTCTGGACAGGCCAGGTGGCACACACCTTTAATCCCAGTACTTGGCAGGCACAAGCAGGTTGATGTCTGTGAGATCAAGGCCAATCTGTTTAGCACTGCAAGTTCTAGACCAGCTAGGGCTACAGGGAGACCCCTATCTCAAGAAGGAAACATAAAGAAGTAAATATTTGGGGGCTAGATACATGGCTCAGCACTGAGAGCTCTGGCTGCTCTTGCAGAGAACGTGGTTTCATTTCCCAGCACCCATATGGTGGCTAACTACCACCATCCATAACACCAGTTCCAGAGCTTCTGACACCCTCTTCTGACCTCCATAGCATGACTTGGGTGTGCCTGCCTACATGCAAGCAATATACTTATACACATAGCAACATCAACAACAAAAGCTGACACTCCTTCTGTCAGCAGCTACCAGTTGCCAAAAGACCCTCATCCTTCCTTGATGGATTTTTTTTGTCAGGCTTGAGCTTGAACAGGTTTTTGCATGTTGTTACATATATTATGGGTTCATGTGTGTAGCTAGATTGTGGTATCCAGGCAACAATGTTTCCTTGTATTCATCTACCATCTCTGGGTCTTACAATATTTCTTTCTCCTCTTCTCAATTGATCTTTATCCTTGGGAGGAGAAGATGTGAGAGTAGATGAAGAAGCTGATTCTTCACTGATAAATTTTAGGAATCATTTGGTAGTCTTAATTTAACTTGAGTTATACTGTTGCAATAGGCATTTCGCAAATGTAAAATATGTCATCACTTGTTTTAGAGCACAAAGAATAATTATAGTTATCCATAAGTTGCTTTTCTTTTCTCTTATAAAAACTTTACCATGTACTAAGAATATTGTAGCTACTTAGAGACCAAAAGTTATTTTTATCTTTTTCCTAACAGTTAAAAAACTTTATATTTAATTTGCATTAATGTGTGTATGCGTGTATGTGTATGTAAGGATAAAGGACAACTTTCCAGAGTTGGTTCTCTCTTTCCACCATGGGATCCAGGGATTAGACTCGCATCATTAGTTTTGTTCACCAAGTGCTGGCCCATTTAGCTGGCCCTTGCCCAATGTTTTTACTATATGATGTTTATCAGTGTATGGCACCATTCTAGAGTCACGAAAAATTCATTACAGCTGTGCAGAAACTTCAAAACTGTTGTTAAATGGGAGAAACTACTTGTACTAAATTAGCCTCCTATTTATTGACCTCAAAAATTACATAAAATTTCTTTCTTAAACCTCTATATAGAGCTTCAAATATAGTTCAGTGGTAGTGTGGTTGCCTATCACCCATGAGAGCCGGGTTGAACCCACAGCATTACAAAAAATTAGAAGAGAAGAGCACCTTATGTGAATGGCAGTGAGGCAATCTTATTTTTGCAAGTTATACTTTGAAGACTCTTTTTAGCAATTTAACTATGAATAATAACAAAACAGATTTTAGTGACTTGCATTTCTATGAAATGTAGAAATCTAGGTTGTAATTTAATGCCACCAACTGAGACCACGTTATGGGATAGAATAAAATGGTGGATATTGGAGTTGGATGATGACAGGGAATGTTTCTTCCACCCACAATTCTCTGTTTACCTAGTGTCAGACCTTGTAACTCATGGTTTTCCTGCCCTTTCCAACACATTTCTTGTTACCTGTCATGTGCACATTTCCCCTAGTAAAATCCTTGTTGTTTTATATGCTTATGGTAGTTGAATGCTGTAGGCTAAAGACACATAGAGAGGGCTTCATAGTATGTAAGCCCTATACTGACTATAGTATTTTATTTCAAGATTTGGCTATGTGGCAATCTTTATATGGATTGAAAATATCTTTTTAACTCTATAATATTTATAGGATTTACTGGGGAATTTATTTTTGTTTCTTTGCTTACTTTGAGGTACAGTATTATGTTTTCTAGACAAGCCTCAAACTCCAGTGGGTTTGACCATGAATATCAAGTCTTCTGCTTTCACCTTCCAAGAGCTGGGATTACAGACTAGACCAGTTACAGACTACCCACTGCTTGTGATGGAACTCCTGGCTTTGTACAATCTGGGTAGGGAAGCCCCCTGTCAACTGAGCTATATTTCCATCCCTAGAATTTAGTTTATTTTTTATTGCTACTTTGTATTTTATCTATTAACAGATATTTATGTTGTATATATTATATTGTATATATTGAATATTCAATTTAAACATTATGCTTGTTTGTACATATTTCTATGTATATTTGAGTGTGTGTTCTTGTACTCCATAGTCTGTATGTGGTGGTCAGAGGACAACATTAGGCACTGATCTTCATCCTTCAGCTTGTTTGAGGTAGAGTCTCTCTTCACTGCTAAATATTCCAGATTAGCTGGTTCACAAGCTTCTAGGAGTCATCCTCTCTCTGCCTGCCATCTTGCCATAGGAATGCCAGAATTATAGGCAAGTGCTGCCATATCTAGCTGTTACGTGGGTGCTGTGGATCTAAATTCAAGTACTTAATGCCTATACTGCCAGCATCTGGCCACTGAACCATCACCTCGATCCTACTGTTTCAATATCATCATTTGAAAATGTACATCAATAAGCACATACATATGTACATATTATATAGTGAACATGCAAGTAAATTCTGGTTTATTTAGCTGGATTAGCAATTATTGAATTAGAGTATATGTACATTAACAATTTTCTCATATACAGCCCTGCTTATTATTAGCATAAGAAATTAGATGAAACAAATATGCCTGTGAAGTATGAGAGTTCATCTTCCTCTTTAGTTTTGCAGAACTACACATGATAAGATTGTCTAACCTTCTAATATTCACAGAGAATGCTTTAGTACCCATTTTTATGATGATGATAACTAACATCTTTGCACATATTTGTTGGAGTCTTTTCAATTCCATTGATGCTTCATGCACTACCTTATAAATGAAGTTGTTTTTAAATCAGAAATGATGGAGTTAATTGGATTCTGGTTCTGACTCATACAGAATGGAATCAATTTTTGCATGCTCACAGGAGAACCATCATCCACCATCGACTTAAATACTTTCAATTAAGTAATTTCTACTAACACTCTGTGAATATCTTTTAATATTGGAGAATTCGGAGCTCTGAAAAAATAGCTTGCAAATTGTTTTTCTCTATTTAGTAATCCCTCATGTTTAAAACCCCTCTATTCATTTTCATAATTACACGCTGGTAAGCTTTTTCTAGCAATTTGTTTTCTTCATATCGTTTAAATATATTTTCAATGCATTTTCAGTTTATATGCTTCATAGTCCTATTCCAAATAGGAAGCCACCAAGGGCTTATGCTTAAGAAATTTCTGTGTGCTCAAAACTAAGATTGCTGCATCAGTGACCTCTTTCCATTTTTATTATATCATAGTTTCTGTTTTTGCTGTTATTTGCAAATGATATATTAGAGAAGGAAGCTAGTTTGACACTTAACTGTAACCAAAGCTCACACTTGAATGTGTTGGTCTATCAGTTGGGGGATGGGCTTGTATAACAAAGTTCAGCTGATCCAATTTAATGAAAGTAGGCTGAAATATGGTGCATAATATATAGAGGAATTGGGTCTTTTGTGTTTTTGCCTATACGGAGCACACCTCCCTCCCCTTATTGGTTTGGTCAACTTAAACAAAGATGAGAGAACTCATAGGTCACAGCTTCAAGTTTCTCTGAAAGTCCTGGTTTGGTCTTGGTCTTCACTGGCCTGGATCAGTCAGCCAGAAAAACCAGCCTTTCCAGGTCTTTGTCTCAGATTAAGAGCAGGAAGTGTGATGTATTTTGCAGGCTTTGGTGACCCCTGTTTGCTTAATAGAGATTTAATTCCTTCCACAATCACCCAGAGGAAAAGCCTTGATATTTTTTCACCTGCCAGATCCCAGGGAGGAGATTTTGATCTCATGTTGAGTAACTTGCCCACTCCAGTTCAATCCACTGAATCTGATACAGTAAAAATATGTAGGCATGACTGCCTTTGCTGCAGCAACATGGTGTAAAGGGATAGTCAAGACACCGGTAGAAGCTGTTCTCAGATGTGAAGTAGCAAGGAAAAATTACAGTGCTGTTTTCGGTAACTGGTGGGTATGGGTAATATTTAATAAGCATCTGTATTTGGTTCAGAATTAGACCTTGTCCAATTGTATAGCATAGTATAGTCAATTTACAGTTCTAGCAATTGGAATGTATATTAGCTAATTTTCTCATTGTTGTAACAAAATATTTGACAAAAGTTATGGAAGCAAAATTATTCTGGCTCATAGTTTGAAGTTAGCGTCTAGAACCCTAGTCACCACCATTCAGGTTAGGTCTTCTCTGATCTTAGGTTTTTCTGATGGTTTAATTTAGCACAGGAATTCCCACCCACTGTACCTGTTCTATACTGTGTTAACATCTCCCTATCTCACTTTCCCTTCCCTTTTACCTTCACAGCTGCCAGACATCCCTAAAGTCAGATCTTCTCACTTTAGCTCCATCACTTTCTGTCCTCCAGAAATGTAATGAAATGTAAATGCCAGGTTGAGCACTGATCTTTCTGACCTTGTCATAGTTACAGTTTTTAACTTGACACACCTAACTGAGGAATTTTCTATACTGAATTATTCTGTGTGCCTGTCTGTTGGGGTATTGTCTTAACTACTAATTGATGAAGGAGGGTCTACCCATTGACAGTGGTAGCATCTTCCTAGGGAAGTGGGTCTGGGTTGTATAGAAGGGCAGTTGAATGTGAGCCTGGAAGCTAGCCAGTAAGCAGTGTTCTTCCATGGTCTGCTTCAGTTCTTGCCTCCAGCTCCCTCCCAGAGTTTCTGCCTTGGTTTCCCTAAACAACAGATTGCAATATGTATGCAAAATAAATTCTTTCTTCCCACAAACTTTTCTTGGTCAGTTTTATCAAAGCAACAGAGAAGCAGACCTCAGAAGTCTATATTCTTTCTACTATATCATGAATGTTTTCACTAAAGTCATCAACATTTTATAATGGTGGAGTAACCAATCTAATGCATGAGAGAGTTTATAAAAATATCAAAGCATAAGCAAAACTTATATATAAGTTTTAAGAAATTTGGAAAACAGTTTCTAGTAAATCTGTGCATTATAAAAACAGCACTTCCTTCTTTTACATACAAACTTACCCCTTTGCAGTTTCACATTGAATGGCCTCTCACGGAGCATAGAATCTAGGACTGGATAGACGTTGCATTGAATAAAGCACTTAATGTACAAGTTATGTGGGTTCAGATCTGCATAACCCACATAAATCTGAAAGCAGTAATACCTATCTATAATCCTAGCACCTTTTTACTGAAATGAGAAGCAGAGACAGGAAGCACTCTGGAAGCAGGGTGTCCACAGTGGTGAACAACAAGAAACCATTTCTGAAAATCAGCAAAACAAAAAACCAAGTGGAAGGTGAGGACTGAAATTGAAATTGTACACCTGTGAGCTAGCTCCTGCCAGCCTTTTGACAGACAATACACAGTATGAAATAGAATAAAACTCTTGTTCCTCAGGGAAGGTTTAGCACAGGGTCTCCTAAACTAATAGTTCCCAATTTACCTGACAGACGACTATATGCATGTGTGAGAAGCGTCTGAACAGGCCAGAAATTGCCCATCTGAGCTCAGCCCAAATATCATATCCACAATACTAGGAGATAAATCCATATTATGTGAAGCCTCTATGCTTTGGCATGGCTTTTCATGATGATAAAATTGCAAAGCTGTCCAACTACATTACAGAAAGGAGAGTATCTGTGTTTAGTATTCTTATTTGTTTATTTTTTGTATATGTATATACATGTGTGATATATGTACATGTTCATGTAGATGTCTTTACATATGCATAAAGGTCACATGCACGTATCTATGTATATGTTGAGAGGCTACAGGTTGGCACCAGGAGCCTTCCTCAGTTTGTCTCCAGCTTGCTTTTGCATTCAGGTCTCTCTCTAAATCGAGAGCTCACTGATTCAGCTACACTCATTGGCTAGAGAGCTTCAGGGATCCACTTCTCCAACCATCTGTAATTCCAGTTACGGGGGATCTGGTTCCTGCTTCTGTCCTCTGTGGGCACTGCATGACACAGGTGCACTTTCATACACTTGCAGGCAGTGCACTCATACACATAAAATAAAATAATAAATAAACAAAAATTTAAAAGCTGAATGAATTACAGAAACATTGACATAATTAATATCACCAAGTGCCAGAATGAACCCATGCTATACCTATACAAAGCTTTCTGTTATGTGTGATAATGGATGTCTAACTATATGGGACATGGGGTAGGTTTTTCTTACTGAAGCTAATGGTATCCTTTTTTTGATATAGTTAAGTCACTTCAAAATCTAGGTTAAAAAATCTTTACAAATGAAAACATGGACATGCACACTAGGAGAAATGTTGTCATCCCATTGCTCGGGGCCAGCCTGAGGGGGACAAAGGGTCTTCACCAAGTGGGGGTGAGAGGCATGGAGTCAGAACACAGACACTGGGAGGTGTCTGCATTCTGCGGAGGCTAGCCTGCGGAGGCTAGCCACTGCAAACATGTTTACTCAAGGAAGTGCAAGGGGTTTTATGGGTTTGGTTAGTCAATTGCTCTACAGAATGGTTCCCAGCTGTGGCCAATAGTGATCTGTCTCCAGGTAGATCATCTCAGTACAGGTTCTCTCCAGACACAGGGAAGAAGCTGGTGTCATGCCTGGCTGGAGCAGAGCAGAACACCACATCCTCAGAGGCCATTTATTTGTTCTTCATGGCACGTGCCCTGGCTAAGGCCCATCCTGCATTATACCATACAGAGAAGAAGCCTAATCACTAATAAACTTCACCTTTAAAATCTTTTGTTCCAATCCTTCCTTTCTCTAAATACTCTGAAATTTATAAAAATACTAAGGAAAAAACCTTGCTTTCTCACCAAAATAATGTTTTCCAATTTTTCTAACTTGCTGCATATTTCTATCTTAGAAATAAAAACTGATTCTTTCAGAAGGAGTTTATTTAAGCTAGAGGCTTTTATGCCTCTAAATCGGATTACTAGCAGAGAATCTACCATAATAGTTTTGATCTTTGACAGGAGAAACAGATTCTTCTGAGAAGACCAGAAATGGTAAGCTAAAAATATCATTTTCAAAATTTACCACCTAGGTTGGTAAATAAAATGTGTGTTCTTTTTTGATCTCTGGGACAAATCTCCATTAGTAGGCTGAATGGTTGTCCACTATGTTGTGGTTTGAATAGGAACTGTTTCATATAGGTTTATATGTTTGAACCCTTGGTTGGTCACTAGCAGTTATCACTCTTTTGGAAGGTTGTGACACTTTGAGGGGTTGGACACCTTGTTGGAGGAAGTGTGCCAATGAGGGTATTCTTGAGGCAGCCACATCCTGTTAGCTATCCCGTCTTTGCCTCCTGACAGCTGGAGCTACATGACCAGCCCTGTGGGGCTTCTTGTGTCATTTCTTCTACACCATGATGAGCTGTGTCCCCTCAACCTATAAGCCCAGATACACCCTATCTTCTGTAAGTTGCTTCTTTGTCACAGCATCAAGGAAAGCAAGTGGTGCAGATATTATCAATAAAAATCTCGTTTACAAAATTCATTCAGAAACTATTACTGTGGAATCAGAAATGCCCCATCATTGCTGTATACAAGCAAGCATACATGTTTATCTTTGATTTTATTTCTCCCTATCTCAGAAAGCATCTCACTGTAAAACAGAAACAACTGACATTTGAATTCAGTGACACGTAGTATCTTAACATTTCATGAGAGCAGTAGAGTGTGCCATGTAACTGTTCATAACCTTAAAAGAAACAAGATTTCCAAAGTTTTATCTATCATCCTTCCAGGCACCAATACCTTGCAGAATGTATTTCTTAGATTGGGACTTTGAAGCACAACTGTCTGAAAGCAATATCAGTGGGGTCTGTACCCATGTCAAAGATTGACTACAGGCATTTAGATATGCTTAGTTTCTAACTTGGGCATGGCTAGACCAATTATGTTCTCCTCGGGTAAGCCCATTTGGCAGCTGAGAGGAGTTGCAATCTATGGAGGACAATGCTGACTGAGAAGGGAGAAAATTCATCAGTCTGTCAGCAAGCAATCATTAGGGATCCCCTTGAGCAAAGTAGAATCTGAATCTTTATCACAACTGCAAAAGCTGAGCAGGAAAAGGTTTCATTAAATACACTTGAGTTTTTTCACAAATGTACCAATAGCATAGTGTCACTGGATGGATTGAGAACATGATGAAAGTTTGAATATACTTCTATTAAGTAAATTAAATTAAGAATATATGTTGATAATTAAATGATGGAATCCCTAGCCCAGGTTAGCTCTCAGGAAAATAAGGACATCTCTAGGAACATCCTTTTCTGTCCAAATTGCAGGTCATGTAGGTCCCATTAGCTATAATGTTGTCAACAGTTAATTTCGCTTACCGTCTGCTTCTATACTGGTTTCATGGCCGCAATTACCAGAATTAACTCCATGGATATATGTTTTTGCTTTATGTTGCATTCTTTCAGTAAACACACATATACAAACATGCACATATATACAGACATACACATGAACATACATCCACACACATACATACACATGCACACTTTTGCAAGTTTTTTCCTGAGTTTAGTTAGTTTGCAATAAATTTCCACCTTTTCCCTTGTCTGCTCAAATCTTAAATCTTTTATCTCTATAATAAAGATTGCTTCCTCCACAAACCCTCTATTTTTGTTGGAAACATTTTTTATTCCTGGATTTTGCATAATAATAGTGTTGTAAACATTTTGTCTGGACAAAATAGATCTCTAATAAATATCAGCTCTTTTGTTTTCTTTCATATTTTTATTGTATTCTGTACTGGGCATTTTAGAATCATTTTTACTCTGTACACTGTGATAGATTGTCTGGAAAGACATGCAAACATTTCTTTTCATTCTGTAATGTCCAGACACTCCTCTATTAAACGCATGGTCATCATATTCCTCCTCTGCCACCATGGAGTTGGCAGGATTTACTTTGGCCATTAAAATGCGGCTGTAGTTGTTTTGTGGGAATTCCAATTCAAGCATTGGTTAAAGGGCCTTAATTTCTTGGGATCCAGACGCCAATATAATGTATATGACATCACTCAAATCAAGTTCCATCTCCTGCCAGTCTGTCACAAACTGTGGAGCTGCAAGCTAGCAAGCAGTAATTGCTGTTACATCATCAAGGTCTGAGCTGGCTAGGTTTATAATAAGAGGCTATCAAAACATCAACAATGCATTTTAAGCAGGCTCTCTGAGGAAGTACAACGTGGCTGGCTTGTCTGATTATAGACCTTCTGGTGCCTAGGTAAATGTGATGATAATTGCAGTGTCATGAAAATAGCATCTCAAAAGGAAATGAACATGTTTGGCTCATTGGCCTTTTTTAGTTCCCACTCACCATTCAGCTCATTTAGGATCTCTCTTTCTCTTTCTCTCTCTCTCCATAAAGTGTGTGTGTGTGTGTGTGTGTGTGTGTGTGTGTGTGTATGATGTACATGCATATGAAGGTTCGGGTACATTCAATGTGCAAATGCTTGCAGAGGCAAAACAAGAGCGTGGATGTCTTCCTCTGTTCTCTGTGCTTTCTTGCTTGTGGGTCATCGAATTCCAGGCCTGTTTCCTTCCCTTCCTCACCTCACCACCCAACAAGGGCATTATAGGCACGTGCAGACCTAGTGAGTGCTGAGGATGCAAACTCTAGTCCTCATGCTTAGAGACCTCTTTCCCACCTGCTGAGCCATCTCTTCAACCCATAAATCACTGCTTTAAGTCTGAATGATTATGTTGCAGATACTGTTTGCAACTCTGATTAGCTGTCATCTCACAATGCATCTGTTCATGTTTGCTCTGAGATACTGGTTTATACAATCTGATTTGAGGCCAAATCTTCACTGTTCTGTTGCAAGGATATTCTGCTGGACATTTTCTTCAGGTTGCTCCCAAGATCTGATATAGTCTTTTAAGATTCAAATGACTAGAGGAATGATTACTTATGGGCCCTTTCAACAACCAGAAAAATAAAAGTTAGATGGCCATTAATTTTTGTCCATTGAAGACAAAAAAACAGTTGAGGTGGCATTATCTTTAACTGGTGTTGAGATTCTTCTAGGAATCATGATCTCCTCCTGGCCCCCTCGATTTTTCTTGACTTCCACAATTCTATAAAGTGCTGAAATGTTGAGACATTAGTTCAGAATCTTCCCAATCATGTGCTTTCCACCATGATGCTCCATCTTCCCATAAGGCCACTGGAGCCAGGTAACCATGGACTGAAATCATGATCAAATATGAACCTCTCTACTTTTTAAGATGTTTATGTAGGTTACTTTGACACAGCAACGGGAGGCTGCTTAATATACATCATGTTCATCAGTGAGTCTTGAAAGTCTTGCTGTTTACCACATCATTTTTAGAATCAGTCATATTCTTTTCTCTGGGATTCACTACACAGCTGTAATATATGAATAAGATGAAATTTAATCATATTTAAAGATATTTACTTTCCTTAAATGTGGTTTTTATTTTCCTCCTCTTCTTCCTTTTCCTCTTTATTTTTATTCTTCCTAGAAATTGTGCTATCTTGATATGCAGCTCAGGCTAACCTTGAACTCATGTTCCCTCCTGTTTTAAGTGAGTTCTATTTAAAACCAAAGATGTTTCTCTCCATTCTTTCCAAAATAGAAAGAGATAGCCAATCATCAGTGTTATATAAAGAAACAGAACTGAAACAATATGAATATGAATATACATGTACTTTATTAATTCAGCTTACATTGAAATAGTGACAAGTTGTCTTATGCTGGTGAGGCTGAGAACAAAGTATTTGTTCAGTCCCTGAAGCTGCCTGAGCAGTCAGAGTAGTTCCACGGTATCTGTCTCACATTGGGTATTTTGAGAACCCAGTAGCTTCTCAGTCTATGAAGTTGGGTGCTTCAGTAGTCACAAACTGAAGCTCAAAATATAGAGAGTTCTTGGAAGTCTTAGTCAATCTTAGATGGAAGCCTGGGAACACTGCTTCTTATATAAGCAAAAGAATCAGCAGCAGCAACAACAAAGTAAGTTGGCAAAAAGATAGAAGGCCAGACAAACAAAAGGTGGATGAACTTCCTTCTGTCATGCCATTTAAAAAAAAATCTGGATTTCCATATCAGCTGAGACCTGCTGTTCAGATGATTCTGATTTGTGGCAAGTTCACCTTAAAAACAACCACCATAGAGATATAACTGCACATTTCTAGTCATGACCAGTGCCCTAGCAATATCTAAATATTGCAGAGAATGTGAGACAGTGTGAGAAAAAGTTTAAGGAACAGGAACCACTGATTTTATTTGCATTATAAGGGTGTTCCAATGAGATTCAGAAGACTTTGGAAACTTGCAAATGGGAGAAACTATTCCTTTTTATGTCCAGTCTTGACCTTGCAGAACACCTAACACTGTGCTCTACATATTCAATATAGAATTCTATTTGTGAACAAAGTCTGTTATTTTTTTTTAGGTTCCTTGATCAAGTCTGTGTTCCTGAAATCAAAATTACCAGATGAACATTTAATGTTTGTGAAGATCTATTTAATTATTTGCTTATATAAGTGGGTTGCAAGCATGAAGTACCCTGAAAAGCCAGAAGAAAGCATCAGATCCCATGGAATTGGAGTTACACATGGTTGTGAGCTGCTACTTGAGTGCTGGGAACTGAACTTGGGTCCTTTGCAAGACAGCAAACTCTCTTAACCAATAATTCAGGTCTCTAGCCCCTAGCATGCATTTTTCTTGGGAGGGGGAACAAAGTATGAGGAAGGAAAATATAAAAGAAAACTAGGAAATTGATAAAAGGAGCTACTCAGGAAGGAGATAAATGTGAATAACAAACAACACAAATAATTTGGTAAAAGAAACTTTTATTAAAGCCTGGATCCAGCAAAATAGAGTCAAAACAGTGTGGACATACTAGATGGGAAATGAGAAAGGCTAATGCCGGCATAAAGACAAGTTAGTGTGGGGTGAACGGATTGCAAAGGAAATGTCAAAGAAGGTTAAGTTTTTACATATCTTTTCTCTAACAGAGTCTTTAGTCCCAACATTACCAAACCTCCTTCCTTCCTGGAAAATAATCGAAAAAAAAATTTGCTTGTCTCGTTTTTTCTTTGCATTAACCTTTCCTAATTAAAATATGAACTTTTGTTTTATTTATATAAGATACTTAGAATGTTATTGCTACAGTGTAAGCTATTCCCCCTGTTTAATAATTTGCAAGTAATACAGTTTCTTAGCAATATTCTTATGGAAAGGTCATTGAGGCTACAAAACACATTTAGCTGACAGTACTTGAGTTTAAGCCTTTGAAAACATATTCAACAATTAGTTTGTTTGGAACTTTTATGAAATGCCACTCTTTCCTATGTCCCACCCCCAACTTGTCGGCATCCTCCTCCTCCTCCTTTTCCTTCTCCTCCTTCTTTGTCTCCTTCCATTCCTCTATTTCTCCCTAGTTATAATGAGAATTCACTAAGACTTCTGTAATCTAAACCAATCTTTGATTGTAGTTTCAGATTTTCACTGTAATCTCTATTAGAAGTTATTCTGGAAGGTTTGAGTATATAAGAATAATATGTCTCCTTTAGGAAGTCTATATTTTTTAAAAAAATATTTATTTTGGCCTTACTGATGCAGTTCAGAAGAAGTGTTCAAGGCTCTGAGTTCGATTCCTAGCACTGTAAATAAAAATGGCTTTTTTGCTGTTGGTGTTGATAAAATATTTGTACATCTTTAAGGAGTAAATCGGGATAAATCAACATATGTATAAAGTGTGCAGTAATCACAATGGAGTGATATGAACCTCTGTCTCTTCAAACCATAATCGTAATTATGTTTGATAATAAAGAAAATCATAATAAAACTCATGATGATAATGAATTGGGAAGTTCTGGTTTTTCTGATAAATTTGAATTCTACCATAGAAAAAGTTATGAGTAGTTATCCTTGTTTTTCCTCTGTAGCTGTATTTCAATGTCCCACTGCATTTGACAGTGCAAGTATCTTCCGCGTGACTTCATCCCTTTGGATACCCACACAGTAGTGGAGTTGCGGCATGACCTGTGAGAGATGTGTTCTATTATTGGCATGTTTGGAATTCCCGTGCTGCTTTCTATGATGGCTATGCTAGTTTTTCTTTGCAACACTCTTGTGTTCAAGTTCTCTTTTGTCCACATCCTTGCCAGCATTGACTGTTTTTGCCTTATTGATGATAGCAGTCCTAACTGGAAATGGTATGTCACTGTGATTTTGACTGGCATTTCTGTACTAGTTTCTTAAGATATAACTTTTTCAAAGTTCAACATTCATATATCTTCTTTCAGGAAGCATTAATTTAGCTGTTTACTTCCTTTCAAACATTTGTTATTTATTATTTTATTTTATGTGTATGAGTGTATCGCCTACATGTATGTGTGGGTGTACTGGGGTTATACAGTGCCTGCCAAGATCACAACAGTTCATCAAATCGCCTAAAA
The DNA here is from genome assembly GCA_035773235.1 of Eospalax fontanierii. Lineage (NCBI taxonomy): Eukaryota > Metazoa > Chordata > Mammalia > Rodentia > Spalacidae > Eospalax > Eospalax fontanierii. The sequence goes on from CM069526.1 coordinate 74,501,356, forward strand.
CTGGAGTCATTGATGGTTATCGGCTGCCATGTGGGTGCTGGGAACCAAACCTGGGTCCTCTGCCAGAGCAGGCAGTGCTCTTAACGAAGTCAACTCTCCAACCTTCTTGTTTATCTACTTTATATTTAGATTATTTATTTATTTGGGGCTTAACTTTTTGAGTGAGGTCTTTATACATTCTCTCTATCTATAACTTGTCAGATGATGATTTTCAAATATTTTTATTGTCAATGGATTTCTTTTTGACTAATTTTTGTGATCTTTTGCAAATTGTATAAAATGTATTTTGATATTAGTTTAGATATCCTCCTCTGTCTGCACCTCACCCACTACCTCACACTCACCTTCATGAACTCTAATGTATCCATCTGTCCATCTAAGCATCCATAGACAGAGACATACACACAAACACACTCATGCACACACACATGTACACAGACACACATGCATACATACACACATGCACACAGACACACGCACACACATGCACACACACAAAGGCCTATAGAGTAAAATTTGTGAATTTGTGTCTGATTGGTGTGGGTTCATCCACTGGAGTCTGGTCAACCTACCAAAAAACTCATACTTAAATGAGATTGCTTCTTCCTCTTCCAGGAGCCATAGCTTGCCAACACTTAGATTTTGTCATGCTTGATCTTCCATTGGATTTCTGCACGTTGTCACCATAGCTGTGAGTTCATTCAAATAACTGATAAGCTGTCTGGAAAAACACTCTTTCCTTGTGGTCATCTCCCTCCACCTTCTCTGGCTCTTACAATTTTTCTGCCTCCTCTTCTGCAACGACCTCTGAGCCTTGGGAGGGAGGAGTTTGATATACATGTCCTATTCAAGGATAAGCAGTCTGCAGGCTCTTATTCTCTTCACATTGACCAGTTGCGGTTCTCTGTGTTAATCACCATTTACTGTATAAGGAATCTTCTGTGCTGAAAGTTAAGAGATGCATTAATCTATGGGTATAACAATAAGTCATTAAGAGTCAGTTTAATGTTATATCCATTTAGCATAATTATAGTGTTAGGCTCTCTCCTATGGCCTATGATATATATATATGTCTAGCCTCTGATTCTTAAGCCAAACATCAGTGTCAGGTGTGGGCTCTATTATATGAAGCAGACCTTAAATCCAATTAGAAAGTGATTGATTATTCCCATAATAGTCCTGCCACTCTTGCACCAGTGAGCCCATCTTGCCATGCTAGCTGTTGTTGTAGCTCACAGGTTTTACAGATGGGTAAGGTTAAGATTTTGTTTCCCTTCCGGTAGCATACATAGCAGCTTCCAATATTAGGAAAGCTAGCCAGTAAAGATGAGGCTCTGCAGTCAGCACCGCCTTGATTTTTTATTATATGGCTCATGTATACAGTATCGTCAATAATAGGATCTTACTGTGGAGTTCTGATGTCTCACCAACGGCTGCCCCTTTATGAGAATCTATGAGACTACTATTCAACAGCTTCAAATGAGGAAGCCCATTCCTGGCTCTGAGATTTTATCTCCCTAGCCTTTAGCATGTAGTAGTGGCCATGTCCCCTTGTCATAACATAACTCCTTTTAATTTCTTTATAATGTATATGTATATTCTTTAAGTACCCTCTGTGGTTGTAAGTTTCCATATGACTTTTTCTGTAGACTTTGGTGTTAGTTATCCTTCCCCATACTTCCTTTTCTGCTCTGCCCTCCCATTCCCCACCAAATATTTTTTCAAATACTTTCACCCATTCTGCACCTTGTCTTATAATCCTGTTGATTGCTTCTTTTCTTGTACATTAGGATCTTGATTTAAAACTCTAGTTGCCTCTCTTTACTTTCATTGAGATTTCTAACAAAACTTATCTACAATGGTGCTTTCAAGTGTTTCCATTTTTTTTTTCTTGAAGAAATTTCATATGTTCAGGTTTACATCTAGGTCTTTGATTCATTTTCACCTTTTATCATTAGAAAGAGCAATGGATATTGCTTCATTGCTTTACATATGTGTACTTAATTTTGCTAGCATCATTTATTAAAGAAATTTTTTTCTGTTATATTTTTGGTGTTTTCATAAAAATTCATTTTGTTTGTACATATAAATTGGTTTCTGGCTTCTTAATTCTGTGCCATGTGTCTGCATTTTATGCTAGTACTATTCTGTTCGTGTTATTGTATCTTTGTAGTATGTTTTCAAGACAAGTGTTACACTTCTTCCAGTCCTTGACATGCCCTCACACCTCGGGATTTCCTTAGCTACTCTGGATTCTTTGATCCCATTTTAATTTTAGGTTATTTTCTTTTCTATTTCTGCCAAGATAGGAAGAAAGTTACTGTTATTTTAATAGGAATTATAATGAGTTTAAAATCATATACTAAGAGCCTTGGATTCTCTTTTAATAATATTGTTTCTTTCAGTTCATTAGCATAAGACAAGTTTCCATTTTATTGTGCTCTATAACTTATTTCATTAGTATTTAATAGTTTATATTATAGAGCTTTTACACTTTGGTGAAATTCAAACTAAGGCAAGACCATGGCAATCCTAGACTGCATACCTATTTATATCATAGCCTACGTACCCTTTTCAACTCCACCAAGGAATAGCCTGAGATGTTTGCTTAGCCACTGGGCATCAAGGCTAGACTGAGATGTTTGCGTAGCCACTGGCCATGGGATTGCATTCTTTATTTGGCTTCTTCTCCTTCAAATTTTATTCTGTTTATCTCTCTTTCTTGCCTAATTGCACTTACTAATGTTTCCAGTCCTCTATTAAGAGTAGGGAAAGTGGACATTCTGACTTCCAACTTTAGACTGAACATTTTAGGTTTGTTTTTATCATGTAGAGTCTCTGGATTTGACTAAATGCCTTTTTGGCATCTGATGAGATTATCCTGTTTTATGTTTTAACCTTCATTATTTTACTATATTGTAGCATGATAATTAATTTATATACATTGAACTATCTTTATAGTCCTCAGATGAATTCCATTTCATGTTGAAAACTCTTGAATTCAAGCTGCCATGTAGGTCACTGAGAAGTATGTCTGTACTCAGAATGAATATTAGCTGTTTATTCTCTTTATGGATCTCTCTTTGGTATAGTTATTAGATTAATATTGGTCTTATAGAAAAAGTGTTGGGGAATTCCACAAGTGGCAGTTATAAATAATGTTAGTATTTGGGCCCCAGAAGTCTTGGTCCCAAGTCTGTCGGAGGGGGAGGATATTTCTTAAAGATTAATTCTCACGAACTGAGAACTGATGCCATTGGAATACATATTCCTGGAGCTTCTGATGCAATTAGGACCACAGAGTGGTAGAAGCTAGGACTTTGCTCCAGAAACTGCAGTTTCAAGAATGTGAGCTTAAGAGAATATTCTCTCTGGTCCCTGTGGAAAATGTGGATGCCATAAAACAACCTGGTGGGTATGACACGTGTAGTTCCTAAGACTAAAGCTTAAGTATCTATCCATTGTTCTGTGATTCACACACTGGCCCAGGACAGGCAACAAATGGACCAGCACCTGACCTCTGAGGCAATGGCTGTTATTGTAGCTAAAATACTGAAGATTAGCTCTCTGAGACCATAAGAAAGTGTATTTCTCAGAGTTGAGCGGTCACTGTTCAAACAGCCAGGTTTCTCTAACTGGATGTAAAAATTTTGAGAGTGACTTATCCATCAGTTAAGGACGGTCTGCTACTATGAAGGGGTTGTTAGCATTTTCCTTCTCACTTTTTGCTGGTGGTTTGAAATCCCCTTCCCCTTCCCTGGCCTGGTAGATGAAACTGAAGTTATGACTTTTTTTTTTTCTCTAAGTTACCTTTCTCACCTTTGTTTGTGGTTAGTGTTCCTGTCAATGGCCTGTTGATTTCTTTCTATCTCTTAAAATCTACTGATTTTATCTTTAAATATATGTATGTGTCTTTATGGAGGTATGTGCATGAGTGAGTTCAGATGCCCTTGGGGTACAGAAGAGGGTGCTGGATTCCCTGAAGTTGGAATTACATATTCATGGTTGTGAGATGCCCAGTTTAGGTGCTAGGAACCAAATGTGAGTCTTTGTAATGAGCAGTAAATACTTAAATCTCTAGACCATCTCTCCAGCTCCTCTTTATTAGTTTCGAGAGGTGTCTCTTAATCCTTCCCTTCAAACCATAACTTTTTCACTGTGGTCTTGGTTCTTCTTTGTGGCACAGTGTCTCAAGTGCACCTTTGTTCATCCATCTTGCCTGGAAATCTTATGGATTGTTTGGCTTTAATACAGGTATCAATGCAAAAATACTCACTGCTTTTATTGTGAGACGCTTTAAGGTGACATGACTTGAAGCACGCAACACATCAAGAGAAACCAGGAACTGTCTGTTCACTGGCAGTAACAGCTGAATGGGCTGCCTGGCACCTAGCATTGCAGGGCCATGTTCTGATTTCTTCATTCATTCTCAGTGTTGTTGGATGCAGAACTGCTGGAGAGTTTTACTGTGTAGGAGCATAATGATTTAAAAAACAAACAAACAAACAAAAATCATGGTCTAGCCATGAGTGTATACCAGGCTGGCCTCAAATTCATACTCCACCTGCCTCAGACTCCCAAGCTCAGGGGTTCCTGGCACACACCTTCATGACTGGCTGCACATTGTTTACTGAGTATCCACAAAGATTCTTTTTCCTGGGAAGAATTCCTAAAAATATTGTGCACCTCAGTGTCTGCTTTTCCATTCACTTCTCATAGTGCCAAGAAGAGGGATCAGGAGTCAGCTTGTCTGTTGAACTTGATTTTTTTTTTTTTCCTTTTCTGTGGTAGTTCGTGTCCTCATGACATAAGCTCTTTCCCTAGTAGATCTCTGTTTGCCTATATATGTTCTTCTCCAAGGAGATATCTATGCCATGATACTGACCACTGGCTAATAAATTCCAGACCTGACTCATAAAGTGACTTTGGTCTTCCTAAATGGTGTTGAGTGATCCATTCATATCCCATTTAGATAATCCACATACGTATTCAGTAGTGCAAACATTACCACTGTTATTACAACTGCAATAAGCACGTAGTGTTTTCTTCCTGCAAGGCACTATTGGAAGCTACCACATCATGTAAGCCTCTACACAACCCTCTGAGGTAAGTTCCAGTATGATTAGTTTTTAGTGGAGCAGAAAAACTGAGATCAAAAGGGATTAATTGCCTTGCCTGCAGGCCCATAGCTGGACAGTGGAATTTGAACTGAAAGTCAGGTTCCACAGCTCTTACTAATACTTTCAGTGTCCCATAGCACATTCCCATATGAGCACATGCTAGCATGTATGCACTACCATGTTCCTCTGGGTCTGGCAATCTGGCCTTCTCCTTTACTAGGTCAGCAGATGGACTATGACCCAGATATGCATGTAATCAGAAAAGCTTCCAAAAATGATTTGAAACTATTATCTTATTTAGAAAAATGTACTTTAATTGATCACTGCTAAGGCTATTAATGTGTGAGGTAGAATTAAGAAAACCTTCAGAGAGGACATTTTTTTCGAAATCCATCCTTGTTCTTTTTTCCTGTTTTAGCCAGAGGCTAGTTTGTTGCAGAATTAATTTTAATGTCAAAGAATCTTTCTGGGCTCCCGTCAAGTCTTACCATTATTCCTCTTTATTGAGGGAAATAGCTTCTACATGGCTGCGTGTCAAAAAACAGAATTTGTTTATCTTCCTGCTTGGTAGTTAGACAATGCAATTTTTCTTCTTTTTCAAATATCATTTTTTAAAAAGTTGTTTTGAGACAGGGTCTTCCTGTAGCTCCAGCTAGTCTAGAATTTACTATGTAGATCAGGTTGATCTTGATCTCACAGAGATCTGCCTGCTTCTACTTCTCAAGTACTGGGACTAAAGGTCTGTGCCATGGTGCCTGGCCTAACTTTTCCTCTTTAAATATTCTTTTATTAAAGAAAATATTGGTTTAATTAAGTTAGATTAATCTGGGCTTTCAAGGTTGACATATTATTTGGGTAACAAGGCATGAGGGGTTTGACGTAACTGTTATTATTGTAAACCAATTAATACAGAAAATGTTCAGGAAGATTAAATGCTTCTCAATGTCTTCAAGGAATAGTAAATATTCTACAGATAGAGGGAGTTTAATGAAAGAAAATTTTACTCCACACCCATAAGGAAAATGCTAACTCTGACCATAAGGACATGAAACCTCTTGCATATTTTGTGATACTAAGAGACTTGATTTGTCTTTTTGACACTTTTTAAAAACTCTGCATGGCTCAGTTACAAAATCGACCTGAGACTCAGAGTCTATTATGATGATAGGAAGTCATAGGTTGTGATAAGAAAATAACATGAAAGTAAAATGATTTCAGCTAAGCAATGAACTTGAGTCACCTTCCACTTTCCTTTCAATCAGACAATTTCCTCTGTTCTAAACCTGGGGTCAGAATAATGTCACTTGCATTGTTAGTAATAATGAGTTGATAGCTGTATAATAATCAGATTGTACTAGCTTCCCAAATGTTAGCTATTAGAACTAGCATTACATTTGAGTTGGAGAAATATAATTTCTGACCTAAGATGCTTCAAAAAATTGATGTATGAATTGTGTCTTAGCTTTAGAGACTAAAATGGCATGTTTTTCTTTGTTCTATCCAGTTCCCATTATGACCTGCTGAAGTATCTTGATACCATTAAAATAATTTGTATTTGAGAAATCTAAGCTTGGACTCTTGGGTTGGGGACATAGGTACTAAAAAGCATAGTGAAGACTCAGATCTTCAGGACACCGTAAAATAAAAAAACAAAAACTCACACAAAAAAACAACTGTTTTACATCCTAAAGATGAGGATGTAATTTCTATTGTGTTTCACATGAGGGGGCTGTGTTAGAAACTGAGACAGGAAATGGAGGTCTGAATATTTGTTCCTTTGCTTGCATTCTGCCTGGATGTTTCCACAGATCCCAGGGAATTAGCTTTACTGATGTGAGGTCCTAAATGATCCTTAAGGTTGGCAGTGGAGCCATTGCTTCCTAATTCAGTTAGAATTAGCTTCACCCTTTACACTTACATGATTAATCAGGATCAAGCTTTGCACTCTGCTTAAAAGAAGGTTGGAACTGAGGTCCAGTCCAGCACAAGACCATCTGCACTACCACATGCAGGCCATCCAATTGCAATAGACTCTGTCCTGGCTGCTGCCAGACTAATTACAGAAATATTTCAGGGTATGACTGTTGGGATTTTAGATTTGCCATCATCCAAGTTTTATTTTATTAAACTCTCACGCCCTCTCTTTGGAATTAGGAGCTCTTATGTGGAAGGCAGGGGGAGAAGTGCTTGGACATGAAGAGATTTCCGTTTCTCTGAGTGTTTTTGTTACACGCTAACTACACACTCTATGAAAAGAATCATCTGCTGCCAGTCTCATTAGTGATACTGCAGGCTTGCTTATTCATAGTAATGTTACAGGGACAGCGCAAGGGGGAGACAAGTAAGGCCCTTACCTCAAGCTCAGAATCTAGTGGGACAACAAAAATTCGATAATCAAAATGAAATATTTAATGGAACAGGAATTAAATTTTTAATGAAAAAATTAAGAACACAATAAATAAATGTCATCCTCTGATGAATGTTGTATAAAAATTTTAAAGAAACAGAAGCTACGATGCCGCACACCCTGTCTTTTTCCCTTCACCCTGATCCTGGCCCTAGTGCCGATACAACTCTGTAAAAGCAACAGAATTCAGGTCATAGTTCACTTCCTTTTTTTTTTCCAAAATTACGTAAAAATACTGATTACTAGGTTTAGGATTTGCTTAACTAATGTTCCCAAGGCAATTGCCTTGCTAATTTTTCATGTCTCACAGTGTGTCCGGCGTAGACGGGGTTTGAGGTGACAAGTTCTCTAGGCTTAGAGCACTCCAGACCATGTTTAGTCACATCGTGAACTTTACACAATATCTCAGAGTACTCATGTTACAGAAAGGTCCATTGGTCAGTTGTAGAGAAGGAGGTTAGAGGTGCTTATTCAGTTTATGTTCCCATCAAACCTATCAAGGAGCATCTGTATTGTTAACACTAATCAGGCATAAGGCAGTGGAAGCTGCAATGAACTAACTTTCTTAGAGACTGAAAACAAGGGAATGACAGAGGAGACATGGAATTCAAGTGGGTTGGCCCCAGAGTTTGTAACATTTACAGTTTCGCTTGTGCCCTATCTTTACCAAGAAGGAGAAATGAGAGCTGTGGGGCCACAGCAGAAGAGGAGAAGCTTCATTGAGTCAGAGAAAAGAAGAGTGTTTTCTATGGACATGTTGGTTCCTAGTTCTGTCTCCTGAACGAGACTTTTTGCATTCTGTTCTTGGGTCCCATGACTTTGCTTCTTCGCTTTAAGCAACTCTCATCATTAAGTTGTACTCACAGAAGCAGAATTCTAATGACCCCATTATATCTTCGATTTAAAAACCTAGGTTGAAGTGCTGGAAAGATGGCTTAGCGATTAAGAGCATTGATTGCTATTGTAGAGGACCCTTGTTTGGTTCCCAGCACCCACATTATGAAAAACAATCATCTATAATTTCAGTTCCAAGGAAACTGACACCTTCTTCTGGCCTCCTTGTGTGCGATATATTTACATCCATGCAGGCAAAACAGTCATACACATAAAATAAAAATAAATTAAAAAATAAAAAACTGCAGATCAGGCTTAGTTTTTCCCAAACACTTGCCTAACACTCCATTTTCCTTTCTCATTTTGACAACTTTACTGTATTTTAGTAAACAGGCATACTTTTATGTAGATTGTTTAAAAATTATTGCAACTTAAAATATATGTGCACTCTGTTTCCTCTCTCCTGAACCCTCCTTTATCTTTCTCCACCCCCACAAGTTACCTTCCATATTCTTGCCTTTTTATTTTGTTTATGCTCCACTGATTTAGCAAAGACTATCTGTGTGGCCACAGGTTTGGAGCTATCCATTGGATCCTGGTAGGGTCATTGTTTGATACACAAATGAAAGCAATGACTCTCTCTCTCCCCAATTCCAGAATTTATCATCATTATTTTATCGATATGCAGTATGTTTTTCAAATGTATTTTGCTTATGTTGTACTATATTTCTATTCAGAGCAGTAATATAGATGTATTGGACCTAACTGTCACATACTAAATATTTTTAAATGGCTGGAAACCACCTAACAACTTTTTAATTTTTGCTCAGACATAAGAACAAATACCACCATCAACATTTGTAATATGCCACTATATATTTTAAGCATAAAATATGTTCACTTTCTGTGCTGCTAACCTTGTAATAAATAAGTCTGAATTATGAAGGGCTACAATTCTTCAGAGAGCTGCTGATGACAACAAAAATCACAAGTATAAAGCTCGGATGGTTTCTATGTTCACACAGAAGTTTTATTTCAAATTGTGCCCAATAATTCAAATTTCGCTTTAGAAACTAGTTTCATTTTTAATTTTATATCCTACCTTGATGAAAGCACCAAAATATATAATATATACAGATGAAATAAAAACAGGATCAGACAAAAAATAAGTACATATTTTCAGTCTGTATAGCATGAGACTTTATTTCTATATCTTGGGGAATGATATTTCCTTGTCTGTACGTAGTTTGTATTTTATTATGTGAACTAGTATTTTGGAGAGAGTGAAGAATACATACTTGAATTGGTAAAGCATCTCTCCAAGCCCACATTTGAACTCCTTATGTTCTCAACATGGTCAAAGTTAATTAATATTACCATTTCTATAAGGCTCAGGGAGCATCATGGAAGAGAGAGAGGAAAGAATGTAGGAGACAGAATGGAGAAGGGCTGCAGAATGCTATCTTTAGGGCATGAGCACTACTGCAAAAATGTTCTCACAGTAGCTGTTTTTTGCCTGCCCTGGCCCTACACAAGAGTGGGCCTTTAAGTAGCAAGTCATGAGCGGGAGAGGGAGTAACGGGCCCTAACTTTTCCTTTTGAACTATTGGTAATTAATAGATTCTGGGGGTGGGAAGAAATAGTCATTGCTTTCAGTTGTGTATCAAACAATGACCCCACCAGGATCCAACAGATAGTTCCAGACCTGTGGCCACATTATTTTAATTTCTCTAGAGAAATGTAATGCCCTTTTTCTTAATTTTTTGAGAATTCCATACACAAATATTGTATTTGTTTTATTCCCACTCCTTCCAGTCCATTCCAACGCCTTCATGTTCCCTACTCGTAAATTCTTGTCCCCTTTTAAAAACTATTTTTGCTACATATACATGAAAACATGTATAAATATACATTCTAGACATGTTTGGGAAGCTACACTCATGAAATCTCCAAAGTATGGAATGGTAACAAGATTTGCACAATGACAAAGCCAGTTTACATGACAATTTGCATGAGGAAATTTTTATGGGCTCCTACCTCAAGATGAAGAGCTACATTCTAATTTTTTAAAGTTTGTATACTTGAAATTATGAAGTGCTCAAGCCCTTAATATTTGGTTTTTATTGTTCATAACATTCTAACATACTATTGAGCACAGTCACTCAAGAAAAGTCTCCAAACCAAAGTATTCTGTCTAAAATAAGCGAGGCTGTGCTTCTCTGATAATCATAGTTGACTTATGAGCCTGTGGGTAAAGGAATTAACTGACTTCTCAAAGAAGTAAGCACTGAATAATTTCTAACATCCTCACAAACCTATATTCACGGGCTGAAATTATTCTTTTCAAAATTGGCTTTTTATTTGTTATTTATTTATGTATTTATTTGGTATGGGTATATACGCTTGTGTGTGTAGGTGTGTGCATTCTGGTAACTGTGTACATACGTGCTTGTGCATGGTGAGGCCAGAGATCATCAATCTCTTTCCTTGATTACTCTCTAGCTCTAATTTTAAGACAAGTCTCTAACTCACCTGTAGCTCATCCGCTCAGGCTGCCTGCCACAGAGCTTCAGGGATCTCTTTGTGCTTGCCCTCCCAGCACAGAGGTTATAAGTAAACACTACAATAGCCAGTTTTTTTTTTTCCCATGGATCCTGGAGATCTGTGGACTCTCATCTTTGTCTTGTATGACCAGCATTTTAATGACTAGACCATCTCCCAAGAGCGATAGTCTTCTTTCAAGAAAACAAATCCTCTAGCCATCCCCACTCTAAACAACTTTGATAGAGAAATTTAATAATATGAACATAAGCCCAGTCACCAGCTCCCTAGATACAAATCATTGTGGCTTTATGTCTTGAAAACATCATTTGTACTTTCTGTTATCCACTGTCCACTCTCCACTGGCTACTGAACATCTCCATCCTGCCACTGCTCATCTGTGTCTTGATTATTGGATTTGGGTAGAAGCATTCTTAGAGACCAGGGAGATGTTTACAGCTGCTGCAGCTGGATGTAGAACATTTTGGTGTTTCTGTAAAGACTATACACACAGTCTTTAGAGTATTTTGGAAAGAGCAAGGGACTCAAAGCCACATACACTTTTCATTATTTTCCAGCTGTAGCTTTTTAGATTGTCAGAACTGAGATAATAACTTACAGACTATCACGTTATGCCCTGCTGAAAGGGAAGACTGGGTTGCCACCAAATCCCTAATTGAGTCTAAATTAGAATAAACGGCTGTTAAGCTCTCCAGACTAATTGTGAGTGGTGTGTATTTGACATTCTCTAAGACATAAATTAAAATAAAAAGAACATTTTCAGAGGCGTGGAGTAGCTTTGCATTAATGATGGCCTCCCTTGCTCCTCTGGCTGTTTGCATTATTCATAACGTCATTATCAGGACTATTCAGTACTGAATGATTTGTTCTCCCAGGAATTGTATGGCCTGACCAGATAAGTAATATCTATAGTTTGTATTTATTCTTCTAAACTCCTTACTCAGTGATGGCTTCTTTTATCTCTGTTGTGAGCTTACTTACTGCTGCTCAGTGGGATGTACAATCAGTGACATAGCTTTATTCATTTTCAGATCCATAGAGCTGCATCAAAGTATTAAATCCTGAAAATGTAGGGAAGACTCAAAGGTTTAAATCCTCCAACCAGCAATCGTCATTGCACTGCTGTTATATGTCAGCGCTGAAGTTGAATTTCCTCTGTGCGTTTTAAGGAAGACGTGTGGCCCTCTGCAGCCTGCCTATTTGTTGAAGATAGAATCTTCCCAACATTGCAATAACATTGCCATTCAAACCCCTTTCATTTGCACAGATTTGAAATAACCAGTTACAATAAAATGCCAGTGTGTCGTTTCAGAACTGATTGGCCTATTTCATAACTTCTTTCTTATTCCAATTAAACCAGCCTAGAAGAGGACTGTGTTGTAGCATTCTGGGTCTATGAAGGATGACAAGGGATGGCAGGAGAAAATCATAATCTTTAGGTTGCTGCTCACTGCTGTAAGTGCAAGGTTTAAAGGTCTAGAGGATTTCCTCCACCCTGCAAAGAGATCATCTTTTGAAATCTCCATCCTCTCACACTACACACACTACACACCAATTTCAGTTTTTTTAACACCCCTTGCTGTGCATCTCTTGGCAGGAAACTTCCTCATCTCTTAGAGTCTTGCATGAATAATTCATTTAAGTGTCATGCTGACTCTGGATTACTACTTGGAAGAAATGTTTAATAAAATTCTTCTAAACAATCCAAAATATAACTCCAAGTTCTATGGACAGCATGTCTTAGAAGACCCAAGTGCAAGAAAAAGAAAAAAAAAAAAAAAAGAATGTCTTATGTCTACAAACACAATCACTGTGTGCCATTTAGCCTGTGTTCAGCTGGCCAGTAACCTAATAATGAACATCAGTATTTTAAATTAGTGTTACTGTTTGTTAGACATACTTCTTAAAAGTACAAGGCTTGGGCTTGAGATTACTTTTTGTTTGATCTTGGGGTTCTGGCCTTCCTTAGACAGTATCAAAAGGCCTGGAAGAACCAGGCAGGCAAGGAACAGAGAGGAGCGAGTGCAGGGTTTGGTTGAAAGCATCCTAGACAGAGCACACTGAGAGACCTCAGGCTGCTACCCAGTGACATTCTTCAAGCAGCCTTTCACATCAACTAAACCAAAATATTCAAGCACCTTTTGTATTCTCAGAGCTTCACCACTTTTAGTCCTGCCTCAGTGATTTTATCGTATCTTTTCACCTCTACCTCCCCTTCCATTATCCACAAAGCCTTCCTTTGCACTTTCATCAAAGCCTGCCTTTCATAAAGTCTTTACTATGCATTCATATTGCTTGGCAAAGACTCACTCTTAGGATAGTTTGCATTTAACCTGAGAAGAGGGATCTAAACTTGAAAAGATTAGATTGTGTCTACTGAAGCTGATTTTTTTTTGGGTGTGAAAATTCTGAAAATGTCCACAGTCATAATTACTTCTTACAGTAGATGAAGGGGATAAAATTTAGGAAAGACAAATTTAAAAAAAAATGACAATACTTGCCAATAACATTGATGGATGTTATATTAATGGTATAGTAATCTATATCCACATTTCACAGCTAGATGTTAATCTCTTTATCTATCAATTGATTCATAAATCTATGTGGATGACTTTCCAGAAAGATGGGGAAATTCTCTAGCAGAATTTTAAGAAGCAATTGAATTAAAAACAGCATCTTTGCCAAGAGTATGCCCTATGTAGGTCAGTGTTAGCTTAGATTGTGTTTCATAGAACCCTGAGGGTTAGCTGAAGGAGTCTGGCTTGGATATCCCCTTTGCAGCATTTTCTACACTGTTCTCTGTGCTTCATGGGGTGAACTTGGATGGATTATGTCAGTAGGCTCCCTCACCCTCTGGCAGCCCATTGGGTTCAGCCAATGAGAGAATCAGCAGGAGTCCATCAGAAAGGAAGATAGCGAGATTAGCTCATTTGTTCTCCCTTTCTCCTCTCTTGGAAGAGAGTAAATAACACAATCCTTTCTACCTCCTGAGGTCCGGGTTTAGTAAACAATGCCTCCCTTTTCTCCTTCAGGCACAAGTGAAGTAACTTCTCATTTATTATTATGGCAAATCACTTAAAAACTTAGAAAGTTCAAAATATAATCATTAGTTTTTATTTTTCCAAGAACCAGTAGGACGCTGGCCTTGGACTATCTGCAGCAGCAGCTAACCTTAAGCATACTGTGTGTGCTTCCAAGAAAGATTTTCTTGGCTATTGAAAAGGTGTTGCCCATCTGCCTGAAATTCACCTTGGACTTCAGGGTCTAGATTTATCTTCTCATGGCCTTCTTTCCAGCATGGATTTTCCTAATGCTTAGACTTCCTCACAGCTATATTCCAAGAGTGAACTTCCCAGACGGAATCAGGCATGTAAACTGGAAGAGAAATATTAGGCCCTGAATTTGAATGTGGAAGCAGCCAGAAACCTGCAGGCCAGAAACCACTGCCTTGCATAATTGCCACCTTTGAGCTGCCTTGCCCGTTAGGCACAAACCCCCTCCAGCTACCTTCTCTGATAGATTATAACATAATCCCAACCACAAAGAAGGGAAAAAGCATAGAAACTGAAAGTCTATAAGGCAGGGTCTCTTCCCTCAGACCTGAGACCCCAGGTCAGGGCTACAAGGAAGTATCTTTTCAGGTTTATTCTCTGAGTAATAAATCTTATTCTGTTGAGGTCGGGTCCATTGTTTCTTTTCCCACTTCCTGTTTTCTTACATAAACTGCATGGGCTTTTATGATGCTGTCATGGAAATCACTTCTTTTCTACCATAGTCAAAATGATTCTGCATTCAAGAGAAGGGAAGAGAGGTATTACCTTTCCATTAGGGGAACATCAAATTACAGTGTAAAAGGAACTCGTGGAGTAAGAGAGAGTTGAAAAGAGCCACTTGTTTTACTGCTTCCAAATTTTTTTAAATTCAGTGTACCACACTATCATTGAATGTTCTTGGCTTCTTATCTGCACTTTGTAAATAACATCTATATTAAGTCATGTTCAAATTACTAAATTGGAGTATGCGGGGGTTCCTGCTGTGCTGCAGCCTGCCATAGAATTGAGAATACATAAAAGCAGGGGTAACTCTGCTGCAGGTAAATGCCTGGATCCAACCCCCACCTCAGCTATTGCAGTATCATCATATTTTCTTTTTAAATACTTAAGTTTTGATGCAATGTAAAGCTTTCTTTGACCCAAGTGTCATTCTTTAAAAGTTAAAACACTACTTTTGCTCTCAGAACATCATGTTACCAATTTTAAAGGTGGTTTCCCATCTATTCTAATAAATTCTCAGCACATCTCCTCCAAGTCTGTACTTTGTTCCAGGGAAGCTCACATTTTTTCCTGGTTAAATACTAGGATAAAATGTTCCCTGGTCAGTGTATTCCCAGAGTCTTTAACAAAACATCCTGAAAAAAGAAATCCCATGACTCATTTACAGTTACAGAGTCCCTACCCTAAAAACAGAATGGTTTATGCAGAATATAGTGTCAAATGAAATATTTTATTTAAATATTTTAAGGTCTTTTTCCCTTCTCTTTCAACAGCAGATCTCTTCCCATATGAGGCCCTTTTTAGCATACTGAACTTTCAGAACTAAATGAACTTTAGGAATGTTTTACTTGGTGGAACAAATGAAATTGAATGGGGCTATGACACCCTTCAGGGAGAGGAACTGAATTCCCTGAAAAATACAAAATAGAGTAACTGATTAATTTGTCTCAGTGAAGTATGGATGGGGTCAGTTAAAGGTGTATCTCCTTTCCCACTTCCTTCGGGTCTTTAGGAGGATTTTCTTATGTGAAACTGAAGGTAGCAGAATCGGAAAAAGTAGCACATCAGAAATAAAAGAGATGAACAAGCCCCAAGTAATTAACGTGTTTTTTTTCATAATCATTTTAAATTTGATAGTTCAGTAATAGTTGCAGTAAATTATAATACAACTGTCTCACCTAAAGAAATACTTTTGACTGAACTGTAGATAATTCCGGTTTTGATGGACTCAGTATTCCCTGTCCATGGTCCCCTTTGTCCTTCTTGACCTTGGGTTTGTACTTTAGTCATTGTGTAAATTATGCTTCAGACAAGTGACTCAAACCATATAAGGTATATTAAGAAAGAGAATTTGAGAAAATAATTTTTGAGTATGTCTGGAGTTGTTAACTTGGAAATTGAAAATTTAACAGAATTTTTTTTTTACAATTGAGGTGACAAACGCAAGAGGCTGCTGCCCCCGGAACCCGGTGGCGTCCTCTGTCCAGCTCATTCCTCCAGATTCCCTTCCAGCCTCTTCATTTTGCTAATTCTGCTTATATTCACTATGTATTGCGCTTAGTAAGATGCTAAATCATAAACCAGAACAGTATTGTATTATTATTTTCTAACTTGTTCTAAATATGATATTAAATTTCCACTAGTATTACAGTTTAATTACAATAAGATTATTTTGTTTATCTTAGAAATTGTTGCCATTTGCTATAGGTTGTTTTGAGTCTCTTGGAAAATACTTAATATTGCTACAGGAGTCTTTAATTATCTTTAATTAAGACTATTCACTTATTTGGCAAACCATACCAATTTTCTTCATTGTGCATTTTAGAAGATGAAATGCAGAAATTAGGTTGTCAAGTGGGGAGGTGCTTTGACTCTTATTGACTGGTGATATGGCTATGATATGATACGTAATAGTAATCTAGCCTAGTTCCTCACATAGATTCTCTCCCTAGTCCACCTGGGCTTCCTTTCATCTGCTTATCTTTTCCCTGTTATCTTCCTCATTTCTGTGTTACTCACAGGTAGACTTCAGCACTTCCTGCTGAATATTTCCTTTAGGCTTCTATCCTAATGACTGTTGTCACAGGGAACATTATGAGTTTTGACTCATTCAGCGAACTTGAAGTTTCTTCCATTTATAGTGTTTTTACTCTGCCTAACTTCAAACAGATGCAAAGGAGGCAGGAACAATAGCTACATGCACCGATCATCTAGCCTGTACTAACCTGCGGAACTTATACCTTTTTTATCTACTCTGTACTAACCAACCCATGGTGCCTGGTGCCTTTGCAGAAATTATCTCATATGATATTTTCACAGTCCAATTACATAGATAATTTTATTTCAGTTTTCATTGAACTAGGGAGAAAGCTGTAGTTATAAAACTTATCCAAAGATTCACACAAAATATATGATATGGGCACATTTTAACACATAACATAATCTTTGTTCAAATAGGATTTAATATTTTCACCCCTATCCACTTTAGAACCACAACCAACCAATTTTATTTCTTTGTGTTTGTTAGGTGAAAAAATGTCTCTTCAAGGTGGACAACCCATTCAGGGTGTACCATTTAGCAGGAAGACTCAACTTTTTAATGAATTATAAAGAGGGACTATTCTTGAAAGGTAGCTGAATCTCTGAATTGATCAATGGGTTCATTTCAGTAGCCTTCCTTCCCATCCTTGGCTGGATACCCTAATGTATATCATCATCTAGGCAGCTAAGTGTTATGCTTTATTTTTAAAAATCACATCTTTAAAAGGAGAAAAAAAAAGCCTCTCAAAAACTTAAGTTCATTCAAATTTCATCATTAACAATTAGTACTTCTATTCTGGCCTAAAATATTTTTCTAATCTTTTTACTGTAATAGTTCTAATTCTTCAGTGAATTAGTGATGCATAGCTGCCTAACAAATTACATCAATCCATGACAATCTAAAATGACAAATATTCAAGCTGGAAATACAGGTGCATGTTTGTAATTCCAGCACTCAGAGGGCTCCATGGGAGAATCATGAGTCAGAAGCCAGCCTGGGATACGTAGCTAATTCAAGATTAATCTAGGTTACATTGTGTGATCATAAGTAAAAGAACCCTCAAAAGAATCTATGCAAGACTAAAATATTTATTATATCACAGAGATACTGAGGCTCAAGAAGTCAGGGGCCTCCTGGCTGAGTGGGAATGGATTAGAATCTACCCAGAAATCCATTGCCTGAAGCTTTAATTCAACTGGAGGATATGCCTCTGAAGTAATGCTCACAGGCAAAGGCAGGGGCTTCTTCCCCATCACGTTGCTTTGCTCGTGGGACTGCTGCAACACAGCTTTGGCCAGAATGAGTGACCAAAGAAAAGAAAGATGCCATGAACGACCACAGCTTCAGTGAGTCTTAGAGCATAACTTTAGAAATCATGCTGCACAATTTCTGTATTTTATTGGCCCTATAGACCAACTGTAGTACTCAGCTGATCTTCAGTGGTACATATGTTGACAAACACTGACTTTGATCAAATGAGTCTTTGTTCTGACATTTTTGTGTTTATGACCAAGTCGTTCTTTGATATTTTGACTCTCATTCCTGGAGACAGGTGTTCAAGTAGCATCATTACCCGCAGTTTACAGATGTTGAGTGGGATGTTTCTAGACTTTAATTATTCCTCAAATGATGCCAGAACTGAGCTTAGAACTCTAAACCTTTTCATCACTATACTACTTATTACTTTAATGCAGTCAGTTTAACTTGACTTTATCTATTCTGAAATTAGGAACCTGACATTGCACTGATATTAACCAGGTTTCTACATGGAAAAGTGTCAGCAACATTTAAATACAAAAGTTCAGTATAAAGCTAGCTGGATGGGAGCATTCAAGGGGGAGATACTGTTCTACAGGTGAGACACCCATTTCACTCTTGTGTTCAAGAGTAGATTCATGCTTCTGATAAAGAGCTTATCTTACTTGAAGAAGACATTCTATACTATCATGCTCCTTCTGTCCTGTATAGCATTTGGATTTAAGTTTTCATGGGTTAAAACTGTCCCTAAATATACACCTTTCAAATGTCGGCTCCAATGGGGCAGGAGTTTCCATTTTCTGCATACTACGCTGTAATATGAATGGAATATGCTTTGTCACCGCATAACCTCACATTGAGCGTTAATTCCACATTGGGGCTGTTTTTGCAGTTGGGGACTGGAAGAAAGCAGTTGGACTATGGGAACTGATCCCTCATGGGTAAGGCTTTCTTCCTGAGGGCCTGCTTTACTCAAGAATGGGTTACTAAGAAGCCGGCTTGTCTTTTCTCTCTTCCTCTTTTACAATGTAATGTCATCTGCCTTTCCAATTTCCTGTCATGCATAGAGAAGACCAATGGCATCACTAGATATTTAGTAGATGTGGCCTATGGATCTTGGGTTTCTAGCCTCCGAAACCATGAGCTAGCCTGTTTTCTTTATTAATGACCTAGTTTGTGATGTTTTATTATAGTAACAGCAAACGAAGTAAAAAAAGAAAAATTTCCTAAACACAACAATCAATTCTGTTTGACAAAGATTTTCAGTTAGTACTGACTAACAAAATAATGGCAATATGGACAGACTTCTATTTCCAAATATGTGTTGAATTTTTTATTAAGTGCAACCTGAAATTTAGGATGGGTCTGTTATCAACACATGACAAAGCAACAACAACAATAAAACAAAAATGTCCCCTCTCCCCCCAAAACAGGCATGTTGCAAAAAGTAATGAATTTATGTAGAAGAGAACACGGGAGTTATTAATAGGAACCAATTTATCTCTTACCTACTCTCTATTTTAGGTCACATTTATAAAAGCCAGGTGAAACTGAAACTCATGTAATTATCAGATTCTAATCACACACCTGAGCCACAGTACTTTGTTACTGTGTGTTATAGCTGATGTCGCACAGCTTCCCAAATATCCTTAGTTCTTTGTCTCTAGAATGATGTAAAATAACACAAAATCCTCTTGATTTACACAAACTTCACTTATTTTATTAACCGTACAGCATTCCTAAAGCTAAGGAAATCAATCTATATTTACTGCCAAGTATAATTTTAATAGGCCCACATATTTCAATATCACTATAAATCTATGTCCCGTACCCATTTTCAGCTGAGTGGTCACTACAGCCTGAAAAACTGAGCTCTGATACATGATTTCCCCCCACCCCCAGAGATACACATGAGCCTGCTGCACCTCAGAAGTCTTCAACACACACCTTACGTGTCCTTCCCATTCCCATTCTTCCTTTCTTATTGCTGCCTTTTTTGGAACTGCATTCCAGAGGCTTACTATGTGGCCAAAAGGATTCTGGTTCAATTATTTGTGAAGGAATATATCAAAGGAAAAGCATTGTGAAGAAGTCTGGTCGAATCAGGTTGCCTTCAGGAGTTCATGTCGGAAGTGTCAGAGCTGAATCCAATTTCAATTAGATTTTAATATCAGTCCTCCTTCTGATTATTAATATTACACCACACAATTTCAAAAACTTTAATTTGCCCGGCAGGAGCCTCACTGGCTCAATTTCCTTCACAAGGTTTGCCTTCATCCTCCCTTATTCTACAATGTGTGACAGAACCAGTTTGCCTTCAGATCCTTAATCCACTGTTGAAAGTGTTACATTACAGAGCTGAGTTTCTCAGAGTAAGATTTTATTCATGCAAGCTTTGTCAATTAAAATCTTCATAATATCAATGGTTTAAAGTTAATATCTTCTCAGAATAAAGTGAATGTAGCCAGGAAAGCTTGAACACCTGAGTAAGATGCCTTTTTCCTGATTCTAATATTGACTTCAATTTATCTCACTTAGTGAGGTAGTTACCTACCAATGTGACTTCTATGCAGTGTAAATCAATAAAAAATTAAATGTGTTCTGAATAGCATATAAAATGCTCCTCTTGAGAGGGAGCAAAAATAACCCTTCACATTAAAATCATGGGAGCAAATTTACAAGGCACATGTTGAATAACTCTCGTGGAATGCTGTTACTTCAAAATGTTTCGCTATCTTTATAGAAATTTAATAAATTTGGTATTTTGCTTTTAAAGCAAAAATAATTTGTTTGTTCGTGGTCAAGTTCTCAGTTCCTAGCTGCAGCCATCAGTGCTGTAATAAAAATGAAGATATTATGTTAGTCAATGGGAAAGTTATCATGACTAATCAATGAAATCAGTCACGAGTTTGAGAGGGAAAAGGTAGAGATGTACCCAAGGTATTTACATCCTGGTGAATATGAAGCCAAAGAACAAGGCTGACTAATCTTTGCTACTTTAGCTCTTATGCATTAGTCCATCATACTTTTGCAATTAGATTTGACAGGGCAGGGCTGTGAGAAGTTAAACTTTCTAAAACTTCCCTAAGTGATTCTAGTGAGGAGACAGGTTCAGGAGTCATCACTTTAGTGACCAGGCTCATATTAAGAATTATTTTCATTTCAGAGCTAAGCAGTCAGCACTGAGTGAACATGTATATGTCCATGGGAAGTGGAAAAGACAGAAGAGGGAGAAAAACCCAATCTAAATCTAGTTCTCTTTTCTTTTAATCTCTTTGAGACAGGATCTCCCTATAGCCCCAGCTGGACTGGAACTCAATATGTAGACCAGGCTGGCCTCCATCTCACTGAGATCCACCCGCCTCTGCCTCCTGAATGCCGAGGCTACATCTAGCTAGAAACAATCAAATTCTTATTTCATGATTAGAAGGTTGCTTTAAAATGGCCTGTTTTCTTTTATTCTAGAGACAAATTACCAGCAAAGTAAATATAAATCTAGGTTTTTTTTTTAAAAAAGGAGAAAGCAGAGTATAATCCCCAATCAGTTTAAAAATCTTTGTTTCTTTGTCATCTGTCTATGAGAGTTAGTGGTTCAGCAGCCTCAGCCCACATCAATGAAGCCTCAGAAAGGTAGAGAATCATGGGAATTATTTGGCAATTCATTCAGTTAGTTGAATCATTTTTATCATACTACGGAGACTTAATCAGAATTTACTTCTTGTTGAGTGATCATACCAATTCCTGACACCTCTTTCTTACACCACATTGTTTTATCATAGACCATAATACATTACAAATAGAAAATATATAAATTAACAACTAAAATGTGTACATAGAATTCTGTTTCCTCTCACCTTCTCTCACCCTTTATTTTTCCTCAATCTTTTGTGTATGACCCTGTCTATCTCATTCTGTTAGTATCTCTTTGTCTCTGTCTTTGTCTCTGTCTGTCTGTCTATCAGACACATACACACACACAGACACACACACACACACACACACACACACCTCATATCACACCACATACAGGCTAGGTACTATGCAGCTGTTTATACTAAGGCGATCTAAAAAAGAAAAACTTTTAAAAAGTTCACATAAATTAAGCAAAGTTGCTTAAGATACATCACGATCTAAGGATTAAAAATAACAATGTTTTGCAACACGCAAAATCACAACATATTGCTGAGGATAATTGCAATTCTTGCATATGTCTAGGATATTAATATTTCCCTGCTTTTTGTAATTAGATTGATGTGGGTATTTAAAAATCTGGTGCCCACATGTGCTTAAGGATGCCAGGTTTTTCTGAGTCATTTTGCCAACTCAGATGCTGTGTTTGAAAGTGTCTTCTATTCCAGTGGGATATGCACATAGGATTCTTTACAACACTGGGATGTACTGATGTGCTGAAAATATCAGCACAGATGTAGAAGCACACAATTATTCTGAAAAACTCGTTAACCAAGCACTTGCAGCTTTCTATTGACAATAGCAACCACAATCAAATCTGATTTATAGCCTCAACACTGACCTCTCAAAACTAACAGTCTGCTGATAAAAAACACATTTTAAAAGTTCAGGTACTAGTTACATCTGGTTCTCTAGATGTAGAAAGGGAGAGAGAGAGAGAGACAGAGTCAGAGACAGAGAGAGACAGAGACAGATATTGAAGGACCATGCCCAGGAGAAAAGAATTGAAAAAACAAGAGGGGAAGGGTGGGTCAAAACAAGAATTAGTCCACAGTAAGGGAAGAAGGTTCACATTTTGTGTTTTCATTGTGCTAACCTCCAGGGTTTCCATAGCCAAATCACAGCATGGGTGGATTGAACAGTGGATGGCTCACTGTTACAGAAGCTAGAAGGCCAAGATCAGGCTCTGAGACCATGGTGGAAGCTTTCATTTCTTATCAGGTAAACATTCTCTTGCTGCTTCTTCATATGAGCTTTTAAGTGGCTATGATGTCTCTTTTTTTATACGCTCATTTCTTCTTTTCATAGAAACCTAAGATATGCTAGTTTGGAGTCACTTTAACCACCTTATTAAACTCAACCACCTTTTAAAATATCTAGTCCTCAACAATAATCATTCACTGAGGTTCTTGAGGTAAAGACTTCAAAGTTGGAATTTAAAGTGGACATGATTTTCCTTGAACCACATGTCAGTCTTGGTCACTAACTGTTGGCCACCACAAGGGAAAGATGAAGAGCCTTCTAGAAGTCTCTGAGAAGCAGGGAAAGAAGGTGAAGAGCCTTTTGGAAATCTTTGAGAAAGTGCTTGGATGTGGCGGGGTTCTGGGAAAGGTAATTTGAAAAATGCTTTATACATTCCACTGGAGAAATTCCCATAAATAGAAATAGCTAATACTTTCTGAGCACTTAGTAGTTTATTGCATCAAATTTTGGAAGCTATCAATTATAAAATGCATGATAATTTTAAGCATCGTAATGAAAACAGTGTTCAAGGTGGGCTTTAACAGGAAACATCTGCAGAAAATAGAATAAGAAAAAAACTAAATCCTCAGTGTTAGAGCAAGTGAATACTAAAGCTATCATAAAGAACATCAAGAAACTCCTGCATGACTTTTGCAAAAAAATATAAGGAAGTAATTCCCTCCAGAATTTGGATCACTGAACCGGAGAGATGGCTCAGCAGTTAAGAGCACTGGCTGCTCTTGCAGAACTGGGTTGGGATCCTTTCACCCACATGGCGGATAAAATCTGTCTGTAATTCCAGTTCCAGGGAGGATCCAATGACCTCTCTGACCTCTGGTGGCCCTGCATGACTCAAGTACACTTACATACATGCAGACATAACATTCATACACATTAAGGTAACAAATAAAAAAGAAATTGGATCATAAGCTATTTTTACATATTTATTTTTTTAGTTTTATGTGTAGTGCACCTATGTCATGCAGTGCCCACAGTGGACAAAAGAGAGCATCAGATCCTCTGGAACTGGAGTTATGAACAGTTGTTGGCCACCATGTGGGTGCTGGGACTGGAACTGGGGTCTTCTGCAAGAGCAGATAGTGCTCTTGTGTGCCATCTCTCCAGTCCCAAACTCTTACTAACTTTACACAGACAGCGTAAATTTGTGTTCTAAAGTACAGGTAGATACTCCATATGACTGACAGAAGCACATATGGCTTCAACAGTGAAGGTGCCCTGATTACAAAGGACTTCCTCTGTGAATATAGAGAAAAGGGCAAGGGTAAATAATGCTTAGTATGTTCTGGGCCCTTTTCTTTGGGGCCTTGCAAATTACAGACTGTTGTCCAAATCTGGGAACCATTTCTTTCTGTAAGTAAAAACTTATTGAAACAGTTATATTCATTTTACTCTTTCAGTTTTATATAATCCAGTGGTTGCTTTTGTGCAATAAATTCAAGTTGAATTCAAGCTGAGATCACATGACCCAAAAAACTGCAAAGCACCCGATGAGGCATTTCCTGACCTCAGGTTAAATTCTACCTAGTAATTCATTTATTTATTTTTACCATAATCTTATCTATTTGATGGACTTATAGTTCCATTTTTTTGACAGGAAAACTAAAGCACTGAGTGGTTAAATGACTTAATGTTGTGTAGGTAGTTACTGAAGAAGAAAGAACTGACTTTATTTTCTCTCTCAGCTGTTAATATTCGGAAGTAACGTGTGCAAGAAAATAGGCTTTGCTGATTATAAGAGCTCAATACAGAATTTGTCCTATATGTGTAAAATGCATAAATGCAGCAAAGAACTGGCAGAATGAAGGTTTTTAACACAACACACCCTGAATCTAACTACAGTGTCTTTGGAAAGTAGACATAAAACTGTAATTGACAGCAAAGGTTCCTTTAACCTCTCCCTTACTTAATAGGGAAAACCTTCTCATTTCTGCTGACAAAAAAATTACTGAGTCATGCACCTAGTAGGTTACTCATAAGTACATTTGGTCCCAGGAGTTGAGCTGTTTGAACTCCACTTTAATCAGTATTTTAATTAGCTGACCTACTGTGGTACTGATTGCACTGAGGAAGAAAAAGGTAATTTATTCCATCAGACCAAGAACACTCTGTGAAATAATATTGGATACAAAGACCGGAAATATTTCTCATTGACAGTTTATCTACTTATTTTCCAGTGTCTACAAGAAAAACAGTTTTATAACAACTGGAATTAAATTAATTAAAATTCCTAGGTATTGAATTTAGCACTCAGTGTAAGTTGAAAATATCACTAAAGTTAAGGTGTTTATCACTATACTTATAGCTATAAATATTCCAGTTAAAATTGTTTCTAAAGATATTTAAGCACAAAAAATATAACGGACATGAGGTGAGGAAATACTAAGAAAATAATAAATACATTTTAGGGACTGGAGAGATGGCTCAGTGGTTAAGAGCACTGGCTGCTCTTGCAGAGGACGTGGGTTTGATTCCCAGCACCCACATGACAGATAACAACCATCTATAACTCCAGTTCCAGGGACCTGATGCCCTTTTCTGACCTCCACAGGCACTATACAGCACTAGCATGGGTGCACTCACACAAATACAAGCAACACACTCATACACAAAAGATAATAGTATAATTTTTAAAAAAGATATAAAAATACATTTTAAAATAGTCAATTCAAAAATACATTAACAAAAGTAACGCAACCTGCTGGTGATATTTGCAAGACAGGAGACCCAGTTGTAGAAAACTCTCTGTTCAGTGGAAGAGACAACGCTGAACACAGGAGGCCTGTCATTCCTATGACATCCAAAAAGCTGTTGAAAACCATCATAGATTGCAAACTGGGATGAGGAACTCATTATCGTTACTGAACACCATCCTGACAGTTGCATATGAAGTGACTTGATGTGTGGAAGCATTGACTCCCTGGATCTCCCAGCTCAGAATTCATGCTATTCTTTCCTGTCTTTCCTTCTTGTAAACTGGCATGATTCCAGAGGGAGGCCTTTTCTCTTCCCTCTCGACATCCTTTCATTCATCTTATCCATTGCTATGACTTCCAAAAATATAAGCAATAATAATAATAATAATAATAATAAATATTAACTTGATTCTCACAAAAACAAGTACAATGGCATGCCTCAGTACTATTGTGGGGCACAAGAATCTCAAGCTCCATTTACTCAAAGGCACAGAAGACTCCCAACAAATGCAAAGAACTCCTATTATTGATTAATCTTTCCATTCTATCAAATGAGCAAGCCAGAAATGGAGGCCTTCCTAAATTCTTTGTTTTACCATCCCTTCCATATTAATATTGAATTTCAAATGGACATAGGTTCTGTTAACAGATAAAGTCACGTCCCTTAGTAGGATGTGTTTTGATAAGTCTGTTGCTAGGTGTTTTTATCATTGTGTAAATGAGAATGCACTAACATTAACCTAGATGGTGATCATACTGCACTCCTAGACTCTTGTTCATGGGCTACAGCCTTGTGCACTGTACTACTGAGATACTATGGACAGCCATGACACAACAGTAAAGTATGTTTCTGTCTAAACATAAATATTCCATAAAAATGGTAGGTGATACGAATTTTTCAATTCCATTATAGAATTGATGAAAATATTATTACAAAGTCCATGACTATAATTCTATCCCTTTATTTTGGGGTGGAATGTCCTATATCTTTTCTTATTTAGCTTATCTGTCTCCCATCCGTCTTCTACAGTCTGACAGATTTTTCTGAAGATTCATAAAAGCCCTTTCTTTACAGTTCTCTACTTTATGACATATGTGATCAAGTTCACCTGGATTTCAGTTCTAACACTAGATTAAAATCACTTGCCACACTTTGCAAATATTAGTTGTCAGAATCTCAGTGCTCATGGAGTCTGAGTTAAATGGTCAGACTGGAGGTTCAGGGCTGGCACCTAAAAGTTCCCTAATTCTTCTGATGTACAGCTAAGTGAGAACTGGAGATCTAAGTTGTTGAGCTTGTAGTGATTTGCCACTTGCTACGTTCCCAGCTCTCCCTCTTTCTGCTGATATTTTGTCATTCACATGTGCCTCTAGTATAAGCTCTTGAACATGTTAGTCTGTGCTAGGCATCCTGCTTTGCCTTGAGTTTTCTGTAGATCTGGCTTGACCATTCACCTTCTCTACTCTTTCTGGTCACTCTCACTTCATGTCCCTATTTGTAGGGACAACTCAGGATGGGTCTTAGCCAAGTCACCTGCTATGAGTAATAGAGGAATGGCTCCCATGGGCATGGCGCTACACTCTGGCTAGTCCTGAGGCTAGCTTCCGCCCAGCATTTGGAAAGAACCTGCACTGAGATGATCTACCTGGGACAGACTACTACTGGATCAGGATCCCACCCCATAAGGCCATTGGCTAACCAGACCTGTAAGACCCCTTGCACTTCCTTGAATAAACTGAACTTGTAGCAGTTTGCCCTCCACCTGCTTCTCACCCAGCTTCTGGGGTCTGTGTGTGTTCTGACTCTGCACCTACTCTTCCCCTTTCAGTGGAGACCCATTGTCCCCTTGGGCTGGCCCTGAGCACAGGGACCCCCAACATGTAGCACATGAACAGGGACTCTGACCCCCCTCCCCGCATTGGCAAGATGCCCCTGGTAATCAGTGAGTAAGGACCACTGCTGGTGTGAAGACGGTCGCTCCAGGGTGAGGGCACGACCCTCTCCCTTTTCCTGATTCCTGTGTTTGTCTCCGCATTCCAAAGGAAGCACACCTCGCCACGGGGTCTCTGAGATCTGTTCTGGCCCCTTCCTCCTCCTTTTTAGTTATCACTGTTGAAATCATATGAGGGCTGGACCCCCCTACCCCTGCCCCCATTTTGGAACCTAGGCAGGCTATCAGCTGAGCCTTTCTGGAGACACCGTGTGGGCAATCGGCCATGGGGAAGGCTGATTTTTCCATCTTTGATAGAAAAACCTCCTTCCTGCCAGCAAGCAGACTCAGATCTCGTAAGTTTTAATGACCCTGCCCTGCTACATTCTGGACGCTAACACTTTAGCACCCACTCTGGTGCCAAGTTCACACAGACAATGAGGTCTGAGTTGTTCAATACAAATACTCCCTGGGGGACAGACAGGTTCCACACCCTAACATTTACTAGCCCGCAGACCTGCACAGCTATGGAACTTTTAAAAGCTAGCGCACACCTTCTTCGCCACTTTTTGGGTGCCACATGCGGGAATCCCACAGGGGCCTTAAAGACCCATGGAGGTCCCCTGCTAAGCATGAGACAGTTGGGCCCTCAACATTCTGTCTATATGTCTCAGTTGGCCCCAATATTAGGCATTTTGGTTTGTGTAGTGATCATAGCAGCTTTGAGTTTCCATTTCATTGGCCACCACTCTACCACAATGAGCAATCTCCGCCCCACCAGGAAGCACCATAATTGCGGGCTCTTAAGGCTCTTCTCCTGTAGTGTGGCTTGAAAGCAAAACAAAAAGACCTTAACAGTTTTGGGGACAAAACCCTCATCTTAGCCCCATGGATTACCCTGAAAACGTTTGGAATACCTCCGTTTGGTCCTATGTTCTCTTTCTCACGAGGAAGCATGAAATTCATGAGGGACACACACCCTGCTGCATTTTTCCCTATCCTTTTTGCCATAATTGCCAGCCTTAAAGGCTCTTCTTATGGACTAATTATTAAGAAAGTTAATCAGCCAGACAAGGCTCTTACGTTTGCTAACCCTCATTCAGTTCGATCAGGTGAACTTTATGTTATCCTCAGAGTCCTAAAGCTCTGTCAACAAGAACCTGTCAATATCAGCTCCAACAGCAGTTATGCTGTCCAAATGTCAAGGATGCTTCCCTTGGCCAACCTCAGGCCCTCTCATAAACCAATAGATAGTGCCATAATCGCCTTAAAATGTTGATAGAAAGTAAACAACATCCCTGGATCATTTAGCACTTATGCTCACACACTGGTCTGCCTGGCTTCACTGCTGATGGGAATGCACAGGTAGATAAATTTATTGCTATCACTTCTTTGCTGCTCCTAGAACAAGCTAGATGCTTACACCAAAGATTTCATCTCTCCCCCTCTAACCTGCAGATCCTCTTCCCTGAGCTTTCTCTTAGTCAATGCAAGCACCTAATCTGTACATGTAAAGTCTGTGCCCCTTTAACCCTTGGGCCCACTGCAGCTGCAGGGAATTAACCCTAGAAGCCTTATGCCAAATGCCATCTGGCAAATGGATGTCACCCACATACCTTCATTTGGCAACTTTAAATATGTCCATGTCATCGTGGACACCTACTCCAAATTTGTTTTTGCTATCAGCCTTTCAGGTGAGAAGGCATCCCACACCATTAAGGCAACAAAAACTGCTGTGCTGGTCATGGGTGTACCCTGGACAATTAAGACAGACAATGGCTTGGCATATACATGTTACCAATTCAAGTCTTTCATAGAGTCCTGGGGGATTAAACACTCAATGGGCATTCCCTATTACCCTCAGGGCCAAGCCACAATGGAGAGGACTAATAGAACCTTCAAGGAACTAATTATGAAGCAAAAAACTCAATGATACCCAGGGATCCCCATTTGACTTTGGTGAAACTCTTTTCATCTTTAACTTTCTTAACTTTGATGAAGTGGGACTCTGTCCAGCCTATAAACACTGGAGATCTCAATCAGCCATTACCCCTTTGGCCCTTGTCTGCTGGAGATACCCTCTCACAAATGAATGGAAGGGACCTTACCCACTCTTAACACAGGGTTGAGGATATCTTGTATCTTTCCAGAAACCTCATTCTCTCCCATCTGGATAATCTGGATACCTGCCAGAAATATCAAGCCTGCCATGGATGCACCTGTCGGCACATCTCAGATACCCCCACCACCGCAGAATCACGGGTACAGGGTATTAATGGGACCTGGCTCTTGGGCCTTAGTCAGGCCACCTGCCATGAGGAATAAGGGAATGGCTTCTCAATGGTCTCCCCCATGCATAGCTTTGAAAGGCAAAACTGACCCTTTCAACATAAGAGACTTCAGCCCCATCTGCTGAGATTAAATAGGATCTCAGCCATTTTTTGCTCCTCAGTTTGGTAACTTGAAAAATTTTGGCTGTGGCCTTCTTGATAGCACTGCTGGCTCTTGGCTGCCTTTGGAAAGCACTGCATCAAAGAAGAGCTTCTCAGAGATTGATGCTACAAATTCTATTTAACTGTCCCCTTAATAAAACCACCTTCTTAGCAATAATTAACTATTCTTGCCTCTTCCTGAGTCTTCTATAGGGCACAAGGCATTCTTCAACAAGGACCACTCACACCACAGGATCCTTCCTACAAACCTTCCATGATATCCTAATCACTCTCCTGAGAGACAAGCGTCACCCATTTGGTTATTTAACCAGAATGGTGAGTAGCCAATGACGGGTAAGACCCCAATGACCGGGGCAACCTAAGACAGGCACTGCCTACAAAAGTGGATTCCTTGTGTTATTTCACCAGAACAGGGGATAGTCAGTGATGGGTAAGACCCCGACAGCCAGGGCAACCTAAGACAGGCACCGCTTACAAAGGTGAACTCCTTAGGTTATTTCACCAGGATGGCAGGCAATCAATGACAGGTAAGACCCCAATAGCCAGGGCAACCAAAGACAGGCACTGTCACCTAAGGTGATCCCTAAGTGCCTGTGGCGAACAGTACCATGGCAAAGTATCATGCCTTCCAGGGTTGCTCAATTAATGAAAACCAAAAGGAGGATATGTAGGGCATAAAACAGGATGGACCTTAGCCAGGTCACCTTCTATGAGGAATAGAGGAATGGCTCCCGTGGGCATGGAGCTCCACTCTGGCTAGTCATGAGAGCAGCTTCTGTCCAGCATCTGGAAAGATTTTGCACCGAGATGATCTACCTGGGAACAGATTACTATTGGCTGCAGTTGTGACCCCACTCCATAAGGCCATGGGCTAACCAGACCTATAAGACCCCTTGCACTTTCTTGAATAAACGATCTTGCAGCAGCTTGCCCTCTGCCTGCTTCTCACCCAGCTTCTGGGGTCTGTGTATGTTTTGACTCTGAGCCTACTCACCCCCTTTCAGTGGAGACCCTTCACCCACCCCCAGGCTCGCCCCAAGCACAAGGACTCCCAGCAGCTATTGTCTTTCCTTTTCTCCAGTCTGTCAGGATCTTCCCCATATTTTAGAATATTTATCTTACTTATGCATGTTCTTCACTTGTTTATCTTCCCTTCCAGAAATAATTATCCAAGCTGAGAGGTCAAGTCTAATTTCTTTCCTGGCTACTGGAGAACTTAACATCTAATCAGAATCTTTCACCTTCTACAGTGCTGTTATTTGGGGATAGCGTTTCCTGTGTTGTGGAGGGCTGTCTTCTGTATTGTTGGTAGCTTAGTATTATCTTATATGTGAGTAGCATCCCC
Organism: Eospalax fontanierii; assembly: GCA_035773235.1. Lineage (NCBI taxonomy): Eukaryota > Metazoa > Chordata > Mammalia > Rodentia > Spalacidae > Eospalax > Eospalax fontanierii. The sequence goes on from CM069526.1 coordinate 74,532,725, forward strand.
TCATCTGTAACAATCAAATGTTGTTCTAGACATTAATACTATCAGATCAGGAAGATATTATCACTGACTTGGGGCAACTGACCTGCTGAAACTGCCTAGAGGCATGAAGTCATGTAGAAATGGGGCAGACACTAACAGTTCCTGTGAATCAAGACTCCTTGTGTGGGCACCTTATACTGTGTCCATTTTTTTACTTAGGAAAATCATGGGACTCATTTTGGACATTAACTTAGCAGTCAACCCAATCTGTAGAGCAACTTAAAATGAGCTTGTTGTATTGAGATTTGATCTCTGTGAACTTGATTACTATATATGAAAACCCAGGCCAGTGTTCTTGAGAATGAGCGACTACAAGGAAGAAAAAGAAACTCAGAGTTTAACAAGAATCCCATCTCTTCTAATTTTACAGCTGAGCCACGCAGCAACCAAGGAGAGATCAAGAGTAGAGTCTCTGCCATGTCACAAAATCACGGGAAATAAATCATTGTTTAAATAACAAGTATGTGGAGTAATGTGTCAGAGAACAGCTCAGAAGGTGGAGCTTATTAAAAACACAGCAGAAGGAACCATTGGCAGTGGCAGTGGGAAAAGGAAGTGGTTTCAGTGGTTTTACTTTAATTAATCCATCTCTCAATCAATCTATTAATTGTATTTTTGCCAGGCAACCTGAAAAGGATACTGGAGGACACATATCTATCAATAATTGGTGCATTTTATCTTCGGACTTTGTAAATATTTGAATTTCAGCTTCATAATAGTGCTGTGAGTGAGGCTTGTGAAAGTTGAGAGATCTAGGCCTCATAGAGTTAGGAGTTTGTCTTGTTACATAACAGTCTGCAGCAGAATGAGGCTTCAGACTGAACTCTGTCTTCTGACACATTATTTTTTGTTTGAGATCAGCTACTGCTTTTGGTCTTTTTCTACCTAAATCAAAACTATATACCATTTTCTTCTCACCTACCCCTTCCCCACAGTGATATTTCAATTTAACATGAGATATTTTGATTATGAATAACTGCAGGATGCACTTCTGATTTGTCTTCTTAAATAGTGCAGAATACAGGACAGAAGTAGATGGACAGACACTGCTGCCCCCTTTAAAAGGGGCCTCTTATCCCCATTCCTTCTTTAAAACTTAAGGGAGTTTCAGGCCCCATCAATAGGTTTCAGAGATTTTTGTGATGCAGAATTGAGTTAGGAGTAGAGAATCTCACAGCTTGAGCAAACCTTCAGTTTCTGAAGGGATAAAGAGGAGAGAACGTTGGGGAGAGCCCTAAGAAAGGCAATTTTGCATATGGCCTTGAGAGTCTCTGAGGCTTCAGATTTCTTTGGTAGATCTGATACTGGGTGAGCAAGGGGTTAGCTATGAGATAACCGAAAGAAACTGCAGTTGCATCTTGGAAGCAGTCTTGTGATGGCCAGAAACCCTGTGTTTAACCATTGATGACCCTGCGTAATGTTGTTTGGGCTATATCAGAATGTGAAGTGTCAAGCCATTCTACCACACATGTATACTGACAAGGCGTCTGCATTCCAAAAGACCAGATATCATTGTGTTATCACTTGGATTGTGGTTGTGACACACCTCTCCCTTTGTGGGGATCATGGGAAGAAATACTATAAAAGGGAAATCCCACCCACCATGATTTGATAGGGAAAAACAAATACCTCAGTCCATGATTAAGTGAACCACCTTATAACAATTCATCAAAACAACTTTTCGTTTATTTATTTTTATTTATGTGTATGAATGATTTACCTGAATGTATTTGAGTGCAGTGGTGTTGTACAATAACCTTGGAGACCAGAAAAGGATGTCAGATCCCTTGGAATTAAAATTAAGGATGGTTGTTAGCAGCTAAGTGCATGCTGAGAACTGAAGCTGAGTCCTCTTCAAGAGCAGTTACTTCTTTTAATTGCTTAGTCATCTCTCCAGCCACCATCCAAACAAACACCTTTAATCTACACAACACAGCCCTCTGAGTGGCTCCCACTCATCTGTCTTCAGAGTGTTGACTTTGTTTCAGTTTGCTAAGTAATATTCTCCTTAAATGTTCTACGTCACTTGAATGAATTCTCTTTCAGAAGACAATAACAGGATTTCTAGTATAACCTTCCTGATCATTGTAAGCAACCATATAACCAGAGACTATAAGATTCCTTGAGAAAATGTGATTGAACTTCTCCCTGCAGAGTTTTCAAATGAGTTAAAGAATTATTATTTTAAATCTATAAACCACATCTGTGTTTCTATCATGCATTCATATCATGTTTACAGCTGTTGGAAATCTTGAGACTCTTTCTTCCCCAACACCAAACACAGGATCAAGGAATTCCACCTGGGAAGCTCTTGATTTTGAGTCATCATTTGAAACATGGCTTTTGAAATTTCAAAACCAATTAACAGTAGTCTGCAGTCTTGACTGCTTCAGACAAAAATGAAGCATAAAAGGCCCAATCAGTTTTTATTCTATTTTTAATTGTGTGTGTGTGTGTGTGTGTGTGTGTGTGTGTGTGTGTGTCTGTGTAGGGGATACAATGATGTGTTTGTTTATAGGTATAGGGGTGCCACAATGTTCATGAGGTGTCAGACGATACAATTATGGCATTATGGAATCAGTTCTCTTCTGCTACCTTTATGTGGGTTCCAGGGATCAAACTCAATGTCTCCAGAAGATTTGCAAGACAAGCACCTTCACTTACTAAGCCAACTCCTTGGCCATATGTATTGTTCTAAAAATTCTCACCCATTTTAGATTTACTTCTGTCCCAAAGACATTAGCAATATTTGTCTGTATTTGTTGAATGAATTGTGGAGCTATTTGCTTCCTTCTAATTTTTGTTACATCATTAGCTTAGGATAACACGATATTTCATCCAGATAAAGTGGGAATAAAACTCATTGACAGTGTAAATTGTAAATCACTTACTAATTTGCTGCATACATCTAATATCTAAGGTGTTATATTCTTGAAAAGAAGGTATGATTTGGTACTTGAGTCTAGATCAATGTTACCTGCTGTGGAATGTCTTTCACTATTCAATCCCATGCATGAACAGCAGAGGGCGCCTATCAAACACCAATGGTATTAAATTCGGCAGCTCTGCTTTCCTCCGTTTATCAGAAATATGGGAGAATTTCTTTTTCTCTTTGAGCCATTTTTAACTGGAATCAAACTATGGGAAGTGGTGTGTGCACTGGCCTTTATTAAGTGGTTTATAGATTTAAAATAATAATTCTTTAACTCATTTGAAAACTGAATCCTCTATTTGTAGCTGGCCTGTAGAGTCACAGTTACCAACAGCTGTTAAGTACAGGAAACGCGCCTCATTCACCTTGTAATGTCCTGTTTAAGCCTGAAATTACATGATTCATTCTTTCTTTCTTTCTTTCTTTCTTTCTTTCTTTCTTCTTTCTTTCTTTCTTTCTTTCTTTCTTTCTTTCTTTCTTTCTTTCTTTCTTTCTTTCTTTCCTGAGACATGGTCTTATGTAACCTAGGCTGGCCCTGAATTTCTCTGTAGCCTAGTGAACTTCTTATGAAGCTGAGGATGATCTTGAACTCCTGATTCTCCTGCCTCCATATCCGGAGTTCTGGGATTACAGGTGTGCACCACTATCCACAACTCATACACCAGATTTTAAAGATTTGGTACTCAAGAAACAGAAAAAGTCTCAATATTTTTATATTAATTTTAACTTGAAATCATAATGTATATGATGTTATAAAATATTACATGAGTTTCAGCTTGTCTTTCCATTTTTCAAACATGTTGGTACTACAAAGTTTTTAACTGCTACTATGACTTGCTTTATATTTCTACTGAGCTGTCTGCTTCGGAAACTACTCTTCTATCTGAGCAAGCATTTCTTCATTATACTGCTTTGTTTTGTGTGGTCCTAGCTTGTGTTTTTGATTTCCCTTTGAATTCTTTATTTCCCCATGTAACTCCAGAATCCTCACGTTCTAAATCTTATGGGAGTGTTTTGAGATTTACCTAAAAACTATTTTTAGAAAGTTTAAAGTGACCTTGGAGCTCTCTCTTATCCTCAGTCACCCGGGAGAGACTTGAATTCATAGGAGAGAGAGAGAGAAAGAGAGAGAGAGAGTGTCCATGATCCCCAGGGGAGTATGGCAACCCACAGGTGAGTTCTGACTAAAGCAATATTGCCTCTGCTTAACTGCTGAGGGTTTTGGTATCACAGCTTTCTGGTGAACAAATATTCACTGAACCCCTAGTTTATGCCACAGGCTTTCAGATAATTGCCTCCTTTAATTTTCACAAAAGCCCAGCAAGTGTCATAATTATCTCTGCACAACGGATGAAAAATTGAAGCCTCCAGAGGTGAAGCAATGTTATGGAGACCACACAGCTAGTAAGTGCAGAGGAGACCTTAGAAGCCAGCTTTGTTCAGCTGCCTTGATGCTTTTTCTGAACATGGCCAAATGACAGATCAAAAACACACCGTGGGGCTGGGATAGCGAAGGCTGGGGTGGTCAGTAAGGGTCTTTGCTCTCTGTCATGTGGCCATTGCTGTATCCATGAGCCCAGACAGGCAACTGGCAGCTTGGGATCTAGAACGTCAGCACTGACAGCTATTTGCTGCAGAACAAATCACAGTCATTGCAGGAAAGAGCCAGAGCAGCGAGCAAACAACAGAAAATGGTCTTTTCTTAGGGGATCTTGGAAAGATAAATGTTTCCTTGTTCTCACCTCTGGCTGAGACCTCTTTTCAGCAACAAAAGAAGTGCTTTAGAACTATAAATATTCTGCTGATTAGACAAAGTGGGTTCATTAGAAAGATAAGACAGAAAAGTTAGAGACAACAGAATTTATCAGCATAGCTCAGACTCCAGGCTTAGTGCCGTGTCATTTTCTCCACCACTGGATTCCAGAAAAAGCAAAGCCATCTTTTCTGTCATCACCCCCACTGATCTCTAGCGAAGAAACTAGGAAAGTGTTGCCGTAATTGTGTGCATGACATCTTTGTAATTTTCCATGTTTTAAATGAGCCAGCCCCAAAGCAATGCAGATAAAACTGGTTTAGGCAACACGAAACAGCCTGCTAAGAATACATGTGTGACAAGGGCTGAGCTGATGACAGTAGCTAATAGTTACCATGCACTGACTGCCTGACTCTTCTCCCCAGTCCTTCTTTTAACTCTAGCTCATACTGAAGAACTCTGTATACGTTCCTATCTTTATCAGAAAGGAAACTGAGGCTGGAAACTTTTTTGTCATTCATTGCAAGTCATAGCTATTGCTAGAGTTTGGATTTCAACCTCTGACTGACACAAGAGCTTTGTTAATGATTTATTTATTTATTGTTTTATATGTGTGAGTGTATCGCCTGCATGTGTGCTAGTGCTCCCATGTTGTACAGCCCATGGAGGGCAGAAGAGAGCATTGGATTACCCTGGAACCGGAGTTACAGAGTGTTGTTAGCCGCTTCTGCGTTCTAGGATTTAGTCCTGGATCTTCTATGAGAACAGCCAGTGTTCTTAAGCACTGAGTCATCTCTCCAGCCCTGACTCAGGAGCTTTGACTCTATAAACATTACAGCAATTCTATCTTCCTTTGAGAATATCGTATTGTCATTAGAAAAGGTATTTTCATTCTCTGTTTTTTTTTTTTTTAACACAAAAGCAAAATCTATGTTAACAATTGATCCTATGATGCAGCAGAAGACTTCGTCTGTTTTCATTCTTTCACTAACCCCAACAACAAATGCAAGTTCGTGTTTATGGAGGTAGTTGCCTCCTACTGGCCCCATTTTACCATTTCCTTTCACTTGAAGAAACAGGTAACTGAGAACAAACTTTACTGCTATAATTGGATTTTCACCGTCAAGAACGTTTGCTATGATTGTATCCAGGAGAAATAATACACATTTTGAGTTTCGCTTTATAGAATCTATTTTCTGTAACCTTAGGGGTCTTAAATTTTATCTGGGAGTGCATTATAGTGAGTACTTTCAACTTGCGTGTAACCTGCTATGAGGGGAAGAAGGCTAATTTAAGATTGCTCTAATCTTGTCTTCACCACCTCCTTGTGAGCATACCCAGCCACATTTATGTTTTTAGTCATCTTGAATTTTGCATAAAACTTCTGAAAATGTTCTTATCTACAAACTGCAGAAACCCGAAGGATAATTTGGTCTCCAAATCAGTACCTAAGTCCTTTTATGTGCTTTGTGTTATTTGGAAATTTCTGTTGTCTGTTAGTATACATGGCTTTTAAAAATTCTTTGTTTAAGCCCTTAAATCTCAAGCATGTAATATTAAGTTCAAAGGGAAGACTTGGAGAAAGTGTGTATTATTGTCATTTTCTTAAGAGTATTGAAGCCTGCATCTTAAGGAATCCTGCTGAGCTGGCCACAGCTCAGACACTGAGTTTTCAGTTTAGATTGGGGAACCACAAACTCTGTTAAGTATAATTCCAGACTGAAGTAAGTGTTTTGATTTCCTATCTGTTGCTGTGATAAAAAATTCTTACCAAAACAACATGGGGAAAAAAGGGCTTTTTTTTTTTTTTTTTTTTAAACCAACTGAGCCATTTTCCCAGGTTCACAATATCAGTTGTAAATGGACAAGTTCTTGCTTGAAATATTTCCCAGGGTTAAAAGAATGATTTTCAAGCTTTAATCTGCACTGGGATCACTAAGCACATTGTTAAAACATATATGGTAATTTAATGAGACTGAGATGGACACAGAGGTTGAGGGCAGGCTTGAAGCTCTGCTGATTCCAGTTTCACCTTCCTTCTTCATTCCCCTTCAGCCTATCTGCAAACTAGACAAATCTGCCCTCAACAACCAAACCCCTATAAGAGCAAATCCTTCCCAACTGGAGATAAGTCCTTGGGCCAACCTGTTTCTTCCTAATCATCAGCTTTGTTTCCTGTATGGCATCTCTCTGACACTTTCTCTTACAGTATCTCCTACCCACAAACAGAGGCATGTTAATAGTTTCAAATGTTTTCTACTATACATACATTCACAGTTCTATCTCACTGAAGAGTTTGTGTTTCACATTGTTAAATGACTGCTTACCTGTCAGCCTTCAGCTCCTTGTTCCAATATCTGTTTCTCAAATAAGCTTCCCCAGACCCAGTCAATTATTTCTGTTTCAGTTACTACAGATGTGTAACTAAAACGTGTAGTGGCTTAAAACAAAATCATTTTATTTTCCCTTGCATCTGAAGTCTGAGTATGGTTCCAAGAAACAACTCTTTCCTATTGAATTTGAATCTGGCTGAAGGAGGAGGCCTACAGGCTGGGGACTAGAACCATCTGAGGCTTCCTTACCCATATGGCTGACACCTGGACAGAGAAGATGCCACAGCTGGGCCTCCTCAGGCATCTGTCTCATCTCTATGTGGTCTCAGCACATGGTCTCTATCACAGCTGCCTCAAGTTAGCCAGACTCCAAAAAACACAGGTGGAGAGGGAGTGGGGAAGGTTCAGAGAGAATGAGAGCCGGAGAGCCAGTTGGAAGCAAGCGGACATCTGGGACGCAGCTACGGAAGTCATGCTGTGCTGCTTCTGCTTTTCTCTTGTCTGCCAGACTCTCTTTTTTGGAAGCAAGTCACTGGACATGTTCCATGTTTGGACCTAGGGGGATAAAATTCAACATCCTGGAGGAGAAATGTTAAGGAATTTGCAAATAGTACATGTAAAAAATCATATTGTCCAATTGTTAAACCAGTCCCCTCTCTTATTTTTTCCTGTTAGTCCAGTTATTATGAGCAATCATGCTCTTGCCCCTTCCTCCTGTTGGAGAGCAGGTCCCCGAGAGAAAGACTGGGTCTTCTTTCCTACTTAATCACCTCTGACTCCAAAGTTCAACAACTAAAGATCAGGCATTCACAAGTACTTGGGTCAACATTAAGTTAATAAGCTTGTTTTCATGGTAGAACTCAGTTCATTTCCCATTTATTGCAGTTACTAATGAATTGAGTTAGTCTAAGAAAGTGTCTTAGTGTCATTGAGGCCACACATCTCTATGACCAGTCAATTCTAGACATCATCTATGTTAATCGCTAATATTGGTGGTGTATTTAATATGCACTAAATACTTCGAGTGCTTTAGATACCTTCCCAAGAAATCTGTTGGTAGAAATGGTATTGCGTTTTAAACAGTAGCTTAGAGACGTTCCTAGAGTGCTGTCTAGTACCTAAACAGAAGCGTTTCATCTTCTTTGATGGTATGTTTTGATCATTTTTATTAGTGAGGTGGCAAGAAATTAATTTGGGATTAAATTATAAACCCTTATCATGACACCTAAATTTCAACACTGTGGGCATCTATCTCCCCATGAATAGAATTGGAATGCTAAACAAGTTAGAGGGGGTTGTGAATAAGCTATTTGTCACAGCAGGTAAACCAGAATATAGTACTAGTGGAATATGATGCAAAAATAGATAGAGGCAACAGGAGTTCTAATGACAGCAGTGGCCAAGGGAAGATAGAGGAAATCTAGCTTAGTGTAAATGCTAAGAACAATCAAATGACAACTTAGATTAGACATTATGAAGCTCCCTACTAAGCTCCTAATAGGAAGTTTCTACTAGAGTGGGGACTCGTATAAGTCCCCTACTTCACTTGAACCAAGCGTTTGTTTTCTTTGCTTTCTTAATTATCTATTGAACCTTTCCCTCATATCCTTTGGTGATCTCCAAACTGCTTTCAATAAAATGCTACCTGAATCATGACTTGCTGTTGACCTCCTAAAATTTCCATATTTTCATTCATCTCTTTATCTTCTACCAGTAATATAATCCTCAATATTTAATGTGCACCCTGATTATTATTAAATTTTTTGTACACACATTTTTATTCTAGATTTGTCAGGTAAGACTGACTGTACTTACCCATCCCAAAGTGGCATGCTTTGATCACTAGTTGAGAAATAAACAAATGAGTCCAATAATCATAGTGGAATGTCCTCTTACAATTAAGAAAGGTATATTCTTCATGTTCATTTGCTGGTTGGACTCCTCAAATTCTATTAGAAATAGAAATTATCATAAAGAAAATGGACTTGTTTGGTCCATGTGTAATTGTTAAATTGGAAAAAAAAAGAAAAAAATAGAGGTTGGGTTAAAATATTTTATGAACTGCTACATAATATGGGTAAAGTTCTATTTTTTAAGATTCATTTTTATTATTTTTAATTGTGTGTATGTGTGTGTCTGTTTATGGGTATCTGTATATGAGGCCATGTGCCAAGGAGACTAGAGTGCCAGATGCCCCTGGAGCTGTTGGAGTCCAAGGCAGTTGTGAGTTGCCTGTTACGGATGCTTGGGACCAAATTTGGGTCCTCTGAAAGAGCAGTAAGAACTCTTGACCAGCTCTCTAATTATTTTTTAAGTTTCTGTTTCCTCATTATAACACATAGTTGATCTTAACAACTTCATAAATGTACAGTAATTTCCACATTTTTTTAAAGAATGAGTACTGAGGCTGGAGAGATGGCACAGCAGTTAAGAGCACTGGCTGCTCTTACAGAAGACATGGCCTCAATTCCCTGCACCCACATGGTGGCTAAAAACTATTCCTAAATTCTGTTCCATGAGAATTGGATTCCTTATTCTAACCTCTGCAGGCACTGATCAACACAGTTGTACTTACATACATGTTGGCAATACACTCATACACATAAACTAAAGATAATAAAATATTTTTTAAAAAGGGTATTAATTTGGTGATTTTTTAAAAAGAATTTAATCAGGTGGATCTCTGTGAAACCCAGGCCAGCCTAGTCTACACAGTTAGTTCCAGGCCATCTGGGATTACAGGGAGACAATGTCTCAACACACAAACAAACCCCCACTGTCTTAAGAATTTTCTCATGGTAAGGCCAAGTGTTTGGCCACGCCCCTTTTAGGTCTGATCTGACTGAGCAAACAGAGAATGCTTTCCGTTTAGAGAAACCAGTTTATTTGGGTTATTTACAAAGCATTTTTCCTGGGACCTCTGGCACACTCTGCCAAGATGTCAACCAACCACCCCCATACATGTCTCCTACCCAGCTTTCACTGCTTTCTCCCTAGCCCCGCCCCCACTCCCCAAGTCACTTGTTGGTTGGAAAGCAGTTGACTCTATTGGCTTCATCTCCATCAATCATGTTCTTGGAAGCATATCCATCAAGCCAGAAGAAATCTCTGTAAACTTACCCTACAAGCACAAAACCACCACCCCAAGGGAAAAAGAAACGTTTACAAATCTGCTGGGTACCCACAGCCTGCCCCCAAAGTCTGTGACTGCCGGTGGCCGGCCCATAAAGTTCTCGACAGCTGCGTGGATACAATCTCTATTGAGACTAGCCACCATGTTGTCCTCGCCTCTTCCCAGCCTCCCCTGCATTTCCCTTAAGCCATTGGCTACTCAGTTGTTCGTCAGGCCAAAGTCCATCCCTCATATCAGACAGAGAGAAAACTGCTCTTTGCTTCCTCTTTTTTTACGCCACACTGCCAAAAATGTCAGTTCTGCCACAGATGCGCCTGCTGACACAGCAGATGCCCCCACCACCATGGAATTGCGGCATCTGTAACCACAAACCCCTCCTTCTACTGCTCATGCTTCCACTCCCTTTCCTGTCTAGGGCTGATGACTTGTGGGCAGCAGTGCCCTATCCAGCTACCTCCATACCTGTGTCTCAGGATAGCCCCATTTTCCTAGGTACATATTCATCCAACCCTGTCACAGGGTTGCTCTTCATGGCTATCCCTTCAGTACAGGGAATTAATGGGACCTGGCTCTTTTGCTTTAGCCAGGCTACCTGCCATGAGGAATAAGGAATTAGCTCATCAATGGTTCCCTCTGCTTTTCCCTTGGCAGTCTTTACCCCCATCCATTGCTTTGAAAAAGACTAATTTTTCCAGGGATGTTGTTTACTTTCCATCAACATTTTAAGGCGACTATGGCACTATCTATTGGTTCATGAGAGGCCTGGGGTTGGCCAAGGGAAGCGTCCTTGACATTTGGACAGCATAACTGCTGTTGGAGCTAATATTGACAGGTTCTTGTTGACAGAGCTTTAGGACTCTGAGGATAACATAAAGTTCACCTGATCGAACTGAATGAGGGTTAGCAAACGTAAGAGCCTTGTCTGGCTGATTAACTTTCTTAATAATTAGTCCATAAGAAGAGCCTTTAAGGCTGGCAATTATGGCAAAAAAGATAGGGAAAAATGCAGCAGGGTGTGTGTTCCTCATGAATTTCATCTTCCTCATGAGAAAGAGAACATAGGACCAAACGGAGGTATTCCAAACGTTTTCAGGGTAATCCATGGGGCTAAGATGAGGGTTTTGTCCCCAAAACTGTTAAGGTCTTTTTGTTTTGCTTTCAAGCCACACTACAGGAGAAGAGCCTTAAGAGCCCGCAATTATGGTGCTTCCTGGTGGGGCGGAGATTGCTCATTGTGGTAGAGTGGTGGCCAATGAAATGGAAACTCAAAGCTGCTATGGTCACTACACAAACCAAAATGCCTAATATTGGGGCCAACTGAGACATATAGACAGAATGTTGAGGGCCCAACTGTCTCATGCTAGTAGGGAACCTCCATGGGTCTTTAAGGCCCCTGTGGGATTCCCACATGTGGCACCCAAAAATTGGTGAAGAAGGTGTGTGCCAGATTTTAAACATTCCATAGCTGCACAGGTCTGTGGGCTATTAAATGTTAGGGTGTGGAACCTGTCTGTCCCCCAGGGAGTGTTTGTATTGGACAACTCAGACCTCATTGTCTGTGTGAACTTGGCACCAGAGTGGGTGCTAAAGTGTTAGCGTCCAGAATGTAGCAGGGCAGGGTCATTAAAACTTAAGAGGTCTGAGTCTGTTTGCTGGCAGGAAGGAGGCTTTTAAATCAAAGATGAAAAAATCAGTCTTCCCCATGGCCGATTGCCCACACGGTGTCTCCAGAAAGGCTTGGCCCATGACCTTGTCTCGGTTCTGAATTTGGGTGTGGGGGTCAGGCCCTCATGTGATTTCACTGAGATGAACCAAGAGGGTAGGGGCCAGCTCGGGCTTTGGGACCTTGTGGCAAAGTGTGCTTCCATTAGTTTAGGGAAAGATGAACACGGGAAGGGAAAAGGAGGGGGTCGTTCGCTAACCCCAGGTGACCATCAGCACACAGAACACAGAGGGGCCTACTCACCGACAACCAGGGGGCATCTTACCAACGCATTTCAGGCACCAGATGTTGGGGTCCCTCTGCTCGGGGCTTGCCTGAGTGGGATTTAGGGTCTCTTCTGTGAGAGGGTGAGTGGTGTAGCGTCAAAAAACAGACACTGGGTGCTAGGTGAAAAGCATGTGGAGGGCGAGTGGCAGCAAACTCGGTTTATTCAAGGAAGTGCAAGGCGTTATATGATTTTTGTTAGTCAATTGCCCTATGGAGTGGTTCCCAACTGCAGCATTCATCTCAGTGCAGGTTCTCTCCAGATGCTAGGCAGAAGCTGGTGTCATTCTTGGCCAGAGTGGAGCATCATGTCCACAGGAGCCATTCCCTTATTCCTCATAGCAGGTAGCCTGGCTAAGGCCCACCCTGCATTATGCCATTCATTCTTCAAAGTAAAGTGAAGTCATGTGTAGGATGGGCTGAAAATCAAGGCACCAGTTCTTGTTTTCAGTTGTTCTCATGCACATTTCCTCTTTTCAGTGATTCGAATATCTGTAACCTCTGGGACACATTTAGTAGCCAACAGCAAAGAAGGATTAAATTCTCCAAATATTTACCTGGAAGAGAGTCATATAACAAGGAGACATTTTTTTTAATTAACAAGAAATAAACATCTTGTGTAAGGTCTAAGATCTCAGAGTCTAATTCATAAAACAACTAAAATAATAACAGACCCATTATTCATTCATGGTGCTAACATTTGCCATACATTGAGTTAGAAAATGCCAAGTAATGTATAACTATTCTAACATGTGTTGTACTAGCCCATAACATAGCTTGGACTTGGTCTGTTCTCCTTTATGTAACTTCTCTTTTTTAGAAATAGCTATTATAGTTTAATTCTGTATTTTCCACATTTCATTGATGTTATTTACTTATTGATATCATTTTCATTTATGTCATTTTTGGTGGAAAATGTAAAGCTCATTTAAAAAACTGGTGATTTCTACATTTTTCTGTTATTGTGGAAATTATGGGTTTTAAAAATTTTTTATTGATTTTTTGAGAATCCATACAATGAACATTGATCACATTCAGACCCCTCTCCACCCTACAACCTCCCTCTCCAACCACAGGTCCTCTATTATTTTTCTTTATTTCTACTGCCAACATAGTCCAATTGTGTTCCCTAAATGGTCTTGGGTATAGGTCTATCCATTGGGATATGATCAATCCATAAAACATTATTCCCTTAAAGAAAACTGATTCCCCCTCTTTTAGTACCTACCAATTGTCAATAATTCCTTAACTAGAGATTGAGGCTGCTGTCCCATATCCACCATCCATGCTGGGAAATTGTCTGGCATGGATTTGCAAAAGTCTTGTGCTTGCTGTCATAAGCATTGTGGGTTTATATGTGCAACTTCTCTGCTGCATCCAGACAACATGGTTTCCTGCATTCATTTACCACCTCTGGCTCTGATGTCTTTCTATCCTTTGTTCCACAATAATCCCTGTGCCTTTGGAGGAGAGGATGTGATATAGGTGTCCCATTTAGGGCTGAGTACTCCAGGGTCTCTTACACTCTGCATGTTGACTAGTTGTGAGTCTCTGCTTTAATCACCATTTGCTTTAAAAACTTCTCTGGTAAAGTGTTGAGAGACATATGAAATTATTTTTGTGTACTTAAATGAAATGATTTTTGTGTTCTTATGTGTACATACATATGCAAGTGCATATGGAAGCCAGGTTCCTGTCTTCTTTAGGTGCTCTCCAGCTTAATTTTTTTAAGTCTCTCACTGAATCTAGAAAAGCCATATGAGTTAGCCAGCAAGCCTCAGGGATCCTCTTGCCTCTGTTTCCCTATTGTTGGAATTATATAGGCACATGTTGGTGCACCAGCTTTATAGACTGGTTCTGGAGATTGATATCAGGTCCTCATGTTCCCATGGCCAGCACTTTACCAACTGAGTCATCACCACAGCCCCCAAATTATGTTCTGAAATGATACCACCTCTGTTTGAAAATTATAATATGATTTTAAAACTTGTATTCCACTTTATTTTTATTTATGTATATTTCAATGTATATTTTTATGAATTTTTGTGCTTTTTTGTGGTCTCTAAACCATTTATTTCTTCTCCTTAGGAGAAGTGAGCCTTGTTACTGGTGGAGGAGACAGAATACAGCTTGCAACTTGGAGGCGCAGGTAAGTCAGACCAGGCCAGCCCTCAAAAGAAGGCAGAGCTGTTCCAGCCCATGTGGGCCGCATTCATATAGTAGTAGTTGTAGATCCTGCCGGGGCTGATGCACACCCAATATTTCAGATCTTGCCTATGTTGTGCAAGTTGCAGGGCACACAGGGGTCTCTAGAGACGCAGAAAGCCATGAGTTTGTTCCAAACTACGTGCTCTGTGATGTTCATGGCAGTCTTGCCAGCAGCCAGGGACAGCTGCTGTGTGAGCTAAGAGAGGGGAGGAGTGGAGTCAGTTGATGTTCAAGGTGAACATTGCACAACGGCATCGGGAATGTAGGTCTGGTCAGAAAGCTCAGGACAGACACAGGGGCCTCATACAACACATCTTCAGCATATTTAGAACCCCCTCCCCCATCCACACCCATATATCCCTAAAGCCCATACAAGGATTCTTAGAATTGTGCGTGTGTGTGTGTGTATTCTTGTACGTTCACGTGTGTGCATGTACACATACAGACTAGAGGTCAATCTCAGGTGTTTTCCTCAATTGCTTTCAACCTTATTTTATATTGTATTTATTTTTAATATTTTAAAACAATGTGTATATAGATGTCTGTGTGTGAACATTTGTTCATAAGTGCAGTCCCACAGATCCAGAAAAGTTGTGAGATCCAAGAGTTACAGACTTTTGTGAATTGTCCAGTAAGAATATGGGTACTTCAACTTGAGTCCTCTGCATGGGTACTGGTAATTGAACTTGAGTCCTCTGCTAGAGCAATACATACAATATATACTCATAACTGCTGAACCATCTCTCCATCCCATCCACCTTATGTTTTGAAACAGGATCTCTTACTGAACCTGGTGTTTGCTGATCAACCCAGACTGGCTGGCCAGCAAACCCAATGATCCTCCTGTCTTTACTGCCTGGGATTATAGGTATGAACTACAAGACTGGATTTTTAAAATGTGTGTTCTGGAGATCATGCTAAAGTCCTCAGATATATGCATCAAATAACTAACTGACTGAATCATTTCCCCAGCCCCATGATTTTTTTTTTTTTAAATGTGAGTCTTGGGGATCAAACTCAAGTCATAATGTTTGTGCAGCAAACACTTCACTGAATGAAATACCTCCCCAGCCCCAGCTCTTAGACTCTATCTGAAGTAAAAAAAAAAAAAACAAAAAAAAACAACAACAACAAAAAAACAACTAATTGAGAAGAAAGCCCAGAGGATTTTACTTCTTCCACGGGTTAGCCACTGAAAGAACTCTTATGTTCTTATTCATTTTGTACATGTACCTATAAAACAATTCTAAACAGAACAGTCAATAGATACTAATTCTCAACGTATAATTCATTCTAGCATTTTAATTACCTGGAAAAATGAGATGTTGTAGCATCCACATGTAAGATCAGATTCTCAAGGATGTTTTTTAAAACAATGAAAAGAGGAAAATCTCTCACTGAAATAAGTCTAAGACATAGGATTCTGTTCTCTAATAAAAACTTTCCAGACATACCTTTTACTTGGTATTCATTTTAAATAAAATGAATAACTCAAATGTAGCCTCATTTGACCTAAGTGTATATGTTCACACTGCACAGTCTGAAATTTTCACATTATGGTTCAATGAAAAGGCAATGGACTTTGCAACAAGATTGACAACAAAAGGAAAAACGACGAGGAAAATTGCCTTACTTATCTGCTACAGTACTCTTGATTGCCAAGTGTAATTTTATGGTTCATTATAAGAACGGGGAAAGTTTGACAGTTAACTTGAGTACTCACAGATTGTACCGATACAAAGAACAAGTTGTTTGAAACTCTCTTTGTTTTTAATGAAGCCATGGTAATTGTGTGTTTTTAAAGCATCATCAATTTTCATCAGTTTTACTCCTGCTGGAGCCATATGTGGCTAAACCACTTAAGGGTCATCAAACACTATAGGACGGGAACCAAGTGTAGAAAAGTGAAGTTGTTAAAATTATACAGGAGTGGCACAAGCCATTTTCTGAGTTATTGCTTGAGATTTGACTGGGTAATTAAGGTAAATAGCCTTGCTCTTGTAGATATCATGATGGGTCAAAAGGGATCAGAAACCAAAACTGCTTTAATCATCTTTCAACATAAAGGGTCACTGCTCTAACATGCCATAGAAAATTGACCATCTAAACGTGTGCTTGCTTATTCTACTGAGTCTTGAAGTTCAGCTTCCCGTAGGATATTCCTTTGCTAAAACCACTTTAGTTCCTTCCCATTATGTTGAACTGAGTTTGTTTTATTCAAAACCAAAACCACTAGTGTCATGTAGCTATTTAAATCCAAGTGAATTAAAATTAAGTACATTTTGCCAGTTGCAATGTGTACATTTAAAGTATTCAGTGGCTTCAGGGGGACAGTGGATACTGCGACAGACAGTGGAGAACTGCAATTTTTCTATCAGCTCAGAAAGTTGATGAAGACCTAAACTATACTGTAGGGCAGTTAGGAGCTGCACAGAAATATAGAGCACTTGATAGGTGGCAGATCAATATGAAATGTACTGTCAGTGATACAAGATTTAGAAAACATAATTTAAAAGAGTATACCGTGAATTTATCCATATTTTATACTGTTAAGTAAAATATACTTTTTTGTTTGGGCTATTATTATTAACATCATCATCATCACCATTATTTTTGGTCTTTTTGAGACAAGGTCCCTCTGAAACCCCAGCCCCAACTGACCTGAAATTTGCTATATAGATCAGGCTGGCCTCCATTTCACAGAGATCCATCTGCCTCTGCCTCCCAAGGGCTTATTATTTTTAATTGAAATTTGCAAACTTTATTTTGACCATATTCAGATCCCTTCCCATATCTATGTCCCTTTTCCTAATCTCCCACCAAATGTTTGTGCATATATATATATATATATATATATATATATATATATATATTGTTTTCCCTTATTGTATTTTAAAAGTGACAACTAGCAAACTAAAAATTATATTGATATGACTTCTAGAAACATTATATATGTCTTGCACTACAGTTCCTTTGAACAATGCTGTTCTGAAGTGATAAAATCTGACAAAGATAAAGACCAGCAAAGATATAGGTGGGTTCATGTACTGAAGAAACTGAGTAGGAGTGGGAAGTGGTTGGGAGCTAGTTTACTCAATAGAGAAAGGGTTACTGTGGTATCAGGAATCTGGAACAAAGTGGAATTAAGTAACACTGAAATTATAAAGCTATGGTAGGCAAAGGAAGGTTAGTTGTTATGGGTTTAACTTCAATCTTCATCTGAGAAGCAAATATTTATTGTAGCTTTGGAAACTATGAAGTCAAGATAAATGTGGAAAGTATGTGAAAAGCCCTTAATTGAAATTCTGAAACTAGCAACAGATGAGATTTTTTTGGTGTTAGTGTAACTTGGATAATACAACAGGAAGTGGGGTGCTCCATTCTTATGAACAGAGTTTTTCAACACAGAGCTTTTTATTTTCAAAAGCAGTTTTTAATAATTTTATCATAAATAAAGCTATGTTTGTTAGGTAACAGTAAAATTCAGCTTAACTTTGATATCCACTGTATGTCTTCCCGTTAAAGAACATTACTCCTTTATGATTATACAGATTATGGTTTTATACTTGGATTTGTTCTAAGCAGGTCCCTAATTGTCAATGATTTTCCTACACCTGTTGAAATCTATCATGGCTCATTTCAAATGTCTCAGCTTTTTTCAAAGACTTGATTCCCTACAGTCAAGCAAACTTAAAAAAAGAAAATAAAACCTATCTCAGAACATTTGATCTTAACCATGCCTGTACAAGGGATGGGGACACATTTACTGTGTACCATGCTTATATAGATCTGTCACTTTTACCCTTCATGTAACTAGCTCATTGAAAAAATGATACCCTTAAGCCCCAGTTTGACTTGGATTGAATGGACTAGCTTCTTGAATGTTTCACATTGCACTTCCATTTGCTCATGTCAAACATATGCTTGTACAGCCAAACTCTGGGGAAGAGAGGTATAATTGTTGCTTTGAGAGTTAGTTCAGCAAGAATCACTGTTGCTTTACTGGGCCTAGTGTTTTATTTGATAGTATCTTCCGGTATCCATACCAACATCAGACTGATTCAGAAATATCCTCTGCATTCCTTGATTCACCCATCATTTCCTGCAAATCTAATTCATGCTACACATTGTTGGTCAGTGCAGTTACATAAAGGTGAAATCACTATATGTACGCTCTGCATAGGTCGGGTAGACATGAAGAATTCCACAGAGTTTCTCAGGAGCTGTTTCCTTTTAAATGACCTGTTTATTAACACTCCCCTGCTACAGTGCCAGTTGTCTTTATTTGTTTTGCAATCATAAGATATGCTTTAACTTATGAAATTCTAGCATCATTTTGAAAAAACAGCGTTAGAAAACAAAAGCCCAGAAAAACAAAAGTTCAGAGTCCCACCTTATTTACCCTCTAGACATTTGGCAAATATATCATTTTCTGTATATATATGCAACTGGAGTGGTAAGGTATTGTGCCTGTTTCTTCTGCAAAGAGGAGATAGTTCTTCAAAGTTTCTTTAAAAATGAAAAAAAAAAGAATAATAGAGGACGTGAAAATATTAAGATGGCGATGGAGAATGGGTAGGGGCCTGGATATGATCAAAAAGCATTGTAGAGATTTTCAAATTAATAATATTGAAAAAAAGGCTCATCAAACAACTTTGTCTGGCTTGGTGCTTGAGGACTCTAATTCAGCAACTCTAGAGAGAGGTCTAGAAAGTCTCTGTATTTTGTTTTGTATTTATCAACTGTGATGATTTAAACAAAATTGTTTCTGAAAGTCTGGTTATACCTGCCTTCACACTTCAGAGTGTAAGTTTGTTGGATAAGATTGTTAAAATGCAAATGATGGGGTCTCATCTCCATCTGCATATTTGAAGTGGGGTTCTGAATTTGACATTTTAGTGAGTATCTCCAGGCAATTCTGATGCAGATCCATGGATCACACTGTGAGTAATATAGTTATCAAGTAACGATTTGGGGGATTATATATTGTTTTACCATTGAGTATAATTCCAGGAACCAAACACAGTGAGTCAACAACTAGGATCAAATTGAAGGAAATTTCCTCATAAAGTGACCTTTAAAATTACATCTAAATAAAGGAATCACAATATGGAAATGATACCATAATTAATTTTCTAATAAAATACCATTTATTAGTTTATTTCTGCCACATCTCAGTTTCTTCTATGCTTCCTGCTCAATCACTCATTCAGCAAATGCATATAGAATTCCTATATGTTGAAAGCCAAACCCCATGAGGATCACTGCTTCATAGCAGTAGACAAATAGTGAGGGTGGTTGAATGGTTCCTAATCCCTTGCAGCTCATAATATAGGTTGTGTTTTGGGTTGTCTGTTGCATAGGTTAATGTGACACCTTAATTTTATATTGTTCAAAACCATAGTAATTATTTTGTTCAGGTATCTGTACCTTGAGTGGAGGTAGTAGGTCAACCTGTGTTCCTTATAATATCAACCTTATCCACTAATTGTATCTGAGAGAACCAGATTCAATAGCTATTAAGTTAATGTTTTCCATCATCTGGAAATTAAGTCAGGTTGTGAGCTAGGCCCTTGATTCCTTTCTATGTGGCTTTTCAAGAAACTTTTAAGGGATGTCTCTGGGTCTTTCACTCCTTGCTTGCTCCGAGCTTTGCTCAGAGATTGTTTTCTAGGAGAACACAGAATGGGCTGCAAAGTTGCTACTGCATTAAGCCTTTATAGTCACTCTCATTGAATCAATAAGACTGTCCAGATACATAAGGTGAGGATTTATCCTCTAAATTTTAATGGGAGAAGCAGCAAACTTGTGACCATAAGTAAGACAAATATTTAATAATTAAGGTGGGCATGGTGGTAATTGCCTGTGATCCCAGATCTTGGGATGCAGAAACAGGAGTATCACTGCAAATTTGAGGTGTACATACCAAGTTCCATGCCAGTTGTGGCTACAGAGTGAGACCCTGTCTCTAAAAGCAATGTTTTATATGACAATTAACTAAAAATATTCTTAATAAATATCACTAGCAAAATGTATCTGATACTGAAAAAGATAAGACAGAGGAAGTTAATTAGGAAAGGAGCCCCCAAGGAAGCAACATTAAAATTGAGATAGGCTCCAAGTCAAAGGGCTAGAATAAAATGTAAGGAGATAGTAATTAGGAAGCAGGTAGAATAATTAGGGAAAGAAAAGAGAGTAAAATAGTATGGACTGTTGTTAATTACGTGCTTCTTCTGCCTGTCACTGTTTCCTTTGTCTGCATTATCTCATTTAACATTAATAAAAATCCAAGATGACTTGCATTTTCATTTTACAAAAACTAAGAAATAAAGAGTTTCCTGAGATCACAGAGGTAGTGAGTAGCAGAGTCAGGGTATTTAGGGGTTCATTTATCTCAAGGCATTTTAGAGGACATGCATTCTTATACCAAAGTCAGTCACAGTAAGGGGCTAAGAGTGGCCCAGAAATTCCAACAAGGGAGCAGGTGCCCGAGGAGAAATTATGTACAACGTGAGACAGAACAAACACCACAGACGAACTTCATCTCCTCCACTGCGGCTCTGGTGGAGAGCTGTAATTTCTTGCACAGCAGAGTTTTGAAAGGAGATTGAAAAATAACAGTTGGACTCCCATCTTTAAGCGGGAAAGGGCAATTCTTCGGTTTGGTTTTAGTCCATTTTTCCAATCATTATATGTGTGTGTGTGTGTGTGTGTGTGTTTGTGTGTGTGTGTGTGTGTGTGTGTGTGTGTATGCATATATGAAGCCCAGAGACATTTTGTTTCTCTAGGAATGGTGGACATAATCCTTAATCTTCTCCTTCACAACTAGACAGGATTTACTAAATAAATAGTACTCCTGTAAATAAACCCGAAAAGGTCTCTGTCACTTGTATACATTTCCAGAGGTCTGGTGACAGTGTGGTGAATGCATTGCCTAGGTGGCATGGGTCTTTTGATCTATAGTATCTACAGATGCAATCCTTCATCTGGACCAGCATGATATACCATCAAGTCTGTGTTGGTTGATGATGTATTACTTGATAGACTAAGGTTAGCTGTCAAAAACTCATTCCAGGCGACTGAAAGTTTGGCTGGGGAAAAAATTCATTTCAGGCCTTAAAAAAATACATTTTTCATTTCAGTGGAGGGAAAGATGACACAGCCAGAGTCATGAGGCTTGAAGGCTTCATGAACCTTGGTGAAAATTATGTCTTTCAGTTCAGACAGCTCAGACAGAAAGACAAGAGCCAAATCAGTGAAGCTGGAGCTCTTTTGGTTTTGGGTTTTGCAGACATTGATCATTAACACTTCTAAAATGGGGTAACATAAGTGACTTTTGGTAACTTTGCACTGCTGTGGACTTGAACTAGCAAAAGCTGAAAAAGTTTTTGAGTTGGTGTTTCACAAGACTATGTTTTCATAAGAAACATCTGGAATTAGGATTTTGTATATGCATGAAAATGTCTTATTATTATTTTGCATATCCCTATTTATGGATGCTTTAACAACTGTTATTTTACAGAGGGTGATAATATATTCTAAAATGATCTTTAATACTGATATTTCAAAGTCTGTTCTTAAATATGTGTGTCATCTGAAAAAAATAACTTTTATTTTCAAATGTGCTGACTAATATTGGAACTTGGTTTATATTTATTATTAAATTCAAATTCCAGATACACCTATTTTTAATTTCTACCTGAGTCTTATATATTTATGATAATGTGATAGACCAATAATAGGTTTTCAAGGAGAAATAAGCACCCAAAATTGAAGTAAACAGCAAATAGAAATAAAATAAAAATTTTCAGGAAGCCAAACAGGGTAACTATTTCTTTTAGAAAAAGTGAGCAAGTCTGTAAGAAGTCTCCAAAATTAAAGTTGGGATTTCAGTTTTATGAGAATTAGATAAGGCATGGTCAGGTAAACACATGATGTTTCATGCGAGTGAGTTTCAGTTCATGAGACCAAGAAAGATCAAGTCATTCAACAAACAGTTAAATGATTTGTGATGATAAAATAGTAATTCTGAAACCAAAATTTTAAAACTTACTTTTGTTATCTTAAAAAATTCAATAAAGGTAGAAATACAGTTTATAACATTTTATTTTCCAAATCTCGAGAAAGATCCAAAGTGGGTTGAGGTTTTATTGGCAACAGTAGCTTTTTTTTTTCTGATCACTGTATTAATATCTACATGACTTTGATAAATGTTTCAATAGGACAGCTCCTACCTGACTAAGTAAGGTATAGTAAAAGTTGGTCTGATTCTAAAGAGTTGTCATATAAACTCAGTAAGGGTTTTTAAGTATGCACATGTATTAAAATTAATTGAGGCCTTATAATAATGGCAGATCCTTTGCCCTGCTCTTCTGACTCTAATCTATCTTCCAGAAGTGATGACATAGTTTGTAGATCTCTAGAAATAAATGAAATATAAGGTCTATTGATGAATAACTACTAAGAAATTGCAGATGGTCACAGGAGAACATTGAACAATAGGTGGGGTGATTTTGAGCAAAGCCCAGTGACTCTGGGGAAGTCCCACATGCACAGAGCTGACCCTAGGCCCTCCCCATGTGCAGAGAGGTGAATTGGGATCTGCCAAAACTGTCAGTATTTGCTCCAGGAAAAATGAAATGGAGATCTAGAAAAAGCTGGGACAGTTTTTTTAAAGGTGGTGACAGGAAGAGAGTTGTTGTGCTTACTTTCCTTGTAATTATGAGAATATATGACAGTCCTTGGAAAGATAAATTTAAATGTTTATTCCTTGTCTCTCATGTAGGAGAAGATGCCATTCTATGAATATGTTACTAGACTTCTCTGGAAGTTCTTAAAAGTGCATAACAGGTTCTTCTGTGGGATCTTCCAGGATTTCATCTAAACTAAGTAAAGACCCTTGGCTGCTAGAATCTCTTATTTTATAGGGTAAATAATATTTCCCATCTCCAAGTAGCCTAATGATGGCCTCCCAAGAGGTCAGCACTACTGCACAGAAGGATGTTTAGGCCTGTCATACACAAAATGGAGATGACTCTGTGCTTCTGTCTTTCTAGATGTATGTCGTCTCCAGACGCAGGAAAGTTTCAAGAATCAAGATGGCTCCTCTTGCTTGTATCCCTCTGTTTGTGTCTCCTTTTCCCTTTGTCCCTTTTGTTTTCAAATGCCAGTTGAAGGCATCTCTCATGAATCCAGATTGGGTATTGCCATAGGCTCTGTCTGCTTTCTTTTTTGTTTTTAAGATTTATTATATTTTTATTCTGTGTGCATGAGGGTCTTGCGTGCATGTATGTCTGCACACCACATGCCTGCTTGGTACTCACAGAGGTCAAAAGAGGGTCCCCTGAAACTGGGCCTCCTTGTGGGTGCTCACTATTGAACCCAGGGTCTCTGCAAGAACAGAAAGTGTTCTTAACAGTGGATCATTGCTCCAGCCCCTCAGTCTGCTTTTTCCTCATCTGTGCTTTCCTTGGAAGAGGAGTTCTGGTGGTGACTTGAATATGATTGCTTGTCTGTTTTCTCTCCAGATTCTGAGATGTGCAGAGGCAGGATGAATCTTGTTCACTGCTTGTTCTTCACGTTCTACGCTCCTGGAATATAGTATTCATTCATGCATCTTGGGTGAATGGTGATTGAATAATGCAAAACCTCAATTAAAATATATGTGAGTGGTAGGCACATCAAGGTGGCACACAGAAAGGCCTAAATCAAATTATCCAAGACCTCTTTACTGCTGATGATATATACTTTATGGTTTTCATATGAATTGTTAGGTATTTATAAATATTGGTATTTTTATTTGAATGTCCTGGGTTCATATTGTGATTGTCACTCAAATGATTGCTTTGCATAACATATTTTGCTTTGCATTTCCATATTCACTGAAAATGCAATTTCAAAGATTTTAAACTGGAAGTTTGTACATACCAAAATGATACTTTTCCTGAAATAATTCTATTGTGCTTACGACAGATACTAAATACCATGCTTAATAGATCACCATATGTGTTGTTTGTTCAAACATATACACTGTGTTTGTGATTTTCACCTCCTTTTGACATCAGTGTTTGTTGTCCTGTTTTCTATTGATACAGCTTATGAGCCTACATTTTCCACAAGCCACATCAGCCTTGCATTCTTAGAATAAGTCCCAGTTAATCATGCTGTTTATGTTCTTGTGTGTTGTTGAATTCAATTTTGCTTTTGTTCTGTTATGGAGAATGGCATATGTAATAATAACAGGAATG
Source organism: Eospalax fontanierii (assembly GCA_035773235.1). Lineage (NCBI taxonomy): Eukaryota > Metazoa > Chordata > Mammalia > Rodentia > Spalacidae > Eospalax > Eospalax fontanierii. The sequence continues at coordinate 74,557,357 of CM069526.1, forward strand.
CATATTTCTTGTAGTATTTGCATCTGCTTTTAGTACCAAGGTAACAATAGTTTCATAGACTGAGTTTGAAAATGTTATTTTTCTATAATTTTTGGCAAGTTGATGAGTAGGTGGTATTAACTGTTCCTTACATATTGTTGTGGTTTTTCAGTGTAGGCATCTGAATTTGAGTCTTTATTAGCAATAAATACTTAAAACATCTGAACTGTTTTGGATTTTTATTATATATATATATATATATATATATATATATATATTATTTATGTGTGGTGTCATCAGCAATAGGCTCTTGTCTTCAAGTTCTGAGAAGCAATGAAGGGAATAACCTATATTGTTTTAGAAACTTTTGGACAAACTGACCAACAACTTGAAGGGAAGATTCCCTTGTCTGGGACTGGGATTTTTGTTAAATATCCTTCAGCTACATGTACACATGCATACAACTACATTATATATTTTAAAGTAAGCATGTAAAACAATATGCTTGGCAATGGCTTTTTGAAGAAACCCTTAGTATCATTTATTTCTCCTTCCTCTCTCTTCCTCAGTATTACCATAGTTTGTATTTAAAATATTTTATTTCTTATTTTATGTGTTTGAATGCTTTGCCTGCATGTGTTATGCAGTGCCCACAGAGGTCAGAAGAGGGCATCAGGTCCTCTGGAACTAGAGTTAGTGATGGTTGTTATCCACAATGTGTGTGCTGGGAATCAAATCTGGATCCTCTGAAAGAGCAGCCATTGCTCTTAACTGTGGAGTCATCCCTCCAGCCCCTCCCTCCTCATTAAATACACTCCTTTTACCCATTTCTCCCACGGTAGCACCTGTACCCTACTACCACTCTCTATGAAGCTCTTTCGCCCACCACCCATGGTTCCTTTTTACTCTTCTGGCTTCTGCTGTTACTTCAGGTTGTATACACACATCTAAAGATTTGGAGGTAGGATCCACAAATAAAGAGAGAAGATGCAGCATTTGGCTTTCTGAGCCCAGTTATCTCACTATGTATAATGTTTTCCATTCCCATCTTTATTTTTAATATGAGTTATATGTCTATTTGGATTTTATTCTTTATTAACTTTTTCCTTCTGTAAGTTCAGTATTCTTAAGGTCCTCTCTTTACCGATTTTAGTAACATCAGTTTAGATGAATGTCAGTCTCAATAAATCAAGTTTTTGATATTTTATTATTTAAAAAAAAGTCCTGTTTGGTTTGTCTTTTCTGCTCCTTTTTTTTTCCACTCTCAATTTCACTAATTTATTGCTAAGTGTGTTATTTCTTTCAATTAGTACTACATATTCAGTGTGCTCTTGTTTCTTTAGTGTCTTTAGGTAAAATATTACATTGCAGTCCTGAGTTCTTTCTTGTTTTTCATATAGCTGTGCAAAGTGCTAAGTTTTTCTCTCATTATTGCTTCAGTTGAAGTGCATATGCTTTGACAAGACACCTTTGTTTACTACCAACATTTCAAGTGAGCAGTTGCCTAAATCTTCCATGATTTGATACATCCTTATTATTTGTTTCTTTAGCATTGAAAGACCTTAGCGCAAATCAATTTGAAATGCATTAGTTTGAGCCAATGATAAATATAGTCTACATATCCAAAAACCTCTGAGTCTCCCAACATTCCTTAAGCTTTAAGCTTCTTTTAAATTAAGCCACTCGAGGTGGGTAAGGGAGGGGTTGGCAGAGACATCTCAGCAAGTAAGAACACTTGCTGCTCTTGCAAGGCTAACAACCATCTTTTACTCCAGTTCCAGGGAATCTAATGCACTCTTCTGGCTTCTGTAGGACTTGCATATATGTGGTGAAATTAACTACATGATGCCAAAACTCTCATAAACATAACATAAAAATAAATAAGTCAAAAAATTAAAATAATCCAAAACAGAGTACTAGAGAGTTTAAATAATTTCTACAGGTAGATGAGATACAACTACCTAGAGACAATAGGTTGGTGTTTTTGTTTCCTTCTCTTCCTTCCCTATGACTGAATTATTTAAGCCCATAAGCCATGTGTTAATTATTTTATAAACTATGTAACAAATAATTTTAAATATACAGTTCCACATAGAGAATTATGTCATGAAATCACCACAAGGTCTTCCAAACCTTTTTTTTTTTTTCATATTTGCCTTGTAATTTAACTGAATTAACTTTTGACATAGCTTAAGAGCTATGTGTGTCCATACATGTAGGGCACAATGCAGGATGGGCCTTAGCCAGGTCACCTGCTATGAGGAATAGAGGAATGGCTCCCGTGGGCATGGCGCTCCACTCTGCCTAGTTGTGAGACCAGCCTCTGCCCAGCATCTGGAAAGAACCTGCACTGAGATGACCAACCTGGGTCAGACTACTATTGCTGCAGTCAGAACCCCACAGCATAAGGCCACTGGCTAAGCACACCTATAGGACCCTTTGCACTTCCTTGAATAAACGAGCTTGCAGCACTGCCCATGTGCTTCTCACTCAGCTCGCAGAGTTTGTGTCTGAACTCTGCACCTGCTCACCCTCCCGCCACGGCAGAGACCTTTCGACCAGCTTGGGCTGGCACCGAGCACATGGATCCCCAACACATACCAAACTTCATTTCTTTTTCAGGCAGGGTCTCTTTATAGCCCTAGCTGACCTGGAACTCCCTATGTAGACCGGATTGGTCTTGTTCTCACATAAATCTGCCTGTTTTTGTCTCCCCAGTGCTGGGATTAAAGGCATGTAGCACCAATCCAGGTTCATACTCCAAATTTGAGACCAGAAGTAACAATACATGAGATTCTTTAGCATACACAAGCTATTTTTATTTATTGCCATAAGTACCATGTTTTGCTCTTTTTACACTTCTTATAATGAGACATCTTATGCATATCCCTGTAAACTGTTCCTTTGCATCTTTGTTACATTACCATTTACCAAGTTGAAGGTGGTTTTTTTTTGTATCACAATTAATATTATGCTTTTTCCTGCACCCAAAGGACTCTATACCCTACTGCAGAGACACTTGCTCATTCATGTTCATTGCTACTCAATTCACAATAGCCAGGAAATGGAAATAGTGTAGATGAAAATCAATTGATGTATAAATATTTTGCCTTGCCATAATGTAAATAGACAGCTCATTGTGCTCAAGAGGGTTTAGAAGATTTTCTAAATTTCTCCTCAAACACTTTGAGTGCTCGTATATCACATGCTCATGACTAACAGACATAAAACATAAAGATTTAGAAATTATACATGCAAGTAGGCAAAATGTATACAGGGTATTTACATGCTCAGGTGATCTTATCAAGTCTTTGCAAAAGATGATTTCAGAAGTAGATAGCAAAGGTTAAGGATATGGTCCAGTGGCCAACACTTGTCTGGACTGCCCTACAACTTGGGTTCCATTTTCAGATCCATGATGGGGAAAAAAGTGGGTTATATTCATTTTGTTAAAACTATATTCAGATTTATTGAAATTCTGAGATTTTTGTATTTCAGTCATTTTGACCCTCTTCTCTCTCCATCCCACTCACTAAATTATGCTACATGCATTTATAAAAGGAACATGATTTCACTAAATAGCTATTTTTAAATTTTCTTTGGCCATCCACAGGTTGCGTATTACTATTCTTCTCTGTGCTGGCTTTGTTCGTTAGTATCTAACACAGGTGTGGAAGAAGTGTCGATGATATCTCTGAGTTTACCAGTACCTGGGGTCAGCTATGTTAGTTCTATTTATATTTTTGTTGTATTTGCTGATGCTTGCACCTTTCTCCTTCACCTACTGTTCTACTATAATGTTTTCTGTTTACTAGAACTATTGAAACACTGAGTAATGACTAAAAATAGTATAGTAATTTTTTTCCATTTTCCTGAAGTTGGCATTTTTATCAAATCTGAAGACTTACCCTTTAAACTGTGAATTAAAGTAGATTTATCTGAGAACATCTTGAGATTGAGAGTAATTTCTCTTATGTCTTTTTCACCAATTTGTCCATGATTCTTTTTTTTCTTTTGTAGTCCTCTCTTTTGTTGGTTTCATGTAGACTTGTAAATATTCTACATATTTTTCTCTTCAATGGCTTATGGCTAACAAGTCAATTTTATGCTTACCATTAAATAACATACATGATTAATTCTAAATTTTCCAATCATAAATACCAACATTTCCATCATTTTCCCAACAATTATAAGAATATTGTGTGTTTTAAATGACTATTTTTCAAACATTTTTTTCCAAAGAAAGGCACCTTTTGGAGATTTCTTTCTTTTTAATCTGTGATGATACTTCACTACTCAGATATTTGTGTACCTCTTTATGAATTGTGTAAATGTTTTCCATATAAGAACTGAATGATTTATCCTCCTAAGGATAAAACCAATTTTCATCCTTATTGGAGGCACAGTTATCACTGTTGGAATCATATGCCTTAAACCATAGCTTTTATTGAATATTATGTGTTGTTAAATTTTTATTACTATCTAGACTTTCAAATTTACTTTATTTTCAAATGTACCAAGTTTTTCATCCATTTTATTTTGTAACTACTGGATACATTTTATTATTCAAAGAAATATAGTGTTATGCTTACTCTTTATTAAAAAGCAACTAGTCAACGTGTTAAAAGTTAAAAGGCAAGCATCCTTTGACACAATAGTTCTAATTCTGGGAATACATTTTGTGTACAAATAGGTAAGTGAAATGTTTACTACCATATCTTTTATCACGCAAAATCCCCTAAAACAACGAGGACTTTGTGTGTGTGTGTGTGTGTGTGTGTGTGTGTGTGTGTTAGAGGACACCTAAAATCATCCTACAATTCTTCTTGGAACATATACAGCTAGTATGCTTAAAAGTGGCTTTTAGCAGTTGTTAAGACTGAGAAACCTCACTTCAGAATAATTATCATGAAATTGTGTAGAATGAGAAAATAATGTGCAGGAGCTACTAAAATGCCTCTTTCCCAACTGTGTGCAAATCTCTATAACAATCTGATGATGATACAAGAGAGAAATGTGGAAAGATAATAGTGGAAACTTTTAGGATGGGTACCATTGTCCAAAGGAGAGAGGCTCCAAGAAGTTAGATGGAAAGAGAGAGCAAAGGAAAGAAAAACGAAAGGTTGTACACACAATTGTCTGTGGGTGTGTTTGTAGACAATTTCAGAAAAATCAGTAACTGCTCTAAAATTTTACTTATACCCACTAAGATTCATCATTAATTTCTGAGTTTACTATTATCTATTTGGGCCTATGGCTTTTCTAAAAAAACAGTTTTCTTACTGCTGAAGTACATCCTGAATATGTAGTAAAGGCTAGTGTTGGGTAACTACCTTTTAAAATCTTCACTTTTGTTGTCTTTCAATTAGTAATAATAATCTAGACTGGCTAATGTTTTCTACTTCAACACTTTAAATAAAATACTCTTCTGTCTTCTAATAACCATTGTCACCAATATAAAGTCTTATTTATAGTCTTTCATAGTTATCATTTATTGTCAGTTTGCCATAGCCTAGAGTCACCTGATAGTAGAGCTTAAATAATGTTGGTCTGCGGCCTTGTCTGAAGGATTGACTTAATTACTAATTGAAGTAAGAAGGTCTACCTCACTGTAGCTGACACCATTCCTCAGGCCGGTGGTCCTGTGCTATATTTTGAAAAAGGTAGCAAACGGTTAGCCAGAGAGTCAGCAAACTCTATTCATCCATATTTTCTGTTTCAAGTTCCTGCCTTGACTTCCCTCAATGATGGAATGAGACCTAGAAGTCTAAGATGAAATAAACCCTTTACTTGCTGATGAAATAAACCTCGTCACCTTGCTTTTGCAACAGAAAGGAAACTAAAATATATTCTATTTGCTGATTTTAGACATAAATCTGGTAATCTGTATTTTTTTTTGTTATAGCTGTCTTTTCTATTTTATTTACTTGTTTTTAAAGTACTACAGATTTCTTAACACAAGCAAGTAAGTAAAATCTCTACCTTGGAGCTGTACTCCTGGTCCATGTGGCAGATTTTAAGATGTCATTGCTCAAGATACTGGTGCTTTACACTCAGGCATCACTGTTTGCATTTCTTTCTATTCTTTCAGCTCCACAGCAGGAACACTTTATATCTGAGGAGCCTGAAGTTCCTCTCTATGACCCTGATGGAAGGCAATTCCCTGCTGCAAGCATTTGCTTTTCCATCAAGCACAAACCCAAGCCTTGACAACGTTGTCCTCATCTGATTTTGATCTACAGGAAATCTTAATTTGCTTCTGGATTCAGCTGGAGTCAATTGACATCATATGCTGTAAGTAGGTCCTGTAAACATACCACCCATATTGAACAAGAAAAAGTTGAACCATCGCTCTCAGGGAACATTCAGAATTAGTTTTCCATGACTGTTTGATAATAATATTCTCATGCTCCGCTAATTCCATCCTCTTGCCCTTGGGTAATATGTGTTTCTCCTTAAAACCATTCTAATTATCATAAGTTGTAGATTTGTGTGAGTAGGACTGAACATATGACAATCTGTTATGCTCATTCAAGACATGCATTTTCTCCATAGGATACACCACGAGCTTTTCATGCTTCCTAACATTAGACATCAGTTTAACACAATGTGCTTGGGGAACAGTTTTTAAAATAAAATAAGAAATAAAAATGACAAAAATACAAAAAATATGACACTAAGTATTTCGCTGAACAATCCACAGGAGGACACTCATCTACAATGAACACAGAAACAAGAAAACAGATCATCACCTTGCTCAGATTCAGCCAGGAAAGTTTGCATAACATGATTCAAATATTTTGCCCATTTGTTCCTGACACATGTGATTATGTATGCACTATGAGTATTGATATTGGGGTTAGTCACAAATTTTAGCAAGCGGGATGACTGGCATGTATGAAATTTAAAATAATGAATATTGATTACCTATTTATGAGAATCTTTCCTGTTCTATTATTTGACATCGTTGTACATTTAAGGCAACAGAATTTTATTAATTCTTGAGCTTTAATGAATTCTTTGACCATAGATTATGTTGGATTCATTACTACTTATGATGTTTATGCTTTGTCTTTCCAATCTGGAACATAGGAAACTTGGTAGCAAAGCTAATTCTGTTTTTACATTAGAAATATGAATCATAACAATATTCATGCTAATGAAACAAAGCAATACATGAAAGACACTGACTGATGTGCAGTCAGGCAGAATTCATCTATTACCATTCATTTGTCTTATAACTTTAGATGTTAACTGCACATATTTCCTTTCTTAAGAGTATAGACCTCTTGTTATCAGGACCATATTAGTGATCTTGTCATTTCCACTGTAATTAGCACACTATGCAGGCATACATGGCCTGTTTGCTATTTGCATAGGATAATTCTCTTATGGGAATGACTATACATTTTAGGAATTTTGCACTATTTCAAAACTCCAGATATTAGAGATAGTTTACTCCCTGTCTCAGAAGCTGCAAAATCCCAACATTTCTTCAAAGATTGACATATATATCTGGAAGTAGGAATTACAATTACTTTTGGATGAGAACCACAAACATATTTAAGAAATGATTTTTTAGGGATTTTAGGATTGGGGTGATGATTCAGTCAATACAATGCTTACCTTAAAAGAATGAGGACCTAAGTTCAGTCCTACATACTTTTTAAAGATTGCTAGCATGTTCTCTGGTATTCTAAGGTATAAGAAGACTGTGGTGCATGCTATTGAAAAAAATACAGGTGTTAGAGAAATTTTGTAAAAATATTTGTGTGTGATGGTAATTGTTCTGCAGGGAGGAGATAGAAAGATCCATGTTCATTGAATCATTTCTGAGGATTTGGAAAATTGTCTTCATAAGAATCTTTAGTAGCTTATGTAGTTGAAATTTAAAAATAAACATACCTCTGTAGTTAGATTCATTGATGGATCTTTCTACTTCTCAGTAGTATTGTCTTCTTAAAGGGCAAGAGAAAAAGAGAGAAAATATCACCTTGGAATGTTTATATATATGTGTATACACACACACACACACATATATATATATATATATATATATATATATATATATATATATGCACATTTTAGATTTTGGCCTGAGTACAAGTTCATCATAATTAGCATCGAGTTATTAAAAACATTAAATGTACCACACAGAAGTGATAAGCACTTTACATTATTATTTCAAAAAGTCATTTCAGTTTTATAAGGATAATTCCTATAATTTTCAGAAAATTTGTTCTTAAATGGATAAATAACTTATTTAATGTCACAAAGTAATATGTTTTCAAGTATAATTTTACTTGAAAACATTCTGACTTTGAAACCATTTGCATTCTTAATGCTTACCTAAAGATCAGCACTAGTATTCCAGAGATGAGGGGCTGAAAGGAAATATATTTGTATTTCTGTTTATGGATGCATTATACTAAAAATGAAGATAAAAATCTATTTAAATAAATCCAATAACAGAGGCCATGTCAAAGAATCAGCAGAGGACAAGTATTATATCACCAATTTCTCTTCATTGTTGTCATTGTAAAATCACACTATAGAGACATTTAAGGATGGCTTGATCTTACAGAACTCTATGTTATCTTTTCTGTCTTTCCCATGTACCCATTCTTGTTAAAGATACAGATAAACAATAATGTTACACATTCAAGAATCACACTTTAGTACATGAAACTGACATTCCTGAAGGTAATATGTAATGGAAAGAAAAAAGTATGTCTAAAATGTGTCTGTTTGTGATGGGCAATAATTTATAGTCACAATCCACTGATACATACCAAGACCTCAGATAATGCTGAATGTGAAAGTCCTGAAAGCTGTCTGGTTAGTACTGAGCAATTTACTCACACTGGAATAAGGTTCCTTTACTTCATTTTCCTTTGTTTAATCTTCATGGGCTCATTTGTTTTGATTGTTATATAGGTGATAATTTAGCATACAATGAGCAAAAATTGTATTGTTTATTTCAATGTATCTTAAATTATTTCTGAAATTTAGATTTTTAGGAAATATTTACTGAGGACTCACAAGAAAATTCCAGGTACTGGGGTAACAAAGATGAGTTAAACAACTTTGTGTATGTGTACACATGTGTATGAAATTATAGGTCAAGCTCAGGAGCTGTACTGTGGGTACTGTTTCTCAGACAGGCACCATCTACCCTTCTTTGGAGGGAAACAGGGGTCAGGGTCTGAAGTGGACTAAAACTCTCCAAGTGTGCTAGGTTGGCCAGCTAGCCAGTCCCAGGGCTCCATCTGTCTTTGCCTCCACAAGCATGTGCCTCCAGACCTAGCTGTCGTTATGTGGATTTCTGGGAATTGAAATGACATTCTCATACATGTAAGGCAGGCACTATATTGACCATCTCTTCAGCCCTAAGCTTCCTTATGTTGATGTTCTTCTTTCAGAAGTAATTCTGTCTAGGCACACAGAGGCAAGGAGATAAACCTAAGACTCAGGTGATTAGCCTAACATTTTCTATGTGGTGATAAATGCATGATTACAGCAAGGAAGCGGGACATAATGATGCATGGAATTCTACAGTGCTATTTGTGTACTAAGTTTCTCTAAAAGCTTAAATTGTTTTAATTAGTTCCTTATGAAAATCCATAAAAGTATACAGTAGTATCTTTCTTAAAAAAAGATTTTATGGGAATTGGAGAGAGGGCTCAGCGGTTAAGAGCACTGGCTGCTCTTGCAAAGGACCTAGATTTGATTTCCAGAACCCACCTGGCAACTGACAACCATCCAAAACTCCAGTTCTAGGGGATCTGACACAATCTTCTGACCTCTGCAGGCACTGCATGACAAGGTTGCATCTACTTACATGTAAGTGTTACATTCATACACATTCAGTAAAATTAATAAATAAAATATTCGAAAAGATTGTACATGAGTATTATACCAAAGCTATTAGTCTCAAGAATTGCTGAGAATCTTAGTGTTTGTCTTAATTACCTTTTCTGTTGCTCTGATAAAAACACTGATCAAAGCGATGTAGAAGGAAGAGTTTATTCAACTTATGGTTCCAAAGAAACAAAGTCCATCATAGAGGGGGGACATGGCAGCAGAGGGTGGCCGGAGGAGAAAGTAGAGAGCTCACAACTTCAAGCAGGCACAGGAAGCAGAGAGACTGAAAATCCTGCAAAGCTTCAGAACTCTCTAAAACTGCCCCTATAATGACGTGATTCCTCCAGCATGGCCAGGTCTTCTAAGACCTCCCCAAACAGCACCAACAACCTGGAACAAAAGGTCTAAATATTTGGAACCTAGGAGGACATTCTCATTCAAACAACCAAAGTGTTTTACATATTTTATTCAGAAGCTTAAATAGTTGAAAATGTAAAATGCTGCCAAAGTGTCTTTAGTTTTAGTAGTGTAACTGAAATGAAATCACCTTTTGCTACTGAAGTGAACTGTCAGAGCTAACATAGACCTACTTAAATCTAGACTGTGCTCCATTTATTCTAATATATTGGAATTGAAATAAATGGCACTGACTGAACTTAGGACATGCAAACTACCTTTATATTTAGCAACAATGTAGAGATGATCTACTTTCTTTAGAGTCTTAAAATGGTCTGCCAGATTCAAGAAACATAACAGTTGAAAAGCTTTGATCAAATTATTGATTTATTTTAAACCTGCACTTTGTTATCTAAACATAATCACCTTTTCACTAAGATGTTACATGCTGGAAATTATGAGGAAGCCTCTTCTTCTTTTCCTTCTTTAATCAAATGGATATAATTATCTCTTTGTACAATGCCAGTCAGTAGAACTTGTGATACTAACTAATGTTTCTGCAAAAAAATGTCAGGATCCTGGAGTATATCTCAGTGACATAATATTGCATAGCATTTGCAAGACCCTTGATTCAAGTCAAGAACCATGCACACTGACACATGAGACACACACACACACACACACACACACACACTCATCAAGTCAGTAAGAATGTTACTTTAGACAAGCTGTCATATGCTCCAGTGAATGTCAAGTATCTACTACTTTGAATTACTTGTACCAAGCCATCAGAAGAAGTATTAATTGTTAAAAATGTATTATACATGATAAATTTAAATTACTAATTCAGTAAAAGAAAATCTGTACGATATGCTCAATTTGGGCAAGGGCATTTTAAGCAAAAGGATCTCTTTTGTTACCAGTCTGGCTGTGAAACTATTGTTTCATTATTACTTTGGACTATATTTAAAATATCTCCAATAAATTAGGGACAGGAACAAATTTAAGATGGAGGCTAGAAAACTTGACAATTAGGGTTTAGATTAATGCAGTATATTTCATGTTTGTGATAAGGCAGAGACACAGAACCTGATGAAACTAGTCTTATTTGTTTGTAACCATAATATTATATGTCATGGTATCAAAAGAAGCAGATTTGTTCAGAAACCGATACTTAAAGTAGTGCAGTATCCCAAGTATAAAGTCTTCATTTACAATTTTCCTCCATTTATTTTCCTTGCGTGTAGGTTTTATTTTGATTTTCTGGCTCTAATGTATGACTCAATTTAGCTTCGGTGTCCGCTATTCCAAAGAAATTCTTCCCTCTCCACATCTTATTTTCCAATTGAGGCTGGAGCTCAGAGTCAGCAAACCTGGCACATGGCATAATGAGCAATATTTTGGTCAATGTTTAAATGAATGCTTAGGGAACTCAAGTTGATATGTTCTGTAATCACATATTCAGACAGCACTATAATCAGAATTTTTTTTTATGGTTTAGCTCTAATCTTATGCTTACAAAACATAAAATCACAGAATTTGAAGTTTATACTGACACACTCTGGAACTTTGTAGGTTGAAATGAGCTCAGAGATCATGCTGATAGAGATGTGGCCAGGTTTTCTGTACTTCAATAGGCCAGGCATATCTTTAATTCTAGCACTCAGAATCAGCAGAAAAGCAGATTTCTGTGAGTTCGAGGCTCTCCTGGTGTATAGATCAAGTACATTGCTTGTAGAACACTGCTTCTTTGCTGTTGTGAAATCAGGAGCTAGGAAAACATAACCTAAATGTAATAGTGTGATGCATTTTTCCACTGAAGCTGCACTGTTTATTCTTGTCATAGCTATTTATGATTAATTTGCCATGTTAAATCACAGGGATTGGTATCAAATAAGGTTTGTTTTAAATCTAAACAGTGATGACAGTGGTATTTAAAAACAATAAAGTTTTATTAAAGAGATAATACTTGACAAAGGGTGTCCTCTAAAGGCCATTAGGTTACAGGATTTATTTGCAGGAACAGCATGAATCTTAAACTAAATTAAATACAGAGCTCTACAAATCTACCAGAATCATTCACTCTTAATATTTGTTGATCTTTAGTGTATACATTTCTAAATGAACATTATTGATTTATAAAATTTTAAGATTTATTCTATGGATGATATAATATTGCTAGTAATAGGAATTAAACTGAAAAAAAATCACCAACTGTATTGGCATTGTGAATATCACTAGGTGCCATTATTAAAAATCTATATATCACCTTTCAGGTTACTGGGGAGACGACTCAGTTGTTAAAGTGCTTGTTGGGAAAGCACAAAGACCTGTGTTTGGAATTGCAGAACACATATGAAACTGGACATGGTAGTGTGGGGCTGCAACCTCAGTGCTGGGGGCTTGGTGATAGGTAGATCTCTGATGCTCATTGGTTAGACAATCTGGATGAATGGAATGTGCTTCAGGATTATAGAGAGACCTTGTCTCAATAAATAAAGGCAAAGGTTATCAAGCAAAGATGCCCTCTGTCATCCTCTGGCGTTCATACAAAAGTGTACACATGCATACATATTTGTACATAGTGATATCAACAAGTAAATGTAACAGATACACAGAACATCATTCTTTTTGTTTGTTTCTTTGGTTCTTGAGACAGGGTCTTCCTGTAGTCCAACCTCACCTGTATCTCCCTGTGTAAACCAGGCTGGGCTCAATCTCATTGAGTGATCTGCCTGCCTCTGTCTCTCAGGGGCTGAGATTAGAGGCGTGCATGACCACACCCATCTAGAAAATCCTTCTTAATTAGAATAATTTGTTATATTACATGATTGTTCATAGATTTGAGAGGAATATAATTTTTATATCACTGAATTCCAATGAATTACCATGTATATGTAACTACATTGAATTCAATTTAAACACACGAATTTCTTGGTGAAATATTAGTGTTAATACCACGCAAACTAGATTCTCATTATACAGAATTTCTTAATTAATCCTCTACTGCACCAAATTAACTTACTCTAGTAAGCCCCCTATGGCTTGATGAAGCAAAAATTCTTCTTTTAATTAAGTCCAAAGAGAATTTTACCATATTCTTTATTTCAGAAAAGCAACTAATAAGTTCCTTTAATCTTAATAAGTTCTTTAAACAAATACTTATTGAACCCTTTGTGAAGGAAATTGTGACCATCATACTGATTCTTTTCTATTGTCCACAAGCAAAAATGTGTGCATGGGTGTGTGGCCTCTGTCATTCCATTCTGACCTATTTATATATCTCAAGCACTATGTATGACTCTATATAGGAAGCATCAATATAGTGGACCTTATTAACTTTCACATTTAGCCAGAATCTTTGATGAGAATTTCAGTTGCATTACCTCATGGCCCTTATGAAAAATCCTATTAAATAGAGAATATATTATTCCCATCTGCATAGTATAAATCAGAAACAGAATCTCAGTTTTGTATATATCGATCATGATTACAGAGTGAATAAGTAGTGAATTCTGAAATCATTGAAATGATAGCTAGCTATTGTGATGTGTATGTGTCTGTCTGTGTGTGTGAGAGAGAGATAGAGATAGAGATAGATAGCTAGATAGAGAGAGATCCTTGTATGATCCTTGTTAGGTCTCATTTCTGTTAAACGGTATTGAAAATGTAGCAAATAAAAAGCCAGAACAATTGTTCTGTAAAGCTTGTTTGAAAGCATTCTTAGACAGATAGTCTTCAAACTCCACAAGAAGAGTAAGCAATTTACATTGGGTTTTACGTGTTTCTCGATAAGCCCAGGATCACCACTTCCACCTCCTTTGAAAGGAGGGTGAGCTTTAGCTCAGAGAATCAACCTATTAGCACAGGATACTGTCCTGTAGTGGTATAAAAATAAACTTCTCCCAAAGGGTAGAAAATGCAAAGAAATCTTGTGTCTGTTTAATGCCTCTGTCTGAGTGTGGTCCCTGTCTTTTAAGTCCTCTCACTCACAGGTACCTGTTTTCCACAAGGTACCTTCATGTTCTTACTTTCTTATCTGATGACTTTTCATGGAAAAACAATAATATTCTGGTTACTAGCCTCTTTTCATTATTCTATAGCCAAAGTTTCAGGGTACATACAGGAAATCTAGAGGATATGTTGGTTCCATGAAGGCCTTTACATTGACTAGAGTGTACTTTGTTTCTCAATCACATAGGTTCCGTTAAAACTGAGGGGTGACTATTTTTTATATAATTGGTTTAGAGTTGAACTACCTGTACGATCATACAGAGTGGGAATCAAGAGCATCATTTTGAGGTAGTTTCAATCAAAAGAACATAACTACTGAAGCTTGCACTTGAGCCATCTTGTTCCCCCAAAGAATTAGACTCCTGTACAGAAGATGCCTTGTAACCACCCCAACTCATCACTCAGTTTTTCTTTTTATTAACTAATGCAAGAATAACTGATATTTTCTCCTTTTTATTTCCTGTGGTTCCATGAAGTTAAGATTATACAAAGTTTCATGTTTGTGTGTATATGACACAGTGTTGCACAATTTCTTGTGTAATATATTTAGACTTAATCATCACTTGCTACATCTTACTTTAACACATCTGGTACTGACAAGAACTAGTTCATTTAAGCCTAATTAATCACACTCTTCCTGAATTAATAGACATGAGCATAAATAATAGTGATGGATACTTTTCATTCTTATTTCCCCTCCCACTTTTCTCTATTGCTATCAAAACCTAATAGTATTTCTTTATCACAGGAAGAAAGAAAAGAAAGGGGAAATAATCCAGACTCAGCTTTCAGTGTGATGACATTGACAGCTACAAAATCCAAATTATTTTTGTAGGTTGAATAGTAGAAACTATCTTAGAATTTAAAAATTATTTATTTTTTTGAAATTTATGTGCATAAGTATACTGCCTATATGTGTTAAGTACACTCTTGTCTTGCAATGCCCACAGAGATCAGAAGAGAGCATCACATTCCTCTGGAACTGGAATTAAGGATGATTTTAGCCACTATGTGGGTGCCGGGATTTGAATCTGGGTTCTCTGAAAGAGCAGCCAGTGCTCTCTTCATTGCTCTCCCTCCCACTTAAACAGAATTTTTATAAGCGAATTGGTTTATTTAGAGTCTGAGTGTGGAGGAAATACATGATTAAAACAATATTTCAATTTATAACTTACAATGCGAAGAATTAAGAAGGTCCTCATACTCCAAAGTTACATCACTTTGTATATGATAAATGCTGAGGCCAGTCAAGTGTTTATAACGTATTCAGTATCCATTTATAAATTAGTTACAGTGGTGTACCCAAACTGGCTTGTGCATCAGTTGCATTGGTTTCTGACTTTGTGACAAGTGATGTCATCTTTTTGCCTGGCAATAGGCCATGTGGGAATATTAACACCATGTGAATAGGCAGTAGTTACAAATCAAGACTACCTTCCTCTTCTCTCCCCCTGGAGAACTCATTGTTGAGTGTCTAGTAGTTCCCACGTTGTGATATCCTGCTTCTGTTCTTGGCCTGGAACATCAGTGCTGATTGTACCTATACAAATGTACACCATTATCAACAAGTCCAACTGATTATACATCTAACTCATCTATCTGCCCAAGGCAACTGCATATTAAAAAGAAAATATACAAGCCAACACTATTTTCTTCATTAATATGAAAAAAAACAATCTTTTCTATTTGTGTACATAAAACTCTTTTCAGAAACAGGTACATGTACATTTATTGTAAAATGATTCTCAATAGTAGTATCCTATTTTATACTCATTGAAGGAAGGTTTCCCACTATGGAATGAAAGATTAATAAAGAGGTTGTACTTAAATTACATTATAGCTGAGCTATTTGTGAAACTTGAAACCTTAGACTGGTTATTCATATTTCAGAAACATTAGTCTATCTCTGAAAATACTTTCCACTATGGGTTTATTATGAAGATGCAAGCAAATATCTGATATATTATTTACATTTAAAAATAGAAGCATATATTGCTAATGTAAAAAGAATGCTATTTTACAGTTGTTTTAAATGTAATCATCCAAGCATTTTTAAAATATGAAATGATTAAGAATTGTTCATGGAAAGGGATGCAATTTTCTTCAGCGTTATAACCAGAGATACGTTTGCCCTTGTTTAAGCAAATAACCTCCTACCCATGCTTGGTCAAGAAACTCCAGTTAAGCTTGGTGAGACACACAGGAGAGGGAGACATGTGACTAGAACAACTTGGGAAAAAGGGATTTCAGTGGGAGAGGGAAGGTAGAGGAGAGAAGAATGGAAGTTGAAAATATATATATATATATATATATATATATATATAATATATTAATAGTCAGTTAATATAATCACATTGAAAACCTCAATTAGTAAGATCTTCCATTAAGGACCAGAATTCAAGTACATATACCCTGTATGTTTTACATACAGATGTAACATTCAATTAAAATTACTTATTATTTTTATTTTATGTGTATGAGTATATTGCCTGCATGTATGTAGGTGCACCCTTGTTGTGCAGTACCTGAAGATGTCAGAAGAGGGTGTCACATCTCCTGGAACTGGAGTTATGGATAGCTGTTAGCTTCCATGTGAGTGCTGGGAATCAAACCTGGGTACTCTGAAAGAACAATCAGTGCTCTTAAGCTATGAGCCATTTCTCAAGCCCCCAAGTTTCACTTTTAATTGACTTGCTTCAATTTGCAGTTATATAAAAAACAAAAACCACAGTTGAAAAGAGTTAGAGCGATATATACCAATCTGATTTTGGTTTCCAGCACCCAGATGATGCTGACAACAGTTATAATTCCAATTCCAGGGACTCCAACATCCTCTTCTGGTCTCTGCAGCTATTGCACATATGTAGTGCACTTACATACATGCAGGCAAAACACTCACAGACAAAATAAAAAATAGATAAAGATAAAAACTGATATACATTAACAATAAATTGCTAAGATCAGAGAAAAAAATTACTAAATATCAAAATAACTGGAATATAGTCCCCTTTTGGTCTTTTTAATTCCTTCAGGAAATTATTTTGAAAACTATTCTATGATAATTCTATTCTAAAACAAAATCATTCTCAGATACTAGCATGTAGAAAACTCACCAGATAAACTTGCATAAGTGATTGTTTTTGGTGCCCTTCCACTAAGTTCAAGACTAGGGAAGAAAAGTAGGAACTGAAGAAGAAAAAGAATGATTAGAGGAGAAGACCTGGGGGAGGAGAGCATAGAAGCTTTTTCAGTATTCCTACATAGATTTGAATGTTACCTCATTCTCTGACTTCCCATCACTGCCCTTAACTCCTTTATACCTTTTTTTAGTATCTTGATATGTGAAAAGTAAATTGGGATGGATGTCACTTCATTAGACTTAGCTCATAGGGAAAATAGGCCTTATGGAAATTGTGTCATGATTCAGAGTGAAAAGTGAAATCTGGTTTTCTATATGAAGCAATGATGCAAGCCATAGCAACATTCGGTCAGCATCATTAACCAAGAGCATGCAGCACTTTAATCAACAGCAACTGATGCACAACACAGAAATTTAAAGGGATTTGCAAAGGCTAAACTGTGCCACCGTCACCAGAGACATCAAATCACCACAGTCTCGTATACTGGTAATTATGACCCCTATAGTCCATCTTTCCTTGATTATGAAAGAAAACATAAATAAAGAAAAGTTATAGGTGTCCTGCAAATGAGAATGAAAAGAATTCCTCCCCTTGATATAATTTGTTCCAGTATCATTTGTATGTGAATTTCTATGTGAATGCTAGGAAATTTCCAGTTGCTACATTTGACTTACAAATGTCTATAAGATTTTATGGTCCAAACTGTCAGCAGTCGAGATTGATTTGTTTGTCTTCCTTCTAAGTTTTGAGGAAACATTTTTGTTGTTTTAAGCTAACCATGTAACAACCCTAGTAGCTAAGTTCTGTATAATCTGAATTGACACAGCTAACTTGAAAGTTCATAAGTTGATTCATATAAAGCCAACAGTTTTAGGGGTTGGAGAGATGACTCAGAAGTTAAGAGCACTGACTGCCCTTGCAGAGTACCTGGGTCTGATTCCCCAGTACCCACATGGCAGCTAGCGTTCTTCCATAATTCCAGTTTTGAGGGAATCCAATGCCCTTTTCTGACTTCTGTGGACATTGCACAGCATGGGTGAACTTACACACATGCAGACAACACACTCATACACAAAATATAAAAATAAAAGCATGGTTTTAAAATTTTGATCTTTTAAAATTAAAATTTGTCTTGGATGTCAGGCCAAAGAGTGCTTTTGAGCTGGCAAGTACTCTATTCCTCACTTACACATGCAACAATGTCTCAGTTCTGAAAAAGAATGTTCTTTAATTTCAGGTAAAAAGGAGAGAGGTGTCTTTAATTATAACTCTCAAAGAGACAGAGACAGGAGGATATTGAACTTCAGGCCAGCCAGGGTAGCAGAGGGAGCTTCTGTAATAACGAGACAAATTCTTTGTTTCTTTAAAGGATTATATTTAGAAAATACAATCTGGTCATAAATCATTATTAGTACTAATCTTTCAATGTTTGGAAGTTTTAGTATGTAGGATGATTATGTGTCAGTCAGGATCCATCTATGATACAAAGACCATTTAAACACATTCTACAGAGAAATACAGAAATTTGGTGATCCAGGCAATATAAAAATGAACAAAGTCGGGGCTGGAGAAATGGCTCAGTGGTTGAGAGCACTGACTTTTGCAGAGTACCCAGGTTCAATTCCAAGCACTCACATGGTGGCTAATAACTTTCATAACTCCAGTTACAAGGGAATTCAATGCCCGCTTCTGACATCTTTGAGCATCTCATTACACAGGTGCAACTATACACATGCGGGCAATACACTCATATACATAAAATAAAAATAAATAAAATATTTTTTTAAACAATTACAAAGTCAAAAGAGAATCTAACAAAATAGGCAATTATAGTCAGTTTTACACAGTTCTAACCGAACTTCCAGAATACAAGTTCATTGGAGGGAGTGTTTACTTTGGCTCACAGATTTAGAAGATTCCATCCATGGTGGTGGTAGATGCTTTCACAGCATGGCAAACAGGAAGGAGAGAGACCGTAAAATTCTGAGCACAAGGATTCTCCTAGTACCTGTGCACAGTAACCTACTTCTCCTGTTAGGCCTTACTTCCCAAAGTTTCTACAACCAATAGGGCCAAAGGTTAACAAGTGTGAAAGTTCATGTGTAAAAACATGAGCATGTGGAGGACATTTGAGACTCAAAATATAGCATGGACATTAGCAAAAGCAGACTGAGCTCTCTAAGCCTGTTGGGAGCTACAACTCTAAAGTTCAGCTATTGCCCAGTAGTAGCCACAATACAGATCACTGGGGACAGGAATTCTAGCTTCCCCATTCTGCTTTGCAAAAGAATAGAAAATACATCTGATAGTTTAGAAGGTCAAAGAAGGGCACAGATAACTCTATACTTATTTTATAAAGCTGTCCTTGGGACCAGAGGATAGCTCAATAAATAAAGGTACCTTCTACCAGTGGCCCCACTCTCATGGTATGTGTCAACTGCCCCCCTGCAACCTCCCACACAATATAAGTAAATATAAAGCTGTCCTTTTGAAAAATCCTACAATAATTCACATGATGATGACTCTATTCAGTATATTTCTATGTCTCTATTTTCAGTTTTTACTACCCTGGAAAGAAAAATGTCTCTTTCCCAAGCCCATGAACAGCATGAGTTCAGTTATGTTCTACCTTATAATTACTATGCATGATAACATGACTGTAATTTGCCTGTGCTGTAAAATGTGAATCACCAGATGTTGACTGCCAGAAGATGAGATCTGTCTGTGCTAGAAAGTTTCAAGAGTCTTCCCATTAGGCAGGTGAAGGATGATGTAGTTTAGGGTCCATGTATTGCCAGTGATCTCAAAGTCTCTAACAAGCAAATATAAATTCATATTTAAAAATATTTTCATTACCTTAATTTTATGTGTATGAGTGTATTGCCTATATATGTGTAAGTAGATCCATTTTGTGTAATGCCTGCAGAGGTCAGATGAGCGTGGAAGATCTCCTGGAATTTGAGTTATGGATGGTTGTTAGCCACCATGTGGAAGTTGGGAATGGAACCTGAGTTTCTACAAGAGTAGCCAGTGTTTTTAATTGCTGAGCCATCTCTTCATCCCTCCATAGCATATTTTTAAATTATTAGACACTACTTGGAATTCTATCAGGCCTAACTAGAAGGCTAGTTAAAGGTGACATAGAAAGAAAGTTGAGATTTTTGTGTATCTACTATATGTTGAGAACTAGTAGTTACGTTTTATATACTACATAGTAGTCTATTATAGTAATATGATATAATATCAATTTTCTTCACAAATGGATTTCATGAATATTTTGAAATGAAGTAATTGGTAGCTTTATTTTATGGTTCTTCACATTATTTGTCTTATTTTCCTTGCTATTGCTGCTTTTGTTTATGTTTTACAAAATGAGACAGTCTCTAATGAACATAACACTCTTCAAATTAGAATTCTGGATTGTATATCAGATACTGGACACATTTATAATAGGAAGTATTTCATTAACCTCTGTTTTTCTGATTCTAATGCCAGACAGAAAGTAACTTTAGGATGTGTTTACGTGTGTGCATTTGCATACATGTATGCTGTTTCTTTTCAATTACAATTGCTTAAACATGTATGTTGAGTTATATGTCATTAAGACTTTGGTGGTTAATGGTTTTCCTCCCTCTGAGATGACTTAGCAGTTCTTCTGGTAAAGATGTATGCCTATTCTAAAGGAAAACATGACTTTCACCCTTGCTCTCTTTACTTAGGGTCCTCATTCATTTGCATATTTTGTTTGCTCATTGCAAAATATTGATATGAAAACCACTTTTCATAGTGCCTAGAGAAGAGTATACATTTTAAAGAGTTCATCTTTGCATTTTACGTTGTATTTGCTCTGACTCTCTACCCTGTGCCTCATTCTATTAAGATAACAAATATGTATTGTAGGACAAGGCAATCTTCTGAATACCAAAGGGATGATTTAGTATGCTGTAGTCTGACAGTTCTGACATTTCCACCTCATTGTTTTAATAAAGTAGAATCTGTAATTTTAGAGTATTCTTTCTTTGTCTTAGTACAGTAAGATTGTACTGAACGTCAAGGTGGTCTCTCAACAATTCGTATGAAAACATGTTTGTTTATTGTGAGTGACAATGTAGACCATTCATTAGGGACCAAAGAAGATGACAAGGAGAATTATGCCTTAATGTTTTAAGGCTACTTTTGTATAACTTGGTTATTGCACATTCCAAGGAGCAAACAACTTCTGGTAATTGGGGTCTTTTGCTTGGTAATTTTGTGTAGTTGTTAGCACAGGAAGAAAGAGGCAACTGTACATTGTGAAACAATCAGATACTGTGTACAAAGCAGAGGTCATGCCTTGAGGTAATCCTTTTTTGCATACTTGAAAGATATTTGGTGATCAGCTACTGCTAATGTGTCTCCATGATAATATATTCTAGTCTTGAACACGGTAATTTTTTTTCTGCTAACATATTCCTTCCAGCACTTATGTTTCTATCTACCACTCAATTATATATGCATGAGTTCATGTTTTCAAATTATGTGTTTTATTCATGCCCTTCTCTGCATTTGATGAAACACTTAACCCAACAGTGTATTATTTATCTCTGCTGAACATTGTGTTCGTACAGGTACAAGCTTAGCCAAGAACTTCCTATGCAGCACATAATTATAGGTCAACATACCCACTGGTATTGGATGCATTTGACAAAATAACCATTTAGTTCAAAGGGGTAAAAATATATTGAGTAGCTTTTTTTTTTAAAACTGAGACTGTTCCAGTAGGACTGGTCAAAATAAAAGTCAAATTGGAAGACATTTTGGTAGACAAATGCAGTAAAATATTCATTTAGCCAGTGGATTAGCCTACTAAATATTATTAAAAATTCTGAGATGTTCAGTTGTGAAATGTATGAGGTTAGGTGGAGGGGCAATTGGGGAAGGAGTTCTAAATTTGATTAAGAACTATTGTATGAAATGTGTAAAACTCAATAAATATTTTTAAAAGCCCCCCCCAAAAAAAAACCCTGGAATCCATACATTGTGTTATCTCTGTTAAGGCTACTGTGCCGTTAGTGGCCCCAGATGTTCATCCACTAAGGTCTAGTCAGCCTTTCCAGAGTCCGTCTCTTTAAGAAGATTAGCTAAGTCCCTACAGCTTGTCACATCCATAGACTAATGTAACTGCTTATTAATTGCAAAAATATATATATTTAAATTTACAGCCAATATCACAGTCACCACTCATCAAGGAAGCTTCTTTTGCACCAGGCAGAGACTAATACAGAGTACCACACCTGGTCACACACAGACATTGTCCGTGAATTGCCCAAGCCAAAGAGACACATGTACAATGCAACCTCTACACCTAAGCCTCATGCAACATTGAACAAGGGATAAAGAGGACACTAATGAATCTCTCAACTCTCACTAATGAAGCTCCCTCATGAAACAGAGGGCCAGGCAAATAAAAGGCAACAAATGGCCTAAGATTAGGAAAAACAGCTGCTGTGACACATGCCACTCTTGAAATAGAGAGACCCAATAACTCTGTACCATTGTGTTTTCAATAGGAAATGCAGTGGAAAAATCTATGAATTCTTACAAGTTCTTTGAGCAAAAAATCATTTAAACATGTTGAATATAATATTTGTGGAAAAAACTTTCTGTATATCATCCCTAAAATTAGACAGAAGAAGAAGAAGAAGAAAACTCAGTGTGATTCAGTGGTATTCTTTTTCTTTTTAGTAGGGGATTAAATCTTTTATAACCTTCTTAAACTTTTGTTACCTTTGTAATTTAATGTGACAAGTTAAATGCTAATGCAATTGATAGGGGTGAGCAAGTGGTCCACAACTACCCTGATCAGACTACATAATGCAGCAGAAATTGCTAAAATATGCAGACCTGGTGTAATTTTGACAGAAAACAGTTTTCTTCTGGGCTTTATATCTCCCTGGTTGGTATTAAAAGGCAGGGATGTTGTAAGTACCACATTTCTTTGCAGGAAAGTTAGAAGACCTCAACAACCTAGATACACTTAGAGAAATAAAAACCAGAACATCTGGAAATTCCACTTGTCTGTTTCAATGAGATATTAGATAGCAGAATTTAATACTGATGTTAGACAACCCTCCTTCACTTTGCTCGCATAGTCAAAATGTTCACGGTAGTAGCTAAGAGCCTGATTTTTCTGTGAAGTACTATGTCTGCTAAAGCAAAATAAATCATACATTTTGAGCACTTATTGATTAAAATAGTTGTAGGTATGGGGACAAAGAATGGTTATATGCATATTTAATATAACTCTTTAAAACCCAAGTTAGTATCTGTTTGAGTAACTTCAGTGGAGCCCTGATATCTGTTGAATATTTTAGGGCAGCACACGGGGGCTCATTGTAGAAGTGGTTGTGCAATTTATATAACCCAGTGTAAAATGAACAAGTGAGGACTCCCAGTTAAAAAAAATGCATGTATCTTTTGTGTTACAGAGTGGCTATAGAAGGGTTAAAGAGATCACAACATGATTCAGAGAGATCCAGGAGGCCTTACTGAAGACAGAAGCAGAGAAATGATACATATGACGTCACTTATAGTTACGTAGGATAATAAGGAACCCAGTAATACAGTTGCTGGATTTCATAAGCTAAGATTGCAGGGTTGAGCTGAAGGGACAGCAGCAGAACTAGGTTCATGTGGATATACAAACCGGCAGTCAGATGATTAGTCAAGTAGACCATACCAGCAGTTGGGACCAAGCTGAGCTGAAGTCCTGGAGACATTCTGAAGTTCTCTGCCTTGATATACATATCAGTTTGTCAGATGACAGTTGTGTGTGGCTATTACCAGCCAATGTTAGGTGTTTTCTTCTCTATGGGTATAGGTGAGGATGTTGGAACTCTTTTTTGTTTGAGGGCTCAATAAGTCCTCACCCTGATTTTTCCATGGTTTTTTAATGCACCATGCACTCATAGTGTCTCAATCGACTTTGGTAAGTTTATAAGTAATATCTTTTCACTTTTACCTAAGTAATTTATCAGGTTGAGCCTCATGGATGGTGACTGACAGGTGATGTACATGCACAAAATCAGAGTCAATTTGTCTCTGTATTTCCACTCAAAATGAAGCCCAATGCTGTTGGTAAATGGAATCACCCAGAGCAAAGACAGCCCCAATGTCACTGTTTTAGTAACATGGAGTAACTTAGAGCAGGGCATTGATAAACAGTGCACAGACCTAAGTCATGATCCTCACACTCAACAGCTAATCATATATTTCATACTCTGAATGTTTCTCCCATTTGCTCTCTAGCTCATCACATAATGGAGTAGGAGGTGGTATAATGCAGGTTATACTAAACAAAGTTAGATCTGAGTAAGTGACTATATCTATTCTTTGTTATGTGAAAAATTATTAACTTCTTCACATACAAAATGGGGAACACTTCAGTGATGCCAAATTGTCACTACAGTTAAGCAAGGAAATCTGTGATAAGCATTCACCAAATACTATCTCTTATTACATAACATAAAATTAAAGTATTTTTCCCAACAGTTAGTTGGTGTTAGAGATATCACAAGTTAAGATACTCTACCAGATGAGAAAGGATAAAGAAATTAAAACTAATTATAGCATGTCCATTTTATTTAATATTGGAAAGGAAAGCTTACACGAATACTTCAATCATTCTCTCTCTCTCTCTCTCTCTCTCTCTCTCTCTGTGTGTGTATGTGTGTGTGTGTGTGTGTGTGTGTGTGTGTGTGTGTGTGTATTTTGCAGGAGAATAATTTCCTATTATATTTGTACTTTCATTCAGGAGGCCAATTATTTAAATAAACACTACCAAGGAAATTAAGAGATTTGCCATGGATGAACAGTAAAAAAGTAAATAAATAGTACTCTATGGAGAAAAAGTTAAGAATTTAATCTGGAAAACCTTGAGCGTTAGCCAGTTAACATATTTGCTTTGTGCAAAATGATTTCCATAGCAATGGGAATTTGGAAGTCTCAAAGCAATTTATTCTGACATTTTATCTTTTTTCCTAATATATTTCATCTTGATAAGAGGCCAAAAATTCTTGTGATATCAAAAGATATAAATATCAATAGATAAATTTTTGCCAGAAATGTATTTTAAGTATAGAAGGAAAAATGTATATTAGATATAGTATGGAATTTGGAGCTAAACATACAATTAAAATCCTGTCATAATTTAATACTCTAAATGCTTCATTTATAAACTTGGGGCACTAATGCCCATTTTACAAGAGATGAATTAAGAACAGAGCATAATAATGCAGTTTAGTTTAAAATGATAATCCATTGCCATCATGGAACAGAAATGACATTGGTCTTGTGGTCATAGCAATGAAATAAACAGAGCAACAGAGCCACACTACGACCATGGTAGAGGGGATGAAATCACTGATGTTCCCTAGCAAAAGGAGGCAAGAGAACTTAGCTCAACTGGGATTCTACTCACCACTTCCTATTCCCCCCACCTAGATACCCTTGAATAAGCTTGGCAGGCTCTGGGGTATATGGGAGTTGGCAGACTAACTGAAGGCAGGATTTCAACTTATAACTTCAGATAGGCAATCATCCATAATGAATGGAATTTTTCAGTGATATCTGTATATTTAGGTCACTTGCTTTCTAGTAGCCTCTCAGCCATGTGTCTGTAAGCTCAGTAAAATCACTAAGTGAGGCTTTGGTAAGATCCTTATTTCGGTCTGTCATAGGTCACTTATCTGGGATGAACAGGCATTTGTTCATGTCACACAATAAATGTATATATGAGTACTTCCAAAATAGTTACTTCTCAATTAATATTAATGGGAACTCTTGGTATTTGTTAGTAGAAATGATGTTTCTAAAATATTCTTCATTTTCACATTTTAATTTTCTTTTTCCAAATAGATTGTTAACTCTTTGTGAACCAGTATCATAATAAAACTCTTTTTGTTTTCTGTAAAATATCTTTTATTTTCTGTTATATATTTAGTACAACTGTAATAAATCATCTAGTAATAGAATTGTAAGGAAACACAGAACCCTGATCAACAAACAAACTTTTTAAAATTTAGGGCAGGTCTTGAAAATACAAAAGCTTACAACCTTAGAGAAGTTGGCTTAAATGCTTACTTTTGTAATACTTTGGTTTATTCATTTTTTATCTCTTTGTGTAGGTGTGTAGGTGTATGTGTGTGAGGTATGTGTGTGTGTGTATGTGTGTAAGGATATACATATGTGTATGTGTGTGTGAACGTGCGCTAATATTCATTGCATGGTATATGTGAGGCAAGAGGACAACTTGCAGGAGTTAGTTGTCTTCTTCCATCATGTGTGTTCTGGAGATCAAAAGTAGTTTGTCTAACTAGGTAGCAAGTGCTCTTACCTGCTGAGTCATCTTACCAGGCCTGGAAAATTAATTTTCATTTGAGTTTTTGGCTTCAATATGCATGACTGTCATGTATGTAAGTATGACACAAATATTTCATTTTCATCAATATTTGCACTTCCAGTTTCCAAACTTCAGCGACTTCTCAATCTGTCTTTTACTTACCTACAGCCTTTAGTTTTAATTTCAAGAATATTTTATTCCCCTTTTAGTGTTAACTATAAATATATATTTAAGTATACTGACCATTAGTACCTGTCCTTCTACCTCAAAGTTAGGGTACACTATGGAGTGATAGAAATTGTAGAAAACTAATTCTGGCAATAAATTTCGATTATAATTTTGAGCTGTTGTGTTAATTAACCCTAATATCTGGGTTTCTGTGACTAGTTGACATTTGCTAAAATATTTGCAAGTGTTAGTGACTTAATGTATTCTTTCGATCTTTTCAGAAGGCAAGGAACAAGAAGCATTGTTCAAACTTGAGTTGCCTTGAAAAGGTATTTGACAAGCTATCAAAGAATCACTTCAGGAGCTCCAAAGTAAGGCTTCTGAGAGGAACAGAATGCTCCCTGTTTCAAAAGACAGGTGTCCTTAAATTAAGCATTCAGATTTCCCCATTGAAAATTGGAGAAACTCAGATAATCTTTCTCTGTTCTTCCCTTTACATGCTTGTATGCTATTGTTTGATTTCTCTGTGTTCTGCTTCATACCTCATAACTGCTACTATACCATTACATTCCAGTAATCTGTGTCTTCTCCTTTGCTCATGTTTTGTTTGTCCTTCAGCCCAATCTCCTTCACAGTGCAGATCTTGCTGGGTCTCATGGTCCACATCCAGTATACCTTCTGTTCTTCATAAAGTTTTCATCAGTCCAGAGCTTAGTCTACAGACCACTGGTCAGTGGATATGGCCTTGAAGATGCCCATGTGGGACCAAACAAGTATAATCACTTATGATGGATTTATAGCATCTTTAGCTCACTGTCTCAGTCACAGGGAACTCCACAGGATTATAGTTATGAAAAAAATCCAGACACCTCAGGAGGACATACTCTGCTTTCTTGCATCCTGCAGGGCAGCACGTGGACTAATGCTTCCCTTGTGTCCTTAGCATGACCATAGTTTTCTAAAACTTCAAAGTGATTCACACATTAACAGTGTAGCAATACTAAACAATGATTTGATGTTTTGTTCAGTAGTCTTGAACTTACATGGTTCCCAGTGTCTTTTATACCCAGATATGATTTATGTCATTGATATTAAAACTCTATTGTGAGAGCACATAAAGCTTTAATATAGAACTGGACATTTCCATATTTCTCTATGTAGTGCTCCTGTGCATAAAAGTTCCATGTTGGTGTAAAATAAAACTGCTGTGTAACTTAATGCAGAAGAGTGAGATAATGAAATATCATATTAATTATTGGAGAGGTTTATATGAAATGCAATTTCTAGCAGGTGACTAAAGAATCTGTCTTGAATTTTTTATTTCTAATTACTTGTGAAACTCTACCATGAGTGGGTTTTACACAGGATTCTCTCAAACACAAAGCTTCAGAATAGACAATGGCCATTAAATACTCATGTCTACATTATGTCCTGAGTCTTCAGTTTCCTCTTTTTGGTAAGGTAAAATTGATTTCAGTCTTCTAAACAAATATTGACATTTAATTTTGAACCTTTATGTTTATAAAAGTATTGCTAAGGATTTCTGAAAAAGCCATATCCAAATGTAGACATCATACACACACACACACACACACACACACACACACACTTTTTTTTTCATTCAAAAGAGTTGGAGTTATTCTACACAAGCAAAAATGCTCAGAAACCATAGGCTGCAAAACAAAAAGCCCAGTTTCAGGTGTGGGATATATTATCTTGAATTGTTGGTCACAAGTATCCTGGAAACACCTAAAATAATACAGGTTGTTGCCATTTCTTTTGGTTGCTCAACAGAATTTGATAGTAAAACTGTATTATTGAAGACACTTTACACTTTGGCCACAGAACATAAAGAGATTGACTTGTTACTCACCAGGGAGATTCTTTCCTGTTTATAAATTTCATTGTACCGGATGGTGCCATGTAGACTGTAGTGGGGAGGAGGCATCAACAGTTTTACCCACCTGTGAACCCTGTGAGCTATAATAATAAACACATGGCAAGAGATACTCATCTGTGCAACAGTGGCATGAGTATTATGGGAGCAACTAATGATGTTTTTTTATTAGATTTAAGGCTCATTCCAGATCTGGTACTATACTCATGCTTAGTACTATAAATTTGGCCAAGAACAAATGGTTGCAGTGCTCATACACCCCAGTAGTAAACAATCTACTAGTATTCTGTTAAATGAATATAATGTCAAACTGCCTTTTAAATTTGTGTCTCTGTACTCATAGATTAACCCAGCTGTCAGACCATATCGGAAAAGTTTTTTGTGCAATGGTTGATGATTAACATGGAAACTCACAACTGTTCAGTGTGCAGAGGTTAAGTGTCATTGGGATGCTCAGCCACAAATGGAATATGAACATTACACCCCAACACACCTAAGGTTCAGGAACCATCATTCTAGAAGAGGGTCAGAAAGACTGAAAGAGCCAGAGTTTAAGAACCAGACTGAAGCACTGTTTTCTTGTCAAGATAGGGTCACTACATTCATGAACTGATAGGAACCGTCATTGCTTGCAGAAGACCTGAACAAGAAATGCCCAAGATCAAGTCAGTCAATATTCAGTAAGAAGTGGGAATTTCACTATGAGACCACACTGAGTAGTTTTCAACAATTGATTGCTTCTAGGGACCGAGAGTTACTATTTATTTGTTTGTTATATATTTTTATTGTGTTATAGGTTTCATACAACAGTTCTAAATCAAATTTTGATCCCCTCCCTCATTTATCTTCCAGCCACTACCAGACCATATATATTTCGTCATACTTGCCGAGTTCTATCCAGTCAAGCATCTGTGCTCAGATGTCCTTAAGTGCAAATTCATCTACTGGAGTCTGATCAGGCTACAGAAAGATCATAAGTAAGGTATACTCTCCCTCTTCTGGTAGTAATCAGTCTCCAGTAATTCTCAGTCTAGGTCTGACCCATCACCAGTTTCTATTGCTCCATTCTGTGCCCTTATCTAATTTGAGTTGGTGTGAGTCCTGTACTCAATGTCACTATTGCCACTATTGCAGGGCCTGAAATCCTCTTTCTCCCTAAGTTCATGAAACAGCCCTGATTTACAATCTTTCTGCCCCTTCTTCTGTAATGATCCCTGAGGCATAGGTGGGCGAGGTTCAATATAGGAATCCTATGCAGAGATACATATTCTTCATTCTCTTACTCTATAAGACTTGGTCAGTTGTGGCCTTCTCTGTGCATAACACTTTGTTCTTTATGGAAGCTTCACTAGTGAGAGTTGAGGGTTGCCTTAGTTTTCTCTCTACCCCTTGTTCTTCTGTGTTCTATGAACTTCAGGAGTAGAGGTCGAACTGTAGACTTGGCATCTCTCAGAAATATATTCTTAGTGTCTGACCAATTGTAGAATTCTGCTATAGTCGCCATCTGTTGCAAAAAGAAGCTTCTTTGTTGAATGGTGTACTATTTGTCTGTAAATATAAGGATCCATATTAACATATGGCAATAAATTTCATTTATGTAGACTTATAATACGGAGGTAGGATTTTCTCTAGGGTCTGTATCCCTGCCAACCCTGTGTATTTGGCAGAGGTTACAGTACCACTCGTGACTTCACTCCCACTGAGAGGGTTTTAAGTCCAAGGTTACAGTGCTCCTATTGCAGATATAGTGGTAGTGTGCTCTGTGGGTTTTAGGGTTATTAGAATTTAAGGTTGGGTTAGATCACTGATTTGATTTTTCCCCCTTAGCAGTTTGCATGTTATAATCTAGCATTATGGGAGCTAAACTTCAGGTAGACGGCTTCCGGGTCTGTTCTTGCTCCATTGTTTTGAGTCCTGTATCCCAGGTATGTCCTGTCTGCAGCAGTAGGCTATTATCTTCTAGGTCTGGGACAGAGTCAAGAATTTTGGCAACACTTTGTGTTATTTTGGAGGTTCCTTGGACCATTCTCATCAGCCACACAAAGGGAGGTACCTTCTGTTTGGCACTGAGTTCCTTGCCAGTCATCCCCAGGTAGACAGGTGCACTAACGTTTACACAGTTTGTGCATTCCTCAAGGGTTTTCAGTGGCATCAGATTTAACTCTGGGTTCCCTAGGTCTCCAAGATTTATTCATTTCAGATCTTTTCCCTTCCATTCTAACTTTCCTCTACTTTCCCACTCCTAGCACTGTATTATTTCCCCTCATTAACACCTGCCTTCCTCCTTCCCCAGGCTCCTCATTCCCCTCCTCCCCCACAGCATGTGCCTCTCTCCTCTGCTCCCTGCCTCACACTCCCAATTTCCCCACCTCACTCCTCAAAGTCAAGGTTTTAGAGGTGTGGCAACTTGTCTGTAGATCAAGCTCCATGAGATGCCCTCACACTCATGAATATATAGGCAGCAAAAATTAGAATCTGTAGGTTTTTTTTTTTTAATGCTAGACACAAAGTTTGGAGGGATTGGAGAATTTGGGGATCAATGTGGGAGAAGTTAGAGGGAGGAGTCAAAGGTGAATATGATCAAAATACATTGTAATAAATTCTCAAAAATGTAATACAATATGATAAGAAACAAAAGTAACAAGGCTCTGCTAACAATGAGGTGTTTTTTTTTCCCTTTTAAAAACTTGTTGATTTCTCTATTTACACATTTATACCACAAACACACTTAGCATTGTAAGACATGGAAACTTGAGGTGCTCTAATTGTAGACGAATAAATATCCTTTGAAATGAGTTGTTTTCTACCTCAGTTTTACTTCAATAACATTCTTGACTGTGATTCTAGGAAAACTGTGCAAAGCTGCAATAAAGAAAACAATGCTTTGTTGAGATTCCTGTGTGGTGTATGAAGCTGGACTATTGTGAAATTCTGTTAGTTCTTCCTTTCCTTTTGTTATGCATTATTTTGAATTTCAGTCAACTTCAACATCTAATGTAGCCAACATGAATATTAAATATAGTTCTTAAGGGTAAGTTTTTGCAGTACAGATCAGTCTGACTTCAAATTCATGGCCCTGCTCCTGCCTCAGCTTCCTTAGTTTTGGGATAACAGGTTTGTGCTACCATGTCCAGTTCTTAATATACACTGTGTATGTTTTGGTGTGCTTGTGTATCCTTGATGTGCATTTACTATCAGTGCTTTTTTATTGTGGCAAAATACATATATGAAATCTATTATCTTAACAAAGATTTTAGTATTTACTCCAATATTTCAGTTTTCTAAATGTTATTTTACTCACATGTCTAAAAATTTATACCCTGAATATCAGTTCTTTCTTTCTTTCTTCCTGTCTACATGAAAAAATAACAATAGATGACTTTAGCTTCTTTAGACCTCTCATGTTAAGTGTAATCCTATATCTGACTTATTTTATTTACAACAATAACTTTAATTCAACCTGTATTACATTTTCTGACAGTACAATTTTCACTTAGTAGCTAAATAATACTCCAATGTGTGTTTAACATATTTTCCATATTCAAAAGACCATTTCAGTTGGTTCATGAGTATGTGGTTTTGTGTACAAATTCTCTAATTTTTCTTCTCCAGTGTCTTCTAGCTTTGGCATATAGATTCTTACATTTGTTAAGATGTACTGTGTACCTGTTTGATTCATTTGGTCTGTGGTGTTGGTTCAAGTCCCATTTCCTTATTTATAGGCTTGTCTCATCTGTCCGTTATGTGACATAGGGTAGTAAAATCCATAATTAATATGTTGCAATTTGCTATCCCCTTTGGTCAATGTTTTCTATATTAATTAGGTTTCTTGCTGCTGTGTCAAGATAATTAGGGAAGGATTTATTTTGGTTCACAATTTGAGATACAGATTTCTATAGGGAGAAGTATGAAGGGACTGGTTCACTGAGGCCCAAGTCAGGAAGCAGAGGAAGATGAATGCTGGTGTTCAGCTCACTTCTCCTCCTTTTTCAGTTAGGGCTAGGACCACAGCCACACATGGGGACATTCTCATAAAAAGTGACTCTTCCCTTCTTTGTTAGTGTTTTCGAAAGACCTTCATGAAATATTTACTTGTTTGTTTATACACTGATTCTACATCCAGTCAATGGACAATCAAATTTGTTATCACATTTTCTATACACATTTATAATTTCATTTTTCATGTGAGATGAATGCTTTTTAGTTTTTGTTTCTGTTTTTTTTTTGTTTTGTTTTGTTTTTTTGTTTGTTTGTTTGGTTTTGTTTTAGCAATAGGGGCTTCACTATTACAGCCAGTCTGGAAGTCTCTGTGTAGGCCTAGCCAGCCTCAATCTCACAGAGATCCACCACTCTGTCTTCTGAGTGCTGGGATTAAAATAGTGTGCTACTATGCCCAGATATTTGAAAAATTATTTGCAATTTGCAAGTATTGTAAAGTCAAGCTGAGTTAATACTGAGCAGGTGCACATGTTGGTAATGTCTATTTTGCCTTTATTACCATGTCAGCCACATATTGCATTATTTCTCTCCATGCATGACACTTTGTTGTTGTGTTTAATGTTGTTTTTTTTGGTGGTGGTGGTGATAGTGTGTGTGTGGTCATGTGTGTGTTTGGTGTATGTGTTTCTATGTGTGTATGTGAGGGCACACATGTGGAAGCCAGAGGAGGGTGTTGTGTATCCTTCTTTACTGCTCTTCACCTTATTCCCTTGAGATACAGTATCTCATTTAATCCAGAGCTACTCTGGCAACAGAGACACTGAGAGATCTTCCTATCTCCACCCTTTACTGTGCTGGGGGTATGGGTGCATGCATCTATACTGGGGTGTTGATGTGGATCCTGAGATTTAAACTCAGGTCCTAAAGCTCGCACAGGGAATGTTCTTACCCCGTACCATCTCTCCAGCCCCCATATGCACTATTTGACTTTGATCTGATGACAAGAATTACCCATAAATAATAAAACCAATTATTGCATGTTACAAAACTGATTTTATACTGTGAAGAATGTACCATCTCTACTAGCCGATCCTTCACACTGGTCATATATAATTCATGAGGTTTTAGCACAATTCTGTTATTGAATCTGGACACAATATTAAAGAATTTTAGATAATATTAATCCACAGTTACTAAATACACATAAATTAACACATTTAAACCCTATAGTTCAAATATAATTTTGGCCGCAATTATTTAAAAGAGAAAGAACCTGTCATGATGGTGCTAAAATACAAACAAACAAAAAAATGGTGTACAACACTGCAAATAATTTAAGAAACTTCAAAACGGACCCAAATGTGTTTCTTTACCTATGGATTTTTAATGGTATATTGGTACTTAATATTCAGTCAAAGGGCATGTAAACCTTGAGGTTTTGTTTTCTCTTCAGAGAAAATCCTATGGGATTTCACATTATTGCTTGTTACTTAAGTTGAAAAATAAATCATGTATATAAAACTCATTGTTGAATATATAAGTATTTAAGAATGTGACATGGAAGAACTTGATATCCCAGGTAATTTTCCAGGCTACATCTGACTCCAATTATGATAACACAACCTATGTTCCTACCTAAATGGCTTTTGGTCCTTATGAAGATGACTGGAATCACAGATAGCTGTAGAGTCTATGAAGTCTTAACTTTTGAAAGATTTATTTAGACAGGTCACTCCAAATATCCCAGGAACCCAAGTGTTTTTTTTTTTTTTTCAATTGTTTTAATTTTACTTTTGTTTTGTGTGTATGGGTAAGTTGCCTGCATATGTGTAACTACACCCATGTCATGCAATGTCTATGGAGGCCAGAAGAGGGCACTGATCCCTGGAACTAGAGTTATAGAAGATGGTCAGCCACCATGTGGGTGTTGAGAACCAAACCTAGTCCTCTGCAAGAGCACCTAGTGCTTTTAACCATTGAGCCTTTTCCCAAGTCCTGTTCATTCTTTAAAAAAATCATATTCCTTAATTCATTTTTTTCAAGAACAAATCATTCCCCATCCTGTAATTTATATGCACTCTTGGGTTCATACTAGTAGAAATACAGTGTTTGAAGTTTTATTCTTGGTCTGCATTTCAGTGATTCCTTATGAATATTTAGTGTTGCCATAATTTGCTAACAACTGTTGTCATGAATATTCTTTTCTCTTATATGATGTTTTTACTTCTTTATAATGCTTTAGAGAAATTTAGAAGTTTAATTTTGAGTGGAAAACCCTGTAGTTCAGTTGTATTGGGTGTCTTCAGGAAAACAGAGTCAATGGGCTTGCCCTTGAGGGCATGAGATGAGATTAGATGTCTGGCAAAAAGGCAAAGAAGGTGAGAGGAAAAGAAGATTCCTCATTTCTGTGTAGCTTTGTATTTATAGACCTTCCATGAACTTCGGGAAGGCCCATCTGTAAAGTCTTCATATATCTGGATGTCTCCTGACAATTTTACCCAGAAGCTATTTTGGGTACCATATGTTCTTATGTTCAAGAATGATAAGATACAGCATGATTGAAGGCATCAAGGACAAATATAATATAGATAAAATATAAGTAGTGGTTTCTTAATGAGATAAATTTTTAAAGTAACTTAGAAAAAAAATTAAGATAAACAAGATGGATATGCAGACATGTCTTGCCACAGTGCAAGTTCTTAATACCTAAGAGGACTGTTAAAAATATCAAATTAACTTCCACTAATTATCATGTGTATTTGTGCTTCCTGAAAACATTTTTTTCATAACTCATCCAATAACTTCTCTTTTTGATCACGTTTAAAGATGGAATGTGTCTACTAACTTGAGTCTTGGCATTAACTATCTATCATATGTAGATAACTATTCTTAGAACTTTCTTATTAACCAACTTTGTATTTTTTTTCATGTCATTATTGTTGACTCTATTAAGACAGGAAGAATGGGATATATATTTGGAAGTCACGCCATCTATTTATATAAAATATCTCTAAACATACAAATGCTTTTCAGGTTTTCCATACATTATTCTTAGTATTTACCCCTTTTGTTGATAAGTACTTTCTCTTAAGAGCGACTGAGTGCACTCTAAATGGCAAGTGCTGTTATTACTGACTTGCTTATATGCTAACTGAGATTTTTAAAACAGTCTATGAAATTAGAAGGTGAACCTTAGGAATGTAGCTAAACTGGTCTATAAAATTTTCTTATAATCATTTTGATAAATTGCAGCAACACCTTGGTAAATACTAACCAGGGACCTATGAGTCCTGGTTCTTCTAATGACTTCACTAATAACCTCTCTCAATAGAACCCACTTCATAAAGGTTCTAAACCACTCCCTACCACCACAGTTCTGAGGACTAAGCTTCTACCACATGAAACATGAAGGATGCATTCAAGTCATACCCAAACCAACACTAAGTGATTCATTATATTCAGCTTGGAGGATTAATTAATTTTTGTTCCAGTGTTTGGTACGATGTTATAAACAAGTCCAAATCATTAGATCAATTCCGATATTTAAGAGTGATTTCACATTGGGGCATTGCTGAGTTCTACTAGGACTTCCAAGTCTAGCTGGGAATGCTGGGATACGCATTGTAAGTCTGCCTATTCTCACTATTAGAACATACTTTTGGGCTGTCCCAGCTCTTCTAGGACCCTTGATGCCCCTGGGGGCTTTCTCAGACCTTGTGTTGTGTCTGTTTCCTTCACTTCCCTACATACCACCAATATACACTCTGCTAGGACCCTATGCACTCCCAGATTTGGGAGCTTTCCCAGACCTGCTGAGGTGAGTTTCCTTTTGCACAACCCGTTGGGCTCTGCCACCTCAGTCCTCACACCTGCTCATGTAACCAGAATTTTTATGTCCCAAGACCTGCGAACTCTCCCAGCCTGATCTATCAGGCAATCTGTTCACCTACCAATCACTCCCACCCTGCTTTTCCATGACTGTGAGGAAACAACCCTGGAGTGTCAACTCAAAAATTGCACCTATCCCTAGCTTAACTAGGACCATTCTTATACCTCATTCATATATCAACATAGAGTGGCCCCCAAACTGAATACCAAGCACTATTACTCAGCCTGGCTATAAACTAAGAAATTGGAAAATTGCAAACAAAAATCTGAACCACCATTCAACGAAGAGATCACTTATTCATACCAAGAAACACCACCAATGACTCCAGTTCAGATGCCTATATCTCATTGAAAAAGTACAAGTAACATGAATAATCAAAAATATGTTTACTAAATAAATTAGTGACTTCATTATAATATTTTATGAGAATGGCATGCGTGAGCCAATTATTTAAAAAGAGTAATTATGAATATGTTCATGGAACTCAGAGAGGATATGAATAAAAACTGAACGGGGACCATGAAAACACAAACGATCAGTTGAATGCAATAACTAAAGCAATTCAAAACATGAAATTAGAATTCAAATATCACATAGAATCTCTGATTAAATATCAAAATGAAATAAAACTTGAAATAAAAAATTCCTGGATTGAAATAAAAATATTAGAAAAAAGCAAAAAGTAAGCAGAGGATAGGTGACAGAGAATATCAGATCTTGAAGAAAAGCTTGAGGAAATGGATCACTCAGAAGTCAAAGAAAATATGAAAATACAAGATTTAAAATAATCCAGGAACAGAATATGCAAGAACTTTAGATCACTGTAAAAAGACCAAAACTACAAATTGTAAACATAGAAGAAGAAACCTAGGTCAAAGGCACTGAAAATGCTTGATAAAGTCGTAGAAGAAAATTTCCCAAATCTAGGAAAAAAGAAACTTATTAAGGTACAAGGGGAGTTCAGAACACCCCATAGTCAAGACTAGAAAAGAAACTCAAAACATCACATAATAGTCGAAACACTAAATGTATGGAAAAAAGAAAAAAAATCAAAAGCTATGAGAGAGAAAAAATTAAGTCACAAAAAGGCAGGCCCAACAGAATGATAGCTGACTTTCCAAGAGAGTCTCTGAAAGCCAAACGGTTTACACCAATATCTTAAAAGTCAAGAAAGAACACATTAAAGCCCAGAAATAATATATCTGGCAAAACAGTCAGCTGTAATTAAGGGAGAAAGTAAAAATTTTCATGATAAAAAGCAGATTTAAGAAATTTATGTTATCAAATTAGCTCTACAGAGAACACGTGATGGGATTCTTTTGACTGGAGAAGATTAAACACTCTCACGAAGCCCAAAAGAATAATTTTTCTCAGAACAGTCAACAAAAGAGTTCTGAGAAAACAGCACTACAACTTCAACAGAACATTAATTAATAAACATTGGTCAATAATAAATCACTGTCTGTGCTCTCAACTCCCCAGTAAAAATTACACAGACTAACTGATGAAATTAGGAAACAGGATTGATCAATTTGCTGCCTCCAAGAAACACACCTCACCAACAAGGAATTGTATGATCTTAGAGTAAAAGGATGGGAAAACATATTTCAAACAAGCATGACTAACATAAAAGCAGGTGTAGTTATTCTAATAGATGACAAAGTAGATTTTAAATTAAATCTAGTCTGAAGAGAAAGAAATAACTTCATAGTCATTAAAGGCAAAACACCCCAAACCTAAATATATATGCACCACACGCTGGGACACCTAATTTCATAAAATAATGAGTATTAGATCTAAAATCACACATTTATTGGAACAAGTGATAGCAGGCTCTCTTCAGTAACCCACTATCACCAATAGACAGGTTAACCAGACAAAAAGTAAGCAGAGAAAACCCTGGAGTTAAATGACAGCATGAATCAAATGGAGCTAATAGATAGCCAAAGAATATTCAACCCAAACACCAAAGAATATACTTTCCTTTCAGCAGCCAACGAACTTTTTTCCAAAATCATATAATTTATTATTTTTATTTTATGTGTATGAGTATATTGCCTGCATTTATGCACATGCACCCATGTCATACAATGCCCATAGATACCAGAGAGGGTGTTGGATTTCCTGGAACTGGAGTTATGGATAGTTGATAACCATCATGTTGGTGCTGGAAATTGACCCCAGGTCCTCTGAAAGAACAAATGGAAATTTTCTAGGTACAAAAATTTAAGCAAAATGACATGAATAATTTAAACAGACACACAAGAAATAATGAAAAAGGTGTATCAATTAAAAATCTCCCTACTAAAAAGAGCCCAGAATCTTATAAATACATAATGACAATTTCCCAAAACTGAAATAAGAAATAATGCATCACTCCACAAATTATAAGATATAGTCACTCCAAAGTTCTTTCAATGAAGCCAGTATTACTCTAATACTGAAACCAGAAAAAGACTCATCAATAAAACCTTTTTAAGATAGTGAAGAGATAAATTAAAGAAGATACTAGAAGGTGGAGAGACTTCCCATGCTTATGGATCGGGAGGATTGGTATTGTAAACATGACCATACTGGGCCTGGAGAGATGGTTCAGTGGTTAAGAACACTGAGTGCTCTAGCAGAGGACCCAGGTTCGATTCCCCAAATCCACATGGTGAATAACAACTATCCATGACTCCAATTCCAGGAGAATTCAAAACTCTTTTGATCATTATGGATATTGCACAACACAGGTGCACTTACATATAAAAATGAAAATCAATTGTTCAACCTGCCACTAGCAATTCACAAATTAAATGCAATACCCATTAAAATTCCAACACAATTCTTCACAGAAATTGAAAAAAAATCAAATTTCATATGAAAACCTTCACCAATGGGCTCTTCTGGCCTCTCCTGGTACAAGACCTCAGATTCTCTCCATGTTTCCTGAAATTCTTGGGTCTGCTTTTCAACTGAGGCTGCACGTTCCACAATAGCCTTTCCTGGTGTCTCACAATGTCAAGACTCAGCTGCTCTTTGTGCCCCCTTCACACTTTCAACACTAGAACCGTGCAGAAGACTCTTGCATATACCAATTCCGGTTTCCAGCTTGAAATAGAGGCACGGACCCCCCTCTGGTCCACATCTTCTGTGTGCTGACCCCAAGAAAATACTTCCCAGAAGATTCCACCTTTGTGATGCTGATCTCTTGTTACTTAAAGCTAATCAGTATCAATTATTCATGTAAAGCAAAAGTTTGACTTCACTGGTTCTTGTCTCTTCTTCATCACAGCTGATGCTTCAGCCCCAGCAGGTCAGAAACTACAGATTCTCAATTCAAAATATCCCACAAACAGCCCTGATA
The DNA here is from genome assembly GCA_035773235.1 of Eospalax fontanierii. Taxonomy (NCBI): domain Eukaryota; kingdom Metazoa; phylum Chordata; class Mammalia; order Rodentia; family Spalacidae; genus Eospalax; species Eospalax fontanierii. The sequence goes on from CM069526.1 coordinate 74,597,371, forward strand.
GTCTCTGTTTCCCTTTGAAGCTTCACAATCCAGGCCTCCATTATCTACAACTCTTTCAGCACAACCATTCTGAGCTCCCTAGAAACAAACTCTAAGCATTTAACGGCTTTTATAGCCCAAAATTCCAATCCTCCCAAAAACAACTGGGCCAGGTCTGTCATAGAAATGATCCTGGTACCAATTTCTATTCTAGTTTGTGTCTCCATTTCTGTGATAAACTACTCGGAGCAATACCAACTTGGGGTATTTTTGGCTTACATCTCTTGGGTCACTGTTCATCACTGAGGGAGTCCAAGGTAGGAACTCATGGCAGGAACCTGGAGGCAGGAGCTGAAGCACAGGCCATGAAGGAACATTGTTCACTGGTTTGCTCCTCTTGTCCGTGCTCAGGCTGCTTTCTTAGACAGTACAGAACAACGTGCCCAAGGGTGGCACTGGTCACAGTGGGGTTGCATGCCCTGCTTTGTAAATATGTGCTGGACATCTGAACTCATGTTCTCATTCTTGTTCAGCAAGCACTCTTACCCATTGTCTCCTCCTTATCCATAATGTGATTTCTTTTATTATTCATGATTTATGTATTTTCTATTGAATCTTTGTGTATTTCATACAGTACATCTCAATTTTTATCATCTTTATACCCTTTTCCCCTACCAGCACCCTCCATAACCCTTGCAACTGGGAATCCATCCACACATTCTTTCATCTGTGTTAAGATCTATTGTGTAAAGTTAGTGTCCCCAAATGACCTCAGTGCAGGTTCATACACTTAGTTCTAGTCAGCCTACCCAGAGTCCTTGCTTTAGGAAGACTAGCTCATCCTCACCCAAAAACAATCAGTTGTCAATAATTCTTAAGCAAAGGTTTGGATCTGCTACCAATTTCTTCAATTCCATGCTGGTGTTTTGTCTACCTGAGCTTGTGTGGGTCTTGAGCATGCCTAAACCATTGCCGTAGATTCATATGAGCAGTGTCCCAGGAGCTTGTAGGATTCTATTTCCATATGGTCACGAATCTCCTAACTGACTCTTACAATCTTTATGCCGCCTCTTCCACAATCATCCCAAGCGCTGGGTGAGTTAAACTTAATATAGGAGTCCTGTCCAGGGACCCACACTCTGCAGATTCTTGATCTCCATGCTTTAGTCATTTGTGACCTTTTGTGGCCCACTGTTTTATGACTGAGTTTCACTAATGAGAATTGAGGACTTGATTGCCTCTCAGAACTTGAACGTAAGACTCTATTGCTGAAGACAGAACATACACTGGAGACCAGATGTGGAACAATGGAGCTGGAACTGACCTGGAAGGCACTTCCCCTGAAGGCTAGCTCACATAGCTCTGCAGAGTGCTATCTAAGTAACCAAGAGAGACCATCAATTGATGGCCCAACACCAGCTTCTTGACCAAATAATCATGTTGATGACTGGCACAGCATTCGACACTGGTGCAGTTGTGGCACTTTTATCTTGGGGTCAACCAATGACTAACTAATTGATCTTAGAACACAATCAATGGAGGAAACTCCTGTGTAGTATATAAATTGTAGCCAAATACACATGACTGATGAGGGCATAGATTTCAGAGAAATCCCTCAAACTGTCATATCCCTAGGCTAACCTAAATTCTTACTAAATTCAAAAGTATGTATTCTTATATTTACAGTCAATATCCCAGTCATCACTCATCAAAGAAACTTCTTTAAAACCAGATAGAGACTACTACAGAGTATCACAGTTGGTTACACACAGACATTGTGAATTTCCCATGCTTAAGCAGCAAATCTTCAGTGCAGCCTCTATAACCCAAGGCTCATGCAATATAGAACAAAGGGTATAGAAGACATAATGTGATTGATTTAACATTTTAAAGATATGACTTTGGGACTGAATATGGCTTAGTGGTTAAGAGCACTGACTACTCTTGCAGAGGATCATGATTTGATTCCCAGCACCCACATGGTATCTAACAACAGCCTATAACTCCAATTTCATAGGATTCAATGCCATAATCTGATCTCCATGAACCACATGGGCACACTTACACTCATGTAGGCAAGACACATATGCTTGTAAAATAAAAATAATTTAAAAACCATTAAAAGTATTGATTCATCAATTAATGAGAGTTTCATAGTGATTGAAAGTTCCAGCTCTGAGATATTTTGCTATTATCTCCTCATTATATATATATATATATATATATATATATATATATATATATATATATAACAGAGGTGGGGTACTAGTTCATGTCTGGAATCCTAGCATACAGAAGGCTCAAAAAGGGTTCAGATGATTTTGTTCAAAGAGGAGTGTGGAGGAGGCACTGAAAGAGAGACAGAAAGAGAATATTTATCATTGCTCTTTTCCACATCCTAAGGATGTAGTACACTCTCTAAGAAAGACACAAAGTAATATAACTGTACATTTCTATAGCACTAGGAAAACAAACTAATAAAAACTATAAACTTAGATTCTTATGAAATGGTTGTGGAGAATATTTGGTAGTATGATAGCTATTAAATGCATTTCAACATTCATAATAATTGAAAATAGTGTCAGGGCAATCATTATGAATAGTGAAACAAACAGAAACTAAACAGAAATTGCTATTCATTATCTTTTGAGGGTTTTTCTGGTGCCAGAGGAGTCTTCCCTACTGTGTTAATGGTAGGAAACATCAATGTAAACCATAAAACATGAAACGATTTTCAAGATATTTTCATAATAATTTCATTACCCATATTCATTTCCAAAAATACTTGGAAAGACCATGAAAGTATATTTAGACTAATAAACTGGACCTTCCTCACAAGAGATTGCACAGGTTCCTCACAGTAATTTCTCCAGTAGCCTTTCAGCGCCATGTGCAAAGTTCTTTGCAGTTACAAAAATATTGATTAGTAGGCATGGTTTATTTCAAGAGGTTGTGAACCACTGATGCAATATCATAGTTGAGATTTGTACAGAACTGTGAGAACATCATCCAGGAAAGATAACCCAGGAATTCTTGTATGGGAACCGAGAGACATATTTGCTTCCTCTGTTCCAGTTAGCATAAAGACAATTATATCATTTCAAACTAACCAGTGTAGAATCAGATTTGGCATAAGAAACCCAGAATGGATAATACTAGGAGCAAGAGTCTTAGTTTCTGACACTGCTTGGCTTCCTTAGGGTGGACTTCATATTTGCTCCAGCTGGCCACAAGTGGTAGTTCGGGAAAGCTTCAGACTTAAAATCTTAACAGAGAAAACTTTCCTGGGCCTTCTTAGCTCCTTATGTTCCTCACTGCCCTTCATCCCCTCTCCCCCCTCCCTTCATCCTTCTTCCCTCCTCATCCCCCATCAACTCCCTTCTCCGTCCAGGCTTCTCTCATCATGCTTCCCTCTCAATGTTTATCTTTCACCTCCCTTCCTCTTCCTTCCCCTCCCCTCCTTTCCCCTGTCGTTCTGTCCCCTTCCCCTCCCATGGATGAGAGGGTTCAGGATGTGATGGATCAGTGGAAAGTCAGTCATCCTAGTCATATAGCTAGTGAAGATGACAGGAAGAGCCAGCAAGAGATTCCCTGTCTGTCCCTGGGCACACTGGGTCTGTGTGGTTTTAAACACTCTACCAGTCTTCCGTGTTGTCAACAGAGACTTAGAGTAACTTAATCTCAACTCCCCCTTTCTATACAAGTGGTAGCATTTGTTCTTCTCTTCCACCACTTCTTCACTTCCATTTTTCCTTCCCTTCCTTCTTATTTTTCTTTCTTTCTATTCTAGAATGTGAACAATTTTTTTTCCTTGTCTGGTGCTTGGTACTACACCTGAAACAGAGAAACACAATGCCTCACAGTTAAACATCTGTCTGTTTCATCCCAAAGTAATACCCTTTGTGAGAGATGGCTCAGTGGTTAAGCGCACCAGCTACTCTTACAGAGGACCCAGGTTTGATTCCCAGCACCCACAGGGAAGCTACTCATTACTAACTCCAGTTCCAGGGGATAAGGCACACTCTTCTGACCTCCCAGGCATTGTACCACGTGGGTACCTACATTGTACCTACATACCTGCGTGCTATACACTCATTACACATAAAAAATAAAACGATAAATAAAATATTTTTTAAAAGCCATGATGGATGGTGACTATTTATAACATGTTTTTTTTTTCTTTTAGATCCAGCAAACAGGATTGGTTTTTCGAAAAAATGTGTCTACAAAATAGGCAGTTTTGTGAATCAGCTTGTGGCATGAGAACCAAAGTGGTTTGATACACAAAGGGGTGTGTGGTTAAGTTTAGTATAAAGAACTGACTATTACACATCGAATAACCTTATACTGAGGCCTGCTTACCTTCTGAACAGGCTAATCCCGTCCACAGATTTGCTCTCTGTCATCTGAAAGGCTGGCAGTTAATTGTATGGATGTGTGAAGATTTTCAGAATTATCTCTCATGAGAATGCAAGGAATACTTGGAAGCAAAAAGATTTAAGATTTGTCTGTATTTATATTCTCCATGAAGGAAACAATTTAATTCAAACCCAAGCTCCCTAAAATATATAAGGAGAAAAAAATACCTTAGGCTTTAAATTCATCAGCTGGCTCTCGGGTACTTTGAACAAGAGACATTAGGTCATTTTCAGTACTTATGGCTAGATAACAAAAGCAACATCTGGGAAAGAAATAAATTTTTCAAAAGGGGGTTGGACACCTGTTTTGTAATAGAGAACTGCTTCTGTCTCACAAATGTTTTATCATACTAATGAAAGCTAATTTTTTATTTAGTTTGTCATTTTTTGTTTGCTTTTAATTTGAGGCCATGAAGTTTCCGTGAGTAATGCTTGCTAAGCGCACCAAAGTGATGGCATTGAAAAGGGCCCTGAAGTCAACTTCAGCGTATGCAGAGATGCCTTCCTGTTTCATATTAAGATTTTACTAGCCTCACATCTGCCTTTGATTTAAAAGTGGATGGCCATTCTTATTTCTCCGGATTCACCCCATTACTTCAATGTCAAATTAGTCAAATGAGTTAAAGCATTCCTCTTGTGAACCCAAAATTCCTGCATGAGAGAAAAGTGTGTATGACAGTCTCTAAGGGAAGCCAGCCACAACAGTAACACAACAAAGGCCAATAAGGCCAGCAAGAAATTCCTTTTCACTTGGAAACTGGATTTCCAACATACTGCCAGTCTGATGTGTTGTCAGAGGAGACTTTTAAAATGACTTCACTTCCAGTATCCTTTTTTATGTGATTCTTGTTATAAGTTCCTTTCTGCTTCATGTCAACTCAGGTGCAGGATCTCACTCTCCTCTTGTTATATCTGTTGCATACATTTGGCTTCTACACATCAATATACCCTCCACAACTTCCCACCAGCTAACATAATTCCAAAGGTGGTATTGACTTAGGTTTCAGGCAATTTATATATTCCTGAGAAGGTCTTCATGGCCTTATGTTTGTCAACTGTCATCTCTACACTTTCCTTCCTGTTCTTTTGTACTAAAGTCATCTGAGACTTGAGAATTTGTTTGCTGTTCCAAAATTATCATGCGCACCCCAGGTCAAGAACATGTTCTCTTATATATTTCATCTTCTGTGTTTACACACCTTTGGATTTCACCTAAAAGACTCTAGCTCATGAAGGCTCCTCCTGATGCCACAGGTTTGAAATTTTATTCTTACTGTAAGCTTTCAAAGATTATGGATTTTCTATAATAATTGCCTATATAAAACAAAATGATTTGTCATTAAAAACAAAACAATGTCCTAAAGGTTTTGATTTCCACTAACCTACGTGGTTTGGATGAAATTGGTAAGTAATCTGTGCTTTTTTTCTTGGTGTAGCAAGGATTATGGACATGAAGAATGAGCTAAACAGACACTTGGTGAGTAGCTGAAGAACTAGTAGTGGTCATCTGTTTACTCTTTAGACCTGAGATCCGATTGATTCTATATGACATCACTGAACCAATAGTGATATTGATGGATGTATTATACATAATTTAAAGCCTTCTATTCAGAAGGAGGATGTGATGGCTAACTTCATTTGTCAACTTGACGAGATTTGGAATCATCATGGAAATAAATATCAGGGGATATCTGTAAGAGAATATTAGGTTAATTGATGTGGGACTGCCCATTCTACATGTGCTGAGTACTACTCCATGGCTGGGTTAGCAGAATGAATAGAAAGAAAAACCTGAGCAAGTACATGGATTCATTCCTCCCAACTTCCTGATCATGGATGCAATGTGGCATGTTAGCTGGCTCCTCCTATTGCCACTGTTCCTCCTTGCTAAGGACTGTATTTTATCACCTAGAAATTTGAGTCAAAATAAAGTCTTCCTTTCTTAAGTTGTTTTTGTCAACATATTGTCAAGGTTAGATAAGTAACTAATATTCAAGGTGAATCGTTTTTTCTCCCATTTATTCCAGATCATATTACTAAAGGGCTTGATTGTACCAGAGTGGAGTAACATTTTCTTCTCTTACAGGAGATCTTGAGTTTCCAAGCACTGAATAAACAAATGAAAATTCCAATGTATATACTTTTCTAAGTCCCAAGAACTAACATTATTCTAAGAACTGTTTTGAAATCATATAAGAAACTGTACTTGTGGGCTGAACAGATAACTCCATAGTGAAGAGTGTAACTACTCCAGCTGAGGAACAAGCCTTTGTTCCCAGTACCTGCATAGTGGCCTATAGTCACCTGTAACTCCAGTTCCAAGGGGTTTGATATACCCTTCTGGTCTTTGTGGGCTTCTATATACATGTGGCATGCATAAACTCATACACACACACACACACTCACACACACATACACACAAGTAAATAAAAACTTCATCTATGCCAAAGAGGATGATTTGTAGCATTGTTTATTTTGAAAACTTGGTTTAAAAGTGTAATTTCTAGCTGAAAGTGTCATAGATTAGATTATTTTTCAAGAGTATTTACTTTCTCTTATAACTTCATGCTGTGAGTACATTTCTCTGCCTCATGACTTTGAGGTTGTCTGCTAATTGCTTTGCTAGGAGCAAGTCACCAGATGTGACATGAAATGCACAAAGGCTTACCATGTGCTGTGCAGTAGGCTCAAATATTTGCATTTCTTCCAATTTTGGAAGCACTGCCCATCAAATCTGTGATCCCTCCAAAATGGAATACTGTGTAGACACACAGGGACCAGCACCACCAACCCAGATGGCCCACGAACCCAAAGACAAAATGTATGTTTATTGTTTACTGTTTTTATATGCTTGTTTGTGATTCAGCAATAGCTTTCTTATACAGAGTCCACACATTCATTTATAGGGAAGATAGTTTAAATCAAAGGCCTGTATCTTAACACACCAATGTAAGCAAATGCATTGTAAAGTCAAGCTTCCAGTACACAGTTGCAATCCGATCACATTACTCTAATTGGAGTACCAGGCTAAGTTCAGGCTCTGACACTTGCTTCTCTGTATAGGATCAAGTTACTCTAAATAAACTGAAGACCAGCAAAACCTTAACTAATAGATGTTAACTAGGTTTGTCCCTAAATCATTATACAAAATATGCAGAGATTTCTGTGAAGCCTGTGACTAATCATTAAAAACAGAAGTGTGAGCTTCTTTTCACCACCATAAAGCATCGAAAAGCATTTTTAACATGATGCTATAATTCATAATCAGTTAAAGTTTTCCAGTACGTTGGAAGCTAAAATATGCTTTCAAAAACGAAATTGGTACTCTGCTTCCATTAATGAGTGCTTTGAAAGATGTAGGGAGATACTTTTCCTCATTTTCAATAATTCTTCTTGCTCATTACAGCATTCGAGGGGGCAGAGGGTGGGAAGGAAAAATACCATTTTGAAGGCACAAAAAATTTAACTAGCAGCAGATGGTGAGACTGTAAAGAAACTGCTCCTCACATGAAGCTTATGGAAATTGGTCTCTTTCTGCTCTAGTCACACATCATTTAGCTCCAAAATCAGGGGTCAGTCTAGTACTTGCCATATGCTAACCCCGGTATATCTACCTCTTGCTGATATAGATGCTACATTTCAAGGAATTTGATTTGAGCCAAAGCATGCTGTAATTTTTATAATAACAAGTCATGGCCTTTACTGACATTTTACCACTGCCCAATAATGAATTCTCTGTGGAGCTGGAAGCTGCTTGCTTTCTTTTAAATAAGAAATAAAGCTTCATTTTACTTCTCTGCAACAATAACAAAAGATTGAACTTCCTATGTGCAATCTAGCCTTCCTTTCTCAGGACAAAGAAAATTGTTTTGTGGTCTGTGTGTGTGTGTGTGTGTGTGTGTGTGTGTGTGTGTATGTGTGAGTGTGTTGAAGTGTTTATGTGTTGAAGTGGAGTACAGAGAATTTCATGGAGAAAAGGTTAGACTAGATGTTGACATCAAGACCCTCTTTTGTTATTTAAAAAGGTTTCTGCAACTTTTTTAAAAAATTTATGAGAATTTCATATGAGTGCTCGCTCTCCCCTCCGATTCCTTCCCTGATACCTATCCCCTCCCAAATTTGTGACATCTTGTTTTTAAATTATTATTCTTACCTATACATAAACACACACACACACACACACACACACACACAAACTACTGAGTCAATTTAGGGTTGATTATATGTACAAGTGTTCAGGGCTGACCACTGCTGGGCGCTCAACTCTGGGGAAAACTGATTTTCCCCTCTCTTAGCAGCCTTTGATTTCTTGTAGTTCTTCATCTTGGTGTGAGGCCTTATAAAATTTTCTCCATCCACCTTGGCATTTTAACGGAGTTGTCATTATGGTGGTCTTGTTTAAGCAACCACAATGTTGAGATTTCATGGGTACAGCTTCTCTGTCATATTTAGAAGACATTATTTAGAATTTTATTGGGAAAGTCATAGACCATAGAGAAGAATCTACTAGTGCCATTTTCCTAAATTAATTTGGTTTCTAATGTTATTTTACATACTTATGCCCATACATACGTGGACATAAGTTTTACCCCTCATCAAATAAGTTTCTTTATGTAGCAGATGGAGACTTACAGAGATCTATGACTGGTCAAAATGTAGAGAATAAATGATTGTGAGGTGTTTGGCCACTGTAGATATATCTAAATGGCAACCCCAACAAATAAAGGTTTAGTAAATACCACAGTAGGGAGACAGAAAGATGGATGATCCAAAAGATCCAGATTTATACAAATTATTGAATATGCTTTGCCTTCAAAAGCTAAAAGCTAAGTTCTTTCCTTTCCATATATGTGAGAAGTTTTGATTGCTACATACGCATAGAGTGTAGTAGAAATGAAGCAGTGTGCTCTTCAAGACTAGATCTGAACATCCATCTAATTTTTTCTTAGATTTTTTACTCTGACAAAAGAGGGTTACTTACTCAAGTAACCAGTGTCTTCTTTGTGAGGAGGAACTGAGAACTGTTGCCAAAATCTCAGGGTGGCTTTCCAGGCATGAGAGTATATCCACTTGGAGTTATTCCTCCTGTCTCAGTAAGATTCAGTTCTACTGAACATGTGGCCAAAACTCAAGAGATGCTCTGAGCTAGAGCCTCCAAGCAAGCCACTCACACATTCCTTGCTTACATTCAGTGTATGAGTTTATAAAGATTTTTTTCTGATTTTAAGCTACCAATGCTTGTGGTGGTTACTACTTAGCAATGAATAATTGATGCTTGAAAGCTTCATTACCCCTTGTTACTATAAGAATAAGATGGACATTATTATTATATATGAATGAGGGAATATTTTATATGCATTACAGAAACTAAAGTTTGGAGACCTTAAATATTAGTGTTGCTGTATTGATCATATATATATATATGTGTGTGTGTGTGTGTATATAAAACAGTAGAATTTATTCAACCATAAGCAACAGAAATCATAGCATAAAAATAAAACTAATACATATCTCCACACAAAAGGCATTATATATTAGGCAATGAAGGGCTGATATTATTTTCTCATACAATGTGCATGGTCCTGGTTACTGCTGTTTTGCTCTGTATTTTTAGAATGTGGTTTCATATTCATGCTCATATGATAGTTGCTGCACTACTCACTGTTACAACATGTTTTGATGGTGTAAAGGAAAGAGGCAAAAGTCAACAGTCTTCCCTTTGAACCCTTATAGCTTTGTATCAGGAAGAAAAATCCACATCATGAATTCTCCTCTATAACAGTTGCCTCTCTTACCTCTTTTAGCTACATAGAAAACTGAGTTAACTGGATTTTGCTGGACGTAAGATGTGAATTGGTATTTCTAAGTAACTATGCATAGCTTTTATAATATTTCCTTTGCCTGTTCTATATGCAAATAAACCCTTTAGCTCCCACTTTTGTTTTGCATTCACTTCCTCACCAAGAACAATATATCCTCCAAGCCTCACCCAGTCTGAGAACTCTGGGTGGTGTGCAAATCACTCCATTATACCAAGTCAAAGATAAAACTGAAAAAGTGTGCCATGCCTTTCTACTTCAGTAATTTCATGAATGGAAAAGAATTGGGTAGCTCCTTTTGCTAGAGTCTAGGTCATGACTTATAGTCACCTTTGAGCATAAAATCAATGGGTCCTTCCAGACCCCCAAAATACTATTTTTCCAGTAGTTATGATGTATTTTAATGTGAATCAAATTAGTTAATTCAAATTCTATACACTCTTTAAAATTTCATATTTCTTTATTTCTTCAGAGGCACAAATAACTACACATTTTAACTTAAAATAGCCCTCTCTTCTTCTGATTAATAAATGAGTTATTTAAAATGAATACTTTAAAAATTTTACTTATATGTGTTTATTCATGCATGAGTGTCTATCTGCCATGTGTGTGAGTGCCCACAGAGGCCAGAACAGGGCACCAGATCTCCTGGTGCTGGAGTTTCAGTGGTTCTTAGCCGATTGATTTGGGTGCTAAGGACGAAAAGGAAGGAAAGTTGACTATTGGGGCTCCTCTCTAGTACCTACAATCCTTATTTGATTAACAAGAAACAATTATGAACAACTACTGCAAAAATTTATTAAACTTATATAAAGTGCATACTTAAATTCAAATGATTGACTAATTTATCTGAATATCTGCACAATTTATTAATAGTTAACACACTCAAATCAGCTCCAAGAAAATAGCCTATTATTCAAGATAATATTTTAAAGGATATCTTTCTAAGAGCCCTTTGGACATTAAATAAAACATAGGTATTGAGAATATCATCTCAGTCCTTAAAATTATATTAAGTACAATAATAACAACAATAATAATAAGCAACCTACAAATGATTAAAAGAGAAAACATACTGGACTTCAGACCGAGTGCTTTATGAAGTGGACAATATTTTGGTCTCAGTGGGTTTCTCATAGAGAATTTGTTTAATAAGTTTGAGTAATAATGGTAATATCAATTAGTGTTAACTGTAATACTATAATAATTATGCCCCAAATTCATACATTAAAGCGCTGACTCCCAGTGTCTTGGGATAAGATTGTATTTGCATTAGAAGTGGTGGCTAAAGGTAAGTAAGTGAGGTCACTGGAGTAGACTATTATTTATGATGATCTGTGTTTATAAGAGGAGGAACTAGGGCGCAGACTGCACTGGGGAAAGGATATTCCCGGGCAGGAAGGAAAGGGAAGATCAGAAAGAAATCAACCTCAATCTTTGTCCTTAAGCTCTCAGGACTGCGGAAAGGTACATTTCTTTTTCAAACATCCAAAACTCAGAATTTAAAAAAAAATTGTTTTTGAAAATTTCATACATGGATACTGCATTTGCACAACTTCCTCTACTCCCAGTCCCTTCCCATGTCTCCCATTTGATCTCAATTTCTTCTACTCCATTATTGCTATTTATACATATATACATGTATATATAAATGTATATTTATATATTATATATATGTATTGCACTGAGTACATTTAGTGGTGCTCATGTGTATCTTTGTTTAGACTGCCCATTTGGGATTAGATAACCTCTCAGTGAGCTAGCTAGTCCTTGGAGTTAGCTGATTTCCCCTTTAAGTATCCATTTACTGGCTTTATCTCTTCATTTAGATGTGAGATCCCGTGAAATTCCCACCATTCACCTTGGCATGTAAACTGGTCTGTCATGCAGATCTTAGACTGCTACACATTGGAGTAGCTTCCCTATCATGTCTAAATGCATTAAATAGCAGCAGGATGGCTTGATCCTCTGATTCTTACACTCTCCCCTAACCACCTCTTCCACAATGTTCACTGCAATGTAGATATATAACTCGGTGCTTATAGAAAAGCATTCTGCATTTGTTTGGAAAAGAACTTGTTTGAAGAAGTGTGAGAGGTAGATACATTTAACTGTTAATATTGGGATACATATTTAGATTATAGTAAGGAATTACATTTGTCTAGAAAGTGAGAGAAGTAAGTTCTAGGAATTCTCCTGTTCCTGCCTCATACCTCTGCATAGGAGCACTGAGATTATAGAAATTTAAAGTTCATTTCCGGTTTTTATGTGTGTTCTGGAATTTTAAACTTAGGTCCTCACATTTGCACAACAAGAGTTTTTACATAATAATCCATTTCACCAGTTCCTTAAATTTTATTCTTAAACCAGTATAATAAATAATAGAGAAAATTCTTACTGACCATAAGGAGAATTAAAATAAATGTTTAAGAGTAGTGGATTCCTAGACACAGAATTAGGGGAGGCTGGAGAGATGCTTAGCAGTTCAGAGCACTCACTGCCCTTGCAGGCCTGGGTTTGATTCCTAGCCCCTACATGGAGGCTAACAACCATCCATAACTCCAGTTCCAGAGATATCAGAGATATCTAATGCCCTCTTCTAGCTCCAGGGCCATGTATGACAATGGTGCATCTGTACATATGCAGACATTCATAAACACAAAATAATAAATAAAATACAAAAAAAGAAGTAGAAGTATAAATGGATGGGGAAGGAAAGGCATGTAATTAAGACCTAACATTCTGTACTATGGTGAGTTTCTTCTGTTCATGGATTAGTCTTACATCTAAGGTAGTGAGAAATTACCATCAAGCGATGACGTCAGTGAGAAAATTCTTTCCTTGTACATTTCTGTTTCAGAGACTACTTTGACTCACAGTGTAAAAGAACAAAATGAAGTAACTCTGAGGACTAATTTGCTTTTGGTTTCCTAAAATGGAGAGCATGTTGGTGGCAATTCACAAGGGAAAATATCTAAGAGATGGACTTGAAAGGACACTTTGCTGGAAGAAGCAGAGTGGGAGTGAGACAGTGTGGGAATGGTTTATAAATGATAACTTCAGCCATGGGAGCAGATGGAGCAACAGGTGGTAAACAACAGATGGTACAGAGAATGCTGATGGAGAAGATGAAGGAGAAGAGACCAGATTCTGTTTTCTGGAAGGCTTTCAATTCAACACAATACTTTCTGAAAAAGTTGATGGTATTTGAAACAACTGAAAGATACTTATATTGAACCCATTTCTCAGCCATTGATGTGAACTATATGGAAAATTCAACTCTTGAAAATGTTAGAATATCAGCAATGCAACCTTGATATCCTGGGGCCATTTGAGGTGAGGTTGTCAACTATTGACCTAGGAAAATGTGAAGACCACTGAAGAAAAGGGCTCTAGATATAACTGTTCAGTTTTGTGTTTCCAGAGAAAAGATAAGTTGGACCATTTAATAAGTTTGTATGTTTTTATAAGAAAACGCAGAATTCTTTCATTAAAACCAAATTTTAAAGTGATCAAGTAATTTGATCATTCAAATTAAGTGAGGAGGATTTAAGGGCTAAATATAGACTGTCTGGAATAATTACCCATGGACAGAAAGGTAAAACTAGATATCTATGGTGTATGTTATTACTCAGAATGAATATTTAAGATTTTTATTTTGCAACTGACCATAAAATTTCTTCTTTGTCCTTCCTCACCACTGTCTAGAACTGACTATATTCCCATCATCTATATCCCATTCTTTTCTGGTTCAGACAGGTAGATGATAAGATACACATTTGTTCTTTCTGCTTCTCATGTACCTGTCATATCTCAATTCTTAGATGCTGGCTTTGACTCAGTCAGCATCACTAAAATATTATTAATAGATTCAAAGTGACTTTTGCTGAAATTAAGCTTTTATCTCATTTGACCTCTCAGCAAGTTTGATATATGTAATAATCTACATATTATTTCTATTTGAGTGATCACAAGAAATATGAAAATCAGAATTCCAAGTTAAACTCATTTTCCTTCTTTATTCTCTACATGTGAATCAGTTGATAAAAACAGAAATTTGTGTTAGTATCATTAATTATTCCTGTTTTCTAAGGCTATATATATTTTATTAATTAAGAGTTATGCTCATATGTCTTTTCTAATCGATTGACAGTTTTATTCCCATGAATCATTATTCTAGCCAATAGAGTAGTAATATGTATTAGAATGCTTTCTAAGTGACTTCTTTTTGCCACATTACAGATAACTGTTTACAAAAGTATATCATCCAAATATATATATTTATATACATTGTATGATTTGTAGATATGTGTATGTTATATTTAAAGTTTATTGAGTATACAATTCCAACTAATGAATCTGCTACATTAAAAACTGAAGTTATTTCTGGTGTCTTTTGTGACATATTTATGTTTATTTATTCTGCACATTCACACACTGTACCTAAAGTTAAACCTGTTTATACATATTGGATTTATTTAGTTAAAATAATGACAAAATTCTTCTCCATTAATAGTTTTAACTGTACTTTTCCTTCCATTTCTTTTTTCCCTGTCTTGAAGCATGCTTCCTTCCTTTCCTATCCATGACTAATCCCAAGGATTGAAAAGGTCAACATTGCCTCTGTGATATTTGCACATGGTCATTTCTTCTGGGAACTTCAACTAAAGGACTTGCAACAAATTTACCTCCTAAGCTAAGTGATCCAGTTAAGTGGGATCCAGCAGGTGCTATTGAGACTGAAGCCACTCTGTTTTGAATAACAAATGATGAGATACAGTTACCCCACAGTAGGAGATCAAGTTACATAATCCCTGGAGCGAGTCTGAAGAACTAGACTTAAATCATGGACTGAGATCACAGCTGTGCATTTTCAAAGCTGAGGTTTTCCATACACTTACATTATCTTTCAAAAGTGTTAAGGCATGTACAAACTATGCTGGTGTCACTGGAACTCCACAGGGTCTAAGCTCAGCATAATCAACTCTATCTTTCCTATACCTTAAATCTCAACAAACCTAGAACTAGTTAATTGTTTTTGTGGATTCTCAACTCAAACACAAGACCACTTCTGCCAATAAATCAGGGACGAAATGAGATTTCTACTTGAAAAATAACAATGTTGACTTTCAGAAGTAGCTAAATGCTATTTTGGAACAAGAATTCCCTGGTTGATCACCTAGGCCAAGAACCTGACCTCACTGAACTCAGAACATGTATATGCCTGCCTCTCAAGCTCTAATACAATTATTCTTTAATTTTGTTCCTCATTTAATTTTGTGACCACTATTAATATTACTTATTAATATTTCCTCAATACACAGTATAATTCATGGTGTTTCGTGATGTTTAAATGATTAAATAAACGGATAAATTAAAGAATATACGTATCTTTGAAACATGCGAAAATGAATAAGGTTTAGTCAGTAATGCAGAAATTTGTATTTATTTTCCATTGTTTCAGTTCAGTTTTGCTATGTAAAAATAACTCTAAAATACATTGATTTATCTGAGACAAACGTGATCGATCCTTCATTACTGCTCAAAAGTGACAAGTTTGCTGCGTTGTCATTGATTTGCCTGTGACATCCTACTTTAAGTGGCTGTGAAAAGGGGGACAGGCTCTGTTTATCACTGCAGACTTGAGGGAAGAGATACCACATATCCCTCATATACCTTGTAGCTCTGGAAATAGTCTGTTGAGAAGGCCATGCCTTCCAGATCATAGTATTAGAGGTAAAAAGAATGGAGAGAGGCACATCAGGCTTCTTGAAGATTAGCTATGCTACCTGTTACTTCTGCTAGTATACCATTGATAAAGGTAACTGACACATCAACATCAAAAGTCAAGGACCAGGATGATAGATTCTTCCTTTTGAGGCTATGAAAGGGAGCGTGCATCAGCAATGAAACTGACTACATCCACCACTAGCATAGCATTTATCAAGGTTACAAAGCCTCCTTGCAACTTTTACAGTGGAAATAATTTTGCTTAGTTTTGTATTTTAAACAGCATCTTCCTGTATAGCCCAGTCTGGTTTTGAATTCTAGATTCTTCTGTTTCAGATTCAACAGTATTAGACATGATTGATTAAAAAAAATTATTATGGGGCTAGAGAGATGACTCAATGATTAAGAGCACTGGCTATTTTTGTAGAAGACCTGTGTTCATATCCCAGTTCTGGGGATTTGACAATCTCTTCTGACCTCTTTGAGTGTTGCACAACATGAGTATACCTACCTACATGCAGGCAATATACTCACACACAAAATTTAAAAATAAATTAAATATGTTGAAAATGTTTTTATATTTTGTGTCAACTAAATTACATAGATGTGTTTGACCATAATTTCATAACATCAAATATATGTCAATCAATGCAGCAGTCCCAAAGCCTCCGATTATGCTAAATCAGAAAAAAAAAATCAGAGTATCAATTCACTAAGAAAAAAATGGGAAAGATAACTGGGGCTGTGGTCTAGGATCAGCTAGAAACACTTCTGTTTCATCAATGGGTCGCCAGTTCTGGTTCCCTGAATAATTTCTCTAAAATAAACATTTTGTTTCATATAAAAAAAGTTCTCATATCTAGGCAAGTCTGGGAATTATTTTATTTCAGTTTCCTTGTGCTTGTGTTCTTGTTTTTCACTCTACCCCACCAAAGTCCAGTATAAAAGAAGCTTCAGTTCATTACTGTAGCATTTGGGTTTATATTGAAGTTTCTCCAGTTAGTTGACCTGGAACTTGTATGTGTATGCATTTGCGTGTGTATGTGTGTGTGTGTTCATAAAATCAGTAAAAATAAAATCTGAGTGAAGAAAGTCAATTAGATAAAATAGGAAAAATAACTCCATATTTATAAAAATAATAGCTACATGTATATAATGACTTATATCATCATTGTGATCATATTGGTTCTTTGAAAATGAAAAGTGATTTATTAAAAGTAGACATTCAGTTCCTCAGTTATTCAGGTCAAATTATTGTTATGTTGTTTTTATTTGAATTGTGTGATAAATTTTCTTGATCATTAACTGGTCTTGTCCTGCAAACACCTGACTATCATTTTATTGTTTTCTGTTGAGCAGATGAAGTGGTCATTAGTATTACTGAACATGTTTTCACCTTTCTGTAATTTATTTTAGTCAAAGGTAAGATCAATTACATTTTGAAAATACCGTTCACATTGTTAGAAACCATCCAATCAATTCTAACAGGATAGATGTAGATTCATTATTTATAACCTAGGTAGCATCCGAGGTAATGATAAATGCTTTCCTTAGAATGAAAACATGCATTTACTTTCTTCTAACCTACAAATTACTTGTACAATTCAATATTTTAGCTTGCTTCCAATATTAAAGAGGTCAATGATTTAAGGGAAATCAAGGAATTCATTCCTCTTGACTTTCAATGTGCCTTTATTATTTGCATTCAAAAGAAAAATTACTCTCTAGTCTAAAAATATATATTGTAAGCACTAAATAATTTGTTGAATACATTTATTACTGTGAATTTTTGTAATGAGGAACAGTATAATGGCTCAGTGTTTGTAAATCTAATATCTTGCTAAAGATAGCAAAGTAAAAAATTGTTTAGAGTGGATTCCGAGTCCAGATAAGCTGATGTATAGGAAGACAGAATTATTGAGGCAGTGTTTTGAATTTACTCAGGGTTCTTTTTTATTTTACTTTTTATTGACATGTCATACTTGTGTATATTCATGGAGTCCACATTTGGAGTAGGTTTTCTGTGATTTCTTTTTGTTGCTGCTCCAGGTTTCTTTCTTTTAGATATTCATAAACTGTACTATAGGTGACTGTGAACTGTAGCCATTCTGCAGTGCTAAGGAGCACCAGAACTTGTTCCTTGCATCCAAGGGCACCCACTATGCAATTTCCCTTTATCCTTCCCCTATTTTCCCCTGCCTCAAATAATCTTTGTTTCACAGTCAGATAAAAATTCTGTTTGACATAATACACTCCAGGTCCATCCATTTGCTAGAAAGGATAGCTCATGCTTTATGACTTGATACTTTTCTACTTAGATACATCACATGTTTTCTTATTCACCCATGAGCACCTGAGCAGATTCCATATTCCAGCTATTATGAACAATACAGTAAGCACATGTGTGCGGGCATCTGATCTCATTGGTGGAAAAGAATCTATACTATTTGCTTTTCAGATTTCATTCTGCTTTTAAATTTTTCCGTTTTTGACATAAAACACAATGATTAGAGAACTGAGGTTTGAAACATTTTCAAAGATTGACATGTAGAAAGTTGAAAAACAATAGATGCTCAATAAGTATGTCAAATGAATGAATTTTATAAATTACTTCATAGATCATGTGATCTGATGGATAACCGATGTCCTGTATCTTCTACACTAGCCCTTTATAAAACTGTTCTTGGATTTTGTTTTCTTGTGTCTGTGTGGTTACATGATAAGGAGTGGGTGGCCATGTTTGTGGAGAGGGCAGGATACGAATAGTGTCTGGATAAAATTAATGCAGATCCTTCTCATCACATCTTCCCATCCCTATAGATCTTTTATAAATAACTGCACCACAGTATGGAGAGCTTCTATTTACCACCTGACAATTGAAAGAGATTGTGGATGGATTCTCATATGAGCTTAAGGATAATGGTTTTACGGCTAATTAGAACCTGAGGGATGTGAGACACCATGAAGGGACTTCATCAATCTTGCTTTTCCTGGCATTTCCATATTGAGAAGATGACACATACTTAATACTCCTTCAAGAATGAAAAATAAATCATACATGAATCAGGAACTGTGAATTGATACTACATCATATAAATGGTATGTGTGATCGGAAGATTGAGATTGCAAAAGGATTGTTGGGAGAAATCAAAGAAATATCAAATAAGAGACTCAATTAGACAAAGTGGGAAAGAAATGAATGTTTAAACCATAGGCATGCAGTCCTTCTATGAAAGGTGTTCTGACTTGAACTCATCGCCTCTACATAGGCAGAAATCGGCATTGGGTGTTGAAGCAAAATACTCAAATTACGTTTCTTTGGCCTCAAAATAAAAGTCCTAGATCCAAGGGAGAGATAATACTGAAATTTATGAGTACTTCCAGTTCTTGATGAAGTGTGTCTAAAAACACAATCAAGATTTCTTTGATTCCTGGCAATCCCTTGGGAACGACATTATGCCATTATCAGTCTTCTCAAAGGAAAATGTTGAGACAGAGGAAGGTTAAATAATCTGGCCAAGTATCCCATCTGAGAACAGAGGAAATTAAAATACAAATTCCTGCAACTTTCTTTGAGACAATGCCTTTAACTCTGAAAGATCTTTGGAGGAAGAAGAAGACAATGGGTCTAGCTTGACATGTTTGGAGCGGAGGTTAGGAAGGGGTAGGCCAGGGGACATGGCACTATGATTTGTTGGCCTACAGCAAAACTTGCACTCACAGCAGTGAGTTTCATCAGGTTGAAAGCAGCTGTACTGATTTGTGGTTGCAGAATCTGAGATATCAGAGATTACCTTGAACCTTTTTCTCTCTGAGGCTGCATAGGTACCATCCTGATCTTGGTCTCATATGACAGCGTGGTGCTATTCAAGTCAGACTGATATTTGAAAGTTAAAACACTCTAGAAAAAATTAAATGAAAAGGAAAAGAAATCTCAATAACTTGGGTAGGGAGAGGGATATGATCCAGCTACTATAGTGCTTTCCTAGCATGCAGGACGACTGGGTTTGATTTCTGGCATCTCAAAAACCAATCATGGTGGTGCACACCTATAATCTGTAGCACCTGAGAGGAGGTAGAATCAGGAGGATAAGGAGTCCATGCTCATCTTCTGCTACATAGGCAGTTTGAGGTTGGCCTGGGTTATAAAAGACCATGACTAAAAAAATTCCCAGTAGCCTCAAAAATATAGCTAAAAGCAAAATTGAAACATTTGAGTTACAAGATTTAAGCTTCAGATTTTAATCATTTGTGTCATCCAGCTCTGCAACAAAAGCTTACAGTTTTTAAGTACTTTAGGAGACAATCTGGTAACTGCAAAAAGAGAATTTCTTTTCAACATGTTATTTGCTAGAAAGGATTCTATTTCTCAAGAGTGTTACCCTAGGTACTCACAGGCAAGACAATAAATTGAAATTGACACTGGGTACTAGGGCTGCTTTGCAGTAAGTACTAAATTTGGAGCCACACAATGAGTTGTAGGAAAAGAAGATACTAGATGTATTAAAAAATCCACCCTGTCCCCTCTGATTTGAGACCATTAATACATTTGTTTCAGGTTGTTTATAATTGGTCTCAATGGGAACTACTGAGAGCTAATCACTGCTGGGTGAGGGAGAGATGGTCTAGAAGGAAGTGATGCTGACCAGGCTTCAGTGGATAAACTCATACCAAGGAATAGGTGGGTACATAAACTTGACTCAGTAAGCCTTAATATATATGACAGAATGTGTGAAATCCATTGGGGGTTATGAGGCTGTAGATAGGGGAAGGGATCTAAATATGATTAGGATGTATTACGTGAAATACGCAAAAATTCAAAAAAATATGTATTGAAAAGAATTGGTCTACATGATACTTCTGGGAGTTAAATCTGACAAGGATGACTTAAAATTTGATTAATGTGATGTCCAATTAACTTTACATTAGGATTCCCTAGATTTTTAGATACTCTTACAGGAATACATTAAGTGGTCAGAGAAAAATTAACTATTATGTTTCCAAAAGTAAGCTGTGTTGATGCAGCAGAGGCAGCTACTGTTTGAGACAGAGTATGGCTACATTGCCTGGGCTGCCCTTAAATTCATGATCCACCTGTTTCCTTCATATGTGTTGAGACTATAGGTATATGTCACTGCATATGACTCAAAATGAAAATTAAAATACTATGCTTTATTTGCTCAAATATTTAACTTCTATATTTGAACACATTTGATCTTTTTGCTAGATGGGATTGCATTCCAGAGGACACTGGGAAATAAGGCTATTCTCAGGCTTTTTGTCTCAAGAAATAAGTGCTCTTTAGACTATACCCAGTCTTTATTTGTGTGGACAGTAGAATGAAAGTGTGAAAGGAAAATTTCCTCCTGATATTTTATCAGTATTTCGTTTCCTTTGACTTTTAGTAAACTTAGTGACACACTGTTCAGTGGAAATCCGAATGGACAAGGAGGAGACTGGTTTCTACACAATATAAATGGGATTGAGCTATGTCGACGAGTGTGGGCACTCTCTGGTACAGGCATGAATTTCTATGTTTTATGCAGGGTTTTAAGCTATCTTCTTCTAAGATAGTGCAGTCCATTTTCCTTTGGAAATATCTTCCAGGGTTCCATGTCTTCTAGAGAAGACAAGACCTTACGTGAATTTGGACACAGTGCTCTCAAGTGGACTGGCCAGGTTCATATCCTGTATGGTGTAATGCAGGATGGGCCTTAGCCAGGCCGCCTGCCATAAGGAAATGGCTTCCTGCCATGAGGAACAAGGAAATGGCTTCTGTGGACTTGGCATTCCACTCTGGCCAGGTGTGATACCAGCTTCTGCCTTGCTTCTGGAAAGAACCTGCACCAAGACAATCTACTCAGAGACAGAACACCATTGGCTGCAGTCGGGAACCACCCCAGAGGATGATTGGCCAACTTAACCCATAAAATCTCTTGCACTTCCTTGAATAACCGAGTTTTTGCAGCAGCTCACACTCTGCCTCCTTCCACCCGGCTCCCGGTGTCTGTGTTCTGACTCTCCTCCTCTCATCCCCATTCAGAGATCTTGCATCCCCAGCCCTGAGCAGAGGGATGGCAACATATTCAAGTTTAATGCTAAGTCTGAAATTGAGGAACTTACTTACCCATCTTTATCTTAAAATTGCTGTAACATAGTGTAGCAGTAACTTTCTCATTTGCTCATTGTAAAGATTTATGTGGCCCGAGTTTTTCCTCAAAAGCAGAGATGAAGACATGTCATGTCATGCAGGTCATGCCAAGTATGGAGAGCATGAAAGTAAAACAGAAGAGAAACGTTCTCAGTCGAGGATGTGTCTTTATACTGCTCACTGAACGAATACTGTGTTTGAAGCTTACTACAAGGCCTTTTGGTATTGTGCAGGCCACAGTATAGGGCTACCTCTGAGAAGGTGAGAAGGGGTATCTGCATATGAATTCCCATTCTCTATTTGGAAAGATTAGAACATGGGAAGGTATTTGTTTTCTTGCACACGTAGCTTGAACATATGAATCAGAGTGTTTGCACAGGAGACTATCCAAGCTCCAATACAAAAGTACAGACTAGCACCTGCGATGTTTGTTGGGATACAGGCAAATATTCTGGATAATATATAAAAACTGGATGGAGCAAATAAAAGAGGGCTAGGAGATAAGGAAAATTGAGACATATATTACATTGTTAAAACACTCCAAGCTTCTAGATCATTCTAGAACCTGGTTCTGTGTTAGTGCTCAATAAATGTTCAGTAGCAGACATCTGGGTAGAGAGTTATGAGAATTTTCTTCAGAAAGATATGTCTTTTTTTTATTGTAGCATACATATGGTATTTTAGGAACAAGATGGTCGAAGCTTTGCTTGGACATACATGTTCCAACAACAGTAATCACCATTTGCTGCTCCTATTTTCTGCTGAGAGAATGAAGGACTTTTTTATAAGTAGACCAATATCTGAAAATTTGTAATACTTGCTGGCAAAACTACTCTGGAGATAGAAGAACTACTATATTCGTGTAAGTCCAGATTTGATCAGATCAGTGCATATGCTTGAATAAGACCTGTTCTCATCCCAGTACACACACACACACACACACACACACACACACACACACCTATAATATACACATATATGCACTAGATTGTGCTAGGAGAATGCCTGTAACTATAATCTGTTTCTCAGAAAAGGTTTATGTCTGCTTCAGTCCAGAACAAGGTAATTGAAAACTTCCTTATTATCCCAGTTCCCAGTTGTGTCACTGGGATCAAAGAATTTTTCTAATCATTGTGGATGATACATTAATAAGCTGATTTTAGGTCATTCATAACTTTTTGTTAATCTATAATGTAAAAGTTCTTTTCTTCTTTGGTTTCCCTTTGAGATTTCTTTGTGCTATTTAAACTCATATTGTCAATGCCAATATGCTATGTAGAAGCATATAGACAGGATTCTGCAAGCTATGTATAAGTGAAGAGCTTTCAAAGTCTACCATTCTAAAAGAAGGTAAGAGAACTGGGTGTGCTCTCAGAGGGTGTAACTAGAAGTAAGGGCTGCAGCATTCTTTTTTTTTTTACTGGAAAGTAGGGAAAGTTGTTAGGAACAAAAGAAAATCTATCAGTCACCATCATCTTTCTTTCAAAACTGTGCATGTATATATCATTAGACCATACTAAATATTTTAAATTTATTTGTATTTCTGGACTGTTAGATTGTAAGTGTTATGTACCTGCTTTGTAGGCACATAATCCAAATTATTGACATATTTTAGGAAAGATCCTCTTTGTTTTATTAAATCAAACTCTTGGACTCTCTTCAGTATGACTTACTTGGATCTTTTTTTTTTTTTTTATTTTGAAAACCCAGAATATGATGGGATTGCATTCTGGAAGTGATGGGTCAGAGACAAGTAGGCTTGTCAAGTCATTTTGTAAAGGAGTGAATGAAGGGAGGAGTGGATGAGAGAATGACTTAGATTTGACTAACATCACCTACTGATAAGGCGGTTTCAATGAGTATGTTTGTAGTTTCTCGAATATTTCACAGGAAATGCTGAGGAGGTCAGGTATGTGTTCCCAAATGAGTTTACCTTGGCTCTTCCAAGCTCACTTAACTACAGCATTGATAATGAATGGTCACAAATCTAGACATAAATCTAAGACTTGTGATGTTTAGGTCTGGTGTTAAGAGTGACTTACCATAAATAAGGTCTGGCTGCCCTTGAACATTTTTAGAGTATGTTTGAATCTGGAGTTAAAACTAGCAAAATTCATTGCCTGTTTCCCTTCGCAAGTGGAAAAATTTACAGTATCTCTCTTGGGTCTCCTGCGCTATGTGGAGATACACAAATCTAAGTTTTAGTGAGAGCCATGAATGAACTTTATTAGTCTTTTGGGAACCAGAATCAGCTGCATGGCCAGGGCAATTTGCTCATTTTAGAAAAGTATGTGGACTTTTGTATTTAGAATACTCTATATTATCTTAATTATGACTCTTTTAACATACTTATGGCTTAATATACAGGCATTCCTTTGCAGTTTTTATTACCGTAACTCTGTTGCTTCAGTTTGAAGGATGCAGTAATTAGAAGAAGTTGACTGACCTTCCCCAGGGTCAACTTGAAAAATCAGTAGCATCTCATGAATTATTAGAATTCCTTTAGGATGGGCACCATTGAGATTATTTAATAGTATAAATAATAAGGAATGTAATTATTCATTTTAAATAAGGTGATGTTTTGTGGTGGATTTTATATATTAATATATTCAATTATAGTTATTCATGTTTATTACATGATTACTGCAGCCTAGATGATAGAAAAAACACCACTGGAAATATTGCCATAAAATGCCTCATGGTCTGGTCAATGAAGAAGTTTAAAATTTGCTTTTTTGTTGTTTAATAGCAATATCATTTGAAAAACAGATTTATAATAAACTGCATCCTTACGTAATATCTAGATCATTGAATTTTTAATTGATATTGTGGGTGTGAGTGTGGAATGCATGTTCCATTGCATGAGAGTGGAAATCAGAGGGAAACACTGATGAGTTGGTTCTCTCCTTTCACCATGGGCACCAGGAGCAAATTTGGGTCCACAGGCGTATGTGCGGCAAGTGCATTCATCTGCTGAGCCTTTTCATGAGCCTTTTCCCAGATCACTGAATGTGAATGATTTGGGGTCCATATTATATGTAAAATATAAGAGTGGGCTAGATTGTACTGTTCTTTTGACACTACCCTAAACTATATTTTGAAGTGAAATATAAATATCCCTCAGGACCTCTTCCATAGATTTATCCTGAACAGACAATCAGGAAGTATACTATTCTTTGCATAATTTTGGTTAGATATCTTTAATATTACAATTCTTGAATGGTTTTTGTCCTGAAAGTCAGTAATATCGGCCTTTCTGCGGAAAATATGTTGAAAATTAACTACCATGTGTCTTACTTTTGAGATCCTATTTTGAGGCTGTCAGCAGTTTACAAGGAAAAGAGATTTGTTCATGTTGAGTTTATCTTATTATTTGTTGCTGGGAAAAAGTCTGGCAAATTTAGTGGTGATTGGCTCTGGCTAACGGTGCCAGAAGAGGCCTTTAGGAACTTTCACGATGAAGGAAGACTATGAGGTAGATAGAGCCAGGAAACAATTCGTCAGCAAAGTATGTGGGTAGAAAGAACACCTGCGTCATCTAATTCTTTTGAGCTAGTGTTTGCTGAACTGAATCTCCTAGATAATTATCTTCATTTTCTCTTTGTACTCCTGACACAGTTTAATTGTGAGGGAATGAAGAAGACAGAAATCTTAGCTGATTCATTATATAGTAGTGAACACTTATAGTTTCAATTCCTATTTTAATTCTTCAACATTCCCTTCAACTCCCTCTTGCCCACTTGCAGTAAATCTTGCACATTCTTACTGATATCTTTAATTTTTTTCAGTGTATCATATCACATTCCGGATGAAAGTGTTTAATGGGAAAATTTGAGAGTATAAACCTTTTTAATGGTCTTTTAGTAGGTTTTAAAGATCTATTTGCTGAATAAACACATTGAGCAAAAGAGAAAACTTTTCATTAATGGCAAGGTTAGAGGTAGTATTATCACCAAAAGATTTTGACTGTTTTGATTTTGTTTTACTGATTGTATTTTAAACTATCTATTCTGTCAGGGTCTTCAATAGTAATGAAATAATTATTCTAGAACATGTCAGAAAGTTCATTGTGAAAGAAATGACAATTTAAAGCTTTTCAGGAAAAATTGAGACTTAAAACAGATTTTTTTCCAAAGAAATGGCATTATTTTGGGCTAGATAAAGAGCTCAGTGCATAAGATGAAGTATTGTTCTTGTAGAGGATCTGACTTCTGTTCCCAGACCCCACATCATATGGTTTGCAATTGCCTATAACTCTAGCTGCAGTGGATTCAATACCTTCTGGTGTCTGCAGGCACTTGCACTCATGTGAACACTTCCAGACATAGATACACAGGAACATACATATTAGAAAATAACATAAAATCTTGGAAAAAAAGAAATACCATCACTATAATTTCTTTATCTCAAGGGGAAAAATTTGAATTAAAACTTAAATACAAGAAGATGAAAAATTCTCCCTATCCTAATATATATTCAGAATTTATAATTTCAGCATAGAGATTAGTAGAAATATTAAGTTAAGTCTAGGTTGGTTAGAGAGTGAATCAGATACTTTGTTCATCACAAATCATAAACTTTTCTGAATTTAAAGTAACTAATTATTTTTAGTATCAGTATGTTGTATATTAGTGGAGAGTCTTGTATCTTTTTACAGGAATTATTTCTGCCCATACTCCACACAATACCCACAGGCATGCATTCATTTTTAATATGTCATAGTTTAAAATTTGAGAAAATAAAAGCATCTGTAATTTTACTTATTTTTATGTTATTAGTGAATCAGTATACAAATTTAACAGAATATTTGCTAATTACAACCTGGGAATGTGGAATGAGAGTTTTTCTTTTTTACTCTCTAATATATAATTTCTATAATAAAAAGTATATTGTGAATTCATAATTCTCTAAAGGTGAATTTTATGCTATTGTCTTTGCTTCACAAATTGATAGACACAAGCTATCATTTGCAAGTCATGGTTTGATAAAATACTGTGAGTTAAGCAATGCAAATACAATGCATGTGTTTTCTTTGCTTTAAAAAAAAATTGCCTCCACAGATTTACTTTCTTACACTCCATCTAAAAATATTTTTTGTTTAAGAAGGGGGAAAAAAAGTGTCTCGTGACAATTTGCATAATATGTTAATGTGGATATGCATCTAGACATCTGGATGGCATTTTAATATCTCATTCTCATTCAAGGAACTAGACCTCACACAGATGGTAGAGACAATTTTAAGAGCATTGTTGTAAACAAATAAGGCAGCCAGGAAACCAAACACACTCCAAGATAGGCTTTGCCGCCAAAGAAGCTTTTTAGTGAAATGTTTTGACTACAGGACTGTACAGCCCTTATCAGTCTCTGACACAAAGAGAGGTACCAGCAGGCAGTTCTGTGCAAAAGAAAGAAAAAATAAAATACTGTCAGTCATGACTTCTCAGTTTTGAACATTTTAAAAGATTAGTTAAATTTTTATATAGTTAGAATATACATGTAAGTGAACATACAGACTCATATATATAGTGTGTATATGCATGCATATATGTGCATATATATTTATACACAGGTTCTAATAAAAGCAGCTTATATAATTTAACAATAAGTGTCTCTCTCGCTTCCATGTCTCCCTAGCCTTATCAGTATTTAAATATTTGTCTGTTAAAGACAAAGGATGTTAGAATCATTTTGCCTTGGTTCCAGGGGTGTTCAGTGTCTTCACAGTCAATGTGTTGGGCTGTATTTATAGTGTGCTGGGATGAATGTTTCCCAGAGCTCCAGATTGGATATGCTTGTAGCTTATAAATTGATCTGCTCTTCAATTCCTTTGTTATTTGACTTAGTCTCTTGTTGCTTGAGTCCTGAATAAATATGGAATCAATATGGAATAAAGTTCTCTACCTCATAGGGTTAATCAAAAGATTTAATGCATCAATTTCACATCAATTGTTTAATGTATGCCTATGCCCAAAAGTATTCAATAAAAA
Source organism: Eospalax fontanierii (assembly GCA_035773235.1). Taxonomy (NCBI): domain Eukaryota; kingdom Metazoa; phylum Chordata; class Mammalia; order Rodentia; family Spalacidae; genus Eospalax; species Eospalax fontanierii. The sequence goes on from CM069526.1 coordinate 74,625,455, forward strand.
TTGGCATTTATTTTTATTGTTTTGTTTTACTTTTTCATGCTTTTGAATCTGAACATTTTAACACAAAAGCACTGGACTTCTAGTAAGAACAGATTTCTCCATTTCCTGGGGAAGTGTCATGGTTTCAGGCTCTGGATTCTCACGGTCTGATCTTGCCCCTGAGTTTTTCTGTTACCAGCTGAGGTGCTATGGAAGCTCTCGTTGTCAATTAGTGTATGTAGCAGGGAGGGGTGTCTTCCAAATCAACGATTATTTTACCTAATTGACTAAGTATATGAAATAAATGGTTTGAGAAATGTCAAATTTTTATTTAATCACAGGCTTTTTGCTGATATTTGTTAAAACACTTCTGCCCAAATGAGTAAACACTCAACATACATATTGTCTTTATGTCCTTTCTCATCATTGACATTGTTGCATCAGTTAGGACCAGTTTGGATTAGGGATTGAGAATGTCTGTGAGTCCAGACAGGATGCTTAAAATATGAGAAGTTCTGTATTTGAGAAGTTCTGTATTTGCCAATAATGTTTATAAACTAGAAGAAATTAACAGATTCACAGAAAAGGAAGCCAGAGGAGAAGCCAGAGGAGTGATTGCACATTTCGAAGCCAGATGCTCAGTAAAACTGGGATAAAATTACATAGAGGTCATTGTCCTAGATTTTTAATAACTTTCTTTCGTATTCCATGGAATATCTGAGATTCACTTAAAATTGCTCTTGGTTTTGCTTTTACCTTGGATAGGATAGGTTTCTTTCAGAAATAACTAAAATCTTTGAGTTTTTGGAATTATTTTTAATTTTATGTGTATGAGTGCTTTGCCTGCACGTATGTAAGTACACCCATGTATGCAATGCCTGCAGAGGACAGAAGAGAATGGCAAAGCCTATGGAAAATGAGTTATGGACAGTTGTTAGTTGTGCTGAGAATCCAACTTACTTTTGCTTCAAGAACAGTCAGTCCTCTTAACCATGGAGCTATCTATCCAGATCCTAGAAATAGCTAAAATACTTCTGAGGAAGATGTCAAGAGACTTGCCTTGAGTTCTCACATCATCTGTGCGATACTGTTGTAATCTAGTCTGTTTAGTCTACAGAACACAAGTAAGCATGTGCAGGCACTGTACTTTAAGTCCTTGGTGGAAACAGATTCTCTTAGAAATTTGGAAATGCAGTAGTAGTTCAAGGAAAGGAGAGGAGAAGGGATGGCAAGTCACTGGCATCTGTATGGTTAGTGTTCATTGTCAAGGTGACACATCTGGAACTGTATACGAGACAAGCCTCCTGGTAGACAAGATGATTATCTTGATTATGTTAGGTTCTGGTCATTCTGATGCAGGGTTTCCATGATGAGTTTAATTGTGATGTGAAGACTCACCCTAAAAGTGGACAGTATTGTTCCCCTTGGTTAGCATCTTAGACTGCTTAGAAAGAAGTTAGCTAGTTGAGTACTTACATTCATCTCCCTCTGCATCCTGACTCTGGACACAATGTGAGCAGTGGCCTCATATTTCTGCCACCATGACTTCCCCACCATGATGGAGGTACTCTGAAAGGGTGAGTCAAAACAAATCCTTTCTTTCTTAAGCCATCTTATCACAGCGAAAAGTGACAAGCGACTAAGACAAAGACAAGGTCTATATAATATCATGCTTACTATGCAACATAATCTTGTAACTGTAAAAATACCACTCATACATAAAAGCATTTTCCCAGTATGTCCATATATATATATATATATATATATATATATATATATATATATATATATATATTCTCCACATGTTTTTCATTTCACAGCCTCGGCAAGTAAAGCTCAGGTTGATTAAGAGTAGAACTGAGAGCTCTGCATGGTGGTGCACACTTTTAATCCCAGCACTCTGAAGGCAGAGGCATGTGAATCCCTGTGAGATCAATGTTAATCTGGTCTATGTAGCTAGTCCCAGGCTAGCTGGGACTACAGAGAGACCCTGTTTAAAAAAAAAAAAAACAGTTAAGAAGAGAGTGGAATGTAGTGTGAGAATTAAGTCTAGCAAATGTTTCAGGACTAACTTTAGGATAAACCTTTTTAAGTGAACTGTACATTCCATGATATCTTCAGTTAAACGAGGAGAGCACACATAAAGGAGGAAAATGTATGTTATATTATCGATATCTTTAAGAGTTCTAAATGATTGATAGCCAAACACATAAAACTAAACCTAAGTGACATACTGCTTGTTTTACTAAGTTCTGAGAATGGTAGAGATGATAAAAGTGATCACATAGATTGAAGACCAGGAGACTGGCAGAGGCTTTCAGACAGTGGATAAAGACTCCTGGAAACATGAGTGGACACTGATAAGCAAGCACATCGCTGTGGAACAGACCTTAGTGCTAAGAAAAAGTGAGACATAGTATTGACAGTCCAGGCACGGTACAGTCTGCATTCGTCTTTTAAGACCATGCTAAAAATGAGGACTTTATTTGCAGATAGGGAAGAACATCTGTATATTTTATGTTGGTTTATTGTCAGAACTGAGGGAGGATCTCTATAAATCATCAACCAGTGTGTACATTGAGTGTTGGTTTGAGTTATGTGATTATTTATGCTCAGATGTGCAAACACAATGTTTATGTAGATCATCACGTAGTCTAAGGTTTAGTTACAGATTGAAAGGATTTTCTACTGTAAGAAGGGGAGATAAGATGACTCAGGTCAGGCTCTCTTAGGGATTGACTAAAATCTGTGCACTCATGATATTGTTTTATAGTTTATTTCATATAAAACATCAGAAAATACTTAGAGATGTTTAATTTTACCATTACCTATCAGATGACTCTTTACTGAATATGGAGGGACTAATACTCTATAGATTGCTTGCTCTTCTGATTTGCTGGAGGTTTTAATGTTGTGACAAAATATGTGAATACATAACTAGAAATAAGGAAAGCTCTATTTGAGCTCATTATTTTAGAGGTGTCAGTTATGGTTACTTGGTCTGATTCCTTTCAAGTCGGGGGTGAGAATAAACCTTATGGGTGGAACGTGGATTGAAGGAAAGATGCATATATCATAGTGGCCTGAAGCCAAGGAGATGAAGGATGAGACTGGAGTTAAAGTATGCTCTTTAAAGGCATATTCCCAGTGAACTACTTACTCCAAGTCTCCTGTGATGGATAGTGTCAATTGTGAAAATGACAAAATTTAGAGTCAGCAACAGGAGGCTCTGGGTAAGACAGTGGGGTTATCTTAATTAAACTGAGGTGTAAGACCCATCCTGAATGTAGGTGGCATCATTTCATGGGCTGGCCCTGGACTGAATGAAAGAGTGTGAGCTGAGCTCAATCATTTATCTTTTCTTCTTTCTATAGATCTAATGTATCCCTGGTGTTCTTGCCATTGTGACTCCCCTGTCATGATTGACTTAACCTGTAAACTGTGAAAGAATTAAGCTCTTTCTCCTTTAAGTTGCTTTGTAGAGTATTTTAGCATAGCAACAGGAAAACAAATGAAGTTTGTTTTCTTCCTTAAAAATCTTAAAAACTCCCTTAAAGTTTCTACTACCTCCTAAAAACACATTAAGCTATGAATCCATAATCCATTGATGGGATCAGGGTCCTTGTAAAGTGATCACTCTTTTAAAGCCCCACCTTTGGAAATTGCTGCATTAGCTCTACTGGGCGTCAAGCCATAACACCTGGCCTTTATCACTAGATGTGCATGGCTCCTTATACTCTGTATTAGTAACTTTTATGTTACTGTGATAAAATACCCTGCCAAAGAGCAACTTAGAGGAGAAAAGGGGTTTAGCTTCAATTATGGTTAAAGTTCGTCAAGGCAGAGAAGGCATTACAGCAGTCACGGAAACCTGGGGACAGGAGAAGGAAGTCACCTGGTCACATTTTCATCTTTACAAAAAACCAGAGGGAGAGAGAGAAAGAGAGAGAGAGAGAGAGAGAGAGAGAGAGAGAAGAAGGAGAAGAAGGAGGAGGAGGAGAAGGAGGAAAGGAGTGGGGCTGTAATCCCCTAAAATCTAGCTCACTGACATACTTCCATCAAGCCTCCACCTCATAAAAGTTCCATAAGTTCTAGAGACAATATTAGTAACTGAGAACCAAGTGTTCAAATATATGAGCCTGTGGGGGACATTTCCCATCCAAACCATAATAGTTTCAATTATACATGTCTTCACGTACTATCATGTTTCCAGGTAAGTTAAAACCATCTTCAGTTGAGAAACATCAGTTTAAAGAGTGACTATCTATTTAGAAGTTAAAATAAGGAAAGAACTTGCTTAGAGTAAAAACCAGAGTACTAACCCATAATTAAGCAATGGTTTTCAATATAAATTAGTGGGCAGGGGTAGAAATGAGAGGATTAAAGAATAAGGAGCAAAGGGAAATATACCCAAAGGAATCGAAGTCAGCATACTACAAAGATAACAGTTCACACATGTCTATTGGGGCAGAATTCCCATCAGCCAAGATATGGAATCAGTCTAAGAGGTCCATCAACAAATTGATAAAGCTAAGGTAATATGTACACATACTCACTCACATATGTGTTTTCATACATGTCTATATATGATGTGCAGGAAGATAGATGGAATGATTGTCATATTAAGTGAAATAAGCCAGATTGAGAAAATTGAGAAAAAATAACACCTCTCTCTCTCTCAATATCCAAACCTGTGTGTGTATGTCTCTGTGTGTGTGTCTCTGTGTGTGTATGTGTGTGTGTGTGTGTGTGTGTGTGTGTGTGTGTGGTGAAAGCGTGAAAACAGATAGGAGACTCTCTGAGAAGCCATTAGGGCCCGAGGCCCACAAGAGAAGGCGTGGAGATGGAGAGGGCAGAGGACAGTGAACATAAATGAGCAGTGTGGTATATTCTAGCAAACCTGTCTCTGACACCCTCACTTTGGAACTGGAGAGCTGGCATGGCAACGAAGACACAGACCTACAGCAAAAATACAGGAAGTCATAAGTCTGCCTTAAATGTATTTGCTAATTTAAAAATTTTAAAACTTCACAATATAAAAAATGACTACTCAGGAATGAGAATATCAATTTAGGGATAAATAGTAGAAACAGGTTATGAACTAGAATCTGTTTCCTGGAAATAAGTAATGATGTTTGCTGTGAAAGTCTCTGCTCCAAAATGTATTTAAATGTATAGCTTAGTTCTCTTCCCATCTTTTCTGAGAGAAGCTTCTTATTGCCAAGGGCATTTGTTACACAGAGATACATATCTGGAGGTAGTGTTGAGAATAAGGGATGTTAGAGTACTCTGCCATCAATGGGCCATCTGTATCACCACCATCAGAGCTCAGGGAAATTCACAGAGGATGCTGAAAGAAAGAAGAACCAAAGGATGCGGAGGTGTGCCACAAAAAAACATCTAGAAGTAACATGGGCATCGAATTCATAAATTCTTGTCAGCTGTGCATACCCCTACAAGATGTGAACAGCATGGGATTCATCAATGTTGCTTCATGGAAGGAGGTTTCATGAGACTCCATCCTTTTCTGAGGGACAACTGACAGTTAATACTTGTTGGGGAGGTGGCATCACACTCTTGAGCGATAAGTGCTGATTAGTTGCCCATGCTCCAGTAAATACCCTCCCACTCAGGTTTATGCAAGCTACCTAATTAAACTCAGTGGTCACAAACACCAAAAAGACATGAAAATACCAGTAATGGGAGCATGTTTTGGAAGAAGACTATTAATGGTAGGAGTTTTGAGAGAAGGTAACAAGCAGAGTAAACGACTAGAATTAATTACGTACATGTTTCAAATTATCAAAGACTAATAAAAGAAGCAATAGTTGTATTGACTGAAGTTGGAGTAGCAATAGCTATAATGGAAGAAACAATAAGCATTCATCATTTTCAAGTGAACTCCTTCTAGCAATTGTTGCTATGTTATCCTCATTCTGTCAAGGTGAAAACTAAGGCTTAGTGGTTGTCCAAGATATATCTGACTTCCTTAAAATACTATCTTTAGCCTCCTTCCTGAAAGAGTAATGTTTTACATTATAAAAGGCCATTCAAATTGATCCATTTCCTATTGTTTGCTAACTTATATCATTCTTCCTCAAACCTTATTTTCTGTCTTAAAATTGTGGATCAAAGTTGTCTCACTAAGGATAGCTCAGGGTGGTGCAAGACATTGGGTTCTATCTGCTCTAGTGATGGAATCCCACCTCATTCCGTCAATTACTGAAAGGAAGACTTCCCGAGAGTTATGTGCCCATTTTCCTGGGGCATATTTTTTTTCACAGTTCTTCCTTTTCCGTAAGAATTAATTGCAAAGAATATGATAATCACGTAAGAATCATAGGCAATTTAGAGCACAGGACAACTGTAGGAAAAATAGACTGCAATAGTTACAAAAATGTGTATTATGAAATCATTTATTACTGATAATAAAGCAAATGTTTTTGATACGCCTTAACAGCATTTTGTTACATTGCCTTTGATCATAAGCAGGTCTTTCAGTGCTAAAACCCCATAGAGCATGGCAAGCATGCGCTTAGCCTTGGTAGTTAGTGCTTGAGAATTGTCAAGCTGGTCCTGTCCTTTGAATTTTGAACTGACATGTCCTTTGTTAATTTCTGAGAAATGAGGAAATACCAAAAACTTTGAGGAGAAGAACAATTTTAGGTAAAATTAATAAAAAGAGAACGACAGAAATCGTTGTTAAGAACTGACTTGAATTTTGTCCAGATGGTATTTATCTTAAAGTGAAAAAAAAAATGTTGATGCCTCTTTTAGAATCTGCAGTAAAATCATACTTATATTAAAATTTTAAATTTCTGGGACTGGAAAGATGGCTCAGTGGTTAAGAGTACTTGCTACTCTTGTAGAGGACCAGGACTTAATTTCCAGAATCCACATAGTGGCTAAGAACCATTTTTAATTCTAGCTACAGAGGACCCAGCGCTCTCCACAGGCATTGCACAGCAGTGGTGAGCTTAGAGGCACTCCCACAAGCACTCATAAGCATAAAGTCACAATAAGTCAATCCTTTAAAATTTCAAATTGTTGGTTTTAGATGTTTGGTACCATAAATATTGCTGGAAAAATAAATTTGAAAATGAACTTAGTTTACTGCATTTCTTTAAGTTTCTCTGTATATAAGGTAGGTCCAACATGAAGACCTCATAGGTGTTTGGGTGATTCAATGAGGTAGCACATGTACAGTGATTACATGCTTTTTAGAACAGAGAATAATAAGCCTGGTTATTTTTATAATGACAAATATTTACCATTTTTTACATTTGACCCACTGGGATTAAAGCTTAATTAAATATTGAAAGCTGTTATAAATTCAACCTAATTCAACCTAATCCTCAATATATAAGAAAATATATATTCTTCATAGGACTCTTTTTACTTTTCCCCAAAGCTAATTGGACTCAGTTGGTTAAGAAAAAAAGGATAAGATCACATGAAGTAGGAAAGAAACCATAGAGGATCTGGAGGGGAAGAATTAGGAAGTCTGTCCAATCAAAACACATCATATGTGTATTTGAAATTAATAAACAACAAACAAAATGTCAGAACTGATAACCCAATAAGTACAGATAGTACTGTGCATGTGTGCATGAGTGTAAGGTCATCCACTGAAATATGGGAAACCTACAAATGGCTACAGCCTCAGTAAAGAATAATTCTCCCTTTGTAGCAACAATCAACTGCCATTATCTCCTCAGTATGGGGTGGGGGCTGGAGATTATCTATTCCATTTACCCTGGAATTTCAGCTGCCTTAATCCTGGTTGGGTCTTATATAGGTAATCACAGATGTGAGTTTATAAGTGTAATTGCCATGTCTTGACCAGAAAACTGGATTTCAAAAAATGATATTCCAAAGAAGTAAGGATGTATAACTATAAACATTATTTTAAACAAACAAAAAAAGATTTAACTCTTTCAAAAATTAAAACAAGACTAGAGAGATGGCTCAGGTGTTAAGAATGCTAGTTTATCTTGCAGAATACCAAGTTTCAAATCCCAGCACCCACATGACAACTGACAACTACCCGTAACTAAGGTTCCAGGAGAGCCTACATCCTCTTCTATTATCTGTGGGTACTACATGACACAGGTGCACTTCCATACATGAAAGTATAACACTTCATACACATAAAATAAAAATAAATTAAAAAAATTAAAAATCAGAATAGAAAGGTTATGAACAAAGTTCACATTTATTTTAAACCTGATTGATTCTGGATGTTATGTATAATAATTAATCCAGTGGAAAGAAATTAGACATACTTTTTATATATCTGGTGTTTTCTATTACAGAGAAACATGTATATAGAGCAAGTTACATTTATTGTTATCTCTGTAATTGTGAGGCTGCTGTGCCTACTTTCCACTTTTAATTTATTTTTCAAATGCCAGTGAACACTTTGAAGAAGTATATACTTTATCAGAAATTTATTAGATTCATCAAATGACAGGTGGCTACAGAATTTTGTTGCAAAGAGAAGACCTAAGGGACAGCCTTATTAAAAGTTTTATTCCCTTTTGGTGGAAACATGCAAATTATTTGTTTTTGCTAAAAACATCTCTGAAGCTTTTTTTTTCCCTCTGATTATTTTCTCTGGGAGTAGCTTTTTACGCTTATTCATAATTCTAAATGTAGTTGACATTTTGAAGTTTGTGTTCATGAGACTAAGATAGTTTTGTGGTATTTGGGAGGATGACAACTATAGGAAAACAGAGCTTTTGTAATACATATTTGTATCTATCAGATGTTAACTGGACTAATATAAGTGACCTTCTCAAATTGGGGTCTGATACTCATCTCCTCTAGGGAGGAGAAAAATGCTAGGAAGTAAATTTAAATGGAAGAACAATTGACTTTTCTTCTGAATTCTGACATAACCAAAGACACATAGCCATGAAGAAACAATTTGTGAACTAAACCATTTTTAAAGAGAATTGATTTTCATCATAAAGTAGTAAATGTTTGAAACAAGGAAGACCTTGTACTTTCAGTTAAAATGACAATATAACAATAATACAAATTCCAGACTTCCCTAGCAGGGCTGGCTGTTTGCATGTCTGAGACCTGATTATTTATCTGCATACAGCAGATAAATCAGTGAGCTTTCACACTGATATAGTACAACTAAAAGACTGGAAGTGTACCTTTGAATCTGCTCCAGCCTACCATGTAGTGTTAGAATCAGGACATCTGCTCTCTATAGAAAAACTCCATAAAATTTCAGCCTGGAGAAAAGAAGCCTCTACATGTAGACTAGAGATGTGAATCAGACAGACACTAAAAGACATGATTCATCTATCTCTCTCTGAATAATTGGTCAACATTGGCCACCTGTATTCATAAGCATGGAGGAGTGTGGTGTTACCACGCTTTCCTTACAAGCAACAACTGCCTGCATTTGCCAAAAGGATAATCACACTGTTGAGAGACACCGCTATCTGGACACTGCCAAAATAAGGTATTAAAAATGAGGGGAAGCAGTGGAGAGCAGGGAAAGACTGCATTCTAGCATGAATTCCACCTAGGAATCTATTCTGAACAGCACAATTGGCACATAATGGATGGGCTGGTAGTTACCCACCATCCTTGCTTCCCTAACCTCATTTCCTCAAGCCCCCAACCCACACCCCAGGCAAACAGACACACAGCTGTATGTGCTTGGCAAATAGCTACCCATTTTATTGTTCAGCAACTCTGAAAAAAGTACAAAATGTAACTGTAGCTTGGAAACATTTGGAAAAACACTACTGTTCATGATATCTTTGTCTCTTCCTGACTGACAGTTGAAGGTGACTTTCCCTTGTATAATCCTGCCTGCTGCTAGCAATTTTCCAAAATTAAATACCATATTTTGTGTTTGATGGGCACAGCTGTGTCTAGTACCAAGGGCAAACCCACCTGCACAGCACTCTGTATTCATTTATATACTGAGAACTTTATTTAGAACTCAGTTTTACAGGGGGAAAAAAAGAAAGTGTGAGAAGCAATTTTGAGGCCAATGAATTCTCAAATTCTACTTTAAGATAAGAAAAGAGCAAATTCATTTGGTTCCCATAGAAGTAATATAGACCTAGCCAAAAACCTTATGAGAGCAGCAAACAGAACACACTATCTACGTGTGTGAATAGCATAGTATTTGTTTCTGAAATATATCTTAAACTGGATAAGTACTAGTGTAAAGTAGTGTGACTAAGTAGAGAGCTTTATAAGAATAATTGGGTTTTGGACAAACAGCTGCACTTTGCAAAGTCTGTATTGCATTTCTGCCCTATGAAAATGTCAGAATAGATGGACATTCCCAGGCATTAGAGCTCTCAAAGTTCTTCAGTTTCATAGCTGTAGAGTTGAAGCATTTGGACTCTACCCAGGATGTCATCTCTTTAGATAAAATTATTTTATGCTGAGGTAACACTGGTTTACCCTTGGGATTTATGAGGGACCACCATATTTTTTTTAATTGGAATGCAGGAAATACTTCTCTCAAGAATTTTTCAAGAACAGAAGCATCCAGGTTCAATGCATTTGGCATGCATTGTGTTCATCTGAGACAGTGAGAAAGACATAATTTACATTAACATGGAAGGGAACTGAGAAATACTAGTCAAACTTAATCTCATGTTTCTCAAATCTGGTTGATTTTAGGCATTGAATGTCTTTCTTTTGCCTCCAACTCTTCAATCTTCTCATCCTATGGCCACAGAACTTCCCTGCAAGGACACCTTGAATTTCCTTTCTTCTGACTTCTGGTTGTTTGTTATTGAATAAAACTGGAAGAAGAAGGGAGGAAGAAGGTATTTGAGGAGGAGAGATGTCAAGTTATATATTCTGTTGATTCTCCTCTTTTGAGATGATGAAGTTTCGCTGCCTACAAGGTGCTGTTCCTGATCGGTTGGTCCTCTCACTGCTCTCCACGGAATCCCAGTAAATTCTCTTCCGTCATCTTTCAGGCACAGCCTCTAGCTTACCATTTCCCTTTTCTCTTTCCTGCAAAGTACTCTCACCTGTTTAAGTAACTTGTGCTTTAGACAATCATCAAATTTAACACTTTGAATATGCTGTCTTTTTGTTTTCTCCAGGAGTCTTGTAGGATGCACATAGTATCTTTTATATTTTTTACTTTGATGTTGCATAATGTGTTTATGGGAAAACATGAAGAGCATAGTTGTACAGCCTGATTTATGTTGCAAACTATTACTATTGATCCATTTAAACACAGGTAGTCTTAGCCTAAGATTATGACTATAAAAACAGTTAAAGTAGGTTCATCCTAATCCTGGCTTTATTCCACCATTACCTTCTATCCTTTACCTTCTATCCTTCTGCTCTTAAATATCGTAATAATGACAATCTCAACAGGCTTCAGTAACCCATGCCAGTCACTTAGTTAATAATTCATCATGTAGGACTACGTGTGTGTGTGTGTGCACGCGTGTGTGTGTGTGTGTGTGTGTGTGTGTGTTTAACGTTGTATTCAATACTGGGAATGACAAAAGAATCAAAATATCTACAATCCACCATCCTTAAGCACCACTGTAGTAACAATACCACTAGAACGTTGTTCTTACTGTAGCCAGTGCTTCCTGAGTTCCAAGTGCAGTCAGGCATTAATGTGGTCTTATTGCTTTATCTGTATTTCCACATTCCTTTTTTCCAGAACTCTATGGCAAGGACATTGTTCTTATACTTACTGAACACATAAAGAAATTATGGATAACCGAGGCAAAAAGAATCTGCTCATATTCATACTATCAGTAGGTGGTGATGATAGATTTGGGGTTCATGGTGTCTGGCCACAGGGAAGGCATGATTAATAAATGACAATCAGGGGAGAGTAGGAGGAATAATGTAATTAATACTATAAAGGCAAAAATGATAAAGGATGATAAAGAGGAAGAGCTTGGAAAAACATACCCTCAGGTTTCAATGACACTGCATCATGCAGAGGCGGGACAGAGAAAAGTCAAAATGGAACTGTTAATTTGTGCTTTCTGTAGAAACTCCAGTCTGGGATATTAATGATCTAATATACTAAAATAGGCAATTTCATGTTTTAGCAAATTTCTAAAAGACTTGAATTCAAGTTTGATATTAAAGCCCTATGTACTATATTATTAAAAACTCGACTATCTGATGATACTTGAAGAATCTAAGAAAATGCAATTGCACATCATATAGACTAGATTTACAGTTATTGTTTGTGTAAACTAAAAATCTCTTTACTCTGCTGACTACCAACAGTCATGATGAAAGTTGCCAAAATGTCTATTATCCTGGCATCTTACTTTTTAACACAAGCATCTGTCAGCTTCAAAATTTCCTTGAAACAGTTTGGTCCTCAACCCAATGGCTATATATTTTTCTGCCAGAAGTAACTAGGAGAATGCATTCTTAACAAGAATAGAGAAACACTTTCATATAGTATAAGGTAAAAAATACTTTTGAGGACATTTTAAGCTTACGTATTATTGCTAAAAATGAGAGGAAATTAATTCTATGAATTTCCAGATTCAGAAATACATTTAATGTAGTGCTGGTTGCCCACTACAGAGCCTAAAGAAAGAGCACAGCAAAATAAATAAATAAATAAATAAATAAATAAATAAATAAAAAAAATAAATAAAACACTTCCAAAGCCCTAATCCTCTGGATCATACATTGAGATTCACAGAAGGAAAGATGTGGAATTCACAATGCTATAGTTACTGATAATCATGTCCTTGCCCATGATTAACAAAGATGAAGGACTGTTCCCCAGACATCCTTTTGCAGATTGCCATGAAGTACAGTCAGGGTCACAGAAGAAACAGGGCTGAATTGATGGGTAATTCCAAGAGCAGTCTACAATTCCCAGGATTGTTGGGTCAAGGACAAATGCATTGCTCTAGAGTCATGTGTACAAGTTATCTTAGACTAAAACTATCTGACTTGTTCTGCATGGATCTTTCTCACAGAAGAAAAGAACTCAAACAATGAGGGTAGGAGGCATATTGCTTTGGGGGCTAGGAGCATGGGGCAGGGTGATGTTAAGAATTTTGAAACAAGGGTATGCTGTTTTAATGATTAGGTCACATAATATAATTATCATACTGGGATGCAGTTTTATAACTAAACGTCTATGAAGATAAAATTATATCTACTATAGGCAGGTGATGGTTAAAGAAAGACCCTAAACCTGGAAAGTTATATTCAGATATATAATGCAGGACAATTTATGCTTGTACTCCATCCACATTAAATGTCCTGGTGCACAAAAGGTAAAATTTAAGAGCTTGTTTGTAACATTGCTTACTGTAATGTATTGTGGCTGATCAATTAAGAGCTACTGGTATGCAATCTTAGAGAAGAAAGAATAATGCTTATCTGTGAACAACTCTAGGAAACAAATTCCAATTATACATGAGAGCTAAGAAAAAGTCATCCTCCACAATGATCAGATACATTTCCTTTTATGATTCATAGACTTCCTTAAGCAACCAGGAAGGCTTGTTTCAGCCTTCTTTGTGCCTTCTCACAGCCTCTACAGTACATAATATGCTTGTCTTCTTTTCTGACAAAAGCATTTTACCATTGGTATTTCTACAAATCCATCAACTCTGTTAGGTTTTGCACATCAGAACACGCCTGTAAGTGTTGATACCCAAGTGCATTTGATAGGGCATATTGACCATACTTGATTTGCTCGCTTATTCAGTGGAAATTCAAAATGGCAATTTTTATATTGTTACAAATTAATACACACATTGTACACTTACATGTATGCGACATTTGATCATGCAGGTGTACAGATAAATATAGGATTTTTAGTATTTTATGGTTGTTTATGATCTTTAGTGTGAACAGAAAGAGCCGATGATGACAGGATCTGACCCTGTTGTCCAATTACAACCTCACAACCGTGAACTTGCAGTACAGTTGGAACCATCATTTGTCTACCACATTCTTCTCCTGGTGCTCTGCTCCCAGGGAAACAGAAAATAAAAGGCTCGCGTCTTTTAATATTTCTTCTTTTCATGTTCACCATCACATTCTGCTTTTAGCAAACACCCATTAAAAGTCTGCCTTCTATTTAACCTCAGGATTTTCTTTGATAAGCTTATCCTAAAACGTTGTCCCAGAATTGTACAAGGGACATTAAAATATCTATCTGGGATTGCTTGCTTTGCCACTTCTATTGAAAATATATTTCCTGTAAAGTATGCATTTGCAATGGAAGCATATTTCTGACAGTGGCAATAAATTTCACTGTACATTCATAGTGTTCTTCTCCATAGTGAAATGACAGCCTTTTGGAACTTATGTGCATAAGGCTCTCCAGGGAATCTCACATCTATTATCAGTTTAGTGCATTGTATGGCTTTTATTTCCCTCCCTACCCCAGTTTGGATAAGGTTTTAGTCTCTCAGAACCATTCATGCACTTTAGGCTCCTAGGCGTCTGTCTGAGTTTCCTTCTCAACCAATGGCATACTAATATGTGACTATGTAATTGAATTTTCCACATATGCAGAAAAGTTGTAAAATAGATAAGAAGTAACATAAATAGATATTTAAAGGAAGGGAACAGATGGCCTTTTTGGAAAGATGTTCAGAGAAAGCCAAAAAATGATCAGCAGATGGTTTATATGTATGGGATGGTTTGATGATGGAAACTGAAGCTGGTGAGGCTCAGTGGACAGAGAGAGAACGTTACAATGTTGCCTAAACCCCTGAATTTTGGATCCTAAGGAAGATGAATTACAGATAACGTAAATGACATAGAAAAGTCAAACCATTAAAATGTGCCATCCTCACTGTAGGTTCCTGGTGTCCTGTGTGTGCATTTCACTTTTCCGTCAAAAGGAAATCACTGATATTAAAATTTCAAAAATTTTTAAATTAAATCTCTATGTATTTTATACAGAACATCTCAATCATGTTATTAAAATTTTGAGGAGGAAAGTTTCAGATATGAAGCCAACGGAACATATAAATCACAAATATTTCATCCAGAGCCCTAGCATATTAATGTAGCTTACTGTTTACCTTTTTTGGTAATATTGACACCTTTGTTTTACTAACTTAACCAATAAAATCTTTAAAACATTCACTATGTATCAGCTCATTTCTTTCTCTGAGATCTTCATTTTGCTAGAGTTTTTATGTGTAGAAAATGGACGATTTTGTTTATAATAAAATCAATGAATATTCTTCATTTCTTTGTGGTGATGTATTCATCACTGAAAGAAATGAATATGATGACTTTTCAAACATAAATTTCTAGATAACGCTTTAGCTTTGCAATGCAAACAATATATTATGGCATAAATATAAAAATATTCCTATTTTTCCCTGCTTTCTCTTCTTGCCTTCTTATGTCTCCATTCTGATAGTCGGTCATAGTCACTGTTTTTATTTTAATATATATGCTCTTCTGTAATTTTTTCTAACAATTTACATGTGTTTCCACATTTCTAAATTCATATTTGTGGATTGTATTAACATATTAATAATATTTGTTTACAAGCTTTCATCTCCATTAATGTGTTTGTTGTGGTTTGAATTAGAATGTTCCCCCATAGGCTCAAAGGATTTAAATATCTGGCTCCAGTTGGTGGTGATCTTTATGGAGGTTTAGGAGGTATGTCACTGCTGGAGGAAACATTATTTGAGGAGTACGTTAATAGTTCATAAGTCTGGGTCCACTTCCAGTCGGACTCTCTCTGCTTCCTGCACCTCATTGAAGATGTAAGTGCTCAACTTTCTACTCTAGCCAACACAGAGTTGTATTCCTCTGGAACCATACACCTGATCACCTCTTCCACCTGTAAGTTGCTTGGATATGGTGTTTTGTCACAGTAACAGAAAAGTAACTCATCCAGTGTGTTATGGTTCTATGTAGAAATCAAGTTCATTCTGATATACAATAAAATATTACAAAATGTTTTGATTTGTTTATTTTTATTTTATTTTGTGTGTTTGAGTGTTTTATCTTCATATATAAATGTATACCACATGCTAACAGAGGCCAGAAGAATGTGCTGCATTCCCTGAAGATGGAGTTACCTAAGGAAGTTAGATACCATGTGGCTTCTGGGAACCAAACCTGGGTCCTCTGCAAGAGCAGCCAGTGTTTCTTTTTTATACGAAACTTCTTAACCATCTTTATACTCCTTCCCCCATCGGTACCTCTCCATATCCCTGTCAACCAGATTTCATGCATTCTGCCATATATGTTAAGGTTTATTGAATCAAGTTTGGGTATACCCATGGCCCTCAGTTCAAGTTTATCCACTGGAGTCCAGCCAGCCTATCTAGTTACTCTCTTAGAGATCAAGTCTCCTTCACCCAGCTGTAATCAGATTGCCCCTGCTGCCCATTTTTCCAGTTCCATGCTGGCTTTTTGTCTGCTAGAGCTCACATGGGTCTTGTGCATACTCATATCATTGCTGTAAGATGACAGAGTTCCCAGAGGCCAAGAAGACTATTTCCTTATGTTCATGCACCAACCCTGCCCCTTCCTAATATTCGGCAATTGCCCCTGAGCCAAGGGTGGGCTTTTTTTCAGTGTTTATTTGGTTTACAATATATTCTGTATCTATTGTTGCTGAGTAAATGAATATGGGGCTTTTTGTACAGAAATAATTTCATATATATTTCCAAACTTACTTTCCTCTTTATTTTTAACACTTCAACTTTTTGATATGTTATAGCAATATTCAATAATTATTTCATTACAAAAGCATTTCTTAAATAAATATTTTATATAAAACTTACACACTAGGAGAAAAATTGACTATGCCAAAAATAACAACCATTTTATTTCTTCTGATTTCTTCCTATGTTGATAAAGCTTAAGTCCTTAGACATCCTAATAGTTATTCATTCCATTTATAAAATATATTTAGAATAGTCTTTTTCATTTGTGTGGTTTTAAGACAGGATCATCCAGTAACCACAACTGGTCTGAACTCAAAATGTAGACTACCATGGCCTCAGTCTCACAGAGATACCCATTTCTATGCTTGCAGGGTGCTCAGATTAAAGGTAGACACTACCACCCTGGCCTGAGAATAAACATTTTATAATTGCTGAACTTCATAATTGATTTCTTTAGTAACTATTCTGCATTTTTCATTTTTATCATAGTAAATGAAGGCTGTATGCCTTTTTTTCCCTTTATTTCTTTGTATAACAGTTGGTTTAAGTAATCCTAGTAACATATATGCCCCAAACCAATGCAAATTTAAAATATGAGTATCAATATTCAGAAGATTAGAGCAGGAGACAGATAAAAAGAGTACTGAATACTCTTTGTATTTTTCTCAATGTATATTTTTTATTGAAATGTGTACATTTCATACAATACATCTTAATCATATTTAAAGCCCCTTCTATACCTGTGCCCCCATAGACCTCCCCACTGGATTTCATGCATTCTGTCATATATAATAAGGTCTATCAAATCAAGTTTGTGTACCTATACTTCTCTCAGAGTGAGTTCCACTGGTGCTTGTTCAGCCTGTCTAGAGTCAATCCCCTAAAGCTCATCTCCTTCTCAAAATCCTATAATGATGAAAAATAACATTCAAAGTTTAAGAAAAGGGTCAGTGGACCTCAGGGTCCTTTTTAATAATTTGAGGATTTATTCCTGAATGAATCTGTGGAGAACTGCGTAACTGGCTTGCCACTCAGTCACCGGGCCCATTCTCCATTCTTTCCTTGGCTAGGCTTCCTCCATTGCTAGGGTTTCTTGTTTCTTTTGTGGTATTTATTAGCAACACGTTTCTATTTTTGAAATCTGTTCTTTTATGTAAGTAAAACACATAGAAGATTGTACCAATGTCCCGATTTTGGTATCATAAATTATTTGAATAAAGCATGTTATTCCCAGCCACTGTACATTTACCTTTTCGTGGAACCCATTGTTCTCTGCAAGGTCTCAGTTTGCCGCAGGTTTTTATGTTGTATTCTTTGTTTTGACAACCATTATTTTGGCTGTTCCCCTCCTCTGTTATCCTTACATATTTATTTTCATAAGTAGTTTGCACAGCTTGCATGGTTGTCCATACCTACATTGTCAGAACTTGAGAAGCCGAAGCACAAAGATCTATAGTTTGAGGCCATCCTAGGCTATATAAGACTGTGTCTCAAAAAGGAAAGAGAACAAAGTTCCTCTGGCCTGACTGTCCATGACAGGCTCTGTTGACTTCTTCAGCATTAGTTGTCCTGTGTGGATTTGGCTTCTCTTCCTCCCTTTCATTTCCTAAATAATTTTAATTTCCTCCTAGTGTTCATTAGATTTCTTTGATATATATTCATTTCTATATTTATTTTTCATAGTATTTCATTTTCATGTTATGTGAGTTTAGAAAATTAAAAAAGAACTTTACTCACTTGTTCGAGTGTTTCGTGCTTTCAAATGCAGTAGAATTTGTGCTTTATGAACAGTTTTCCTCTCCCATAGCCCTGGCAGCGGAATCAGATGAGACATCTGTTTCTTTGCAGGGATCAGCATATTTAGGAATTGGCAGAATGGTTTGACTGAAAATTTGCTAAATGTGATCACAGTGCTTTATAGACTTTCATCTTTTTCTGAAGAACATAAATATGGATTACATTTGACCTTTATCATGTTTGCGGTTCAAGTAGATTTACCAGGATTTAGGATGGTCAGGGGATAGACCAGGTTTCTCAGTTTATTTTGAGGAAGAAAATTCAACTATTCTCAAAAATGAAATAATTTTCTATTTATTTGTCATATTATTTGCAGTTTTCTATTCTCTATATAAAAGAAAATTGTATTACCTTTTCCATGACATTATAATGAAGGGTGTTTAAGATGATTCAAAGAAATAATATATGTTAAGTAATTTACTTCAAGCTTCTACTTTCTTAGTGTTGTGCTTATTTTTACATGTGTCTATGTGTGCATACGTCTGTATATATATTGCAATTTATACCTTAATTTTAATGTAATCAGTTTTCAGTAGTATTCTGGAAAGAGACAAGGAAATAATTTTAAGTACAATGTCCCATTTCCTCTACAACTTGTGCTCTTTGTGATAGAAGATACTTTCTCCCAGTGATATTTACCCCACATAATTAAACTGACATAGGAAATTATCCTTTAATAGTTCCACAATATAGGCTCAATATATTTTTCTGCTCAAACTCACTACAGCATATATTCTTAACTTGTGTTAGTATATCTGGATCAACTCACTGAATGAAACTTAATTCAGAACGATTGCTTTCTTCCTTTCATCGTTCATATAATGCCCTCGTGTGTTTGAGGTAAACTTCAATGCTTCCCCAATATGACTGCTATTTTTATCGTTTGTCAATGTTTTATTTCAGTTAAACTTTATCTACTGCCTTGAGTACATCTATCTGCACATCTAGTTGTCCTTCAGTTCGATTTTACGTTAGTCTCCTATTTCTGGACACTTTGTATTAAATTCCGCTTAGCTCTCATAGTCTCATTGGAATATGACATCATATTTGTAGGCTAAAAAGTTTTCTGGGAAAGAGCAGTAGCTATAAGTGAAATGGAAACTAAATTGACAGTAACATACTATTGTACAGATATTACAGAAGGAAAAGAAAACAAAGGGATAGTACACAATGCTGGCAAAGCTGTGGAGAAACTGGATTACTGCGCTGCTGCATTGCTGATAGGATGAAGTACAATATCTATTCTGAAAAAAAATAGTTTAACATATTTTTGTCAAGAAAACTATGTAGCTACTGCATGACAAAAATTATATTCCTGGGCATTCTTTTCAAAGAACAAACGCTTATGTTTACACAAATATTGTGAAGAAAAAATTCATACAAAAATTTATTTGCAACAACTCTCAACTAGAACAAGGCAATCGTCTTTCAGTAAAAAATAAACTGTGTTACATCATTACAAGAGAACACGTTTCTGCCATTAAAAGGAATGAAACATTAATATATGCAACACAGATATACCCTACAGCCTTATGCTAAGTAGAATTAAAAATCAATCTCAAAATGTTATTTGATGTATGATTCCCTTTCTGTGAAAGTCTCATGACAAAATTGTACTGATGAGAACAGAAGTGTCTTTGCTGAGACTGTGGTTGGAGAGGGCACAGCTGTAAATAGTAAGAACTTTAAGTGAGCTTTTCAGATGTAGAAAAATTTCATATCTTGATTTTGGTGAACATTTCACACATATACATACATGGCCGATTTTCGCAGAAGTAAGTATGTACCAAGGAGAGAATAGCTAAGTGCCAAAGCCGATGGGACCTGAACAAGGTCTACCGTGTCCTCAGTTGCTCTGGTGCCACTTTGCTGGCTTTGACCACAATCTTTGTTGTACACAAGCGCATGAGAACATTTGAAATGTTTTGTTCGTTTAAGCTTTCTTTGAAATGAAATACTGTTTATGAAGAGATCTATAGTGATTTCTTATGGCCAAGAGTGACAAAATGCAAAATTTTACCAAGGCATAGAATGCAAATCATAAAAGTAATTAGCTCTCTTAAATATCCTTCCTCTTTGCTTGTGTAAGTAAATCATCTTAGCAATTCTAAAACCCGCCCCGTTGTGCATGGCATGCTTTCTGTCTTCCTCCTCTTGAGCTGCTTTTTCTTTTTGTGGTATTGTTGCTACAAGGTGTTTCTTTGTTGCTCAGACTGAACTTAAACTCACCCTTCTCTTACCTTCTTTTTCAAAGTACTGCAGTTATAGGCATATACCACCAAAACTGGCTTCTTTTTTTTCCCTCTGTCAGTGTCTAATTCCCACTTCCCTTTCAAGACATGGACTAAACTTCTTTTCCTTGAAATGTTTCTCAATACCTGAGCATTGTTCATACCCTCCCATGTTATGACACGGTATTACAGATCTGTTTGATAGTGACCACAACTCATTGTGCTTTTCTATGTGTCTCTGTAGGTAGCAGTTTCCACATCTATGCCATGCACTGAAGAGGTGCACTGCATCTCTTCTAGTCTAGGTTCAGTCTAGGGGAGACAGTGTTCCTTCAAAGACTTTCTGAGCTCTGGGAACATTAAAGTATTTGAGATATGTTTTTGCAAGGATGCTATCCTTAGACTTGGTTATTGGAAATATTTTATGTTCTACTGCCCACAGTGAGTGCTGACTTTGCAGATATTATTTTTTCTGACCGCTGTAGTCTGACTGAGGCAGAACTTTAGTTCTTTTCAGAAATATTTTTAAAAGTAACCTTCATGGATCTAATAAACACTAATGCCATCTGTGCTTTTCTATAGCCCAGGGAAATTCTGTCTGGAGTTACAGGACATTTTGAATAGAGTTAGAAATATCTACAGTTCCCTTGGAGTTCATTATATTTTATTTGCCAGATATTATGTTTGTGGCATCTACTCCTTGCTTTTATGTGCGATTATAACCACAATTTAAAAGGCATTTGTTTTATATACAAGCACTTAGGTCAAGATCTCTGGAAGTCATTTTAGATTATCTTGGTTTTATGTGATAAAATCATTTTCTAAAAATGACTTTAGTGACAACATGACAGTGGTAATTGGCCATAGAAAACAGAAGGAGGAAAAGTGCATTGTGAATGAAGCAAATAATTATTTGTTGCATGCTATAATTAGCAATAATGTGTTGACATACTTATTAATTCTGAGCTTTCATTCTATCTACTCCCCATGAGTTTTATTATATTATTCTTATGCCTAGTAAGCTAAAGGCCATCATCCTCCCATAATAACTTTTTACTTTACCAGGGACAGCCCAGACTAAATGTAATGAGTGTTAATCACGAGAATTAATATGATTCATAAACCTTCCAGTGACATCCCAGCCAAATCCCACATCTTATATTACAGAGTTCTGCATGGAAAGCTCCGGCTGCTTCTCTGGCCTAATTTGATATCCTCCCTTTGCTGTTATATTGCTCATTTCTTTCTGTTCTGCCAACAATCCAAACTTACTGTGGTTTTTGGATTTCACACTGTTTTTCTTGTTGAGAATGTAGTACCTTTAGCACCATGTGGGGCTTCCCCTACGTATTCAGATCTGACTAAGCATCTTGTTTTCTTAATATCTCACTGTAAGTAATTCTTCACTGTTCCTTTGCTGAATCCATTTTGGAAGAGCTCCGTAAGGCTGATGGAACACACCAGTGTTGTATTTGTAGATCAAACCTTGTCAGGAGTATTTGTATCCCAGAAGGTAGAAAATACTGTATATTTGGGTTTTGTTTGTTATGGAGAGTTGGTTCTTTAAGAGTCACCTGCATGGTACTGCATAGATCGCCTATTTATATGGAGCACTATTTATACTGTCACCACTTTAGCCTTTTATGTCTCCTGTTAGAAATCTGTATTTGGATATCTATCTATTTGGATAGGATATGAACAGTGTAAGAAAATTTTCTTTTGTGTCCATTTACAATACTAGTGATTTCCCATCAGAATAAATGTATTCTAGGAATACGCTCAGAGGGCATAAAATGGCTCTGCTAGTCTAGGCACTTTCATGACCTGAGCTGGATACCAGGACCCACATGATATAAGGACAGAGCAGACTCTAGCAAAGTTATGGAGTGTGTGCAATTAAAAACATTCAAAATAAAGAAATATAATAAAAAATTTCAAGAAATTCCCAGTTTGATCTATTTATTGTTTAGAATTGTTAGTTTCAGTATTTTTAAATATCCATCAGCTGACACTTTTCTTTGAAGCACTCATTCTGTGAGTGATGTGCTCAAGCTATGCAGGCGATATTATTATTTTATTTCAATTAAAGTCAAATGTCTTCTTTGAGATAACTAGCTAGATATGCTTTATCTAGGATATGAATTTCAGTCAGAAGAGAGAACTTTTAAATCCCTAAATCATCCAAGAAATCTTTTGAATTCTTTCATGTCAAGGTTAATAATTAAATGTTTAATACCTCTTTAAGCTATTAAGCTTGTAATAAAAAATGCAATATTTTAACCCAATTTACTCGATTAAAGAACAATCCCAGTTGTTATTTAACATGAAGAATTGCACTGATCTGCATTTCATTACAGAGTACCAAAACGAATATTTTGAAAATGAAAAGAAGCCTATTTCTCCCTTTTCAATAACCTAATATTGTCTTCATTTCCTGATACGTGTTGATCAACATCATGTACTGTGTGTCTGATATGGGTCACTACCATTTCCTTTGCTGAACTGCGTAGACATCGTCAGTAAATAACTAGACAATCAGGTTAAATTGAAATGAAGGTTTTGGATAGTAATTTTTTTTGTTGTTTCGGATAGTACATTTCCAGCAGTAATTCTCTACTTTCTGAACTGAATTTTGCCTTGGTGTGCAGATGAATGATAATTTCAAACTTTATTTGGCTTATGATATTATTCTTAGTGCTAAGAATTCATGCTTAAATTAAAAAAATAAAAGATAACATTGATATAGCTTTGTTCAATTTCCCTAAAGGATAAATGAAAAGGTCTGCTCTGTAGCAAAGGTCAATGCTTCTTTTAAGAATATTGTTAAGACATTCTGGAGTTTCTTCTTTCATTCTATTCAAATTAATGATCTCGTGATGATAAGATTTGAAGATAAATAAATACGGAAAGAATAGAAATCCTAGACTGATGTTTCATCACCTAAGGAATGAATTTTCTTTCTATGTGAACTCCCTCTGAAGCAGGATTATAGGGTAGACATAACATAGTTTATACTGATCTTTAGTATACACCAAATCCAAGCTGTGGGGCAGCTATAAAATTCCTTTTACTTTCTGAGACCCAGTTAAACCAAGATCTGGCTTTTCTGAAGAAGTAAAACTGCACTAAAATGCCGATCAGTTTTATTGTTAAACTTCCAATGAAGTTGTTCATTATTTATTTTTAGGTACACAGTTGCTAAAATCTAACTCTTACCTCATATATTGGGAGCAATGAACTTCACTAGGAAATCATCGTTCTTTATAACAAGTCAACCACAGCAGAAAGCTGCAAATATTTATGGAGTCCTTACTTAATACTGCACTCTGGCTAATGCTGTGCAGAGTTCAAAAAGGAATAGGAAGGCATTTTACCACTGTAAGGGATGAGTCTGCTTAGAATAGTTGAAATTTACATACATAATAAAGAAAGGAAGATGGAGGAAACGATCAATAAATTATAACATTGGTGAAGATTATTTAGAACACAATACCAATACATTGTAAATGGAAATCTCTAAAATGAAAGAGAAAAATGAGGGAAATTACCTGTTTAATTAACATTGAGATTTATAGTTTGAAGTAACCTAGGTCTGAATTCTAACCTGTGTTGAATGAGAAGCAAAGATATGATTGAAATATTCATAGAATGAGTTTCTCAAGAGACTGTAGGCATTGTGAAGCAAATGTGTATCTACTCTATATATGAAGGACATTGAAGAGAGAAGCTGCAGAGTGGAAGCCTATTCGAAGTGGTTCAGGATGTGAAGACCCGCATAGGGGAGCGATGGAATTAGAGGGTCTGTGAAGGAACAAAACCAAAACCATCACCTTAGTAAGAGAAAGAATGAGTTCATCAAAGTAGACCTAGCAACTGCCTTGGTTTGAGAATTCACTGCTGTATGAAGATTGCTTCCCAATAGGAAACAAGTCAAAGTGAAAAGCTGGAAGTAGGCAGAAAATAAGATGCTTTGTCTTCAAACAAATGTTAATGTTAATTTGGTAAAGGAACTCTACATAAAATTTCTCCTTATAACTGACTTCAGATATTATAATAAATTATATTTAAAATTCAATAGAATTTTCTTATAAAAGAATTATAACACAGGCTCAGAAATGCAGTTTCAGGAGCTAGAAAATTGGAAAGGAATGGAAAAGAATCCTGGGGGTGAGTAAAGAAGAAGGCACTCAAGGAAGGGGAATAGTACAAGAGGTGTCTTTAAGCAGGAAATGGAGAAAATGGAGGATATTTTAACTGGGTTAGAGAAAAAGGAATTCCAAACAGGAAGAAGGAGATAAATAATGTTGAGATGGTATGAAAAACAAAAAGGAAATGATTAGCTCATAAACATACTGAAAACTGCACTATATGAGTGTATGTCTATAGTTGAATGTCATGCAACAGAAATCATAGTTCCAGGCAAGGGAAATGTCCCTTCTAATTGTTGACTAGGGCAGACCAAAAGATACTCAAATAATACAGACTATTGCCACAACCCTTACAGCCTCCCAGAAATTGATAAGACCCTATTGAAGAAGATTTAACATACTTTGGTTATAGGGTTTGGAGTAATTGATTTGGAAATGACATGGAAGTCTCTTCCCTGGAGGGTGGCTCTCTTAGTATCATTAGATACTATATAAATTGCCAAGAGAGAAAACCAATTAATGTTCCTATCTAACTGTAAAGCCTACAAGTGACAATGACCAGCCCAGCAAATAATCTCTATTGGTGTGGTTATGACATTTTTATCTCTGGGGTGATCAATAGCTGTCTAATTGATCTTAGGGACTATCAATGGGAGGGAACACATTGCTGGAGATGTCATAATCCTAGAGAAAAACCCATTTCTGTTACTTCCCTAGACTGACGCAATTTCTTACTATATTCTAAATATGAGTTGTTATATTTGCAAACAAATGTACCTCTCATCAAAGATTCTGCTTTTTGCAACAGATAGAGACTATTATAAAGTTACAAAAAGAATCAAATGCAGAGAGTACGTGTGTGAAGTACCGAGGCCTATGTGACATTGTAAAATCTGATTTAAGTCTCGGAGAATATCATGGAAGAGGGAGCAGAAAGAACATAATTGAGAAGGACAAGACAGCTGCTGCTACTTAAGGCATTCAAAACATGGCAGGGAAGGTATATCAATGAACTCTCCGAAGTATGGTTGTGTCACAAGATTTGTACATTGAAAAATCAGTTGACATACCAAGGTAGATGGGGGCATTTCAAGGAACCCCAGCCCAAGATGAAGAGTTAAGAGCTGCAGTCAATCAATGGATGTTAACGGAGCAAGAGACAGTTAATTCTAGAGATTTGTTCCTTGTGAGTTTATCTAATTTCAAGTAGACATTCCTAAACACAGGTACACAGGTGCACCGCTAAATGGACCCTGTAATATATATATATATATATATATATATATATATATATATATATAAATGGACCCTGTAATATATATATATATATATATATATATGTGTGTGTGTGTGTGTGTGTGTGTGTGTGTGTGTGTGCGCGCGTGTGTGTTCCATTTTATATAAATAACAAAAATAATCAAAGAAGAGGCCAAGAAATTGAGAGGAACAAGAAATTGAGAGGAAGTTTGAGGACATGCGGGGATTTGGAGAGGGCCTAGAAAAGATGGAAATATTGCCAAGACTATATTCAAATATAATATTCACCAAAATAATAGTTTTTAAATGATATATGTATTCTGTCAACTAGGAATAGACATATTGACATTTTCTGTGTAGCATCAGACACAATATTTTAGAATTTGAGTGTGGTATACTCGATCACAAGTGGTTCCTGGTGTCACAGCCATTAATTATACATAAATGAATGAATGTGGTTATTTTTCATAGTACTTTACGTGGTAAAACAGCTGCATGTAACTTAGAAGTCATAAACCATATTTTTCCAATCCTTGAAATACATTGTATCAAATGTATTGAATGCCTGTATACAAATATCCATAATTAGTGTGTTGGTAAATAAATATGCACACATTCTCATATCTATTTGACATCTATAGATGTCATTGGTTTGGAGTATTGATGGTAAATTTTACCTACACATGTAATAAACATAAGAAGCAATCAGTAAATATTACTATTCTGTCCAATCCCCCTTTCAAAATCCTATGTTGAAGCCTAATATTCAACATAATGGTATTTGGAGATAAAGGCTTTGGGAATTGTATACGTCATATGGGTGGGTTGAGCCCTAAGGAATGAGAGTAGAGCCCTTATAAGAATCGTAGGTGAGAACTAGCTTCCTGTTTCTGTCAGGTAAGGAAAGCAAGAAGAGAATCCACAATCAAACCCAACCAGGCCAGCACCCCAATCAGGAAGTTCTTTAAGCTCTCCAGGTTGTCTGCATTTGTTAAATTAGTCCAGATCTTATAAGCCTACTTGCGGTTTGTTTATGTGATCCACCGATCTTCTTTTGTCCTTCCCAAAGATCCATATAGATATTTGGCCTCCAGCACCTGTGCTCATGTTGTCACTTTCCTGGAGCGGAGCTAGCAGATAGTAGGCTTAGATTACCTTCTTTTCCTTGTTGATACAGAGTTTATTAGATTAACTGTGGTTTTGTTGTGCACTTTGGTCTTGACTTTGATAATTCATGAATGTACATGGTGTTGGTGTTGAACCTTTTAGTAGTGAATTTTGATTTACGGCAAATCTGTAATTCTGATGTGCTTTTCCAAAATACTTTTGCTGGCTATAATGGTGCAGTATGTTTTATAAACTTCATTTTCCTTATCTTAGAAGGAATAAAATAACTCCGTCTGCTCTAAATGAACTTCCAGTTAGCTCAGATATTACCACTGAGCATATTTCCTGTGGTTCTGTAAAATGTATTATCAACACCTGCTCTTTTTAATCTTAACCCTCAAATAACCAAAACAACTTGCATTTTTTATGAAGTCACAAGATTTTTCTTATAAATGACTTACTTATTATGAATTTTGAATCACAGAAGACAGTATTGTAAATTTTATTATTCAAAGGTGAAAGATGATAGAATACCATTCAATAAATTAATCTATACACATTCTTTTCTGGTTCCCTTTTTGAAGGCGGAGCCAAGCATTCCATTATTATGAATGCAGACCTATGTTACAGGACCTGAAATTCCCTTTCAATTCTTGATATAAATGTGCAATAAGGCAATTTTTGTTGAAAGTAAGAAAGATGTCTTCTGCTTTGTGTCATCACAAGTCCCATCCCTATTTCATGTCTTAATATTGGCTGAAGAATATTTTTAGATTCCTTTGTATACAAATCTTCCTAGACAAATTGGCACTAAGTTGTCCATGAGATTTTTAAAAAGTGAGTCAATATGGAAGCTAAAGGCAAATGCATTGATTCTCACCTCAGAATACCGTTACACGGTCAGTTTGCTTGCTTACTAGATTGCTTCTTATATGTTTCATAATGAAGGTCAGAAACAGAAAGGAAAATGCAATTATAAGAACTTCATCCTGTATTTTCTCCCTTTCATCTTTTGTCTGTGTTGTCAGTCAGTACATCAGACTGGAACATCTCATCAATGAAGGTGCACATTGGAGCTGTTTATAGTACGTTAGTGATATTTTATTTTTAGATATTTTATATTTTTTACATAGTTTGTTACTAGTTTTTGAGACAGAAACTCACTCTAGACTATGCTGGCCTTGAACTCACTACTTATACCATGGTGGCCTTGAAACCATGGTAGTCCTGCCTTATTCTCTAGAGTGCAAGGGTTACAGCAGGGACTTAGATGCTGTCTGCTGGCAGCAGCTTTCCTTCCCCTCACTTTCTTTTTAAAATACTTTTAATTGATTCCAGAATTTCATACAATGTATTTTGATCACATTCAGACCTCAAGTTCCTCTCCAATCCCTCTCCACTACATCCCTTATTCCATGTCCTATCTATCATCTATCTATCTATCTATCTATCTATCTATCTATCTATCTATCATCTATTTATCTATCTATCTCTCATCTATCATCTATCTACCTACCATCTTTCTTCTTTCTTTCTTTTCTTTCCTCTTTCTTTCTTTCTTTCTTTCTTTCTTTCTTTCTTTCTTTCTTTCTTTCTTTTCAATTTGCTCTTTAAGGTCCCACTGATTGCAATCCATGTCTCCTAAGTGCTCCTGGGTGTGGGTCTATGCCCTGGACTCTGGTCAACCTATCAGGAGTTAACACCAGTAGTGAACACTGACATAATATTAAATAGACATAATATTAATCTGACTCACAATGAATTATTCTTATATCCCTTCACTTTCTTTACAGAAGACTGAACCCATGATTAGACTTTAAACTGTTTCCCTGTAAAATATAGAAAAACTGATACTATCTATGTCCAGTTATTTTAAAAAAAGACTTCTTGTTTCCCTTCTCATTTGTTTAGAATGCTTGCAGGGGTCAGAAGCAGGGGCATCTACAGAAACATTAATACCCTAAAGCAACTGTTTCCTCAGGATGCCAAACTTTGGTATCTATGCCACTAAAATAACATGTATTTTGAACTTATTGAATCTTCATACATAAGCTAATATTAATGTTTTAATGATTAATTTTTTAAAAATCTACTAAACATAGATTTGCTATGCTTAAAGATAAAGGCATGAAAAATAACATTTTCAATTAAGGAACCTTTATTGTAATCTTGAAAACAGAGAAGCAAAGACATAATACTAACCAAACATTATAGTAATATGGTCCCTAAATGTCAGAGTACAAGTTGTAATACTAAGGTAGGAATGCTATTTTTATTTAAAGAAAGAATATCTGGCATCCTTTTTGAGCAAACTTATTTTTATTATATTTTCAGAGAGAGGTTTCTAATTTGTTTCTTGAGCTGGTATTACACTTCTGATTGCACACAATCCTGTTACCTCAGTCTTTTAAGTAACCAATTTATAGACACACGCTATTCCACCCAGCTATACATAGACATGTTGTTATATATTAGTATGCATTATCAGTTGCAATGGTAGCTTTCTACATATCGAGATTAAATCATGTGCCAGAAATTATGAAAGTGACATTTTATGCTGCTTCTACATAGAACAAGGATGTTTATGAATAATATAATTCTATTGTTATTATGTTATTCTACTATGTTAAACATTTCTATTCCTAATTGATTGTTTAAGTTAATATGACATTTAGGTCAATAAACTCAGAAGAAAAAAACTAGGTAGATTATAAACTGGGATTCTGCATCAAGAGTTAACTCCTTTATTATAGTTCCCTGTACAGTTACATTGGAAGGTAGATGTATTTAAGATTCATAACTGACAATGTGATGCAAACATCAACATGCATTAACATTGTCCTCTGGCAAAATCCTGTCTTATTCTCTGCTTTGATGGAAATTCATGCTGAATGAGCTTGTCTCATTAAGACAACTCATAACATAAAAAACAGCTAACAATTGTCTTGAGTAGTGTTTCTTCACAAGCGTTTCTGAATGAGATAATTGGTAATTTAAATGTGTTTGCGTGGACATGTGACTTTAAAAGCAATTGAAAATAAATTTAACCCTTTATCTTTTTGTAGTCTCAGTTCACATTTGCTGAGTTTGTTTCCCTATAGTTAATGAAAATTAAAATATTTAGCCTTGTACCTTAGAAAATTATTTCAGTATTTGAACAAAATCTAAATTTAATGTCTCAATTATCACATTATCTATAGATTTGAGTCTTCTCTTCTGCCCCTTGGCCATGAGGTAAGTGACTTTGCTACACTGTGGATCTTTCAGCCTATATGTCACCACGATAAAGGTAAAAAGCCATGGGGCCAACTCTTCAAAATGAAATCTCTAAATCTAGGAGCCCATAGAAAACATTTTCCTTTAATAAAGTGAGCACCTCAAGTATTTTTATAGTAATAAAAATTACTAGCATAATTTCTATATGTCTGCCTACCACGACCCTCATGAAGATCAAAGAATTTACTACATGATTTTGCTTTTCAGAATAATTTTCTCTGAGGATCCCATTCTTTAAATCATTTCTTATTCATAAGCCAAATACGTAAAGCACATAACCTCTGAGCTACCTGCAGAAGATCTGTCACTACAGTTTTACATTTTTAATGCCTAATACACGGTTTTACAACAATATGCTCAATCTAATACAAGCCTTCGATACTACCAAAGAATAAATGTTTGTTTTCTTGTGTTCTATTTTCATCTACCCTTTGTTCAATACTGGCAAATCTTAATTCCTCTGTGTGTCATAGACGTCACTAAATATTTTGTAGTTAAATACTATGTCATAGGAAGAAGAAATGAATAGTTATAGAATACAATTAAACTGTATGTCCATGTGTTAGGAGTATTGGTTGCAAATGCTATAGAGTCTGATCAAATACATTTGAAAACTGATGTTTTTATTTAGGAAGTCACACACATTTACTCCATTACTTCTCAGAGCAGTGCCTGTGCTGTTAGGTGTTATTATTTTCCCAAAGTTATCAACATAATCATTGAACTTGATAAAACAGAAATGTACTTACCATATTGCTTAATCTAAGAGACCCCCATAATATTTGTCTTTTAACTGGTACTCAACAACTAAGATGATTGAATTGAAATCTTTGGGAGGTGGATTCGGGGCCCCTCATTACTAAGCAGCTTTTGTCTTGTGGTAGACAGCCTCTGCTTTTTGGCATACTTTCTGTAATATAAGTCATTTTTATAAACACCAAAACACAACAATCACCACGTAACTAAACTAAAGCCTAGATTCCATTGCTAGTAGAACAAGTGACAAGTTTTCATTTAAACTTTCCTCCTATTTTGACATCTAGAGAAGAATTCTTTCAAAAGTAAGCAAATAGTCCCCAATAGAAGACAAATATATTTGCATGTCTCAGGGTTCCCCCCATTTGTTTTATTGCCTCTTAATGTTTTCTTTGCAAGATATGTTTAATATAGACAATCACTTACT
Organism: Eospalax fontanierii; assembly: GCA_035773235.1. NCBI lineage: Eukaryota > Metazoa > Chordata > Mammalia > Rodentia > Spalacidae > Eospalax > Eospalax fontanierii. The sequence continues at coordinate 74,657,091 of CM069526.1, forward strand.
TTTAGCAGAACAGAGGGGTTATTAAACTTTATTGATCTTTCTAAGGTCATTCCAAAAGAAATTTCCACTCTGGCCATTTTAAGTGTTTTAATATAATTAACTATTAGCTTGTATTCATTTTTGCCCTTATTGAGTAATGTACACAGGTGCTATTTTAAATGTTGCACACGTTTATTTACCCCTGGATTTCATAATAGAGATAAATCTATATTTATTTCCTATATGAGAAATAAAGGTTGCAAAATATTATGGAATTTTTAGTCTGATTCCAAATTACACTTTCTTCAATAATGAAAATTAGAAATTAAAAATAAAACCTGGTTTATGTCTACCCTTGACTTCATCATTTTACTCTGAAATAGCAAGAAATTATCTTCTATATTAATTTGTTTTTTCTCTATCAGTTAATTGCTTAAGATACTTTGTAAAAGCACAATACAAACTAATAGAATAGAAGTTACCTCATAAATACTTAAATTTAGAGTCTGTATTTCAATCTATATAAACTTTTTCATGAATTTGTGAAATGAATGCATTCCCTAGGTAACTGATTACTTCAAAGAGACAGATGCTAGGGATTATAATATTGATATCTAAGATCACAAATGATTTTGTCCTTGTGACAGTATTGGATGAGCATAAGCTAGTGTTTAGCTTTAAGACTTTCCAAATGCTTATCATCATGGGGAAAATTGAATCAATATTAATATCAGTATTTTCCTTTATAGAGTTTAAATTCATTTCTATATAATGTTATAAAACTCCATCCAGCTAATAAACTTCATCCATGACATTATCTATGAATTACATATTCACCTTAAATGTTCCATTGGTCCTTGTAATTGTTGTTCATTGAACAGTATTTACTGAGTGTCTATTATTTTGTAGACTCTAGGATGTATCAGTGAACATAAAAGTCAGAAATTCATAAAAATTCAAGGTTTGGATATTGAGATCAGCCATAAAAAATTCATTTTATGGCTTATGAGAATATTAATAATTTAGAAGGAAATAAACTAGAGGTGGTAGGTGAAAGTTTGAAGAATAGGGATGAGTTTTAATTGAGTGATATGATGAAGATATATCCAGAAAGAGAAATGCGAAAATGTTTGAAGCAGTTGAAGAAATGAGTGAGTTGTAGATCTAATGAAAAATTCTCCATTCAGAGAAAAGAATAAGGTGACAAGTGTGCTGAATGAAGTCAGAGCAGAATCCTGTGAAAGGGATTTGGAGAGGAAGAAGAGTGGGAGAAAGAAAAACATTTGCTCAGTGTTGTAGGGCTGGGAGGCCAGTGAAGTTTTGCACAGATGGTGTTGTAACTTTCATGGCCATGTTGTCTGTCTCGTTTACCCCACTCTTGTGTTCACAGGGTGATTTCGATTGGAGAAATGTCCTCTGTGAGTCCACGTCTTAAAGTTTTAGTCCGTACAGCACTGTGACTGCAAAGGGGTGAACTTTTATGGATTGGGGCCTTGTGAAAGGTCCTGACATCTGTCATGGTGTGTATGAAGGGTAGAATGTGGGACTGCAGGTGGACTCTGCAGCTCTTCCTGTTGTCTCCTGCTGTCTGGATTGTTCTGCCATATGCTGCCACCAAGATGGACAGTTTCATCAGTGACCAAAAGAAATTCAACTTGGGACTGACAGTACCAAAATGATAAACAATCATAATAAATTTGGTAACAGAATTGTTTCTGATATTTTGTTTCTGCATAATGCAAATAAATACAGATGGCAATGTGGTAAGATATAATATGTAAGTAACTGAATATGACTGAATTCTAATACATAGAAATATGTTCTGAAAGACTATGTGGTGAGAAATTTTTCTGATTCCATTGAAGACCAGTAGAAAATTTTTCTTCTTAATTTGATGGTAGGAAGAGTTTGGAAGTTTGTGAAAAATTACCACACACTTTTTATATTCATTCCATCGAGAGTGGCGCTACATTTTACTCTGAAGTTGGCTGGGCCACTGAGTTCTTTAATATAGTTACAAGCTGCTATATGGTTTCTAAGTCTAGTGCATAAAATAAATAAGCAACCTCCACTTTTTCTTCTTTTCTTGTTGTTATTGTTCCATTTGAATGCTTTATATGGTGGATGATCAGAGTCCTTTATGCTGCCAAATCTGATCTAGAGTTAAGTATGTAGTCCAGACTGGCCTTGGACTCATCATCCTTTCAACTCAGCCTCCTATGTTTTAGGATTACAGGCATGTGCCAGGAGACTGACTTGTGTTATTCTCAGGATCCTGACTCTAGAAAACCCAGCTGTCATGTAAATAAGCTGATTATTTTTGGTCTGCCATATTGGAAAGACCCTATGAAAAGGATTCAATGAGATAGAGTTATGTCTGATGAACCCTAGCTTTCCCAGAGTCCTATCTTTGTGCTATAGCAGCTCAGGCACTAAAGCTATAATCACGCAGTAGGGTTTTTGACTTCATTTATATATGATTACAGTTACCAAATAGTCAACCTAAATTGACCCAACTGAGACTAATTGATTCCCAGGACCTTGAGACAGTAAGTGCATATTATCTTATAAAACCCCTCTGTCTCTGTAATATTTGTTCTAAAAGCTAAATAACTTAAATAAGTAAACTTTTGAATATTTTGAAAAATGAACTGAAGTATATGAAATTAATCTACATTATCAGTGTTTCTTGACTTTGGGGTAGGTGAGGAGATAATCAAGAAAGCAATTTTGATGTTATAGATGGCAGACATTAGTATCTCGGATTAGAGTTTACTCAGGGAGATTCGTAAGGATAAAGCACATTCTTGTCAAGTGAAGTTTAAAGGTGTAGGCCTTAAATTTTTGCTATATATTAGATATGCAAGTTGTATATCCATAAATCCAAAATCAGAAATATGAAACGCTATGAAATCTGATGTGTTTAGAATACTGGCATCATGACACAAGAAGAAAATTCCAGACTTGACATTTCATCGTGGGTCACTCAAAAAGCAAATATGCTAAAATAATAAGTTTATCTTCAGGCTGTGTGTCTAAGGACTATATGAAATATAAATGAGTTTCATGTTAAGAATTCGGATGCTTTTATACGTTATCGCATTATGCATATGCAATTATTCCAAAATTCAAAAATAAAACTAAATTCCAAATATTTCTGGTCCTAACATTTTGCATAAGGGCCACTCAGTCTTTATACAATAAAATAAAGGATGGAGCAAAAATGTCACTCAGAGATGTGAAAAAATAAAGGAGACACTGGCTTAAAGATAAAAAAAAAATCAAGACCTGGATTTCAGATTTGTTAAATATTGGTGCTCTTTACCAACAAAACGGAGAAAACAAAGAGAAAGACAGAGGTATTCCTAGCTGTCCTGGCCATATCTTATCTGGAGATGTAAGTGAAAAGTGCTAGAGTATTAACAATTTTGAGTCATGAAAGTTGATGAAAGCACAAGGGGGAGATACGCAGGCCAAGCCATTTGAGCACTTACATTTGAAGAGAGCAGGCAGTTGAGGCAAGTTTGTCAAGGGTGCTCAAGTCTAAAGAGCTGGAGACAGCAAGAAAGACTGAAGACTGAATGATCTCTAAGGAGGTCACGTGGAAAGAGAACCAATGCATGAGCCAAGATATGTGTTTGTTAGGAAACTGAGCATCAGGATACTGTGAAGAAGCAAAAGCCATGTTGTCTCCTTTCATAAAACTGCTACTTCTTCCAGTCTATTTGATGGGTCAATGCCAGTAAACCTTAGCAAATGCTCCGAGCTGTAAATGTAAATTCATCCATTTTCTGTATCAGCATGTATTTGGGCCTTTGTGAGGATAGTTTACTATAATGATAAATAAAAGGAAGATTGGAGTGTTTCAGCCTCTTCTCTGTGTCCGATGCCATATGCCACTTTAATATCTCTTTAATTTTGAATAAAGACTTCTACAGAATACAAAGTCTATACCAATCTGTACTGTTCGTATTGAGAGGCCAAATGTGTATTAGTGTATTAGGGATAGAATATTAATTTTTTTACATATGTCATTGTGCGTGCACACATACACCAGGGCATATGCAAAGAGGTCAGAGACAACTTTCAGGAGTTGGTTCTTTTTGACTAAGGGATCAAACTCAGTTCATCACGCCTGGCAGCAAGTGCCTGTACTCACTGAACCATCATATCAGCCTGTGATAGCACATTTTTATTACACATTACATTTGGTTGCAGATTAAATTATGCAAGCTGCAGAAACAAATTAGTCCAACTCTCTTATATTTTTCTCCAGGAGAACAAAATTAAGCATTACTTTGCTGATTTTTCTCTGATATATGGCCACAGGCATTTATTTTAAACAAGATTGTAATGTCATAGACTTATTATTATATGCCATTAACTGTGCTCATATTAACGTAAAAGCAAAATTAATGCATGATATTAACACACAGGATTTGAAAATTTAAAAAAAATGCATTGAGACTCTCAGTGATTGAATTTATCAGTAAAGTTCACTTTTCAGATAAACACCTAACAGGCCTCATGATTAGAACCTGAAACCTGCCTTGTTACTCATTTAATAATCTGGAGAATTAAAATCATTCTTTCTTCTACCAATATATGAAATAAATTTACATTCAAAACTTTTTACTGAATCATTGTGTGTTTCATACATGAACATCTCAATCAGTCTTAATCGCCTTTTATCACTTTCCACAACGGCACCTCCCATAACTCCCCAACTGGAATACATACGTTTTTCATCCGTGTTAAGGACTATTGTGGCAAGTATTTTACTGTGCTTGTGGCTTATTTTATTTGATTCTAATATCTCTGTGCTTAGCAGTTTAGTGATAATTTCTTTTTATAATTCTTTGTGATTGCAATATAGATTTACAGTCAGTCCAAACACACTTTCAAATAATGCCATCACAAAAGCCAGGCATAATGGTGCATACTTTTATTCCAGCACTCAGGAGGTAGAGGCAGGCATATCACTATGAGATCCAGGCCAGCATGGGATAGTCTACATACCCTGTCTCATAAAAATATATAATAAGGCCATAATACCTCATAGTATGTGCTATAGTTTGGATCTGAGCTTTCTTTCAAGGCCCTTTATTACTAGGGAGTATTAAAAACTTTAAGTCTAAATGGGAGAAATTAAGTTCCTGTGGTGTGGCCTTGACTCTAATTGTGATCCTCATCCTTTTCTTTCTCTTTGTTTCTCTCTGTATCTCTGTCTATGTCTGTGTCTCTGTCTCTCTGTCTCTGTCTCTGTCTCTGTCTCTGTTTCTCTCTCTTGACTCTAATTGTGACCCTCACCCTTATCATTCTTTTGTTTCTCTCTGTGTCTCTATGTCTCTGTCTCTCTGTGTCTCTCTCTATCTCTGTGTCTCTGTGTCTCTGTGTCTCTGTCTCTCTCCAGTACACAAAGGAGCCTCCTTTCTGCATTGATCCCCACCATGATGAACTGCATAGCCATAGCCCCAAAGCAATGTGACCTGTAGTTCATGGACTAAAACATCCAAAACTGTGAGCAGAATTAAACCTTTCCACTTTTAAAATTGACTTACCTCAGCTATTTGTTACAGTAATGGAAATCCACCTAGAATGCGTTCAACATTTATAATAGTAGCACTGTAATTCTTTTATGTCTCTTGAATCATTGTTTCATTCATTTCACTTATAAATGAGTAAACACAAATATATGTGTTTTTGTGAAATATCTATATTTGTGATATATCTATATCTATATCTATATCTATATCATCTATACCTATACCTATATCTATATCTATATAAAATGTAGTTTCTAGTAATATCTTGAATCAGCTATTATCTGCTAGATGCAAGATAAAGAAAAGGTTTTATCTTTATTCCTCCAAAATTCCTTCTTTTTAAATTTGGAACTAAGTTTATAAACCATATTTTCTGTGTGTATCTTGTAAACTGTATTGTTAGCAACAAATTACCTTATTTTTCCCTGAGAATGTCTTTATTTTCCTTTCACTTTGAAGGATAATTTCAGAGAGTCTACGATATGGAGGTTTCTCTTTTTCTGCCCTGTCAACATAATTTTCAGCTCTACCTGCTCCTAGAGTTGTGATTTCTGAATAGAAACATGTTTTTGATCACCCCTAAATAAAGGTATTTTTTCCTTCTTTCCATCAATGCACTTCTTTTTGCCTAGACATTGTGGCACAGGCCTTTAATCCTAGCACTCAGGAGGCTGTTGCAGATGGATCTCTATGAGTTTAAGGACAATCTGGCCTATATAGCAAGTTCCAGGCTAGCTAGGGCTACAAAGTGAAACCCAAAACAAGAACATAAAATAAATGTGTTTTCTATTCAATTATCTTACCTTTCCTTTTCTTTTTATCTCTCTGCCCCCCACCCCCCACACCTGGTCTATATGTCTAAGTACAGTTTTGTCTCAGTATAGTTTTTTTTTTAATTTTTAACTTTTTATCTTGTGTGTATGAGTGTATTGCCTCCATGTATGTAAGTGCACCCATTTCATGTAGTATTCACAGAGGTAAGAAAAGGGCCTCAGATCACCTAGAACTGGAATTACAGATGTTTGTAGGCACCACGTGGATGCTGGGAACCAAACTGGGTCCTCTGCAAGTGCTCTTAACCAATAAGCCATCTCTTCAACCCAGTTTATACATATAAATATTACATTTATATATAGTTTTTATATACATACATTTTAAATATATATTTAAAATTGTGTGTACGTGTATATATCTGTTTGTATATGTATGCATGTGAGTGAAGGTGTCAGCTGAAGCCAGAAGAGTATACTAGATTAGTACATAGATTAGATTAGTGCATGGAGCTAAAGCTATTGATACAGTGTAGGTTCAGGGAACTGACCTCAGATTCTGTGCAAGATCAGTATGTCCTCTGAACCTCTGAGCCATCATCTCTCTAGCCAGTTTTGCTGCCAATCTTTCTGCTCGATATTCTCCCAGTGTCTTGCATGTGTGATTTCCTGGCTAACACTGATGAGTTGTTACTGCTGCTCTTCTCATTCTTTCTCTATGGTATCTGTAGACCTGCCATTGCTGATATGATAAACCTATGATTTTACAAAAGTTCTGAAGTTTACTTATTTCTTTTTTACCTTTTTCTTTTTTAGTTTTGGATGCATCTACTGAGATATGTATAAGATCAGAAATTCTCCTAGCCTTATCCACGCAGGCTGTGGATGTACTTATACATGATATTTTCTTTTGTGAGTTTTATTTCTGACAATTAGATTTGAAAATTTTCTTGATATTTCCTTCTGTTTATGTTGCCCATTTGTGACTGTGCATTGTCTTCTTTATCCTTTAGAGTCTGTATAATGCTAGTCACTGTTTCTTCGAATTAGATAATTGATAAATAATAGTGGAGTTCCCAACAAGGAGTAATTGTTTGGAAAGCATTCTTGATCCTTCTTGTCCTCAAAGGTTGATCTTGCATCATTGGGCTGCGGTCTGAGTAGAGCCATTTATTCCCTGAGTGAACTTTGCCCATTTATTTACAAAAGTTGTTCTTGTAAATTCATGTAACTCAAACATGTTCATAATAATCCTAAAATTTTCCTCTACTTTTTGCATGCAAGAAGTGTTACTCCAATCTCTCTGAATCCTTTCAGCTTAGTGTATTCTATAGCAACAGCACTGTTAAGGATATATATTGCTTTGGGTTAATTTATTATGGGACTCCATCCTGAGAAATGTATGAATAGGTGATTTTGTCATGGTTCATGTGCTATAAGGTGTATTTACCCAGTCCTAAACAGTACAGCCCACTGCACACATGACTATATGTAGTATAGTATATGCAGTTTTTCATTGACTGAATCCTTAAACTGCACATGACTGCCCACCTTTGAGACAAAAAATATGCAATATTCTTATTTGTCAAAGCTTGGTCCTCTGTTTTGTTACTGTGATTGTAGTATCTGACCTAGCATGTCCACACTCCAATTTTATAGTTCATTTTCATATAACAGAAACACCTACAAAAGTGTAATTTTTCATTTGCATAAATTCTTTAAAAATGTAAGTGTGTTGTTAGAAAAAATATTTTACAATAGACAGAGCAGAATGCAGAATGTGAAACATATAATTTTAAACTAGTACAACAAGCTTTAATAGCATCTACATAAGTAATATGTTCTATATGCCTGTGGATGAATTTTAAGTATGTTGTTATGGTTTGATGTAAAATGTCCCTCACAGGATCATGTGATTGAAAAGAAGGTAACATTGTTTGGGGAGTATGATGGTAAATCCTCATTGTCAACTTGACAGAATTTAGATTCACCTGGAAGACAAATCTCTGTGAGAGCATTCCCTTAGAGCTTCAAATAATGTAGAAAGACCCACTCTGAATGAAGGTGACCCCATCCTGTCTGCTAGAGTCCCAAACTGAACTAAACAGAGAAAGACAAAGGCACTATGAATTGTGTGTTCTTACTGACATCTTTGTGACCAGCTATCACATGTTCCTGTCACCAGGGCTTCCCTGCCCTGAGGGACTTGAGCTATGTAGCAAAAATTAATCTTGTCTCCTTTAAGTTTTTTTTCTGTGTCACAGAAATAAGAAAAGTAGCATGCATATACATTCTTGGAAATTCCTAGTTCCTTGCAGAGTCCAAATGGGTGCTACTTGTTTATCTGAAAAGATGGGGGGACATGAGAAACAGATGCATTACTTGCTCAACATAACTGTCTGATTTAAAATTTTATTGCATTTTTGAAATTGAGAGATTTCTTTTTTACTACTCATAATGATGCATTTTAAATAGACATATTTGGGGCTAGCAAAAGGGCTCAATCAGTAATGTGCTTGGCATGCAGGCAAGACTAGTGTCTGATCCCGAGAATTCAAGCATCATGGTTTCATTCTGTTGCTGTGATAAAATATTTTGACCAATAGAAACTTGATGAGGCAAGGGTTTATTTAGCTTGCACACCAGGGTTACGATCAATTATGGAGTGAGGTCAGGCTACGGACCTGTAGGCAGGAACCATGGAGAAATACTGCTGTTTGGTTCCCTCCCTGTCTGGCTCACAGGCTCACTCTCAGTGGGTTTCCTTATGCAACACTGGCCAACCACCCCTGCCTGCCTCTCAACCAGGGTCAAAGAGAAGCACTGCCTCAAAAGCAAAACATGTGAACAGTGCCTGGTAAACAGGAGCAGAACGTGACTTCCGCCTTCCCCACATGTATGCATACACATGTACACACACCCTTAAACACCCAAAACAACATAAGTGTACACAAACACACACATATAGAAAATACATGTTTACTGAAAATTTTAAACAGTTTTTAGTGTATTTTAAATTTTTATTTATCATTTTTGTTTTATGGGTCTGAATGTATTTCCTCCATGTGAATAAGAGTGGCCATATCATGTAATGCCTACAGAGGTCAGAAGAGGGGTCAGATTCCCCAAAAACTGGAGTTATGGAAGGTTGTTAGCTGCTGTCTTGCTGCTGGGAACTGAACCACGATCTTCTGGAAGAAAAGCCAATGATCTTAACTGTTGAGTCATCTCCCCAAGGCCAATTTACTGTATTTTTAAAAAATATATTTTACAATTAGAAAACTCTGGAAAATGGAGTTCTCTTAAAGAAAATTATTATTTTAAAGTTGCTGCATTTCACTTTTGTATCTGGAAGATTGCAGGTGTGCTGCTGCTGTGTAGGGAGGAGTAAATGCTCACGACATTTACTTGGGCAAAGCTTCCAGCCTGGAAAGAAGGCATGCCTCAGAGGTACTAATTTTGCCAGTTCATTCTCTGAAGAGAAAAGGGGACATCAGCAGGTATGCACTGCACATCACAGAAGTGCTGTGTTTTGTCCCTTTGAAAGTCTTCCATTAACCTTACTTAACTAGTTGGAAATTGTTTCCCCTAGTTCCAGTTACTATTTTCTCAATTTCGATCCAGAAAACAACAACAGGAACAGCATCTTTGTTAGCTATTTCACATTTGGAGAAACAAACTCTGTTGTAACTCAGCTTGGGGGAAGGTGATAACTTTGGCACAAATTCATTTTCTGAGCTTGTTTTTTGTGGATATTCTCTGGTAATTGGAATACTTCTCAGTATAAAAATCTGTGGGTGAGCATCTCTTTCTAATGAAAAGAAAAAAAAAAAAAAAGAACTTGAATTTCTCTGGTTAGCCAGCAAATTCAAAATTAGGTAATTTTCCTGGAAGCTAAATATGTACAGTTAAATGTGTGTGACTATTATACAGCTGCAGAAAGTTCCACATGTCTGTTCCCCTTCTTATGGTGTTTTGGAAAATGGGACATTTTGGGGAGAAAGAGATAGATAACACACAGACTTTCAACTTCATTGATTTTAATTAAAGTAACCATAGACTGCCAAGCACCGCAAAGAACCTGATGAGATAAAAACCATGTTACAATAGGGACAGGAAGCAATGGCTAGTCTTTAATTATCCAAAACTGACAAGAAAACGGCCTGTCAAGTTAATGGAGATTATTTTCCATAATGCCTGGATTATATTAACCTGAGAAATTTTGGAAAAATTGCCTATTCAAGAAATAAGTTATTCATAATTTAAAAGTGCACATAATGTAGATAGGTCAAGGGATGTCCATTATGTTACATTAAGTAGTAAAAATGGGAAAGCAATGAAGAAATAGAGCAGAAATCTTACAGTCAGTACAGTGTGATTTAGAGGAGTTTAAGTTTACTCAACCATTTCATTCGGTATTTTTATGTTATATATATGAATATATTTTCTGCCTGGATGTAAATGTACTCTTGTTGTGCAGTGTCCTCAGAGGTCAGAAGAGAGTGTCGTGTCCCCTGAATGTGGGGAGTCATGGATGGTTCTTAGCTGCCATGTGGGTGTTGGGGTTCAAACCTGGGTCCTCTGAAAGAACCAACTGTGCTCTGAGTCATCCCTGCAGTCCTTACTGGAACATTTTGACATGTTTTCCCAATGTTGAATGCCCCTATTGTTACTTGTTATTTATTTTAATTTTCTTCAATTAATAATGGGAATATTCTATATGGATTGCTTGGAAAAAGACAGAGTACTATATATTCTGACTAACACAGAGTGTCTGACCCTCTGAAAGCGAATACTATTATTTCCCAGTGCTGTGTGACATTATTTTCAGAGGGTAAGGGTTTTGGGGATATACTGGCTGCTGGCAGCTCCTGCTAGAGTAGTTCAAAAGAGCATGGGGATGCAGTCATCTTAGATTGCATCCCTTTACCTGCCTTTACTGCACAAATGCACTAATGGAGCTAACAACCTGAGGTGATGTGATTTTTGTACTCAACTTCTTTTTCTGGACCAAGCCCAAGTCCGTGAGCTAAACCATCATGAATGACATTAACATGTATCCAAGGACTGTTTGGTGCCAGTGAGAACACTTTCTTTCCTGTCCCTAGTTGTCCAGACATTCCCTTATATTACCTGCATTTTTTTGCTTTTTGCAGTTATCCGTAATTTCAGATAATGCATGACTAACAGACTTAAATTCATATGCTAAACAAAATGAATTTGAAAGTGTATATACAAATTACTTTCTTTGATTGACAAATAAATATAAAGAAAATTCTGGAAATAATAAAGATTCTACAGACTTACCACCTATGTACATTTCCATGTTGATACCTACATATGCTTAAAGAATGCTAAACTATTAGCTATGTAGGGCAGTTTGGTTCTTTTTCTTATAATGACCTTTGTTATATTTTATACATGGACCATGGACTGGTTTTTCATAGTAAAAGTATGAAATTGTAAGGAGATTGTCATTTAGATGTTACACATTGTAAATGTGGAATATTTTCATTATTCACTTTCTATTATAAAAAAAAAATTCCAGCTCTATTTTGTGAACTTCAAAAACATACAGAGCATACAATTACTAATGAGACACACTATGAATGTAGGTTTGACTAAAAACTGCAAATCACAGGTAAGTCAGTTTTCCCTGTTGGTTTCTGTAAATTCTTCATATTTACATAGTAAAGAATGACTGCATTTATTCCCAAATGTCCTTTTTTTCAAAGTTCTGGGAGTTAAGAGTTGCAATAATTAGAGAATAATCAACAGCAAACCTCTTTTCTCTAAGATGTACCTAAATATTTGAAAAGATAAACTATCTGTGACTTTAATTTTCAGAGAAGTTCATTTATTTATGTCCTTAAGCTTGGTTGGTTTGTTCCATCACAGAACCGACATATAAAATATATTATTACATCAATACAACACATTTAAGTCTCTTTTCAATGTTATTGTCGCTCCTAATTATCCAAGGTTGTGCTTCAGAATTTTTATATTTCTGTGCGTCTAATGTTTTTGGTTGTTTATTTGTTTTGTTTAATAACAACAAATAATTTGGACTGTGAGAAGCCATTGGTATATGGAAGATGAAGGAATAATTGATAATACTTAACAACATTATTAATCCCACAAGAAATTTCACAGAAGGACATGAAATCACTTCTACTTACAAAGCATGCACAAAGAAGTTATTATCAGTACTGCAGTCAGTAAATTAAAATGCATTTCCTTAAATATATCAGGGAGAACAAACTTTATTTTATGCTTAGCCTCCTGGCTAAAAAAGATAAAATTGGACTTTATCAGTAAATAACATATAAACAAATAAATACATTAATAAATAAATAAATAAATCATATTTTTAAAGTAAATGGAAGCTTTTTCGTCTATTTTGTCCGTAGATATCCTGAAGTTTATCTTTCATTTCACAGTCACATAACACATTTGATATATACAAATAAGCTTTACGAGGTTGTTATTTAAAAATGTTCTCAGAAATGTTCTCTTTTCATTGCATTTTGTCTGTTCTTGCTATCTTTTTATGCTGTGCTTATCTTTCAAAACTGTCTGTCCAGCTAGTGCTCTGCCAAAGGTTTTTGGCAAGGACGTCTGCTTCCGGGTATGAAAGTATGTCCAACACCATTATTATTTTTATCCTTCTTGAAGAACCTTATGTGAAAATCCTGATTGCATTTCCTTTTAAAAGATTCCCGCTAATATTTATTCACTGAAATGTTTGGGTCAAATCAGCCACATGTAGTCTCTGTAGTTTATCAGCAAAAGGATTCTTTGAAAGATTAAATTGCACAGGACTGACTTCTAAAGTGCAGTGGTAGTAAAAGCTATCTAGTAAAAATGCTAAAACCATTTCTTTCTAGGAAAATGTTGTTGAACTTTAGCAAACTGAACATTTTACATTTAAACAAATGTGTATTCTATACTGTATTCTTATGGCTCCCTTAAGGAATCATTTCTATATGGAGGTAAAGTCAGAAAATCATAATTATCCATAAATGTGTATTGTATTGACTCAATAGACCTTAACGTATATGACAGAATGAATGAATGACATGGTGGGGGAGTGGTATAAAGATAATTAAGATCTTTATATGAAATGGGCAAAAATTCAACAAAATAAACATTAAAAATAATAAACAAAAACCATCTAGACTACTAGAAATATTTGACAAATGTTTGTAAATACAGGAGGTACCAGATCCAAGGCAGGAAAGAGCCTTTAACCATGTCACTAGACCCAGGAGAGAACATTTAAAGTGGGGCTTTAATTAAGTTAGAAATGGGCAGATACCAAAGAGGATAAAGAAGGTAGTGCATTAGAAATGCATGCTGCAGGGCTTCCGGTGGTTTCACTTAAAACAATTTTCTACCAAAACTGCCTCTTACAGTCTTTCCACCCCTTCTTTTTCAATGGTCATTAAGACCTGAGTAGGAGAGGTTTGATACAGGTGCCTTAACAAGGGACTCTCCAGTCTCTTATTCACTTTTCTTTGGCCAGTTGTGATTTTCTGGGTTAATCATCATCTGTTGCATGAGGAAGTTTCCCTGGCAAGAGTTGAGAGATGCATTAATTTTCTTTCTGCCTCCTGTTCTGTTATGTTCCCCGAGCCTTAGTGAAGAGTTTGTGTCACTTAGTGCTATGCACCTCAAAGACATGCAGTCACTAGATTTAACCAGTTGTGGAACTATGAAATGGTCTCTTTTTATTGCAAGAAATGGCTTTTTAGACAGCTGAGAAGTTACTCATATGAACTTACAGCAATAGTGACAGTATGCACAAGACCCATACAAGTTCAAACTAGATAAAATCTGCCACAGACAGGGAAAAATGGACAAGGAATCCCAACATTAGCTAACAGACTATTTGCAACAGATTAGTACTGGGAGAGAGACAGTTGATTTACTTTAAGGGAGTGACACTAGATTGGTCAGGCTCCAGTGAGTGGAATCAAGCAGAGGGATACTTGGGGACAGAAAGGGCTTGATATGCCTTAACATAAATGACAAAATGCATGAAAACAGATTAGGAGGAATTGAGTTTGCAAATAAGAGAGCTAAATAAGATCAACATGCTATGCATGAAATTCACAAAGAATCTGTAAACATTTTAAGAAACCTTGGGACTGGAGAGATGGCTCAGTGGTTAAGAACACTGGCTGCTCTTGCAGAGGACTTCGGTTCGGTTCCCAGAACCCAAGTGGTGACCAACAACTGTGTGTAATTCCAATTCCAGGGGATCCTCTTCTGACCGCCACAAGCACTGCATGACACAGGTACACTTAAATGAATGCATGCATTATACTCATAAACATAAAATAAAAAATAATATTAATAATAAAATATTTTTTAAAAATTTAAGCAACCAATAACAAACAAAAAATATTAGTGACAGAAAATATGTATTAAATACCTCATTATTGATAGTATATTTAAAATGATTCTTTTCAAATATCTTTATTAATCCTTTCTAGTCAACACTATTATAAACATCAATTCACAGCATTTTAAAATGCACATCCATTATCTCTGTGAGTTTTACATCTCTCTGTTTTTTCTAATTTGTGTTTCTATTTGGGAAAAATGTAGAAATAAAAACAATTTTCTGTACTTGGATGTTTTGTCTTCCTTAGACAAAGTTATATTTCATGGTTAAATGTTTACTTTGATTATTTATTAATTTATTTTCATTTCTATCCAGGTAGTAATTTTGTCTGAAAGTGTTCGCAATCTGACTGGGAAAGTGAGCTATTTGTCATCACTCCCCATCTGCTAATGCCAGAAACAGCTCATCCTCTCCTCTTTTCCACTTCATCTCTCAGAATGTCCTTGACCCTAAATAGCTCAGTCCATAAAATGATTGTTGTGGAAGTATGAAGCCTTATTTAATCTTTAGAATCCTTGCAGAAAAGTCACAGATGATGCCTTATGTGTAACCCCAGCACTGGGGAGTCAGAGAGAAATTTCTGGATCTTGATGGACAGCCAGTCTTGTCTATTCTCCAAGTCCCTGGCCAGTGAAAGATGCTGTCTCAAAAGCTGAAGCACACTTCACCTGAGGAATAGCATCCAAGGTTTACCTATGACCTCCATGTGTAGTTATACACACATGAATGCATATACACACAAACATGCACATATATCCATACACATCTGTGATTTAGTGAGGTGACTTCAAGAAACATAGTGTATTATTCAGTTTAAAAATCTATAAGAAAGTATTTTTAGTGTTTTACTTAACATGAATGAATGATAAATGTGTGAGAAAATAGATATAATCACATGAATTTGAAAATTTCACAATACACAATGAAAAAAATCAGGAATATGTACCATTGTTATGGGCCAATTTTAAAAAATTTTATAAATAAGAAAGCCTTTGATTCTATCTTCTTTTTATTTTTTTTTTAGAATATTGGTTTTGCATTATTTCTACCACTCCCAGTCCCCCTCCAACTCTTTCCACGCTGCCTGTCCCATACCCTCTCAATTTCTTGACCTTTTTTTTGATTATTATTGCTACATATTCATGCATACATATGTTCACAAATATACATCTGACTTTTCATTTAGATCCTCAACATCTTCACCCTGTTTCTGCCTCCTTCATTTTTATTTTTACTGGCTCCCTCTATCCCCACCCTCGTGGCTGAGTCACATTCAGTCTTCTTGTTCTTGTTTCATCTCTCTCTGAACCACAGCAGCAATAACTGCCTTTAATGTAGATGCATTATGAGCCAGACTCTATGCAGGCAGCCTTGTGCACAGACATTGACATTTGACATTTGCCCATGAGAAAACAGAATGCTGCTTAGGACTTAGATCCTCTTTTCTTTTTCTAAAAGCTGAAAGTAAACATAATTCTCTGCACATTTGCACATTTTTTAAAAATCACAATACTGAATACACTCCGTTCTATGGCAGGAAACTTTCTAACAACTCCAGAGCTTGATGCCAGGTCTCTTACTGATTGGGTGCTCTAAGGCCTCGCTGCTTTCTTGTGTTCCCCATTGCTCCATACACATCAGGTTGACCAGGTGTCTGTAAACACCTCACGGTTCCACCTACACATGACTGTATGTCTTTTCCTATCCCACTTTCTCTACCTGGATTTTTTTTTCTCTTTTTACCTCAAATTGTTCTTAGCTCAAACCCTTAGCTCTGTGGAGATTCTAACTTTCAGTTAGAATTGATAGTTCCCACTGAGCTTCTTTAATAGCTTGTATTCTGTAGTGAATTCCTCATATGGAAGTCTCACAAGCTATTATTTTTGTGTACAAAGGTACCTGCCATTGTGCCTTGCTGATAGTAAGACTAAAAATAGAATTCTAAAATGAGCTTACATAGTCTTAATTTCCATGGGAATTTTGAGTCATTGGTTGCTTCATAGTTCTATTCAGTATTCCTAGTGTAGAAAGATCAATAGATTTTCCCAATTTCATCTTCTTTGACTGATTCCACCACTTCATTTAGCACCTTTACCTGGTTTGTGTGTGTGTGTGTGTGTGTGTGTGTGTGTGTGCGCATGTGTGTGAATGTGTGTGAAGGCTGGGGACAACCTCAGGTGTTGTTCCCAGTAAGTATGCTACAATTGGCTGACCAGCATCATCCCAGAGATGGAAATAAAAGCTTGTGTCCTCCACTCTTGCTTTAGGCACATAGTTTTGCCTAAGCAGAAATTTAATACATGCTTCCTGAATTGCTCAGTCCCCAGAGCTTGCTACTACTCTACTGAATTATCACCTTTATATACCTGGATTTTACCAAGATTATGCCTCTGAGTTCCATTTATTTTCCATGTAATGCATTCTCTGCCGTGATTGGTGTTTAAAATTAAATTGTTTATGTTTCTTCACCAGCTTTCTCAAATCTCTTATCATTTAATTCATTTTTTTCTTAAATGTGCATTTGAAAGTTTCTGAGTTCTAGTCAGTCTACTCAGAGTCCCTCAGTTTAGGAACATTAGCTCATCCTCACCAACAATAATCAGTTGCCAACATTTCTTCAGTGAAGATATGAAGTGAAAATACTGCCCATTTCTCCAGTGCCATGCTGGGTTTTGTCTACTTGAGTTTGCATGGGTTTTGCACGTGCCAACACAAGGACTGTTTTCTTAAGAACAGAGTTTCGAAAGAGTAAGGATTCTGTTTCCATGTAGCCACATATCTCTTCATTGGCACTTACAGTCTTTCCTCCCTCTTTTCCCCAATGGCATTTGTGCCTTGGGTGAGTGAAACTTAATATAGGAGTCCTGTCCAGGGACACACACTCTGCAGATTCCTAATCTCCATTCCGTGACCATTTGTGACCTTTTGTGTTCCTGACTTCTGTTGCATGACGAAGCTTCATTAATGAGAGGTGAGAGATTCAATTGGGGACACTAGCTTCACAGAATAGGCCTTAAGATAGATGAAATAATGCATAGATTCCAGTTGGGAGGCTATGTGAGGTACCAGTGGGAAAGGGGATGTAAAGATGATTAATATGATTGAGATGTTCTGTATGAATTACACAGTGATTTAATAATTTTTAAATAGGCAAGAATATAGAGTAATTATAACAAAAAGGAAAGTTTCTAGTGGTAACACTTTCTTATGATTTGTATTTCTATTCCTGGTTTCTGATTAAGCATAGTACTTCATTAATAGGGGCTGGGCAAAATTTCAAGAGTATTGAGTCTTACATTTTTAATTATTACCCTCTTTTTAGTATCTTGACAACATTTAATATAATAAAAGGAAATCATTAATTCACTTAGAAATATGTATGTGAAAAGTATGGTGTTCCTTCTGATTAATTTTCTTATTCATCTGTACTCTTCTATTAATTTACTCTGCATTCAAGAGTAGAGTTCAGAATATGACTTTTCCTTTTGTTCAAAATGAATTGTCTTAATAAGCAAATGGAGCTGAAAAGTTATGTTTATTTTGGTTCTCATAGGAAGGGGAGGAACTGAGGGAAGTGGCTCATTTGGTAAAGCACTTGCCTTGAAACCATGAGGACCTGAGTTTGATACCCAAAACACACATACAAAAATAAATAAAATGGTACAATGAAACACACTTATATCCCCAGACCTGGGGAGGCAGAAAGAGGCATATTCCCAGGGCTCACAAGCTAGAAAGTTTAGGCTGCATGGTGAGTTCTTGTCACAAAAAGACCCTGTGTCAAAAAAAGAAGGTAATCTCCTGAGGTTGTTCTCTGGCCTCCATATACACTTAAAAAGATATATGAGTAATACACACATACATATATACACACACAAACTGGGGGAGATTCTTCCTCTTAAATGTGTTTCTATTCTTATCTTCATTTTCCTTTCTATTTAAATACACCGGATACATGTTTATCCATTATTGAAATCATGCCTGATACTATTAACTGGACCCGTGGCTGGCAAGCTCATTTACCCTAGGAGAGAACCTAATACTATCATTTTGTTAAATGTACATAGTAAGAAACTTCTCCCAAAGTCCTTATAGTTCAGAGAAACTACATTTTGCAGCAGAGGACAGTTAATACAGAGACCCCAAATTGGTCAACAAAATAAGAGACTATAGAGTATTAAGCTCTAAATGTGGAGTCTATATCACACCTCTCCTCTCAAGGCTCAGGGAGCATCAAGGAGGGGATAGAAAGATTGTAAGAACAAGAAGGTGTAGACAAATTCTGCAGCTAAACAAATATGTCAGACATGACAGTGTCATTACACACATGAACTCATAGGGACGGGAGTTCATGCACAAAAGTGCACCAGATCAAGACAGACAATCACAGCATGAATGGAGGTGCTCAGGAAGTCCCAAGCCTTTCTGAGGATCTATTGACAATTTATCACTGCTGGGGGAGAGAGAGTCAGTTTTCTTCACTTCAGGGTTGTGGGTTCTCAGAGGCTTTTCCTATTCCAGAAGATGGTAGAACATCCGTGCACATGCTAGCAGCACTAAATGAACTCAGTGGGTTTTAAAACAAAAAGAGCCTATGACATTGTGAGAAACGTGTGGAGGAAATAGGAGATAAAATGAAGGGGAGGGAACAGAGGGCAGATTTGATTAAAAAAACATTGTATTCATATGTTAAATTCTCAAACAAAAAGGATAAAGAGAAAAATGGAAAATGAAAGAAATCTCTATTTTGCTATGCCTTCTGAAATAAATTTTAAAATAAACTTTGCCATGCCAGATTTGACTTAAAAATTTGTAAATGATAACAGAGACTGAAAACAAGAGATCAGACATCTTGTGGAGAGATCAGACATCTTGCCCATATCTGACCAATAGGTAATGGAATAGTATCCACTCAGTTAGTTTGGGGCAATTTTTGGATACTTGGTTAATTGCTACTGGCATATCAACAGATAATACAACTAATTAAAATAGCTTTGTTTATGGAAGGGGACATTTGGAGGAAGTTCCCACAATTAAAGTTATGAAATAAACGTCAAGATTTGGAGCAATGAAGATAAAAATGACCTGGAAGCCACTTCTCCAGAAAACAAGCTCTTATAACTTTGGAGAGCACTATGTAAGGTGCTGTGGGAGAAGACCAATTGATGGTATAATCACAACTTCCAAGATGAAAAAACCACAAAATGACCTTTACAGCACAGGACATTGGTGCTGTGCTGGGACTTTTAGCTTGGGGGCAAATCAACACTTTCTAATTGGACTAAAAGCTGGGAGGAAACTCATGTGTGGTACTGTTAACATAGCCAAATATACATCTGTAGAGGTGATAGGTCTTAGAGAAAATCTGAAGATGTCACATCCCTAGACTAATATAATGTCTTATTATGTACAAAATATGTTTCCTTATATTTACAGACAACTATTCCTGTCAACGTATCAAAAAAGTTTCTTTTGCACCAGTCAGAGACTGCTACAGAGTACCACAACTGGTCACACACAGACATTATCTGTGAATTGCCAAAGCCTAAGTGGCACATCTACAATGCAATCTCTGCACATAAGGCTCACAGAATACAGAGGACACTAATGAATCTCTTAATTCTCATTAATGTAGTTCCCTCATGCAACAGAGGGTCAGAAATACAAAAGGTCAAAAAAGGCCAAAGCATAGAGATTAAGACTCTGAAGAATGCTGGTCCTTGGACAGGACTCCTATATTAAACTTCACCCACCCAGGACTCAGGGACCATTGCAGAAGAGGAGGCAATGAGACTGTAAGAGCTAGAGAGCAGGTGCATGACCATATGGAAATAGGGACCTACAAGCTCCTGGGGCTCTGCTCATATGAACCTGCAGAAATGGTGACAGTGTGCACAACACCCAGGCAAACTGAATCAGAAAAAGGCCCATCATGTAACTGGGTAATGGACAGCAGATACCAATCTTAGATGAGGAAATATTAGCAACTTAATACTGATGAATGAGAAAGAACTGATCTTAAATAGAGGGACACTAGTAGGCTGACTAGACCTCAGTGAATGAAATGGCACCAAAGGATGTAATGGGATACTAACTTGATACAGTGATACTTGACAGGGATGAGAGAATATTGATTCCAATTGTGGGGCTGTGGTGATGTGCCAGTGGTCCAAGGTTTATAAAGATGATTAAAATTTGTAGAAATGTCCTGTTTGAAACACACAAAAATAAATAATTTATTTTAAAAAGGAGAGTGAGATTTACAGATCACTCACCATTAAGTACAAAATTTCCATTTTCTAGAAATAAAATGAAAAAAAACAATTAAATTACAATGATTCAAGATTACTTTAGGTATTACAGAAGAGAAAGTGAGACCCTCCCAGGCATTATACAATTTCTTAGTTTTTCTCATCAACTTGATTGGCCTATGATTTGGGTCAAGTTAAAGCAGCTTTAGAGCCTTAGGTCATTAATCTCAGCATAATTATGCTGGTTATAATAAATTTAAGTTCAGTTGATTATGAAGTCCCTTGACTCCATCAGTTTCATGGACTCTTTCTATGTTTCCCCATTTTATTTCAGGATGGAAGTGAATGATTATAATGATCACAAATTTGGGCTTTGACCATAGGCTCCACCTGGATATGAATTTAGTTTGTCCTTTACAAGTTCCTATAGATTTTCAAACAATTCCCTGCTCATTTATCTTTATTTTTATTTTTATTTTGTGTGTATGAGTGTGTTGCCCGCATATGTGTAAGTGCACTCATTTTGTGCAGTGCCCGTGGAGGTCAGAAGATGTCACTGGATCTCCTAAAATGAGTTACAGACAATTGTTTGCTACCATGTGGGTGCTGTGAACTGAACCCAGGTCTTCTGTGGGAGGAGCCAGTTCCTTTAACTGCTGAATCATATCTCCAGCCCTCCTGCTCATCTTTAGATATGAATAAGAATATTGAACTTAAGACTGGATGGAAGGATTAATAGGATTAAAAGGTAATGATGTATGCATGATATCTTATTGTAAAAACTGGAATATATTAGGTTCTCAGTGAATGACTATTCATCCTTTAAAATATCATTAATGAGAGTTTCAGGAAGAACATCCTAAAAGCCAGATCTAAGACAGAATTCATGAAAAAATTTCATACTATAATGTATGACGTTTATGTCAAAGTGGTATATACAAAGGCTTGTCCATATGGGAAAGCTGGGTTTCGGAATACAGAAACACATAGTAAAATATTTGCACAGACTTTCCTATAAATAGATGTAAAAAAGGATTTTATGTTAGTAAGAATATTGGTAACATTTATTGAGTTTTCATCTGTGTAGTAGTACAGATGTTGTGAACATAAATCCTGTTACTTCCTAAATAATAGATGGTAATTCATCAGTTCAGTCTTTAGGGTCAAAGTGACAGCTAGAATAATTAAGAAATGGATTCTCTGGATGCTTCTGGTTTATTTTTTTAAATCAATGTCCTTGAGAATGAGAATCTATATTTGTAACTTAAGTGAGGTAGCAGGTGGGGGGATAATGGCATGCTTGTTAGGTTGTTGTTTGCGGATTATTGGGTACGTGTACAGTCAGCCTTGTTTACAACCAGAAAATTGGCACTTCAGATACAAAGTCATAATCTGCATAAAATCCATGGTGCCTTTCTCTGAAAGGTGGGTCTCATCATATGACCTCCAAGGTGATCTTAGTTATTGTCTGTTATCTAAGCGTTCCCTGCTGCCACCAAGTCTGAAAACATGCAGGTATTTGACCACAACAAAGGAAAACCAAAGCTTGTTTTTACATCTGACAACATGAATCTTAACTTCATGAAACAATATTATTTGAGAGCAGTTATGTTTCAGCTTATGAATTTTATTTACTTATTTTTAAATTTTATATTATTAATTTAAAACTTCTTTTTAGCTATGTGCTTGAGTGAGTGCCTGTTGAAATTATGTGTAACACATGTATTCAAGTGCCCAATCCGGCCGGAAATGGCTGTGAGATCCTCTACATATGAAGTGACAGGTAGTTGTAAGCCACCTGATGTGGGTGCTGAGAAAGAAACCCAGCTCCTATACAAGAGCAATGTATTCTTATTTGCTGAGACATCTTTCTATCCCCTTAAACAGATTTATTTATTATTATTTTTATTGAATTTTCCTATAACATGCTTTGATGATTGTATTATGAATTCACTCACGGTGAGTCCCACATTTGGCCCCACTCCCTATATCTTTAGGTTTGAGCCCATTGAGCAGACAGATAATGCTCTCTTAGAGAAATTAATTTATTCCGTGTTACTTACAAAAGTTTCATCCCTGGGGACAGAGACACGGAGATTTCATATGCAAAGCCTGCATTTTGACCCTCAGACCTCTGGAACCTTGCCCAATATGGAGTCCTAGTGCCATGCCCTGCCGTTCTCCTTCCCGGGCTTCCCGGGCTTCTGCTGGACTCGTCCATCAAGTCATTGGTTAGTGGGCAGTCAATCACATTTGGAAGCCTGTCCCTTGCAGCAGAGAGGGAACTATAGATGTATCCAACAATGGTATTTAGGTCTTTCCCCCTGTTTGCACCTGCTCCACTCCCCACCTAATTTAATGAACACTCTCATACAAATCCTATAGAGTAGGATTTGTATCTACATATGTACTTCAGTGTGGATCTGTCCACTGGGCCTACCAAGAGTTTTATCCTTCTAAGGCACTGTTTTTCCCTTTCCCAATACCCATCAATTGTCAAAACCTCCTAAGATTGTGTTGGGATTTCTTACCCACTTCCCCATTCCTATTCGGTGATTTTGTGGTTTAACCTTGCATTCGACTTGTGCAGGCTGCCACCTTTGCTGTGAGTTCATATAAGTAAATGACTAGCTGTCTGGAAGACTCTGTTTCCTTGTGGTCTTCCATCCCTTCTGGCTCATAAAATCTTTCTACCTCCTCTTCTGAAATGATCCTTGAGCAGAGGGAGATAGAGAGCTGAAATAAGTGTCCTATTCAGGGATAAGTAGTCTGTGGTCTCGTGACCAATTGTGGGTTTCTGTGTTAAACACCCTTATGTTACATAAGGAAATTTCTCTGATGAAGGTTAAGAGATGCATTCATCCTAAGTGTAGAGGGTGCATTTAGGATGTGTCACTTAGGGTTAAGAATCTCACAGCACTTGTTCTCTTCATTTGATCAGTTCTGTAATGGTCTCGATCTACTGACAAAAGAAGCTTCTTTGGTAAGGACAAAAATTACATTTGTCTTTAAATATGAGGATACATTTTTAGAACGAAGTAAGAAATTATTATTGGTCTAGGGATGTGACAAAAGTAGGTTATTCTCTAGGATCTGTGACCTCTCCAGTCATGTGTAATTGGCTATATTTACAGCACCACACATGAGTTCCCTCCCACTGAGTGAGCCTTAATTCTGCTCACACAGCCATTGTTTACTCCCAAGATAATAGTGTCACCACTGCAGCAGTAATGATAGTTTGCTGGGCTAGTTGTTGTTTATTAGACTTCACAGCTGGATAGGACCATTGATTGGATGGACTTGTAAGGACCCCCCAGAAATGGAAAGTGCAGGCTGCAGCAAACCTGACTCCATTTTGTTAGAGAAAAACCTCTGCTATGTAAGCCTGATTTCCCAGCTCCAGGAAAGGCCACAAACAGTCTTTCCCACACTCATAGGAAAACACCTGCAAGGACATAGCCTTCAAATATCAGACGGTTTTGCAAAAACACCCTACTTAGGACTACATGAGATCTGGTCAGGTTGACCAAGGCTAAAATCAGAGACATAAACAAGACCTTGAAGCATACTCTGGTAATCACATTCCATGGGCCCTGTTACCTTAATATGAGTAAGATGCTTTTTTCGTGCCAAGTGGGCTTCCTTAACCAATCCCAACCCTTGTCCCTCCTCTCTTTGTTTTAACCCTATAAAACATCACCTCACCCTCCACTCGGAGCCACTGTCTTATCACCCGCTGCGTCGGTGTGTCAGACTGTGGACCAAGCTCGAGCTTGTAAATAAAGACCCTTTGTTCTTGCATCAGATTTGACCTCCCTGGTGGTCTTTTGAGAGGATTCTATAACCTGGGCACAACAGACTGAAAAGCCAAAAGGAAATATATAAAAATCATACTGAAAACTACATATACATTAAATATACAAGTACATGTGTATAGCTGAAAGTTATGTAACATAAAACAGAGGGCCAGGCAGAAGAAACCTACCTTTGAGTTCATAGACAGGATATTTCAAGAGACTCCCAGAATAACACAGGCTATTGCTACAGCCCTTTATTGCCTCATAGAACTTGAAGGCTGAAGTCTAGACACACTTCAGGCCCAGGATTTGGAGAAATCAAATGGAAGCCTCTCTGAAGTTTAGCGTTCACAGTATCACAAGACACTGTATAAGCAGCTGAGATTTATGAATTTAAGAAATTATATTAATTTTGTTAGATTCCAATAAAACTTCAAATATACCATGTATATGTTAAAATCAGAGTATGCTTTGAGTGGGTCTATTGCTAATGTCCACAATAGTGACACTGGAGTCTTTGGACCAAGACACCATTTTTTACTTATTTATGTACAAAACTCCAGAGTTGTGATACCACATTTTTGATTAAAAAATGCTGAAATATTTGCAAGTATAATAAAAATATGAGATTGGAATTATGAAGGTTTTGATAAGAAGGTCAAGGAAAATATTAAAAATCTTGTAAACATAAAGTGCCACAAGATTGGCAAAGGCTTGGTGACCCACTTCTGTCAGGAATTCTTGCTTTGTTATTGGCATAAATTATAGCAGAATTAAATATATTTTTCAATCTGCTCTTTTACACATAATTTATTAGAAGAACAATTATGCACACTTCTCATTGCAGGGACTAAAATACAATTTGTAAACATATTGTTGCACTTAAAGAAGTCTCATGGTGTTTTTGAATGCAATGTCTGGCTATTGATGCATGCTTATGTGTCTTATGGAAAAGATAGTCACATGACTGTCTGTTCTAAAGGTTTCTCTCATCCACAAAATGAAAAGAATGCCTAGAAATCAGAACTAGTTTGATAAATTTGAGAACTGCAATACTGAGAGAAACTGAATATACTTCATTGAAGATATGCATCCCATTCACAACACAGGTGCACTTACATACATGCATGCAGTACACTCATACATGAAACAGGAAAATAATAAATAAAATATTTTGGAAGATATACTGCTCTGTAATAAAATAGATTTTATGTGAATTGATAGTTGTATTTTTATTGATGACTATGAATTTTTATTTCTCTTTATAGTCTCTTGACTAAAACCAGTATGTGTATGACTGTTTTGTCTACATGTATGTAAGTGTACCGTGTGCATGCAGTGCTTCTGGAGGTCAGAGGAAGGCATCAGATACCCTGGAACTGGAGTTGCAGACAGTTGTGCACCATCATATGTGTGCTGGGAACCAAAACCAGCTGCTCTGTAAGAGCAGCCAATGTTCTTAATCACTAAGTCATCTCTTCAACCGTAAAATCAGTATCTTACAAACACATTTGCCTGTATTTTTAAAATTTACATAAAAGCAATGGATTTCACTCTAACATTTGTGTACGTAGTGTGTTCTTACTAATACTTGTTCCCCTCTTCTCCCTCTTCCTCTCTTTTTCTTGGTCCCTTCTATTTCCCTTCTCAATAGTTCTTTTTTTTCTTGCATATTTTAGATATTGTTAACCTCTCATTTCTTTGTTTTCCCCTCTCATTGTCTTTTTTAAAATATCCATGACATATAAACATACACACACACACACACGCACACACACACACACCGGCTAAGGTCTATGCTCTTCCTATGGGAGAAAATATATACATACTTTTGGCTTTCTGAGTGTGGTTTGTTTTGCTTACCCTAATTGTTTCCAGTACCATCCTGCTTCCTGAAAATGTCATAATTTTATTTCCCTTAAGATTGAATATTAAAATACATGTATCACAGTATTTTCCTTTAAACTCCTTTGAACTATATTGTCTAGAATAGTTTTATGTATCAACATAATCTTTTTTGAGAAAATTTGTCATCCCAGATTGAAATCCAGTACGTAGTAAACAATGACTCCCTTCTCCCATCTTGTCCCCAAACACTACTTGCCACTACGAATGTAAAGATCCTAGATACTTCATAAGATTTTAATCATATAATAATATTCTTTTGTAATTAACTAAACCACATTATTTTAGTTATTTTCAGTATAGTTCATGAGGTGAGCAATTTCTCTTGTTTGTGACTTATCTTTATAATCCAAATCCCTGCTTGATGTGTAATGGTTTCCCCAAAAGAACTCAGGAAGGACTTCTCAAATAATGAAAATTCTTTTCTGTCCAACCCAGTCCTAAGGACTAATAACCAAAATGACCCTCACAACAACCTATCTGTATTAATGCAGTAGTGGAACTGTTATCTGGGGGGTAATCAACATCTATCTAGTTGTAGTTAAAATACCCTCAATATGAGTGAACTCATTGGTGACAATGTAAACACAGTAGAATACACACTATTGGAGAGGTCATATACCTAGATCCTGGAGAAAACTAGCTCTGGCATATCTCCAGACAAATGAAATTTCTTACTATGTGTGAAATATGGATCCTTTATTTAAAGAGGTACAAATATAACATACACCACTCATTAGAGAAGCTTCTTTTTTGCAACAGATGGAGGCTACTACGGAATCCCACAACTGATCAGACACAGAGAATATATGTTTGAGAGGTGCTCAGTCCTAAGTGACACATCTACAGTGGAAACTCTAAACCTAAGGCTCATGGACTGTACGGGAAAGAGTGGTAGAGAGAAAACTAGTTCATCCCTCAGCTCTCACCAGTGAAGCTTCCTTATAGAACAGAGTGCGATGCACACATAGACCACAGTTGCCCAGGTTTAAAAGAATAAGAGACTGGAGTGTCTCTCCTGGAGAGGACTCTTATATTAAACTTCACACACCAATGGCTAAGGAGCCATTGTAGAAGTTGGGGCAGAAAGATTGTTAAGAGCCAGGACCGATTCATGAAAATAGAGAAGCAGAGGCTTTCAGGTCACTGGAATATTGCACATGGGAACCTGTAATAATGATTGCACTGATCACAGGATCCATACCAACACAATCAGACAAGAGCAAGAATGGAGTAAGAGAAATAGGTGACAGGCTGACTTTGACTGGGAACTGTGGGAGACCGATTACTGCTAGATGAGGGAGAGTATATCTTATGATCTCAACACAGGCTGTCTAGTCTCCAGTGGATGAATTTTCCCTGGGGGAATTCTAGGTACAAATGCTTGATTGGACAGGACCTAACATGTGCGACAGAATGCATGAGGTCTGGTCGTGGTTTGGAGGGCATGGGCGGGGGAAGGAGTATGAATTTGATTAAGAACTGCTATATGAAATGTGCAAAACCTCAATAATATTTTTAATTTTTAAAAATTTATTATGTGCGTACATATCTGCACAAGTGTCGCAGTGCACTTGTGGAGGTCAGAGGACAACGTCCTGGGGTAGCCAGTTTTCTCCTTCTATTACATGGGTCCTGAAGTTTGCGCTCAGATTCAGCCTTTATAGTAGGGGCCTTTATCCATTGAGCCACATCACCAACCCATTCATAGAAGGCCTTAACCCTGTTTGGATAACTAAACCCAGTATGACTTAGAGGTAGGTACACAGTCTTTGGATTCAGACAGACATGATCAGTTCCAGTTCTGAAATGTTAATTACTGGGTTCATGACTTTGGACTTATGCTATAAAGATATATTTTTAAGTTAATCTAGTGAATGAATATTTTGAAATCTTGTTACAAGCAGGTAGTGTTTTAGACACTGAGTGGGCTATGTGAATGGCATTGAGAAAGCGTGTACTTTCATGAGGGTTACAGAGTCTGGCAGATAAATGCCAAATTAGTATTAAATAAATAATCCTTGGTATATTAGCTACTTGGCTCCTTTCAGTGTCAAAATGCCTGACAAATATAATGTGAAGGAAGAAGGTTCTAGTTTGGCTCACAGCTCCAGCAGATACAGTCCTTCGTGACAGGGTTGATATGGTGACGGGAGGTAGCTGGGCACATAGCATCAACACTCAGGGAGCATAGAACTCTGAATGTTTATGTTCAGCTTGCTTTCTACACTTTCTCTTATTCAGTCTGGGACTCCTTCCTATGGAGTAGTGTCTCTTCCATTTAAGGTAATCTTTGAACACAGCTCATGGAACATACCAGTCACATTTAGAGTTCCAAATATTTTAAGAAATTATGTGTCTGGCAGTGGTTTAGAATTAATGTCAACTAGATAATCCTTAACAGACATGCCCAGAGGCTTGTACTCTAGGTGATTCAGAATTCCTTCAAGTTGATAAGATTGACCATCATAACTGGTTCCTTGTCTGTGATTCCTAGTTTAGATATAATAAACTTATTTTATCATGTCCATTCCCATTTTCAAATGCTAAGAATTTTACCCAGCCTTCAAAACTAGAATACAAGTCAGCATATTGAAAAATATATGCAAATGTAGATAATTGCCCTACTAATCAATAAACTCACATAGAAATATTGCTAAATTTGCAATATTGAAAAAGGAGATGGCAAATGCGTCAGGGTGTACTTTTTAACTCAGAGGATTTGAGGAGTTTGGGTGACCCAGGCTGCATTTTACTGAGAAGTGTTGGAAATTCTTTGATAAATTGGTTTATATCTGAGAATTTGAATGAGTCTAAGATGGCTCTCATCTTCTGGTAAAGAACAAATGTGAAATAAGACCTCTGTTATTTCCTTAGGTCTTACTGAGATTTCTTTTTCGGAAGAGGATGTGAGATTTCTATAATAACATCCTACCTTGTGCTGGCTTACTAGGTAGTTAGACACTAATATAAAGCCAAGGTAAAGATTTTTATGACAAGCTATATCATAGATTCTCAGTGTTTCTCAGGGAAAAAAAATCCAACTGAGGATGGAAAGTTTATATTTTTCTATGACAATAACACATCACAATAAAGATGACATTCTGCTGATCACTGAGATTCATGTTTTGTACAGGAAAACTTAAAGTGTTTTGTTCTAGATGACAGTGACATTGTGTCTAGAAATGCTAAAGTGGAAGAAAATTAGCACTTTGGCACATTTACAGAAGAAGAGTAAGCTCTGACACCTAGGATCCAGAAAATAAACTGGTAATTACCAACCCATGGTTTTTTATTTCCTAAATGTAAGTGTCCTCAGTTTTACAAGGTATTGACATGGTTCTGTTTTGTCTTCCTTTCTCTTTATTTTTTTATCAAGAGTAATTTTGTAAGAACTATGGGAGTCCTAAAGATCACATACCTCTTGATCTTTTAAAGAAAACACTCTTTGCTGTATGCCATCCAAGATCAGCCCTTCCAAGGTCGTTCATTTGATATATTACACTCTGGAACCCTTAGTACTCAGACATTTCATCAAACTTCTTGGAATATTGCTAGAGTGATATTTTATCTTATTTTTTTTAATTTTTTAGGTCTTTTGGATAGGATCTCACTACATAATCCACATTAGCCTGGTATTCAATGTCTACTTCAGGCTGGTGCTCGATCTGTGATGGTCCTACCTCAGCCTTCTAATTGCTAGGATTATGCGCATGTGCTACCACATCAATGCAAGGTGTTATTTTACATTAGTAGAATTACCTCCTTCGTCAAGAGGGACCTTAGTTAGTTAATTGACAGCTTTCAGAGAAGAAAAAGACATTTCCCTCCAGACAGCCTTTGATCTCAAGTTGCCATGAAAATTCCAAGTCTCTGACACACTAGTTCGTCTTCTCTGCAGTCTCCACAATCTTGCGAGATGACTTCTTAGAATAATTTCTTTCTGTTTCTTTATTCCTTTGCCCCCCATTATTGTTGATTCTGTTTCTTTAGGGAATCCTGCCTGATACATCTATGAAGTATTAATCATTTTTGAATCGGTTATATCTTCCCATGTCTACGCTTTGAGTAGAAAGAATTTTTATGGAAAAGCAAACAGATTTATGTGTCTTGTTACTATGCAAATTTATTTTGGTGTTTAGTAAATGTTAAAATGATATGAACACCGAAGAATTGTTTTAAAATACATTACTTAGACTTAACAGTAAATGTCTGATTTGCACCTCTATTTTATATGCCCATATATTTTGGTTGCATAAAATTTTTCTGGTGAAATGGAATTGCAGGAGGAAATAGTTTAAGAAGCCCTGCTATTGTGAAGACAGTGTAAGAGGAGATCAAAGAAGTGGTAACACAAGTAATGTTTTATATTTCATTGTGTGTTACATGTATGTATGATGATGTGGCTGTCCATGTCTATGAATGCCCACAGGGAAACCAGTAAATCAGGTATCTTTCTTATCACTCTCCAATTTTGCCTTGAGGTAAGGTCTTTCATTAAAACTGAAGCCTACCTTTATTTTACATGGGTTCAGAGTATTGGAATTAAGGCCCTCACTCTTACAGAGGATATATTTTGATTCATTGAGACATATCCCTCCGTTCCCATTCACATACTTTGCATTGTTTTAGAGGATCTTAAGGATAAGTTAGAACTGAAGATGTAGCTCAGGGTATACTTGCTTTGAAAGTGCAAGGCCCCGAGTTTAATTGTCAGCCCTATAAAACAACAATTTATAAAAGCAAGAATTTGGGCCTTATTAATATGTAAATATTCAGAACCATAATGCTATGTCCAACCTAAGAGTGGAGGGTCTTTTAATCAAAATGACAAGAAATACATATATCCCATGAAAAGTGGCACATATTTTTCTAGGAGTGCTGCTGTTCAGGGAGGTGTAGCCTGACTTGGCAGCCCTTATGTGCCTCTTAGAAGATGAAGGGATTTTCTTTGATGTGAACTTTCCTCAGAATGAATGCAGTTCATGATTCTAATTCTTCTCACGACCCTTTGTGAAGTGTGCTGCGAACATTTACACTCTATCTAATTTTATTCTCCACATTCTTTACATCTGTTAGAACTGAGAAGTTTGACTTAGTAAACTCAAAGGATCTAAATAAAGATCTTACTGCAACAAAGCAGCAGCTGAAAGCAACTTTATGAGGAAGCAACCTCATAAAGACATAAAATTTCTTTCTTTGTAAGGGAGATAAAACTTTAGTGCAATAAAAGTATTTTACTAAGCGTTTTAATGGAAATTTATGCTCAGATATTCATATGGTCTCATCACTGTTGACAGAAAATATGGAGAAATAAAAACTGCTTCAATAAGAAGGGGCTCTTTCTTAGTTTGTACAGTCATAAAGATACACTTCACAATATATTAGATGAGATTCATGTTGGTTTAGAAAATAGAAGTAGTCATATAAAGTGAAACTTAACTGTAGATAGGAACAATCCCTTGATTATTAAGATGATTAAAACAATTTTCTGTTGTTCCTAAAGGTCTTTGTTCAAATGCTGGTTTCATATTTTGACCATGCTCACAAAACATTTGGTAGAACCTAGGCCATGTGTGGTTTCTGATTTACATGCTTTGGGCAAAAGTATGAAATTTGATGCTCTTGAGAATATTTTTGAGCTACTCTGAAAATCTATGGAATACTGTATACTGAGATAAGTCTCTCAAGTATGCAAACAAATCAGCTCATGTTACATTAGTTTTATCACTTGTCTGGAAAACAGGACCCTAATCCCATAGCATATAGACAGTATTTTTGAAGAAAATCCTGGGGATTCAGCCAATACAATTTTGAAGGAAGGAGTTTAAAGTTCATAATAGGAGATCAAAGTCCAGGCTTAATGCTGCCTCTTCAGTAATTATTTCAGTCTAAAGTAATATAAGTTTTGTTGATTAATGCACATTTTAATGGGCTGTCACAAATCTTAACTGCCTTTCCCAATTATATGACCAGTAAGATGAAACACATTTTTACCATAATATGGTGATAACTCAAGTAATAAATATTCTTCTGTCTTGACCCTTTATTAAGATTCTTCTATTAAGCGTCATTTGAGGCAAAACTTAACTTCTTTTAAGATAACATATTTCAGTATTATCATATATCCTGATACTGTTTGATTATAGTTTTGATGAAATTCCTGCACCAGAGTTAATGGATCATTTATTTGATTCATGTAGAAAATTTCTTAGCTCTTTAATGGCAACTATTGATTTAAAAGATATATCATCATCTGTTATCGGGCTATTTCACTTTAATTTTGCTCCCATGTCAGCAAATGCACATTTTGTTGGGAATAAATCACCAAAATGTTTATGACTATGTGTATTTTATATATGAAACCCTCTTAATGGCTGCCATCTTTGCATCAACATGACTTTAAATTGGACAGTTTAAGAACAATTTCCAGTCCAAAGCTTTTGGTCATTTTTTAGAAGCTCCATTAAATGTTCCAGACTACTTAGAATACCATTTAGTAAATTGCTGCCTCAAGGAAATAGATGATGATTTTATGGTTTAAAGAGTTAATATTCTTTAACTGCCTGACAACTAAAATGCCTAATTATGTGTGTGAACACCCACCATAAACACACCCTACACACACACACACACAGAGAGAGAGAGAGAGAGAGAGAGAGAGAGAGAGAGAGAGAATGCTTAACGCCTCCTTAAGTCATATTTCACTCTAAGAGAAAAATAAAATTCTCAGATTCCCAGAACCTAGTAGAAAAATTCCATTTTAACACATTAGGGATGCTAGAGACCATATTTTCAAAGTTCCTCTTCCTAAGGATGAGGAAATAGAATCAAAAGACTTATGTGACCTTCAGTTGTACCTGTATTTTCTAAGGATCTAAGTCTAGAACTCTGTAAACATGCAACATTTGATGCTTAGTTATATTTCATTCTCTCTTTTTTGCACAAATTAAAATAATCTCAAAGCATGTTTAAGAATATGAGAATGATGAATTACAGGTCAAAGAAAAGTTTCTAAAATTTACCACAACTCTAGGTTAGAAACAGTATTATGTTACAAATCTCTGTATATCTTTTTTTTTAAGGTGTCATTTAATTCCCCAAAAAAGTGTGGTTATTTCATAGTTTATAGTTCCCACAGAAGAATAGTAATTCTAGTGAACTGTGGACATCAGGCTGTAATTCTGAGAACTGAGCTTTAACTTAGCAGCATTTCATGTCACGAGTGTCTACCTTGCTTTCTCTGGATACTGTTCTTTCTTTATTTCAAAGCTTTGACATTTTATTTTGACCTTAACTTCCTAATGTTCCTTCATTTTCTAAATGCTTCATTTTTCATGCTTTCAAAATAGAGTCCTTTAAATAAGGACACCTGTCATACTGTCAGTTTAGAATAAAATCAGCACTGTAACACAGACTGTCTGGATAGAGACGTCATATGCAATAAGATTTAAAGCAATAAAGTTAACGTTGTTCCAGAGGTCTCAAAATTCAGCTTCTGCACTCTAATCTGTGACATTTATTCTCATCACTATAAAAATACGTGAATAAAAGTTTCTTCTCCTAATGCCTGTCCAATTATTTACCTTTCTATTTCTTTCTGACCTACATTGCTTAGTAATTACTGAGAGTTCTAAACTTTCCTTGGCTGTTCATTTCTATCCTGATGAGTCCATTAATTCTGGCTCTGCTGAGTCACATATCAGCTTTTATTTCTGAGGTCCAAAGAATATTATTGTGTTCTTAAACTATTTTGGTGACTTTCTGAAAAGCTCTCTGTTTTAGATGGCATAGATATTCTAGGTTTCTGTCTCACCTCTGACCAAATTTCTTCGACACTCTTAACCATGCATACAGTAGAGGTTATTTTGTATGTTACAGTTCAAATATTCCTCTGTTTAACCTTTTCCCTGGTATGAAATTCACCTATACACCTTTTCTCAGTAAGGGTGATTTTTGTCCTCAGAACAGCATAGAGATATCTATTAAATGTGGTGGAGATCTGTTTATAATTTTTCTTATCACTGTGACCAAAATACCTGACCAAAAGCTTAAAGAAAACCAATCATGGAACAGCCCTACAAAACTTCAAATGTGAACTTATTTAATTTAGCCCATAGTTTCAGGGTTCTCCATTCATAATTCTTGTTGTTCCTGATTATCATGTCAGGAGAAGCACATGGCAGAGGCTACATACACTAAGGCAGATGGCAGACACCACACACACACACACACACACACACACACACACACACA
Source organism: Eospalax fontanierii (assembly GCA_035773235.1). Lineage (NCBI taxonomy): Eukaryota > Metazoa > Chordata > Mammalia > Rodentia > Spalacidae > Eospalax > Eospalax fontanierii. The sequence continues at coordinate 74,692,005 of CM069526.1, forward strand.
CACACACATACACACACAGGAGAGAGAGAGAGAGAGAGAGAGAGAGAGAGAGAGAGAGAGAGAGAGAGAGAGACACAGAGAGATAGACAGAATAGTCAGAGAGACAGAGGGGCACATAGAGAGAATAACAAATTACAACTTTCAGGAAAAATTCTTTGGTGGCCTAATTCCTCCGGTGAAGTCCCTCCTCTTAAATTTCCAGAACCTCATAAAGCATCACACGCTGTTTCTTAAGTTTAACCCATCAGGCTCTGGGACACACATAGAGACCAAACTAAATCCTGTTGACATTTAGCATGCTGATACTGCAAATGTTCCAAACGTCCCATGGGGCAGGAACAGTCTCTCACAAGAAAGGAAGATCCAACATCAGCCAAGGGAGAATATCAATCAAGAAGCCCAACACCGGTTTCTGGAAAAAATAACCATATCAATGACTAGCACAGCATTTGACACTGGTGCAACAGTGGGACTTTTATCATGGGGACAATCAACAGTTGCCCAATTGGTCTTAGAGCCCACTCAGTTAGAGAAAACTCATGTGTGGTACTATAATCACAGCAAATTACACATGGATGAAGAGGGCATAGATCTTATAGAAATCCCCAAGGCTTTCATATCCCTAGGCAAATGTAACCTCTTTCTAAATGCAAAATGTGTATCCTTATATTTACAGTCAAGCATCCCAATACTCTCATCAAAGAAGCTTCTTTTGTCTTTTGGTTATGATTAAATGTATATATATATATATATATATATATATATATATGTGTGTGTGTGTGTGTGTGTGTGTGTGTGTGTGTGTTCATTCATATCGTATCAGCAGAAAATACTGATGGCAAATGATTAACCTGTTACTTTATCCAAAATATTAGTAAGTTTTAATTACATAGCACTGTTTGCTTGCTATGGCATAGCCTTGCACAGTTTTATAATGTACTTTGATCCTGTTCACTTTCTATCCTCAACTTGTGCTATGGAGCCCCTTCTTCCAAAATAGTCTTCTTTCTAGTTTCATGACCTTTGATTATTTTATTATATTTAGATATTTAGATTTTACATATGAGAGAACATGTGATATTTGTCTAAGTCTAGCTTATTTTGCTTAATGTGATTATCTCTAGTTCTATCCATTTTCTTGAAAACAATGTACTGTGTTTTTACTTATGGATTAATAATATGCTGTTATGTATATATAATGATTTCTTTGTTTATCCATCATGGGGACCTAGAATAATTTTGTAAAGTGGTTGTTATGAACAATGCTGTATTACATATGGGTGATGAAGGAGGGAGTTTATTGACTTTAGGTAGAAACCCATGAATGATATAAACAAAGATCTACCTGTTCTACTAAAAATACTTGAAATAAATCCAAAGAAGTGTATATTCATGTTTTTACATACGTTTATAGATGTATTTGTATATATCTGTTTCTGTGTTTATGTGTGCATTTGTGTATGTATGTATATATGTGTTACATATGTACTTGTTTATGTGTGCACACCTATGTATCTATGTGTATGTGAATGTTTGTATTTGTGTGTGTGTCTATGTTTTTTTATATGTATATGTATGTGTGTAGTATATATGGTGTGTATATGAATGTGTGTATTTGGGTTGATATATACATGTGTATCTGTGTGTATGTTTGTATGATGCAGGTTTGTATGTGGGCATTTATATATTCATGTATGTGTATGTGTGTGTATCTGTGTATGTATATCCTGAATTACTTTTTTAATGATAGTATAACAAGTTAAGCAGTACGTCCTGGCAGAATCAAGTGAGAGATTTGGGCAGATAATGATTTTGGATTGGAGACTGGGAAACTGCTTAAGGCATGGTCGCCATAGTGCAGAGAAAAAATAATGAGCGTCTACACCTGGGTAGTACTTTGGGAATGTCGAACAGGGATAGATGGAAGCAATTATGAGCCATAATGGTAGTTCATATAATTGGCTCCTTGGATACTTTCCAAATCAGGCTTATTGGAGTGAAATGATAGAACATTATTTTTAAGTACTCCTACACTTGAGTCTAAGAATAAACCATGGTATTTTGTAGGCATTTGGAGACATTAATGGCTATCAATGGTACTTCTGAAAAAAAGTAAGTAAAGGTTAAGGAAATAGCTTAATTGAGCAATCAGAGAGCTCTCTAGTGAGATCTAGTTTCCTGTGCAAAGGACAGCACATCCAAAGGTAAAGCTTGAAAATATCTGGGGTTTTAGAAATATGAATCTTTGAACCTGGTTATTCTAATTCCAGTAATTGGCTGCCATTATCTGATTAACGCCTGTTGTTAGCTTTTCCTTATTCGTGTCCACATTGACCAAGGTACACAAATTGCCTACTAGTCAATGAATCTTAAAGCTGTTGCCAATGTGGAGGCTGGATTACTGTTCTCAGTCACCTGGCTGCATCTTGCCACTGTGCCATAGATTGTGTGAAGAGCAAAGAAGAAACGATTTCTTGCACATACCATTGACATCTAGGGGTATAAAGAAAGGATGGGAGAAAAGTTACTGTATCAGTCACTGTCTGACCCTGTGGTGCTTTGGTTTTTAGCAGATGCTGGTGAAAAGACAAATTCAGAATCTGGTCAAGAAAGAGTATTGGAATTGAAGCAAAAATCTTATCTAAATTTTAATGAACAGTGGATAAGTATTTTAGATGATGTGAACATTTAATTTATTAGTTGATTTTTCGGTGTCAGAAATCACATAATTTAAAATCCTAATAACAGTTTGGCTGTGACTCAATTGTCTGTTAAAAGAGAGATGTTACTCTAAATTTAGTCTCATTTCTGGATCATGAAAATTCTTAGATTGGATCACACACACCATGGTGCCCAGTAGTACTTAATTAATTTAATGGGCCAAGACTTCTTTCCTTTTGTGTTAGCCTTAAGGGATTTGTGACAGTATTGGTAGTGGTTAATAAACACTAGGGAGGGAAAGTTACGAAGCTGCCACTAGGTGGTGCCTCAGGACTTCCTTTCTTCCCACATCACTCAATCAAGTCCTGATTTATTGGTGGTGTCATGACAGGCATTCATTCCAGAACGGTTGCGTGGAACTTCTAAGAAACAATATGCTCGTCTTACTTTGGAGTTTAGAGAACCAGGTTTCTCTACACATCTGTACAAAGAGCTTGGTAGTCTACAGTAATAATGAAAATATTAGAGATATGTTGGGTGATTATTCAGTGACGACTGAGTTCATTAAATCTCTTTCTCCGTGCTAACAGCATTGTTTGCTTTCTAGTCTCACAATCTTCACAATAGTTCTACAAATTAAGAAGAATTGTTTTCATCATTTCTTTTCTAGAAGAGGATATGAGAACCCAGAGAGATCAATCACCCTTCCTCAATCATTTAGTTACAAAGCTGTCATTGGAATTCAACTACGCAATCTAAACTGTCAAATATTATTCAGTGTCCATCTGCCGGTGAGGTCAGTTCCTTGGCTCATATCCAGAGAACTGTTTCAGTTTCAACAAGTGGTGCTTGAAATTCAGGGGGAATTTTAAATTTTTAGCTGACATTGAAGTTGCTGAATTTATTTCTTTGTGAAAAGAAAGATATAAAGACTGGTGGACAAGCCCGTTCAGTGACAGACACACATACCAACACAGCAAGTAGAAGACATTGGGGTTGTCTTTGTGAATTAATTTAACCACGGTTTCATTCTTAGAATTGCTTAGTGTGAATATCCCAATAGAAGAAGCTCTGAGTTACGCTCTCCTGTTAATAAGATTGTCACTTTTTTCTCTCCCTAGCTTTGTACAATAGATAACAGTGTATTATAGTCGTCCCAGTAGAGGCCCGATTCAGCAGAGGTTGGAAAATATATGCTCCCATTCAGAGCCTTGTTTCCTTTGTTTTCAAAAATCCTGTTGGGAGGAAGCTTAATCACAAACAGAGATGTAATTCAGCCTAGAGACTAGTTCCTTCCCCATTCTGACAATAGCCTTAATCTTAATTACTGGATTCACTCCAAGGAAGAGTCAGATTAATGTACCTGTTAGTATACCACCCAGTTCCTCTAATTAATGTAAATTGTAAAATGTTCAGATGGTGTTCCAAAGCAGAATGTGGTTTCTTTTTACCATTTTAAAATGTCCTAATTAAAATATATTTTTGAAAGAAGTGTTCTGTGGTGGCTTTAAAGAAAAATGTCCTTTCCTTATAGGCTCATGTATCTTAACATTTGGTCATCTGTGCTTGGCACTGTTTGGGGAAGTTATTTAATTTTTGGTGATTCAGCCTTCCTGCAGGAAGTGTCATTGATGGAGGATTTGGGATTTGAGGGTTTAGAGCCTTGCTACCCTTCCTGTGATTTCTCTGATTCCCTTGTGTGAATGAAAAAAATATGGTCATCCAGTTCCCTGCACTAGCCAGTGTACCATGACTTTCCTATCATTATGGACTGTACCCTCTGCAACTATAAGCCCAAATAAACTCCTCCTTATGTAACTTTTGGTCATGGTGTTTATCATAGCAATAGGAAGTACTTAATATAGTTTCCCTTTTATATAACTTTCATTTAAGAAAAAAAAAACCTGAAAATTTAGAAGAACCAAATCAGAAAGTCTGAAGGTAAAGTCACAATGAGGATGCATTCTAACTCTAAGTGTAGACATATGCAAGAATGAAGTCAACTATGTGTTTGGCCTTGCTTACACATCAGATGACTGCTTTGAGTTACGTAGACAACAGAAGGTTCAGGAAGAATCTAGGTATCTAAAAATACTGGAGATAATCTTGGATTATTACAGTACCATGGTCTTCAACATCGTCATTATCATCTAAAGCAAATACAAGTGTTTATTTAAGGTGATACAAGCAGAAATTGGGATCGGGGAGATGGTTCACTGATTAAGAACCAGACTGCTGTAGCAGAGATCTCAGTTCATTTCCCAGCACCCACGTTGGGTGATTCATAACTACCTATAACTTGGGCCCCAGGGGATCTGACACCATTTTCTTGAATCTGTAGGCACTTGTACTCAATGTGCACATTCTTACATGCAGACACATACACATAATTTTAAAATAAATTAAATATTTGAAAAGCAGAAATTCAATAAACATTGTTCAATATCCAGGTATAGAAAGGTAGTATTTATTTTAATATAACTATTGGAAAATGCATGAGTTTTGTTAATCTTTAGTAAATGTGGTATAAGATAGTGCAAATAGAAATATTCTGGAGGGAAAAATAAATCTTTCTAACCAAAATGTTTTATTCATTTGTTGTCTTTATTATTAATCTATGCAGCTAATACATTATATAATAATTCATTTTATTAACATATCTTTTATATGGCATTTATCTATAGTATCCACCAAATTTGATTTTTAAAAATTCCACTGTCTTTTAATGTGGATATGTGAGTATGCGTGTAGTATCCTGTATGCATATGTGTATGTGTGGTTACAGGTGTCCTTTTGCATATGTGGAGGAGGGGAGTATACCTGGTGGTCTGTTCTATCGTTCTTTGTCTTATAAGCCTGAGACCATGTCTTTTGTTGAACTTGGAGGTAGGATGTCACCTATAGTGTTGTGCCTTCATGTGTGTGCTTCATCATGCCTTGGTTTTTGCATGAGTGCTGGGGTTTCAAAGTAACATCTTTATGCTAGTACATGGCAGCTCACAATCATCTATAACTCTCGCTCCAGGGCATCTCACACCTTCTGAGGTTTGCAGGAACCAGGCACAAACATGATACACATATGTACATGCAGGTTAACACTTGTACACCTAACATTAAAATAAAATATAAAATAAAAAAAATTTTAAAGAGCAAGGACTAGGGTGTAGGGACACACACCTTTAACTACAGCTCTCAGGAGGCAGAAGCAGGCAGATCTCTCTAGATCAAGGTTAGCCTGGTCTACATCGTGAGTTCTAGGCCAGTTGGGACTACAGTAGGGCTCTTTCCGAGAGAGAGAGAGAGAGAGAGAGAGAGGCAGAGAGAGATACATAGAGACAGAGAAAGGGAAGAGGGAGAGAGAACAAGGCCATGATGGTGTTTGAAGTCTAGGCCTGAGAGAACTGTAATTATAATGAGTCAGGGATTAACAGTGAAGATGGATAATTTTGAGTGTTGTTAAGCTATATTATAGAACACCATGAACTTGATTACTGATGAATATATTGGGATGGGGGAGGCATACAATAGGAATGCTTTAAGACATGATATCATGTGGCTCCTGATCTTCTTGCTCCTAACTTCCAATGCTGTAGTTACAGGTATGTGCCAACATACCCAGAGAGAATAAGACAATTGATACTTAATATCTCTTACTTATGAGAGACTGTCATTTCGGCAGACACACTTTTGAAGAAGAATTAATCGCGTTGCAGAAAACAGCTGGTTAGAAACTTGGAAACTTTAGTAGTACTGAGGGCCCCAGACATATTATTGTCATCTAAGGATGACATTTGTAGTTATTTCAGAAATTGTGAACATAGAGATAACCAGATGGCTCTGTTGGGAAAATTACTTGCCACCAAGCCTGAATACCTGAGTTTGATATTTCAGGCTCACGATATAGAACAAGAGGACCAGTTCCTGAAAGTTGTCCTCTGACTCCACACATGTCCTGTGGCATGCATGAATACATGCATGCACACACACATATAATGAAAGAGCATTCAAAAGCATTTAACATTGTGAGCATAAATAATGACCTGGTAAGCACCTGATGATCTTTGCTTCAAGTACTTTATTGGGGAAGAGTTTCATATCTACTTGCTAGAACCATTAGTTCCTGTTTTGGACACAATCGTTGCTTTGCTTTCTAGCTCCAAAGAATAGCAAATAACCAGGTAAGGAGAATGCCAGGAGGTTTAACAGGAGGCACAAGAACATTCTTTTGTGCAGTATTTGTTCTATGATATCCAGGTGCTAAATATCAGGAATCGCCTCTATTTCTAGAATCAGCATTTTGAGAATAGTGGGAAACAAGGAAGCAAGCTCCATGCTGCAGAGGCGCAGGAGTTCTCATAGACACGGCGAACTGGCATCATTTAGCACTGCCTTTCATAAGCCCATACTTTACAGTCCACACAGTCTAAGCAGCAGTGATCTCACTGTTGACATTATGGAAGAATGGGGTACATTGAATTCTGCTTCCTAAAAAAAAGGAAATACAAGTGATTTCCAACTTATTTAATGAACATAGCCTGACTTAAACTGATCACATATAAATAATGAAATTTGTCTTTAAATGATTTTTATTGCATTATTGTGATTTTCACACAGTAAAGTTTGTTGATATTTAGATCCCCTGCCCCTTGTCTAATTTCATAGATTCTCTCTCTCTCTCTCTCTCTCTCTCTCTCTCTCTCTCTCTCTCTTCATGATATGTATCCTGTATAATTTAATTTGTGTCCCAAAAATAAGATTACAAGTATTAAATAAGATTACAAGTATTGGCCACTGTACCCAATAATCTTGTCAAATCATACCTCAAGCAAAGAAGTAAACACATAAACGTAATGATTTCCTTTCTTAATTGTAATGAACAAAAGTAAAGATAGGTTAACAGAAGACACTACGTAGATGAATATGAACATGATTGGTTGTGAGTAGTTTTTATGGTTCTCATGATAGACTCTGTTGTATTATGTCAGCTTGCTATGGGCTTCATTATATCTTCCGCATTCATATCTTAAGGCTCTAAATTCCTCAGTGCATCTGTGGAAAAAGGGTTTTTCCATGTTAAAGCTCAACAAGTTAGACCTTATCCAGTAGGACTTGTGGCCCTATAAGAGGAAGAGATTCCAGCACTACCCTAAACAAAAGACTGTGTAAAAGACAGTAAGAATATCCTCAGAAGAGACTGAGCACTGTCTGACATTGGTTTTGGATCTTATAGAATCAGGAACTTGTAAAACAATGCATAAGTTATTCTGTCTCCCAGAATGCCATATTTAGAACTGTAATATACCTTGGGAACCCATGTGTTAAAGGTTTGGTCCTCAGGTTGGTGCCCTTGAGTGGGTGGGAACGCTTAAGAGATGGGACTTAGCCAAAGGTTTGCCAATTCTTAGAATTTTTTAGTGGCCTTGAATGGGCTTCTGGGAGCCTTGTCTCTTTACTTGCTTGTGTCGCCTCTCTTCCTCTTTTTCTGTTGTAAGATGAGCAGATCTGCTTCTTCATATGATACTGCCTATCTATCATGGATTATAACTGCCAAAGCTTTGAGTCAAGATAAAACCTTCATTTTTATAAGTTGACCATCTTGGGTATGTGTGGAAAACTGGCTAATGGATAGTATGCCATTTTAGGATGAATAGTCAAATCAAATTTACTAGAAAAAAAATGTTATTACCAGGAACATGATACACATATCACAGACAGACTGACAATAAGCGTGTCTTAAAGAAAGCAAAACCAGACAAATCAGAAATCTGAAAATGGATTCTACACGTTCTTTGTAACATTTATTTAAAATGTGACAACCATTGGCAGGAATATTCTTTCAGATGCTGCATATAAGTTTCCACAACAGGAAAAAATTTCTTTTTATAGAATGCGGATCATGGACAAACCTTAAATAGTAAATTATATTTCATAATATAAAGCAAAATTTTCTGTTTCTAGAAACAGTAGCATATGTCAGTTACTACAAGATAGTGCTTAAATTAAGATAATTCGGCAAGATACAAGGTAAGTAAAAAATTTCTTTAGATCAAGTTAATTTGGAAATGATGCTTCATTTAAAGGGAAATATATATATATATATATATATATTTTTTTTTTTTGTTTTTCCAAATGTTGTACAGCTAGTAGAGTGAATAAATTTATCAGTAATACTTATTTATTTCTCAGAGCTAAATACAAAGTACACCCTTGTCCAAGTTCACTTGAGAAGAGAATCTTTACTAAGCATAGTAAATGCCTTAAATCGTGGGTTTTGGAGACAACACAGCTTTCTCAGTGGTATGGATTGAGTATGAAATGTACTCAATAGGCTCATGTATTTGACAACTTGGTGTCCATCTGTTGGGGTTGTTTAGGAGGGTTGTGGAAACTTTTGGAGGTGGAGACATACTGAGGTGGACATTGAGGCTCAATAGCCTGCCCCTGCTTCCTGTTTGCTCTTGGCTCTCTGACTTACCTGCCATGATGTTCTGTATTATATCAAACTGTTAGCCTATATCATGGCTTCCTCCATTAATATGGTTTTTGTATAGTGTTTTGTCCAGCAATGATTAAAGTAAGTAATATATTTAGTGAATCCTATATTAAAACAAAGAACAGTTTTTCAAAAGGAGGAAATGTATCAGTGGATTTCAGACCAGAAAAACAAAATATTTCTAACAAAAAGAAATTCAAAACTTAGAATTAGGAGTAACCAAAAATCTTGAAAATTTGGCAAAAGTGTTATACTATATAAACTGTATTCACAATGTCAGGAAGGCTTGGCTCCCACTGACACTTCAAAACAAATAAACCAACAAAATATTAATAATGGCTGAAGAGGGACTGGAAATATGATTCATGGTTAAGAGCACTAGATGCTCTTGCTGAGGACCCAGGCTGTGTTTCCAGTACCCAAATAATGAATAACACCCATCACTCACTCCAGTTGCAGGATATCCAACATCCTCTTCTGGCCTCTGTGGGCACTATGTGCATGTGGTCCTCTTATATGGGTGCAGGTCAATACTGATACATATAAAATAAAAATAAACAAATCCCAAAATAAATATTTAAAAAGAATTGGCTGAAGGAATCACAGACCTACTCAATCACACAGGCAGGGCCAGTTGGAGGACCCAGCATAAGGTCACATGTGCTGAGAACAGTATATCAGCTTCGAGGCCTGATGAGCCATGACCTTCTTTCTCAGTTACATCACCAAATCAAGTGTATTGAATTTAGAGCTCTGGGGAGACATATAGTTCTATTAAATTTAATTATCAGTCTTCTAGCCCTGAGGTGATAAACTTAAAAACTTTTACTATCTGAAATTCTAGTCATTTTGCTAGTAAAACTCACTATAAACATGTTCTCTGAAACTTAAACTCTGCTTCCACCCACTTTTCCTCACTTCTTTCGAGTAAATAGGATACAAATCAGTCTAGTTTCCTCTTTTGAGATTAATGAGTCCATAGAAATGTAATAGGGATATAATAAGTATTTGTTCAGTACTTAAATGAATTAGAGACATCCAAATTATTATGTGCCTGGGGCATCAAAGAAAAACCATGGTAAAAAAAGATGGTTAATCAAAGAATGTTCCTAACATGGAATCCATGTCCACTAATAGTGATGGACACTCTTTCTTTTTGAGTTAACCTCATTAACAGATGAGTTATTTAAGCTTCGTTAAGCTAACTTCTAAGAAATAATTGAATTAAAATGCAAAACACTGATGAAAAGGAAGAAATACCTATATTGGGTACCATGGTACAAAGAGTAAGATAGAGCAAAAACTAATATGCTTCAAAAATTTGTCCCTTCTGTGCTGGCCGCAATGGTCAGACTCAATTGGGTGACATGCTCCTAGATTACGGCCCAGATATGCATTACGGTCTTCTATCCCACTGTGAGAGAGCCAGAAGTTAGCGGGGGTTTGATAACATGCTGCTTTTAACATAAGCAGAGTCCATGGATCTCCAACTCTATTACTTAATCTTGGTTGAGAGCAAAACATTTAAAATTTTTATTCATTTATATATACATTCCCTGAATGGTTTATGTGTCATGTGTTTATGAGTGTACAGAGTACCAAAAACTTTGGACCTCCTGGAACTAGAATTGAAAGAAGTTGTGGGCTGCATGCTGTGCTGGAAACTGAAACTGTGTCTTCTCCAATACTTTAGGACACTGAACTGCTGAGCCATCTCTCCAGCCCCAAACCTTCCAAACATTTACAATGTCTTCTTAAAATTTCATCTGCTTTTAAGAGCCAAACTAACACTGTCTTCTTTAGCTAACATTATATTACCTTAGTCTTTCTTTTCTTTTCTTTCTTTCTTTCTTTCTTTCTTTCTTTCTTTCTTTCTTTCTTTCTTTCTTTCTTCTTTCTTTCTTTCTTTCTTTCTTTCCTTTCTTTTCTCTCTCCCTCTCTCTCTCTTTCTCTCTGTCTCTCTCTCTCTCTTTCTCTCTCGGGAGGGGGTGTGTAAAAACTTATTTCTCATTACATAATTTTTTTCTACAATCCAGTCAAAGAGACAGAATTGTTCCCGTGACTAACTTGGGGGGCTATTGTTAAGAGTTGAAACATTCTTTTGAGTTGCTATTCTTCACCATATAACCTTATATTTTTATTTTGAATAAAAACAAACTGAATGGAAATGTAGATCCCCCACTGTAAAAGCTAAAGCAGAGAGATGATGAAGATATAATCCACAAGAAATGTCAGGCATCTTCTCACTGTCCATTTTCTCTTAAAACTTTTGGAAAATCTGATTCTGGCCAACAAGCTTTTGAGCCAAGCTGACTTTGCCTTTTGTGATCAGCATGGATTAATTCCCCATAGGGCTCTTCCATCATAAACTCACTCTCTCCCTTTCTTTCCCTCTGTGTGTGTGTGTCTGTTTGTCTGTCTCATTCTCTCTTACATTGAGCTTAAAGATTACAATCTCATGGAATCATCAGAGGTTAGAAAGTAAGTCTGATGAACATTAGCGTGTTGAGCTAGAAAATACATACATAAATAAATACATATACACACATGGGCATGTTCACACACAATTTTATGCTTCTGAGGTTTGAGGATCTTATGTTTTTTGTAGAAACTTGCATTTATCACCTTTAGAAATGAGGGATGGGGGCAAGAATGTAATAAAAATGCCATAAACCAGCTGAAGTTCATTTTGTCTTTTTCATCACAACCTCTAATGAGATACACAGGAACAGAGTTTTAATTTAATATCAATACTGCATCCTGAAAATTCTCTGCAATCCTCTAAGTATCTGTATCTGTCTTTTCCCTGGAGTGAAGAGAGGTAAGCCATCTAAAGCTCTAAAAGCAGAAGGATATTTGAAAACACGATATAAAATTTTGATTTTACATGGAGGATATTTGAGCTTCTTAAAATTTGAAAATCATTGGGACTGTCACCAAAATGCAATACCCTGGTAAACTGGAAGGTCTCCTTTGTGGGTTATGTCTGCCTAAAAAGCCTATGTTTCAGCAATCTGTTCCGCAAGAAGCAGGTGAAGGGAGCTCTGACTTTAGGATGAATCCTTTGGAGTCAACAGGCCTATTCAATGATGTAACATAAAGGGATTAAAAAAAGGAAAGAGGCATTGAGCAGTTGTCTCTTCTTTGTGATTGGAAGTCTTTTGTTTCCTTCTAATCTCTTTAAATGTGATTGCTGTGATGGTGAAGGCTCTTATATTTAATAGACTGACAGGGTACTTTGGAAAGGAAACATATTTTATACTTATATAAAACACTGTATATGAACAGAGATGCAACAATTGGTACCTTCACCTTTGAAGAGAACATTTCAAAAAGCATCTCCAGGGATTTCCGGACTGCATTTACCAAATATAAAGAATTATTGCAATAATGCTAAACTCAAAGATAAATATAACAGAAATAGAAGCACTGAAGACAATGTTATTTATTACTTTATTGCTTTGGGAGTATAAGAAAAAAGAAAAAAAATATATATTTATAAAGCAGTGCTTTACCCTGGCAAGGATAAGTGCTCCTGATATATAGATTTTCAGTAACTGCTCAAATCGACAATATATTGCTCTCACTGCTTCGTTTTTGTTAATGAATAATTATGAAGAAGTATTGGCATCCTTGAGAAAGCAATATTCTTCTCAGCAGCCTCGGTCTTAGGTCCAAGGAGTATACATAACAAGAGATCAGAGTTAAAAGCAATCTGTTATTATTGCCCAAATCTTTGCAAGTCTCCTACAAAGCAAAAAAGATTAAATTTTAAAGTTTGTATTTCTATATTGTTTCAAAGTACAAATTGATAGAGTGGTAACATTGATGCTCTTATAGAAGAAAATAGAAATTATCTTGAACTGAGAAGAAACTCTTTAAATTGACTTAATTTCCATCTCAGATGTTAAAGGTTTGGTTACATTTTGCTGTTTTTGAGTTGTACCTTTGAGAAAATAGTTGAAAAACTATCTTGTACAGCTTTTTTTTAACCTCTGTTTTCATTTATTTAACATTTCAAATAGTTTACATTAATATATATACATACATATATATGTATGTGTGTGCGTGTGTGCGTGCATGTGTGAGTGTGTGTGTGTGTGTGTGTATTCATGTCTATGGGGTCAAATTTGAGCCCTAAATTCTCTTTGATGCAGGTTCATCCACTGCCAAGTGTTTCACCCTTAAATGAAACAATATCCTATTCACAGCACACATCAGGAGTCAACACTTCCTAGGGTAAAGTTGGAGTTTCTAACCCACTTTCCCATGTCTATGCTGGGATTTGTCTGATTTGTTTTAGAGGGGACTACGACATGTTGGTGCCATTTCTGTGAGTTCATATGACTGACTAACAACCTGTCTGGAAAATTCTGTTTCCTTGTTTTCATCCATCACCTCTGTTTCTTACAATCTTTCCATCTCAACTTCCGCAAAGAACCCTGAGCCTTGGTAGGCAGCGTTTTGATGTAGGTGTCCTATTTATGGAGAAGCACTCCACTGCCTCATGTTCTCTGCATGCTGACAAGTTGTGGGTCTCTGTGTAATCACCATCTACTGCATGAGGAAGCTTTTCTGATGGGAGTTGAGAGATGCATTAATCTAAGAGTATAAAAATAAGTCATTCTAACTTGTTATAATGATGCATTTATCAGAATAGTAGTATTAGGTTCTCCCCTATGTCCTTTGATTTAGGTAGCCACAGACTCATAAGTCTGTTATCAATGTTAAGTATTGACTCTGTCCTTTGAAGCAGACCTTAAATTCATTTAGAAAGCAGTTCATTGCTGCCATAGTATTCCTTCCACCATTGCACACGTGAGCATATCTTGCCAGACTAGTTGTTGTTGTAACTTGAATTTGCATCTGAATAAGATTGATCATTAATTTATTCTTCAGTGTCCTATATAGCACTTCCCAGAACTATGAAATGTAGTCAGTAGACAGGAAGCTTTGAAGTCATCATCAGCTTGATTTCTCTTTGTTCTTCAGATCATATATATAGTATCTTCAGCAATAAGGTCTTACAGTGAAACTCCAGTAGATAATCAAGAGCAGGAGCAATAGCTAGTATTGTTTGATTGTCTATGGGAACCATGGTCCACAGAGTCAAGAGACAGAGTCCATTCCTGGCATCTATTGTGCTCTTACTTTGTTAGTCTATGATGTCTATTGGGGCATTGTTTCCATGCTATAAGGTAACTCCTTTTAATCCATTTTTATAATGCATAATTGTATTTATTAAGACGTTTCCATAGTTATTTTCTTAAATATTTAAAATTCAAAGACAACAACATATCTTTGTGGCTGTATAATTCTTAGCAGAAGCCATTCTGTCTGTGTGTACTTATTTTATTCATAATAAGTAGGAGCACTGTGTTTGTGAGAGAGAGATGATAGATGATAGATTGATGACAGATAGATAGATAGATGATAGAGATAATATGATATAGGGTGCAATTTTCAAAATGAGGATGGTATCTGTTTTAAATTCAAGTTTCTTGGCCAAAACCTGGTCTTATATCTAGGTTTCAGAAAGGCTGAAACTTGTCTTTATTTTATAGAATTACAAACTCATGAGTTGTTAAAATGTGGAAGCAGTTGCTAGAAATACTAGTAGAACGTTCCTTGGGCAATCTGCGCTGGTAAATAATTTAAAAATATTATTTTATACTGATTTTTGAAACTTAATTGAGATGAAACTTATAAAGAGCTTTGGATAGGATGCAGCACAGAGCACTCACAGTAAATGTTGACAGGCAGGGCTAATAATAGCTGCAAGCTAGTAGTTGTCCTCAATAACCTATTTATACTTACCTGGCATATTCACAGATTACTAAGTAAAATGTAGGCGTTAGAGATGGTCCAGAGTCATGTAGAATGTTGTGTCCTCTTTTTAATTATTTTTCTTTTCCTCAAATTTCCCTTTCTTCTTTCTTCTTTTCTTTTGATCTCTAATTCAGTCAACTGGTAATTAAATTTGTAAGTACCCATTAAAAGACATTTAAATAGGGGCTGAACAGATGGCTTGGTGTTGAAGAGCACTGGCTGCCCTTGCAGAGAACTTGGGTTTGATTCCCAGCACCCACATGTCAGCTAATAATTTTGACTAACCCCAGTTCCATAGATCTGACCTCTGTGAGCATTGCAGGACATGGGTGCACCTACCAACATTCAGGCAATATACTCATACACATAAAAAAATAAAGTATATTTTTAAAAGACACTTGAATAAAATAAAGACCGTGTTATACACATCTTCCAATCTCTGTTCACCCTGAAAAATTCATGGGCAAAAGACATATATTGAGCGACCATTTTCAGAAATTGTTATGCCCAATGTGACTTATGTTATAAGGAATTAGGATTCCTGAGAATTGATGAGCCTTAACACAGGCGTTTCACCCAAAGAAGGGCTGATTCCTGCACCTATTGATTGTCAGGTCTGTATGAAATCCTTATCTGATTATTTTCAAAGTTGCTGCTAAATGATAGGCATGCAATAACAAGGAAACAAACAAGTCTTTCCTGTTGCTACATTACTCTTCTAGTTTTCAGTTTGTGCTTTGAGAACATCTAAAGAACTTATACTTTATGTCAGGTGTCATAGGAACTTCTGGAATCTCTCGGGGGGCCAGTGTGTTCTCTGAGAGACAGTCTGTCTAACACCCACACTTCATCCTTAGGATAGGCAGTTTCCACTTTGAAAGCACACACACAGGAGTCTAATTCTGGCTTGGTCCAGTTCCCTGGTGTTTTGTTGGATATGGATTAGTTCTACCAAGCAGTTTCAGCAGATTGAGGATTATCTGAGTATCTTCTCACATGTGTGAGGATACATATTTGACCAAGACTCAGTGATCAGTGAACATTGATTAAGTTCCTAGTGGAGTCATGCTTTTTCGCAGTTGAAAATATATATTCTACACACACACATATGTGTTCATACATTCACTTCATTTTGGAAATGCCAACTTCAATGAAGAAATTTTTATGGGTTTATATTTTAAAGGTTCTGCATTATAGTATTGATTTGAATGATTTGAAATTCACATAAAAATTTCATTACCTTTTAACTTGATGTAATTCACTGAAGAAAGAAATGTTATTGAAATGGTCTATACCATAATGGCTTTTGTATTTGTGTGAGATTGTTATGTGTGTGTGTGTGTGTGTGTGTGTGTGTGTGTGTGTAAGTAAAATCGTGTTTTCCTTATTGTTTCTTTTAAGAATCAACTTACGGGGTCTGGAAAGATGGCTCAATACTTAAGAGCACTGGCTGTTCTTGCAGAGGAGTCGGGTTTGATTCCCAGCATCTACATGGTGACTAACAACTGTCTAGTCCATAACTACAGTTTTGAGGGAATCCAGTGCCATCTTCTGATGCCCATGGGCATTGCAAGACACAGGTGTACTTATACACATCCAGTCAATACACTCACATAAAATTTTTAAAAAATTAAAAAGAATCATTTTAGCTTCTGTAGCATCATACCTTCTGTACATACATGTTAACGATGTCCTTTCTAAATGCTAGGAACTTAAAACTCATTGTTCTACATGTTTTACAGTGAGGTCTGCATACTTTGTTAACATAGGAACAAGTCTATTTTGTTTACCATTATAAATTAGGTCCTCTCTCACAACCTGATATCTACTTAGTTCTCAGTATTACTTCATTAACAAATATTCCAAGTGTGATATCATCTCCCATAACATAGATACATATTTTTATAACTATAGTACTATCATGTTAGGTTTGCTGTTAGCCGTATAACACAGTTGACTCATTTTAGGTTTCTTATCAATTTATCATGGTAGTTACAACTCATTTATGAAGGGCCTGGGGGAAGTGAAATAAAATGAGTCCATTTTGTAGTATAAGAACAAAAAGTTGTGAATTGTAAAGTCAGACCTGAGTTGGACTCTAAAGTGGGAAAAAGCTACTAGGAATACCTTTGTGACCTCTCTCACTTAAATACATTGCACTTGAACACAGGAAAGAATAAGGAAATCAGAAATAAAACGTTCACTTCATTCTGGAAATGCCAACTTCAATGAAGAAACTTTTATGGGTTTATATATTAAAGGTTCTGCAATATAGTATTGATTTGAATGATTTGAAATTCACACAAAAATTTCATTACCTTTGAACTTGATGAAATTCACTGAAGAAAGAAATGTTACTGAAATGGTCTATACCATAATGGCTTTTGTATTTGTGTGAGATCATCAGTGCAGACAATTGAGGCTTCAAATGGTACAGTAGAAAGTGCTCTTGAATACCAAGTCTGTGCAAAACAACTTGGCAATTATAGAAACAAGCTGAACATAGTCACATTCAAATTAGAGAGCACATTGCTAGGGATTTTTCCTGAAGAAATAATGAGAGGACAGTTAAATATTTATGTAAAAAATAATTCATCTCAGTATTCTTTGTACTGGAGAAAGAAGCTTAGTGTTCATTAAAAAAGAACTGCTCAAACAAAATTAGGGCTAAATCCACATGCCATGAGGAAGAGGCTTTTATTGTTAAATAAATATAAGTCTCAAGTCAAAGAAATGTATTGAAAACTCTGTAATTCAAGATTCGAATCCACGTGTTCACATTGAATTACTGACCTACTTTATCTGAACATAGAATTTTCTATATATATTATTGAAAATATCTAGAAGCAATCACCATCTCAGTTTATTGGACCATCTCAAAACACAGGCACTTTTCCACATTAAAAAGATTCATGAAATCTGGGAGAAATGGCATGTTTTGAGAAAAACAAAACAAAACAAAATAACAAGATTATAAGATGACTTTGAAATATCTTGAAACTAAAGGCAGGGAAGGGACCATAGCTATAATTTCTAAGAAATATGAACAAGAAAAGTTTACTTAGCAATTAATCAGAATGTCTGAAAACATTATATATATAAGGGATTCCAAAATGTTGAATAAGGGAAATAAATGGGTACTTTTTTTGCCTTTCTGAGAGTAACCGTGCCTGAAGGGATTCTTGCATGGAAGGGTTTCATGTAGTGATGAAGAAAGGATAATAGCATGAGGTTTTGCCATGCTGTATTCAGTAACGGGAAATATAATTAAAATAAAAATTTATTTTTTAAGATCTGAGCCCAGATTTTATGTAGTCATGTAGTCTAGGTTTGCCTTTACCTTACCATGTAGCCAAGGCAGGCCTTGCATTCCTGATTTTCTACCTCAATCTTCCATGTACAAGAACTACAGAAGCATGTACCACCCAGCTAAAACGTATTTATTAAAAGCTAATGGAAAGCTTTAAAATGGTATGATGAATTTGTCCTTACCTTTTAATGATAGAAGCCCATTCACATATAAAGGTTGCAAAGGACACATCTATTAATGCAATAAAATGGAAATTAATTAGCAACACTAGCACCTCTAAAGTATACATGCTAAAATACTTCATTCTAAATGTGATGAGGTTTTAAGATCTAGTCATCGGTCTGCAAGATGCAGCCTGTTAAAAACAAATGCAAAATGAAATGTCCCAATAAAGCAAACTGGAAAAATACAGACTATGAGAAATTTTTCAGGACCAGCAGGGACTCCTTCCACAACTGGATATTATACAACCAAAAAGCAGCAAGAATAGATTGAAAAGTTCAGAGATAAACAAGTTTGTATACATACATATATATGCATAATATATATACATATATAATAAATACACATATATACATACATGTTAAACAATCAATCTGAGAAAATGGAATACTTAAAACCCTTAAAAAATTTAGGGAAACCTGAGCACTGAGTATAAAATTAAAAGCGTTGAAAAATGCATTAGGTATGATCAGGCCTGGAAACAGATTTAGGGGAAAACTTTTAATATCTTTCTGGTTACAGCTTCACAAGAAATCAATGTTGCTTGCTCTGTCCTGGAAGTCTCCTTCTGCACACACTGTGGAATCTCCTGTTTCAACAGAGACCCTCAGACACATTTGCTCACCGGTTTCTCCTCATCACCTCTTTTCAAGCATTCTATCCAGCCGCAGGCGGCCCTAACTATGCAGCCTCCCTACTGTTTCCTATCATCTCTAGGTAATATGGGAAGCCAGGAGGAACTAGTTCAAAACAAGTAAATATTTATCTCAATTCAAATCGGATGTCATTGACTAAGCTTCAGGTGGACAGAGTTGTGATGGAAGCTACATCCAAATCCAGCCTTTGCTATGTTAGCAGATCTTAGGAGCCTGCTTTAGAGATATGTTGTGAGACTGTATCTTGAATTCCCACTGGGAACCAGTGAAAATTAAGGAACAAGTAGACTGAGCTCCAGAACTGTACCTAGTTCAGGTTCAATAACGACTCACTAAGTTGCAGATCAGGCAGGAGGTGTGCAGGGGATAAATGAATTCCCTATTTTTAGGAGTTGTTTTGTTTGAATATTTAAGCTTTGATTGCTTATTGCTGGTACAAATGCCAACTTCTAAAAGTTTACCAAGAAATGTAATGAAAATTTCTTTAAGATGATAACATGAATTTGGGAAGGAGATATGCAAATATGCATAATTTAGAATATTTTATTTTAAAGCCACTATCACTTTAATATGGACACCCAATTACATGTAAAGGAAAGATGGCTGGCACTACAAATTAATATAACTATGAACAGGAGTTTGGCTTCAGAAGTAATCAAAGTTAATGTCTGAAATATGATAAACAAGAATCATAATTAAAGCCTTGTTCCTTTTGAATTTTATTTAATTGAAATACTTGACCTGAATGAAGATTCCTTTTTCACCTATCTCCTTTTACCCTTACTTCTTAATACTTGCTGTAGTTAACAATCTGGGCTTTAAGGAAAAAGAGACTTAAGAATTCAAATCCCAGCTTTGAATCTCTAAAGCCAAATGCAAATCTTGTAAATTCTTAAGCTTTAACTTCCTCAGTTGTAACTAACAGGTTGCAAGGATTAAATGAAGTAACATACATAAAATGCTTATCCCTCACTGTCTACTGTTAGTGTTCCATGTTCCATTCAAAGTCTTTTATGTCTTCCTCTCCTCTGGACAGAACCACCAGAGTTGCCTGGCTACTTCCGCTCTCCCTAAAGTCTTCTTAGTCTCTCCACTGTTGATGATAATATGAATTTGAGAAGGATGTATGCACATATGTATAATTTAGAATATTGTATTTTAAAACCACTACCACTTTAATATGGACACTCAATTACTTGTAATGGAAAGATGGCTAGCATTACAAATTAATTTACATATGAGCAGGAGTGTGGCTTCAGAAGCCATTCAGCCTCATTCTTCACGTGTACAAGGTTTCCCATGTGCTACTGACCAGTTCTCTGTCCCAGATCTGTGCACTGGCCCCTTCTTCCTTTGGAAATGAGATAATGCCCCCTGCCTATCCCCCCCCACTCAGATTCTATGTGTGGTTGCTATTTTGAAGTTTTCAAGAATCAATGTATATACTACTCTCTGGGCCTTTTATCCCTGGGTTGGTGCTTTTCCGTGCTTGTTTCTTCCTGTCTGCTGTACATTTTTTCAAGGCCATTCATGTATATATATATGTGTGTGTGTGTGTGTGTGTGTGTGTGTGTGTGTGTGTGTGTATGAAATAACAAATAAATGTTCAAGAATACATGAATAATGATCTTGACAAGATTTTCTTTTAAAAATTTTTGATGATTTATTTTTATTTTATGTGTATGAGTGTTAGGCCTGAAAGTACATAAGTGTACCCACATCCTGCAGTGCTTACAGGAGGACAGAAGAGGGCCTTGGATCCTCTGGAACTGGAATTATGAATGGTTGTTAAAAATCATGTAGGTGTTGGAATTCAAACCTGGTTGTTCTATAAGAACAGTCAGTGTTCTTAACTGCTGAGTCATATCTGCAGCCTCAAAACAATATTTTCTTTTTCAAAATGTAGCCAATACAACAAAGACCATTTTATATACTTCCATTGAGAAAACTATGAGGGAAACACTGACTAAAACTTATAGCAAACAAAATTACTTTATCTCCTGTTTTGGGGCAGTTTTAACATTTATTTCTTTGTTTGTTTACTATCTATTCATTGTGTGTACACAATATATTCATGTTGTGACATTTGTGTGAAGGTAAGGAAAATTGACAGGAGCAGGTTCCTTTCTCTTACTAAGTGGATCCTTGGATAGAACTCAGGTCATCAGACTTGGTGGCAAGTACCTTTACTTGCTGAGTCATCTTGCCAGTCCAAACAAATTTCTGGTTTACTTATTTGCTTGTTTGGGTTGGGGAAAAAAGCATCTCACTATACAGACCTGACTAGCTTGGAATTTGCTATTCAATCCAGGTTGGTCTTCAACTCATAGAGGTCTGCTTGCCATTGCTTCCAGAGTACAAGGATTAAAGGTATACACCACCACATCTAGCTAAGAAAGCTATGTATAAATATAATATAATATATCTTAATACCACATCAGCTCTGATACAGTCTAGACTCTGGGTCCACCATGGAAAGCCATTACATGACATGCAATAGGGTTGGCCTCACAGATATTATAGGAAGAAGGATTGCCAGTCTCTAATTTGTAATAAATGTAATTCAATAAAAATATTCCTTTACACAAATCTCTCAGTTCCCAGGCAGGGAACTCTTCCATCCTTAGACTTGGACAGAGTAGACCGACAATTATATGCTGCTGTCCTGCTGTTCTTAAATAGTTTTAACCCAGGACCCTCATATTTCTCAACTAATAGAGGACAACTTGAGAGGTGATTTATCACCTAATATTAAACTTCTTGCCAGACATAAAACTAGACTCCATTTTACAATCTGAATATAGTTAGATAAAAAATATGTTATTTGACCTTGCTGTTGCGTCTGTTAAGTGTCATAGCCCATGGAGGACGTTCACATAGTTATACAGTCTTAGAAATTAGAGGAGTGTTCACTTTGCTTTTGCACACATACAGCGTCTTCCCACTCAAGCACAGCGAGTGTCTGCTTTCCTTTTCTGTGCTGGCCGTGTTTCATTTCTGACATATTCCAGGACAGAAATGCAGGTCTTATGAGTCTAGTTTTCTCACCCCTCTCCTCACCCCTCCATGTTTCCCAAGTTTGATTCTGTTTCCATTTATTTTTAAAAATTAATTAATTATTTTTTTAAATTTTATGTGTAAGAATGCATTGCTTGCATGTATGTAAGTGTACCCATGTTGTGCAATACCTGTAGAAGTCAGAAGTGGGTATTGTCAGCCTTGGTAGCTGCTAAATGGGTGCTGGGACTCAAATGTGGGTCCTCTGCAAGAGGAGCTACTAAGCTATTTCTCCAGGCCCCACTGCCTTTTCATTTCTTCCAGCATGATGAAAGATCAAAATGAATTAAAGACAGTAGTTGAAGCTGCATTTTATCAAAGAAAATTTTTTCCAGAAGTAATCTATTTTGGGAGTAATTGTCTCAAAATTATTCCCATTATCCCGCTCCCTGACATTAAATCCTATATTTGTCAGATACTGGATGTCTATAATTGCCTAGACATAAATTGATCAAAGTGTGTGATTTTATGCAAGTATCATTCAATTTTATTATGATAATCCTTGCCTGACTATAACTCCTGTGAGCTACAACAACTGACTGGCAAGATATGCCATTGGGTATAATGATGGCATGAATGTTATGGGAGTATCTAACCACATTCTAATTGGCTTTAAGGTTGAGTACACAAG
Organism: Eospalax fontanierii; assembly: GCA_035773235.1. Classification (NCBI taxonomy): domain Eukaryota; kingdom Metazoa; phylum Chordata; class Mammalia; order Rodentia; family Spalacidae; genus Eospalax; species Eospalax fontanierii. Next base: position 74,714,864 of record CM069526.1, read on the forward strand.
ATGGAGTCATTAACTGACACTGATATCAGGCCTACGAAGCTGTGACTAAACAGGCAACAGGCACAGGGCATAGCCTACTACTATTATTCTGCTAGATAGACATAGTATTAAACTGGCCCCTAATGACTTGTTATGCCCCCAAATTAGGGCATCCTTCAACTCTCACCAAAGAAACTTCTTCCTGCAACAGTTGATCTTTAACATAGAGACCCACACTGGACAATGTGCACAGAATAAGAGACAGTAGAGTGCTTATCCCTAATTAGGTCACCTGTATCAAACTTCTGCCTTGCAAGTCTCAGGGATCATTACAGAAGAAGGGGTAGAAAGACTGTAAGAGGCAGAGGTAGTGGATGGCCACAAGGAGACAAACAACTGCTCTGTTACTCATATGAACTCACAGCAATAGGGAAAGCATGTACAAATTCCACATAAGCTCAATCCAGACAAAATCTCAGTATAAACAAGGGAATGTAGGTAAGAAACTTCAACTGAGTCTGAGAAACTATTGATAAATGATGGCTGCTTTGAGTGGGGTAGTCAGGCTTGTATAAGAATGAGACTCTGAGTTGACCAGGCTATAGTGGAGAAATCCAAACTAAAGTGCACTTGGAGACATACATTGACTCTATAGACTTAAGTCAATAAATACACAAAGGAGTCCATGAAATTGGTTAGGAGTTACAAGGGTAGTAAGCAGGACAGATAAGGGACGTGGTCTAAATATGATCAAAATATATTGTGTAAAATATGCAATAATAGGGCCTGGAGAGATGGCTCAGTGGTTAAGAGCACTGGTTGCTCTTGCAGAGGACCTGGATTCAGTTACCACAACCCCTATAGTGGCTAACAACTGTCAATAACAACAGTTCCAGGGGATCTGATGCCTTCTTCTGGCCTGCACAGGCACTATACAACAGGGATACACTTACATACATGCAGGCTATACACTCATACACATAAAATAAAAAGAATAAAAATACACAAAAAAAAACTTATGTTTTATAAATGTAGTAAAAGGTACAGTAGGTTTTAGGATAGATATGAATTTGTTTGTATTGATCTTGCTGTTAGGTTTAGGACAGGGACAATTTAGAAGCAAACACCATTTATTCTTTTCCTTTCCTTCTTTTTGACCTGAAATAGATATCTCAGAAATGAAACTTTAATTAGTATAATCCTTCACTTTCAGGGTAGATGTAAGACTGAGTGACGTAATTTTTTAATCCAATGCCCATTTATAATTCAGACTTTATATCCTTTCCCATTCTTTTCCAAATGCTGACGTCTTATAAGACAGGGGTTGATTGTAAGCGAGAACTTCTTACCTGAAATCCATTTCCAAGAAATTCATCAAGGCTTTAAATTTCTGTCAGCAAATTTTATGCTCTAGAATAGTCAAAAGCTACTCTCCAGGCTTTCCTTCAAGAGTCAGTCCTAAATGATAATCTCAAAACTCACATTCCTAATGTCTATTCACCTTCAATAGTACATAAACAATGACTACTAAACTTGGGTATGTTCTGTGTTTCACATTTATATTCTGGAAAAATTTTACGGGCATGTTTCCTCCTTAAGGATTTGGTATTTCAGATATTTAAAACATCCCTCAGTACTAAGAGTTTCAGAGTTTTATCCCATTCTTGGCTGAGTATCTACTAAGAATGTGACCTATCACCTATCACCTTAGTGGAGCCTTCAGTCATGTGATTCTGTACTTACAATGTAAGTAGCTAATTAAGAAAGAGCTCAATGTACTCCAGGAGAGAATGTGTTCTATCCAGGAAATGCATTCTACTCTTTATTAGAGCTTGAAAGAAAACAATTCAATAACCTGGACCCACTCTAAACAGAGCACTATCTGGGCATCTTCACAGACATGTAATTCCAGACAGCATACGTGCACATGGGACTTTCTTTCACCTTCTTCCTCATGCTATTTTGATCATGGAGCTGCACCAGTAGAGATAAACAGTTCAGTGACAGCCTTACTTGCATTAGGGATTTCTTTATCCTAAATTGGTAGAATGGCATTCAGTTTTGCTACAAGGCTTTCTGCTATCCTCAGAGCAGGTTTTCAGTTCTTTTTTATATAAATAAAACTAAAGGCATTCAACATGGCACAGGTCTGCTGCAGATCTATGAGTGGCACACAGTGGAAGCCGGTTTTCACTTTATTTTAAGCTCTTTTGTCTTTCTTCAGTGGCAAGAAATAAAGACTGAGAATGTGTTCCAAGTCCTTGCCTGCTTTCCTTGTGTATATCTAGTAGTTGGTTTTGCATTGTGTTGCTAGGCAAATTCTGTAACAAAGAATCTTTATTTTCACCTAAAAAAATGATGAACTAAACCAGAGGGAAAATATATATAGATTTCATAGTCATTTAACTTTTTTTCACTCCAGTTTCTACAAGTTCTGAGTTGTAAATTTCTGAAATTTTATCGCTGTGCGGATTCAGAGATGTGAGGTAATCTAGGAGTTTAGAATATCAGTTATATGTAAAGTTAGTATTCGTTCTTTTTTAACTATTATTTTTGCATGTGTATATGAGTGTTTTTCATGAATATATGTAAATTAATGCACATCAAACAATGCCAGAAGAGGGTGTCAGATCCCCTGGAACCAGACTTATAGAAGGCTACTAAACATCATGTGTGTTTTGGGAAAAAACTGGGTCTTCTGCAAGAGCAGTCAGTGCTTTTAACTGCTGAGACAATTCTGCGCCCACAGTATTCACTTTTTAAAAAATATTATACTTTCAAAACTGACACAGTCCAAGAACGTGAACTTGAGTGAAGCATTGGGGACCATTCATGTGTTTCCATCTAGATTTTTCTCCCAGCTTTTGTACCTTGAATACAGCTACAAGATAGAAGAAGAAAAGTTTGGGTTTGAGTCAATAATTTATTGAAGAGACCATTAGATGTGAATGGTATTATGACCTATTACAAACTATGTTAAAGTTTCAACTTTTAATGCTTGGCTTGGAAATAGATACAACAATGTAATTCTCACTTCGGCCTCCTAGACTCTTAACTTGGTTGTATAAACTTCTCAGGCTGTGGAAGTTTCTCTTATTAGTCCATCCAAATGACTCCACCTTCCAGGATAGTCTTCCAACTTGATAGTGTGAGTTGCCTTGTTTCTGAATCTTTCCCTAAGCTAATGATTCAGGCTCACTTTCTAGTAAATCACCTTATACTTCACACAAACTGATTTCTGTTACCTGAATCAAAATATACAGGTGTATTTGTAAATATTTTTTCTGTTTATCTTTATATCACTTTATTTGGTTTATGATCAGGGTTATTTTTTTCTTTTTAAAATTTTTATTGAGTTTTATATACTCCATAGACCCGTACAACAGTTTTTATTCAAATTTAGACACTGTCCCCCATTCATTGCCCCAACCTCCACTGAACCTCATGTATTCCGTCATACATGTTAAGTATGTAGTGCCCAGATGTCCTTTAGTGCAAATGAATGCACTGGAGACTGATCAAACTATTTAGAGATCCTAAGTAAGGTATACTCTCCCACTCGCAATAATAATCTGTCTCCAATAGTTCTCTCTCTGGTCTGCCCATTTTCTATAGCTGGACTTTGGGCCTTTGTCTAATTTGTGCTGGTATGGGTCCTGTGCTCAATGCCATGATTACCACAATTTCATGTGTGCAAACTTCCAGTAGCCTGAAAGACTCTGCTTCCCTACGCTCATGAACCAGTCCTAGTTCTTACAGTCTTTCTTCACCCTCTCGCACAATGATCCCTGAGCTGTACATAGGTGGGGATGGTTCAATATAGAAGTCCTATTAAGGAATATATACACTGCAGTCTCCTATTCTATAAAACGTGGTCAGTTGGGGCCTTCTGTGTGCATAGAACTATGTTTCTTGAAGAAGCTTCACTGGTGAGAGTCAGGGATGCTTTAGTTTTCTCTCTACCCCTCATTCCACTGTGTTCCATGAACCTTAGGTATAGAAGTTCAACTGTAGATGTGTCACCTAGGACTCAGCATCTCTCAGACATATATTCTCTCTGTCTGGCCAGTTGTGGAATTCTGTTGTAGCTCTTAACTGTGTGACATAAAGCTTCTTTGATAGGGAGCATGCACTATATATTTGTCTGTAAATATAAGGAAGGGTCCATATTTAGGATATGGAGAGCTATTTCACAAGGAACACAGTGGCAGACAGAAGGTACCTCCTTTTGTGGGGTTGGTGAGTGTGGTTCATCAGACTCCCATAATACAGGCTATTGCCAAATTTCTTGGCAATACACCAGAACTAGAACATAATACTGCTGAAAACAGGATATACTTTGGACACAGTACTCAGAGCAATGGAGCAGGAACTGATCTGAAATCCTCCTACTAGATATTTAGCTCCCATAGTGCTAGATGATAAAAAAAAAATGACCCAAACATGGTTATCAAGCAAAGTAAATGCTATAGGCAATCTCAGAGTCATAGTAGATTAGAACATTTTTGACAATCCACCCAAGAATAAGTCAAGAAATATACTCTTGTTTGACTTAATATTTACAATAAACTCAGGATCGAGCTCCAGTGAAGCACATGTTAAATTGTGAGTTTTTGAATAACAGTGATCCTAATCATACTGTTATTACAGAACTGGAGCATGAACTTGGAATTTCAGTGAGGTGGCCTAAGGTTTGAGACACTTCCTGGAACACTTTCCAAGACAGAGAACGAAACAGAATTAAGAAGATATGTTAAGGAAATGTTTAAAAAAAGAAAAAACAGAACTTAAAAATATTCCTTACAAGAAAGTTGAGCAGGTGAACCAGGAGTGAGAATGAAGAACCTAGTCACATCAAGTTTTTGTTCACTGAGATTTTATGGAAGCAGACATGAAAGTTGTATTCTGCACAGGATGGCATGATCATTGTTGGTAAAAACTAAACTCTACCTCCTCAATCAGTCAAAGAAGTAACTAACTACACTCCTGAACTTCTTGTTCTGACTTTGCAGTCAGTTAAAGACTGTCTTCTGTGGCCAAAGACTCAGGTTGTACATTTCATATAGGAGAAAGTTAAGTAAATTCACGATCCTGACTTTACCTTTCAGATCTTGTTAGTTCTGTCCCTGGAAGGAGCAAGTAATTGCATTTTTGTCATCATTTTACTTTGATTTTTGTGACCTTTGTTGGTTTGGGGCCAGAAGGAAAGAGAATCTACCTAATAGCTTTGTAGACAAGTTAAACAAACTGCTGTTCTTGCTTATTTTTAACTAAGCAGCAGTGAAAACACAGATTGTCTACTTAATAAAGTGTTTGAAAGTTATAAGCTGTGTTTTATAAAATTTGCCTCCTCTCAGTTCTCTAGCTCATGGCTGACACCAACAAAGCTTTTGTAGCCCAAAAGATGGTATTTTTGTTGTTTTGTGGGACACCACTTGGTTTTGTATCCCGTCCAGTCCATTCTATGACCATGTCATTTTTCTGATGCCTATGTAATGCTTGTCCTAACACTATCCAACTCACCTCTGACTTCCTACAGAATACCATCAGTCAATATTAACAGTCTGACTCTTGGTGTTTAAATCATATTTTTAACTTTTGCTATGTATACATTGATCTACCATATGAACAGATCAGATTCTTTGAAAGTAGGCTGAATTTCACATTAGTTGAATGACTAACGGTAACTATTGTAATATGGCAAAAATTAGCATGCTGTTGAATGAATGGAAAACATAAATGAATTTCATAGTGTTAAGGGACATAAGAGTGTTTTCCTTCTTTTCTGAATATGTATAAAAGGAATATCCTTGATAGCGAGATAGATACATAGGAATATAGGTAGATACATAGATAGGTAGATGGGATATGTATTAATGATAGATGATAGATGATGTTGATAGATAGATGATAGGTAGATAGCTACCCGGATAGATAGGCTAGAATGATTACTAATTCAATAAGTGTTAATTTGTAAGCTATTGCATGTCTCCTAAAGATTCACTGTTTTTTTTTAACTGAAAACATGCTAATTTAGGGTTCTGTTAAATATCTCCAAGGGATGACTATATTACCTTATTATAAGGATGAAACTAAATCTGAATTAAAAGGATGAAGTTAGTAAATAAATCTTTAATCACCCAAAGCAGTTGAAACTCAAATTTAAATATAGGTATCTGATAAAGAATATTAGACAATTTTACTTAAGAAGAACAGAATTTCTTGTCCATTTTCATTATTTTGCTGAAACATTAAATTATCAGCAACAACAAAGTTAGCCCCATAATAAGCACAGTGAATGAACAATGAGGTGGTTCTGAAGAAGTTCACACAGCATCCTGATTGTTGGACAGTCTCTGTCTCTGTCTCTGTCTTCCCCTCTCTCCTGTGTGTGTGTGTGTGTGTGTGTGTGTGTGTGTGTGTGTGTGTATTTGTGTATATGTTTGGGTATGTGTATACCATAGTTATCATTTGGGGTATACTAATGAATAAGAAAATAAATAAGAATTAATACGTGCTAGCTATTGTATGTGTGTCCATAGTATTAGGGCATGAATATATGGCTCAGAATAAAGAACCCGAAGTGAACTTGAATAGGACCAGGTTTTAGTTCCCAGCATGCAAATGGGCAGCTAAAAATCTATAACTAGAGTTCCAAGGATCTGATGCTCTCTTTTGACTTCCACAGACATTATATGACACAGGTACACTTACACACATGCAGGAAATACACTCATACTCATAAAATAAAAATAATAGATAAAATATTTCAAAAAACGGTACATTGACATATCGCCAAGAGTTCACAGGTCGCCTCAGTTACAGCTGAGGTTTTTCCTCTACTTCCCCACTTCTGTGCTGGGATGGTGTCTGCTTGGCTTGCATGGGTCTTGTGCATACTCTTACCATTGGTGTAACTTCATAGGAGTAACTTCCCAGCTGTCAGGAATGCTATGCTTCCTTGTGGTTTAAATACGATTTAAGTATGTTGTATGAGGGAGAAATGAGTGTGTAACAAGGAAAGTTGTTGAAAATCAATCCCTAGAGTGTCAGGAGACCACTGACTAAAATGGGAAAATGAATTTTATTATTTTCTTAATAATTATAGATATAATTGCTTGGTGCCTTCCTTTTGTACTTTCAGATAAACGCTAATGCCCTTGATCCAATCTATGGCTTCACCATGGATAGGGTACTCATAAAAAGAGATGTGCAAAAAAACTTAGGGCATTATTCACCAAGGCTAAACATTTGGAATTATTTATTTTCAATTTTAAATGACAATATTTGTACTATCTATTATCACATTTAGCAGCGTTCTAAATAATCTCAGAAAATGGTGTTACAAATAAATATGGGTACGTTTCCTCCAAGAACAGCCTGGGGGTATAGGCTGTCTTTCTTGACTTCCTCAGCTCCGTCTTTGGCTTTCTTCCACGTCTCATTGTAATTTTTCCATCTGTAGGTGGGAAGAAGGGAAAAGATAAAGGGCAAATAGGCGTGACGGTAGATCTGCCACATGCCACGTTCTAGCCAGAAACAATAGTTTGTTGATATTTTTTTCCAAATGCATTCCCATTTGCTTACATTTATTAGACAAAATGATATTGATAATAACCCCAGGACAATTTTTTTCTTAGATAGGTCTTTCCTATAGCAGTATCTGCTACAATATTTTACTGATAACCTGATATTAATATTACATTGAGACCATTATTGATTATTCTCTCATATAATTGTATTATATAGTTAAATAGTCTTAAATTAATATCTATATAATAGATTCCATGTAATTTCTATTATATTGAAACCAAAGCAAAAAATATCTTACAAAGCAAGTAAATGTGCCTAGAAAACCATTTTAAGAACTAAAGATATAGACTTTAGACATCTGTACTGTTGCTCAGTGTTTAAAGTTTGAGCTTCAAATTTAGTTGCTTGCTCTGTCTTTCCAAAACTTCACTGTTGTTTTGTTTCCTGGGCTTAATGGATTTAATTCCCTCTTTTACACAAAGAACTTGAAGATAGCTTTCCCAAACCTGGACATGGACATTTTTTTGGCTCATGGAAAAGACAGGAGAATGCTTCCTGATCCTTGTCTTCCCTCATAACTGGCAAATACATCTGAAGAGAACAGACATTTCTGCAAATGTGGCAGGGGGTTGGAAACCTGGAGCTGGGGAATCTGTTGTCAGAATTATTTTGAGATAGAGATGTCACACTCTAACAGGATAGCCTTGACCTGCCTCTGGCTGATTTTATGTGTGATGAATGCTATTCTCAGCAATAATGAAATGAATGTGATTGTCAGTCAGAAATTTTACTGGAAAGCCATGGAAGAAATTCAAAGAATGGCAGAAAGTCTTGCTCCTTTACATGACTAAATGATCTTGTTTCTCCAACTCAAGCACATTGGAAAACTGAAGTTTTGTATACTTTTGTTTTGTTTGCTTTTTGAGATCTCACTATATAGCCCTGGCTGACCTGGAAGTTACACGGCAGACTAGCCTGGTGTCAGTCCCACAGAAACTGCCTGCTTCTGCCTTCCAAGTGCTGGGATCAAATGCATGTGACAGTTAGGTATATCTTTAATATGATATGTACGTAAACTATCACAGTATATTCTAATCCAAGTAACAATAACTGTCTTATTTTTTATCCACTAGAAATTCTTAAATGAACAAGAAAAAAATATATTGTATGAAATTCACAAAAAATTCAATAACTTTTTAAATTCACAGTATTTACTCAGCTTACTTGGACATGTGTTTTTATCATGACCATTTGTGAATAAAGTTCAGAGACGTGTTACCTCTCCACCCCTGAAGGGTCATGTATTAACATGCTTCAGAGACAACTTTTATATTTTCAGCTCCAATCATTGAGTTTTGTATGTTATATCATACAACACTGGGATACAGGAAATCACTGTTTAGGATGTATATTCAAGTATCCTTGTGTAGCTACAAAAAACAGAAGTCAAACTATGACTTCTCTGGACACTGAATGGTTGATATTAGGTAAGGAGTTTGTCACTTCCACTTCCACGATTTTATTGCCACCAATGCAGTAGATAATCCTAGTAATATCATTTTTTGTTTAGTTCTCACTTTTCAAATTAATAAAGTGAAATTATGTAGGGCACAACACAGGATAGACCTTAGCCAGGCCACCTGGTACAAGGATTAAAGGAGTGGCTCCTGTGTATAATGCAGTGTCGATCTTAGCCAGGTCACCTGCTTTGAGGATTAAGGGAGTGGCTCCTGTGGGTGTGGTGCTAGGATCCAGCCAGGCAGGACACCAGCTTCCACCCTATTTATGGAGAGAACCTGCACTGAGATGATCCATCCAGAGACAGAATACTATTGGCCACAGGTGGGAACCACAACATAGGAGGCTTGCTAACCAAACTCATAAAATCCCCTGCACTTCCTTGAATAAACGAGTTTTGTTGCTACTTGCCTTCTGCATGCTTCTCACTCAGCTCTCAGAGTCTCCGTGTTGATTCTAAGCCCTCTCACCCTCTCACACAGAGACCCTGCACCCACTCGGGCTGGCACTGAGCAGAGAGAGGGACCCTAACAAAATTATATAGCCAACTCATTATTGTGGTCCATATGATTATTTTTATACTAAAATATTTCAAAGCTCTGTCATTAAAGAAACTTACTAAAGTGCATAGCATACAATACCTGATACACTATTAGCTGATCACCACTACCTTGTGCACCATTGTGGAATAATCCACTGTGATGAAATTTAATGCAATATGTTTCTTGAAATCTGGTAGTTAAAGGTTTTAATATTCATTTAGAAATAATATTTTACCATATATAACTTGTTCATTAATAAAAGGAGAAAAATAGAATGGATTTGTTTAAGGTATTATTTTTTTGTCCATTCATTGTTCAGTTAAAAAAACAAAAACCTAAAACCATGTAGACTCTGAGGCTCACATATTTCTTCTCACACTAGCATCTTCCAGTTTTTCAAAATGAGTGGTAACAAAATGTTTCTTAAATTAATGTTTGATTGTTATACTTGAGGGTTTTCTTAAAGCTAATGATGAATTTTATTAAAGTTTTGATGTCAGTAAATATACAAGTGTATATGTTCATGACTTGTGTGGTGTTTAGAAGCATTTGTAAATTTGGTCTGTGGATAATATTTATGTGTTCTATTTCTAGACTACAGACATTCAAATAAAGAACCCTTGAACATTATTCACCTTGATAGTCCTTTTAACACTATCTTCATTATCTTTCACATAGAAAGGACTTAAAATAAAATGTAAAATGAGGCTAAATTATTTTACTCTGACTTTAACAATGTTCTAATTACTTAGCTTTATGTGTAACAAAGGATTTCATTAACTAGGGTGAATTTTATACATATATTGAAAATGTTTCCTTAAATGCTAACCACTTAGTTGCAATAACAAAACAATCAGGATAACAAATTGCAAAGAATATCAAGGAAGACAAATTTATCATTATGAAAGATGATTTAGTACTGCATTGTTTCTTAGAGTTTGTTGAGGTTATTTGTTGATTTCTGCCTAATTAAATGTAGATTATAAAGAAACATCTGGTAGACTCATTCCCACGGATCAATTGGGTAAATAAGGTAATGAAGTAGTTTGTTTCATTTTCCATCTACCAGTCCCTGTTTTATTACTCACATTTAAAACAAAATTTTATTGTCATTTTATGTGCCTTTAATTTGTACATTAAAATAAAGTTACAGTAATAATGTCCACTTTGCATTTTGTTCAATGGAAACAAATGGTGTGAAGTCTTACTTTAATTGAATACTAAGTCAGATTCCAAAATGTCATTGTACCGTATAACAGCTAGTATTTCCAAATATTCCTGTACTCTGACTCTGGTGGTTTGAATGAGAAATGCTCCTTATAGCTCTTGTATTTGAACACTTGGTCCCTTGTATGGAAAGTTGTAGAACTTTTAGGAGGTTCAGCCTTTCTAGAAGTGCATCACATCACAGTAGGGGGTAGGGTAGGTTTTGAGAGCTTTTAGTCTCCTTTCCACTCCCCTCTAGTCACTTCCTTTTTCTGTTGTTAACATGCTATTTCTCAGCTCAGTCAGCCTGCTGTCACAATAATGAATTCTCCTTTTGGAATTTTAGGCTAGGATATTTTATCACAGAAAGAGAAAGGTGAGCTACTTTGGAAATAATTTATTTAAATATGCTCAGCAAGTAAGTTTGTATCTAGGATAAGTCATTCAAAATTGCAATCTTAAGAGGGAAATTTATAGCTCTGAGTCTACATTAAAAAGTCAGAAAAAAATGGGCTGGAGAGATGACTCAGTAGTCAAGAGCACTGGATGCTCTTGCAGAGGACTCAGGTTCAATTCCCAGAACCCACATGGCAGCTAACAACCATCTGTAACTCCAGTTCCATAGGACCTTACACCTTCTTCTGACCTTCACAAACATTGCCTGACACTTAAAAACATTTAGGCAATACTCTCATGCACATAAAAATAAATAATAAATAAAATACATTCTAAAAATAAGAAAGCACAAGTAAGTAACTTAACATTGCAACTCAAGGCTCTGGAAGGAAGAGCAATTGAAACTCAAACCCAGCAGATGAGAAGAAATAACAAAAAAACAAATTAGAATTTAATGAGTTAGAAACATTGAAAATAATACAAAGAATCAATGAATCTAAGAGCTGGTTCTTTGAAAAGAAAAACAAAATAGAGGGACCCTTAGCCCAGCTAACCAAAAGGCAAAAAGACCAAATCTAAAACAACAAAATCAGAGATGAAAGGGGAAGCATCAAAAAAGACAACAAACAAATCCAGAACATTATCAGAACATTATATGAATGCCTTAAAAATCTATACTCTATTAAATTTGAAAACCTAAAATAAATATATGAATATCTAAAGTCATGGGAGCCACCAAAACAAAAGCAAGAAGAGATCAATAGCTTAAACAGACCCATAGCGTATAAGGAAATTTAAGCTATAAGGCAACATTTTAATATTTTATGAAAATAATTTCTTCAACTACTGGTTTAAAACTAGCTAGCTTTGTACATAGAGCACTTGTCCATATTTCCTATAATTCTGTGAGTTTTACAGTTGTCTGACTCAAATACTTGTTGCAAAACATGTAATCCCCACCTCAAACTCACATAAGTAGAATTGACTTTTAAAAGGAATGACTTAACATATGAAGGTTATGGCCTGAAAATTACAACATGGGTCTGAGAGCATTTCCTGAGCTCAAATTTTAGTTGCTATGTATTTAAGACTCTACTACTTTTAGGACAGTCACTGACCCTACATTTCCTCATCTGTGAAAGGTGCTAATCAACTTCCATCAAAACAACAGATGATTTCATGAAAAACTGATATATTTAAAAGATTTAGAACTTTTTCATATGTTTAAAGTCACATGTTGTTAAATTCATAAATTTATATCTGTCTAAAATGTATACTATTTTTTTCTTTTGAGTTTAATCTGTATTTTGGATATAACTTCCATATAAAATTTTTGGATTATGAATATTTTCCACTATTCAGTGCTTTTTAAATTTTATTCACTCTTCTTAATTGCACAGAAGCATTTGCATTTATATGACGCTAATTATTAAATTTTGTTTGTTTTTCTGTTAGTTTCATTGTGATAGACTGAGACAGGTTCGTCCTGTAGTGCCAGCTAGCCTGGAAGTTGCTTTGTAGACCAAGGTGACCTCTGTCTCAAAGACATTTACCTGCCTATGCTTCTCAAGTGCTGAGATTAAATGCATGAGAACGTCCCTAATTTTTTATTTTGTTTAAAAACATAAATAGAAATATGTGATATGACTAACCAAGATTACAATTACCTAAACGAACTCTGAGGACATGTGATTTTTGAGATATTTTCTGAAACCCTCTGTTCCTAGAACTATGCTGATGTTACTAAGTCTGGAACTGTGTCCCTGGAACTATGTTGCTGAATTGAGTCTCACCCATGGTTTTATTCAAAATGGTTTCTCCAGCATCAATTATGGAAGTACAAATCTGTTCCACCCTTATCTTAACAAACCATTCTGCCTTTTCATCCCTAGTTCTAGAATACCTCATTCAGGCATCCTCCCCAATATTTGCTATGTACAATGGAGATGGGTGCACCATCTTTCAACACTTTGGTATTTAATTTTCTGGCATACTCACATTCATTGATGATCTTTTGGGGTGAAGTACCAAATTGAGCTTTCCAAGGAAATGGGATTAGGTACCCAGGTCACAAGTCACAAGGGCACATTGTTTTGCTAAGTCCTTAGTCCATTTTATGTACTTTCTATAGAAATATATGAAAGCTGTCATCAATTATAATCATATACATAGAAATTATGATCCAAATAAGATATTGTCCCACACCTGTCCTAAAGGTTATCAAAATTATGAAATGTTTTATAGAGACTTTTGAGAACAGAGAACTCTTAAATTTATTTATGGAAGTATAAATTAGTTGAACATTTTAGAAAAAGTTCTAGAGGTAACTCAAAAATAAAAAAAATAGAACATATGCTAAAAAATACAAACTTATTATATATGCTGAACAAATGAAACTGGTATGTCCACATTCCCACATTCTTACAGCATTATTCACAACAGGCAAGAAGTAGAGTTAACAAAATCCCCAAGAGATGAATGAATACCTATAATGTATTCATATATATATATATATATATATATATATATATATGCATTGAAGAATTTTTTTCCACTTTATATATGCCACTTTTAGTAGTTGAAGAGATGGCTCAGTGATCAGAGGACCTGGATTTGGTACCCAGTACCACATGGTGGCTAACAACTCTCTATAACTCTGTTTCCAGGGGATCTATTCCCTCTTCTAACCTACATGGCTTCACATCACACGAATGTACTTACACATATGTAGGTAATACATTCATACAAATAAAATTAAAAAATATATATTAAAATATATTATTTCTATTTTTTACAATATTGAACAACATGGAAGATATTGAGTTAAGTGAAAGAAGATGTGCACAAAACAAAAACTACATAAATGCATAATATTAAAAAACTATCTCATAAATATAGAAGAGAATGATAATTTGTGGGTGCATGAGATGTGGTACATACTGATCAGATACAATTTCATTTACATAGGAAAATAATTTCAGGAGATGTAGCATACAATATAGTGACTATTATTGGAATGCTCATCTATTTTTTATGTGTTTTTTCTTTTGAATCCAAATAAATAAAACTCTCAAAGTATGCTAGTGGCAATGTGTTTTGAGAGACTGTGGACTGTATTCTCTGCCTTAAGCAAAAATACATCCCTACCCTTTAAATTGTTTCTGTTAGGTATTTGACCACAACATCAAAAATGTTAACTAACGGAGCTGGTTAATCTGGTGATAAAACTAGCCATCCCCAAACTGAACTCTGCTGAGAAGAGAATTCAGAGGCTGTCATCACTCAAGCTTGTACAATGTGAATTCAACTAGTGCTGTCCAAAGTTGCAGTCCAGATAGTCTTAGTGAGGAGTTTCTAAAGAAAACCACAGGATATAGAAAAACTGTCAAGGTCCCAAGGTGGAGCTGGTGAAACCTCCAGTCGAATCCAGGCAGTCATCAACAGCTGTCTAGTTGGACTTAAAGTTCTCACAATGGGAAGGAACTCATGTGTGGTACTGTAAACGTAGTCAAGTACAAAAAGATTGGAGAAGTGATAGACCCTAGAGAAGAATATACTTCGATTACTTCCCTGGACCAACATAATTTCTTTCTCTATTCTAAAGATGTACCCTCACATTTACAGACAAGTGTAGTTCTCCACCTCTCATCAAAGAAACTTCTTTATGCAACAGATGGAGACTATTACAGAGTTCACAACTGGTCGAATGCAGAAAACAAGAGACTGTGAGGTGCCCAGCACTGATCAACACATTCACAATGCATTGTAGACATGACAGGAAAGCTGCACCAATGAAATTTCCACAGTAGAATAGTCTGATGAGACTTGAATAGTGACAAAAGTAGTTGACATGCCAAAGTGGATGGGGAAATTTCATGGGGTCACACCTCAAGAAGATGAACTATAGCTAATCAGTGGCTCATGGGGCAGGGAGAAACAGTTCTCACCGGGGTCTATACCCTTAGAAATTTTCTTGAGTCCTAGATACAGGTTTTTAAAAATCATGAAACAAATCAGAAATATATTAATAGAGTAGGTGAGATTGCTTGTGTTTTGGAAAAGGAGGTTATAGGAAATTTTTCTCATTTTTCTATGATTGTTAGTCTTTAACATTGTAAGATGTGAAACTTTTGCACCATGGAAATAAGAGTGAAAGAAACACCTTGACATGGCAAAGATTGAATAAAAAAGACAAAGCTGCTGAGTCTTCACAAAATTTATCACCATTGCTTCTCAGACTTGTAAAGATTTCACAGTGAACTGTTCCAGGTGTTTCAAAATTGTCAAGACACAATTAGGCCAAGGCATATACACTGCCCATTTGAATCAAAGGATTGAAACCTTTTTCTTACTTATCCATGTAATCTGAGCCTTGTTTCCTTTAAAATATAATTTGTCTGTGGAAAACATTGTTTCATGTCCTTTTGTTCTTTTAAATGATTACATATTAATTGTGAGTGTGAATCTCTTATGAATTGTGCACCTTGTTAGAAAGCAAAGCTATTTCATTATTTAGTAAGTAAGGCAACTGGGTATCTTCTCATTGACCTCAGAAGAGATTAGCTCACATTAGTCCCTAGCCTTATTAAAGTAATGCAAATAAGGTAGAGAGATTTCATTGAACATTTTATGCCAGTCCAACTGGCCCTTTTAACTTTTTTATTTGCTTGCTAAGTTATACTTGAAATTGTCCAGTAGTGTGTGTTTCCCATTTTGTGTATGTTGGAATATTATTTCTATATAAAGTTAAGTAATATGCCAAAATTCTTTGCAAATTTGTTGGAAAATCTATGATATCATTCAATAGAAGCAGTTTTGTTTATGATAGCTCTTCCCTAACTATGTCTCCATAAAAATACACACAGGTGTCTAAATCGAATCAACTTATTGTGTATCTGTGAATGTGTGCATATGTAAGTATGCATGTGTAAGTATGCATATGCATGTATATGTGCCAGGAGTACTTCCAGAGGTCAGAGCAAATTGAGGAAGCCAGTTTTTTCTTTCTACTATATAGATCCTGAGGATCACACTCTGAGGCAATTCATTGGCCCAGGGTTATCTTTAAAATTTTTTGGCCGATTTATGTTTATTTTATGTGTTATAAGTGTTTTGCTTCCATGTTTGTAAGTACATCATAAGCATATAATTTTGATCTCCTGGAATTGGAATTACAGATTGTTGTTAGCCTCTGTGATTGTGCTAGGAACCAAACCTGGATCTTCTGCAAAAACAGCCAATGTTCTTAACTACTGAACTATCTCTCCAGACCTGGATCATCTTATTTTTAGCTGTAACTATCTCTTCAAGCTTATATTCTTTGATACACTTCTTAGGAAATGCCATTTGATATTCTTTGTCTATTTTGAAACTTGAGAGTAAAATAGTAATTCATTTAGTGCCACTTGCATTCTAATATCAGTCTTTCTTACTCCTTTTAGAGAGGAAAACTGACCTCAAAACCAATGCTAAGAAGCAAATATATATCACTTCCATTATTCTTCCCTTGGGAACTGCTTTGAAATTTACTCTTTCTGTCACTAGAGGAGAAATTGATACTACTGAACAGATTTTAAAGAAAAGCTATTGTCTAGATCAGCTAGGACTTTGGGGAGTGAACCTCCAGCTGTTTTGTCAGTCCTGTTATGTTATTCCCATTCCTAAGTGGAAGTAGAAACACCGACAGAAGCTTTCTACTGCCAATCAAACCAGGATCAAAAAATGGCTACTTGAGGAAACAGGCTTTGACATTAATGAGAGTAGAAGTTTCTGATGCAGAAGAAGAAACATGATATAAATGATGTAACAAAGTAGATTAAATGCTGGGGCAGGATGATCCAAGCCAGTGAACCAGAACCACTGAGTTAGACTATGTTCTATCTTGGAAGAGACCTTAAGATAAGAGATGCATCTTAGTATCCATGCCAACTCCAATTGACACCTAGTTGCTTTCTCAGGGCTATGGGGAAGAAATGTTGAACTTCATTTATAATGAGTAGCAATCTTAGTTAATAAAAGCATTGCATTTAAAAGTTTAGGCTTTGCAATGTGAAATTTCCTCACCTTCCCCAATTTGTTGAATTGTGTATTTTGGTATGGGTTGTTCTGATTCACAAAGTTTCCTAGCTTGTTCAAAGTTATAGTAGTATTTAAGAATAGAGCAGAAATTTGAAGCAGAGGCTTACATCTTGAGTCAGAAACCTGAAATCTTAAAGAAACTGAAATTACTTCAAATTATGAAGCATTCCACAGTGGGAATTGTGTTTCTATAGTTGGTGAAGGACAGAACTGAAGTAGAGAAATGTTTTATTTATATTTTTTTTGTCTGGGAAGGTTCACTGCTGTGACAGAACATCATGTAAAGCTAGGAAAGTACTCTACCAACCTAACTGCATACATGACTCATTCTTTAACCATTAGAAAAGACTTTGTACTTAACTTTTGAACAACGTTGGAAGTATTTTTTGTGACACATTTCCAGTGGAACCTGTATACCTATCTCATGGAGCACAGTAGAGAATACTAATGCATCTATCAGCTCCCATCAGTAAAGCTCCATCATACAGTAGAGGGAATGAACACAAAAGACCACAACTCAACAAAGTATAAAAAATGAGATATTGCAGAGTGTGGACCCCTGGGGATCTCCTATATTAAACTTCACCCACCCAGGGGTTAGGGACTGTTGGAGAAGAGGGAGTAGAGAGATTGTAAGAGCCAGGGGAGGAAGTGCATGACACAAGAAAACAGTCTTATAAGGTCTTGGGACAGTACTCGTGTGAACTTACAGAAATGATTTTATCTTATAGATTTTAATTAGTTTAATCTCTACATCTAAAAATAGTCACTATAGTATTCTTTGAAGTTTAACACAGTGTTAGCACTCAACTCTTTACCTTAAATGCTATGGAGTACATCTTCCTCAAAACCAAAACAGTATTCGTGCAAGTCATTTGAGCCTGAAACTTTCCACAAAACAAAAAGTGAGTGAAACTGAAACACTGTTCCAACATTCAGAGCAGATAAGAATGGAAAATGAGCATACTGTGCTTGTTGAAGACATAACTTATTAAGGATAAAGACTTCTTTGGGCAGCAAACGAAAAATCTGAGTATGATAGTTCTACTGTTGCCTTGCTGCCTTTTTAAGATCTTAGACTCATCAACACATTTAGAAACAATTTCTCTATATATCTGTACATTTTACAAAATCTACTGAGAAGTATATAGTTAAGCTGTCTTTGTAAGGCTTATTTCTGTTTTTCCTTCTAGTTTTCTTCAGGATTATAATTAACTTAGTCCTCACGTTCTACTTTGTATGACTCAAGGTCTCCTATTCACTACTTTGTACACCAGGCTACCTGGCCCTAGAGTTTCCTGGGATTCATTCTCCTGTGTTCCCCACCCATCTCCTATTAGAGCACAGGCATTACAGGTGTATCCTATGCTCTCCAATTTTACATCACTTTTGGAGATTCAAACTCAGGTTTCCATGTTTATGCACAAGCACTTTAACTACTGAACTGATTCCTTGTCTCTTAATAGAGACTTTCTATTCAAATTGCCAATGTAGTGGAATATTCAGATTGTTAATTTTGGAAGACACTCTTATTTCCAAACTGTTTTTATTTTTATAATGCTTTATCATTTACATTTTGCATGTCAAGAAGATTAAAGCCTTTGTAATTTAAGAATTATGCAACAGCTGATTCAAACTCTTTCTTACGAAGGAACATGAAATTTACATTGGGAAATACCTATTACTAAGTATTAAATATGTATGAGGCTCAATAGCCAACTTGTAAAATAGAATTCCTACTAGAAGTCAAATGGAATGGTTGCTTTGTTTGGGGATTCACTGTTAAAAGAGAATTGCATTGATATCTGTTCATGTGATATATATCTTTGACGGCATAAATAATACATCATCCATTGTGATACCCGGTATTGCTGACTTATTTCTGTATCATTTTATTATTCAGACACCAATTCATATGCTGCCTTTTGCAACATGGCTTGTTTTGTTTGGTAGAATGCATAATTGTTTACATATTAATGACAAAATGTGTACTGCTTGTATACCTTGCAACTAATAAATTAAATGTATCATGAAGCTATGTGCAAAATTCCTGAGAAACAAAACCATAGGGAAGTTTTAGGGTATAGTACTGTAATGGATAGTGATAAAATTTTACTTTGAAATTGTTAGATTATTTATGCAAAATAGAATGAAGTCTAATTACATGTGTGTTTTTAGTGTTAGATTATTTATGCAAAATAGAAAAAAAAGTCTAATTACATGTGTGCTTGTAGTGCGTGTGCTTGTTCATGTGTATGAGTTGGGGTTCTTTGAAGACATGGTGTTCAAGTAGAGTCAGAGGACAGTTTTTGAGGGTCAGTCCTTACCATTCCACAGGGTTTGAGAAATGATCTGCTCATTCCTGTATATGACAGGCTAACTGCCTGCAAGTTTCTGGAGGTTCTCTCTTCTTGTTGGTGCATGCTGGGATCATAGATGCTTAAGCTACTGTATCCATGTTTGATGTCGGGTCTGGCAATTCAAACTCAAAGCCTGAAGCTTACATGCTAAGCATTTTTACCAACTACACCATCCCTCTAACTGCTTATCTTAATTTTTATTTTTTAGACTAGGTCTCACTATGTACTTTCAGTTGGCCTGGGACTTACACATTACATAGATCACCACAGTCTGGCTTCCATCTCACAGCAATCTGCCTGCCTCTGCCTCCCAAATGCTGTGATTAAATCCAGGCCCGGCTTTGTTTTAATTTTTAATGGTGAATGATTCATTGAGGTTTTATCTGGCATTTGTAGTCAAGATTGATTGCTAAAGGTTTAATATCCTTGGAAAATTCTACACACAGTAGCCAGACTAACCTCTCTACCATATTTCTAAAAAAACATCAATTATTATTTATATCATCTTCAATGTTTTTAATGACCAAATGAGTGGACTGCAGGTGGCAGCTCACATAAACATTTAAAATATTCTTTAGATGGAATCAAACTAACTTTTCAAGTTCTTCCAAATCCATTTTACTAAATACACTTTACACTTTATGTCTCTTGTTGAATATTTACTCATTTCTTCCTTTTAAGAATTCTTTCATCACTTTTCTACAAAATAAACACTATTTACTGTCCTTCCTCATAATTATTATCACCCTTTTAATGCAGTTCAAATTCACTTATTTTTCACAGTTTTAGTTCCCCTCATTAATGAAACATAGTCATTTTTGGAAGCTGTAGGTGATAGCACGGAATGGATGCTGCTAATTATTTTCTCATTGAGGTGGGGGCGGTGAGGCGATGCTTAAAATTAAACTTTGGGCTTCATGTATTGTAAGAAAATGTTGTTCTATGCAGCTACATTTCCAATCTGATTCTTGAGTTTCAGTCATATGTGGATGTCAGTTTGTTGAATGGAGAGTCAACATCCCTGGATCTCAATTCTAAAACTATCATTTCTTGGTATATGCCTTAGAGTTACACGCTTAACCTTCTTATATTTTAGTATATAAATGGGCTACCAACATTATATATTTCACATATTTAAATATATGGAGTTACATTTATTTTATAACAGCCAGTGATGAGCTAGTGCTGGTAATAACCTGGAGTATTAAAATTAGGATTTAATGTAATAATCATAATCACTTAGTAGGCTTCACTCTCTGCTTGCTTTATATGTCTGTCACTTAGCAGTGCTTACATATTATTTTTCTTTCCTATTGATCCAAACTCCTAACATAAATTTAGTACATTAAATAGATACTGTCACATGCTCAAAGTCAAAATATTTCAAATCAGAGCCAAATTCTTGATCACATATGGAAGCTGAGAAAATTTCTGAATTCCAAATTTGATCTGTATCATTTTCTTTTCATTACATACATAGAAGAGCATGCTACTTAAAACTCTGGATCTGAGAATTTTCAGAAATTTATTAACACTTGCTCCGAGAATCTCTAAAAACATACGAAATGTCCGGAATGTGCAGCATGCTTCCCAATTTATTCATATATTTTCAGTTTTAAATTTAAAAAAAATTAAGCTAGTACAAAAGCTTGAATTTCTCTACAGAAAAGGGATTGTAGTTTCCAAAATCCATTAATCTGGTCACTTCTGAGTAAGTAATGGATCCCAAATGGAGCAAGAAAACCCAATTGACAGGGTTTTGTGGGAGCCCATCCATTATGCTTCTTGTGGTGTAGTTTGACAAGTTGATTCCATTTTCTGTCAATATGCTACTTTTTACCTAATATTATCAAGATGAAGTAGATATGCTGCCAAGCTCTACAACTGCATAGTAAAGGTGTGTCTCTAATTATTCTGATAAGACTTCCTCTTTGAAATACTAATAATAACAATTAGAAATTAAATTATGTATGCATCATCATTGTGATTAAATGTTTATAATGCTTCTAAAAACTTGTAAGCCCAAGCTTAAGTGCAAAAGATTTTAATGAAAATTACCAAATGAACAGAATAATCTCAGTGCTTAATTTGTGGAATATCAAAGAACTTGGATGATTAGATAAAATACGTAGTAAATAGGAAAAACACCAATTTGCCATGATAAATGCAATTGAAAATTTTACTATTGCCTGAAAATACTCAAATTTATTAGCGAGATCCTGAAATTTAACTGGTAGAATGAATAATGAGATCGATGAAAACCCTGGAAAAAGAGCCACTACAGACATTATTCCTCTTTGGTCTTCCTCTCTCTCTCTCTCTCTCTCTCTCTATATATATATATATATATATATATATACATATATATATATATATATTCTTTTATTCATTTTCTACACAGCTTAATTTTTGCTCCATAGATTTCAGTTGTTGAACTAATTTTATATCTCTGCCAACTTGTTGAGAATTTGGCTTAAAGGCTATTTTTACTGTGAAATATGGCTTGGTAATGAAATCAGTGCCATGTTTACTGTGGGACTTTGAAACTCATCAAAACCTAAGCTGTTTGTGTGGAATAACTGAGGCACATTTACAGGTTCACCAAAAGTAAATTTTAATTGAACCATAATTTTAAACCTACTAATATTTACCTTGTCAGATGAGTGTGAGTTCACATAGAGACAGGTGCACGTTTTGTACTTGCTTATGGAGATCCAAAGTCGACATGTTTCCTTTCCATCCCTCACTACATTACTTTTGAAGCAGGGTTTCCCAGTGAACCCAGAATTCATAGATATATCTGGTCTAACTAGCAAGCTTGTTCTGGGAAACATGTCTCTGCCTTCAAAATATTCAAATTATATGCAGGCCATCTGAGCTCTTGGCATTTCTGTGAATTCTGGGTATCTGAATTCTAGTCCCTATAAATGCTTAGCAACTGAGCCATCTCACGAGTCCACCATGTATTCCTAAGCATAATAAAAATTACCTTTGTTTTTAGTTCAAAAATTAAGAATTTTAACTCATTTAAGCTGATCTCCCTACAAAGAATGTCAGTTAATGAGATTTGAATGAGATTGCTCAACTGTGTCCTCTTGGGTTATATACAAGCTAGGTAACACTCTTTTAATTTGATAGTTAAATTGATGAAGAGCTGTTTCACCCATTTTCACTGAAAATCAAGCTGTTATCAGGTGATGTTGGTAGATCAACCTCAATTCTTGAAACTAATTTGAAAGTACAGATGACAAGTGCACATTTCCTAGTTGGTGTTTATTAAATGTCTACTGTGCTTAACTCAGTAATTATCTTTTCCCTTTTTTTGTACCATTAAAGAATAAGTAAAGTATGTGGATGAAATATGATCTTATCAAGATAAGCTGATTTATGTAGAAGAAGCAATCCTCCAGATATCAGTAGTTTCAAATTCCATTTTCCCCCCACAGACTTCAGGCCAACACAATCACTACTGCTTAGAGAATTAAGAGCCAAATTATTTCTTTTTCATAAATTAGTACCAGGGAAAAAAACTTGGTAAATCAATATTAACTTTAAGATTTGCAAATAAAGAATAGCACATGTACATTTGGCTTCTAGGACAATGGCTAAACCCTTGTCTGATTTTAAAATGGTCAGATGCAATTTAAAAAATAAAAAACCTCAAGGTATTTGTTGTTAGCCTTATTGATCAGCAAATGTACCTTTCCATACAGCATATATTTGATGTAATCTCTTTTCTTATCTACATACACTCACGTGCACACAAACACACACACACACACACAGCACCAACTGAAACAAACATTTATCGGGTCAGTGAATGGGATGCTCATAAGTCATTGTTGCTAAAATTCCTTTACTAGTGGAGAGATGTACACAAGATCTACACATCCTTCCCAGATCCCAACTAAAATTTGAGGTACTGTTCTACCAAAGTGCACTCCAGGGAACCAAGGAGATGATTGGGCTTACTTCTAGAGAACTGAGTGAGGGGTTGCCTAAAGCAATATTGGCACTCCCTCCTAACTCAACATTGGAAAGTCTTCAGGCATTAAGTATGGATAGCAGCTTTCCCAAAGCCACATAAATGGTGACTTTCTTCCATAGTCTTTTCCAGCTTGTATACTCTAGTCTTTCCTAAGCCCACAAGCAATCAGGTCCAAATTGTGCACCAGGGGTTGGAAAGTGTGACAAGAAACTCAGGTGACTGTTCTGATGACTCTCCCTACCCCTCCTATGTGATAGTTCAACAATCAACAAGTCCAGCAATGATGATCTTTGGCAAATACCACACCTGAGCCGAGGAACATGGCATCTGTCATACATAGAGGACAGTCCTGTACAACAGTCCTACCTAGCCTCAGCATTAAAATTAATGTCTTGTGCATCAGAGTTAGATGATGAAATTGATAATACTGAGCATTAATGATTAATATCTGCATTTATTTCTTTAACTTGAGTTTGTAGCTATGATTCAAGCGTAAGTATAAAAATCAGTGCAAAACTTGATGCAGTAATGGAAATATTTCCAAAACTTTGGAAATAAAGTAATGTTAATTCAACCTTTAAATTAATAAAAAAATGAGTTGGTAAAAATTTCATATCTAGTAATGTACACAAATAATTTATATGATGATTGTTATTTATTCCAAATGAGAGGAAAGACATAGGTTAATATTTGAAACACTGACTGATATGTAATTTTATGTCAAGAGGATGAAGATGCTTATGTCAATTTATAAGTAAAAATTTAATAAAATCCAGTTCATTTGTAGGAAAAGCTTCTAGCACCAAAGAACAAGAGGAGACTTCCTATAACTATATGAACTCTAAAATGAAGATCTTTAATAATTAAATATTAAATGATTTCGCCTCAAGATAGGTAGTCAAGAAGGTATTGATTACTCTCGGAATTTGTATTTAGCATAAAAAATAAGTTCTAGTCATTTTAATAAGAATTAAAACATGTGAAGATCAAGTGAGACAGTACGGCTGCTAAAAATAGTTGCAACACAAGCCTGACAATCTAAGATTGATCCTTGGAACCCACATGGTAGAAAGAAAGGACTAATTTTAGCAAATTGTCCTCTAATTTCAGCATAAATGCTGTGGCATTTGAACACGCACACATACATGCACACAAAAAATAAATAAAAGGAAAAATTATAGCTTTCAAATGAAAGAATACATTATGATTTGTAGATTACAAGATTATTTCAGGAATTCAAGATAAAAACGTAAAATTACTTGAAAATTCTGTGATTACAGCATGGTGGCAAGATCCTAGGACTACACACAAGAATTACTTATATTTATGTTTGCTAAAATGTATGTACATGAAAATAATCAAATAAAAACATTGTTTTTTATGATGAAATCATAAATAAGATATTTTGGCAAATGTATAACAAAGCAATTATGAGAGTTATACAGTGAAAACTGCAAGATGATAATGAAAGACTAAAGAAGAAAACAAGTGATATAGATAGATATAGATGGACAGATAGGTAGAAATGGTTGTTCCTGGTTGAATTGGTCTAGACATAGGTCTGTTTTCAGTAAAGTCTCTTCTATATTTTAGATCTATAAAATTCCTATTAAAAGGCAAAAAAATGGCTGGAGAGATGACTCTTTTCTTACATGGCAAGTATCTTTGTCCATCTCAGATCTCTGTGTTTTCACAGACAAGTGGTGGTCATTTTGAGTTTCCTCTACCATCTCAATTCTCAGGTCGGCTTGGGTCTCTGCGATTCTTTCCCTATGCTAGACATGTGCTCCTGAGATCCACTTCCTGTTTTTTACTTGCCTCACCACCTTGGATCTCAGGCCTGCTCAAATGGTTAGGTTTCTTTTGTGTCCCAGATCTGGGAGCTCTGCAGCCTTACAAATCTGGCAATCTGTTCACCTAAAACCTCTCAGGCTACCCTACTGTTCAGCACCCTGTGGAATCAATCCTGGAATCTCAACTCAAAATTTGCACCTATCTCTAACTGAATTGAGACCACTTATTTTACAGCATTTGTATATCAACATAAACTGAACACCCTAACTGAACTGGCCTCTAAACTGAGCTCCAAGCACTACCTAGCATGGCCATAACCCGACAAGTTGTAGGAATTGCCAAAATCCACCAAAACCAGAAAACACAAACAACAACAACAACAGAAACTTTCAACAAAGACAAGATCACTTACCCATACCCAGAAGCATCACCATAAAGTTTGGCTGCCTAGGGTCACATTAAAGTATGAATAAGCAAGGTGCTATGTCTCAGTTAGAAATTAACACCCAATCAGAATGTTTCCTGAGAACAGAAACCTAGTGGAAACAAAAGAAAAGGTCTTCGAAAGAGCAATTATAAGCGTGTTCAAAGAACTTAAACAAGATGAATAAAAGACTAAATGAAGACCATGAAAACAGAAAAAAATGGAATCAAATATCTAAAAATGCTCAAAACATGAAATCAGAATTCAAAAAAAAAAAAGAGAATCTCTGAAGAAAAATCAAACTGAAATAAAATGTGAAATAAAAAACTTAGGAACTCAAAAATGAATCGTAGAGGAAAGGAACACAGAGGAAGTAAGTAAGGATATTGAACAGAGGGTATCCGGGTTTGAAGACAGGTTTGGGGAATGCATTGCTCAATCAAAGAAAATGTCAAACTTAAAATAACCCAGGAACAGAATATGTGAGATCTCTGAGACTCTGTAAAAAGACCAAGCCTATGAATCATAGATATAGTAGAAAAAAAAAAAAAAGGGTCAAATGCACAGATATGTTTTTAATAACATCATAGAAGAACACTACCAAATCTATGGAAAGTGATACCCTTCAAGGTACAAGAGCCAAACAGAATACCACCCAGTAGACAGGACTAGAAAAGAAACTCCTTATGTCATATAGTAGTCAAAATTCTAAAAGCACAGAAAAAAGAAAAATTATTGAAAACTATGAGAGAAAAAATCATATATAAATGCAGGCCCATCAGAATAATGCTAACTTTTCAGTGGAGATTCTTAAATCCAGAAGGGCTTGGATCCATGTCCAGAAAGTCATGGGAGAATGCGGCTTCAAGCTCCAAATACGATATCAAGCAAAACTATCATTTGTAATCAAAGAAGAACGAAAAATTTTCTATAATAAAAATTTGACCAATTTATGTTCATGAAACCAGCTGTACACTAGAAGGAATACATAAGTGTGAAGAAAGGATTAAATATTCTCAATGGGCACAAACAGTAACTATTTCAGAAGAGTTAACCAAAAGAGGTCTAAGAAAAACACTAGAACACCAGCATAGCAGGATTTTTGTAATTTGTCAATAAATCCTTCAATATTAATGGTCTCAACTCCCCAGTGAAAAGACACAGACTAACTAATTGGATTAAAAAAAACTGGATCCATTGAAACTGGATCCATTGATTTATTGCCTCTAGCCAACATACCTCAACAATAATGATTGATACAATCCTTGAGTAAAAGAATGGAAAAAAATAATCAAAGCAAGATCAAAGCAATCAGAAATTAAAAAAAAAACAACAACAACAGCAACAAGCAGGTATAGGTATTCTAGCATCTAATAAAATAGCCTTCAAAGTAAAACTAGTGAGGAAAAGAAAGGGAAAGTCATGTGATATCCATTAAAGAAAAATCACCAACAAGATCTTACAATCCTGAACATTTCTACACCTCACATAGGGGCATCCAATTTCATAAAAGAAATTCTACTACATGTAAAATCATGTACTGACTTCAGCAAAGTAATAGTAGGTCACAGTCATCTGATTTTTGACAAAGAAGCCACAAAAACACACAGAAAAAAAGATAGCATATGTACTAGTCAAACTGGATAGCAGATTGTCAAAGAAAACTAAGAGATCTCTATCTCCATTCACCAAATTCAACTCCAAAAGAATCAAGGACCTCAAGACAAGACCTGATGTTCTGAAACCGATAAGAGAAAAGTAGAAAATACACTGTTACTTAGGAAAGAACTTTCTGAACAGGACTCCTATACGGCAAGCATTAAGTTGAACAACTGACAAATGAGACAACATGGCAATTAAAAAGTTTCTGTACATCAAAGAACACCGTCATTTGAGTGATGGCAACCTATAGAATGGGAAAAAAAAACTTTATTAGCTATACGATCTGTCAGAGGATGAATATCTAGAATCTACAAAGAATTCAAAAAGCTTAGCATGAAACTCAAGCAGGCCAATTAGAAAATAATGCAAGGAGCTGAACAGAGAGTTCTTTAAATATGAAACACAAATGGCTGAGAAATACTTAAGAAATGTTCAACATATTTAGTCATCAGGAAAATGCAAATTAAAACCACTTTCAAGTTTCATCTTCCCCACTCAGAATTGCCCAAACAAACAAACAAACAATCAAACACCAAGGACTAACACTGGTGAGAATGTGGAGAAAACAGTTGCAACCACTATGGAAACCAGTGTTGCGATTACTCAGAAAACTACGATTCTATCAACCATATGACCCATTCATTCCATTCTTAGGACATACACCCCCCCACCAAACCCTCTATTTCCTACTCCAGAGATTCTTCTGCATCCACATATCTTGCTGCCATTTTCACAGTAGCCAAGAAATGGAAACAAACCAGATCTCCATCAGCTGAGGAATGGGTGTTGAAAATATAAATTTACACATTGGATTTTATTCAACTGTCAAAAAATTATGCAATTATCAGATTAATGAATGGAACTGGACACAACCATCCTCAGTGAAGCAACTCAGATGCAGAAAGACAAGTCTCACATTTCCTCTGTCATAGCTGAATGCTAGGTTTGAATAATCAAATGTTCATGTTTCACATGGAATATCCAGAGTGGGATACAAACAAGAGGCTTTGCGAGAGGGGAGATTGGTATAAAACAGAATGGGGGAAACTGAGAGAAGGCTGGATTAATGGTGACGATGAACCAGAGGTCAGGGCAAAAGAAAGAATAAGGGGAGGAGTGTAAATAACACTAAAGGAATTTACAAAAAGCCTCATGGAAATCTACAACTCTAGAAACCTCTTAAAGTATATTCTGATATATTGTGAAAGGAGATTAAAAACTATCACAAGGAGATATTTCCCCCATGAGACATCATAGGCTTGCAGAGTAAAAACCCAATGCCAGAAATGATCTCCTCTTTTGAATCTGTTGAGCAGAGGTCCTCTAGATCCTTAAACAATACTAGAAATTACCCTTACTATTGCTTACCCACTAGAACTTGATGATAAGATCCCACTTTTGAAGACACTACATACAGGAGTTGTAGAACAAACAAGGAGAAATCAAGCTGGTGGTGACTGAAAAGCTTTCCTCCTATTCATCTCTGTGGGTATCTTTAATAATGTTGGAAAGTGTTATACATGTTACCAGAAGAGAAAATTAATCATTCATATTACCCAACTGTGAATCCTATGAGCTAGAACAACAGCTGTCCTGGCAGGATATTCTGACTTGTGTAAAACGGCAAAATGAGTATGGGAGTCATCAACTGCATTCTGATTGGATTTAAGGTCCACTTCATAAGTTGGCACCAAT
Organism: Eospalax fontanierii; assembly: GCA_035773235.1. Classification (NCBI taxonomy): domain Eukaryota; kingdom Metazoa; phylum Chordata; class Mammalia; order Rodentia; family Spalacidae; genus Eospalax; species Eospalax fontanierii. The sequence goes on from CM069526.1 coordinate 74,744,039, forward strand.
GCCTGGCACTTATATCAGACCTAGGAACATGTTGCTATATATGTCACAGACCATAGTGGAGAGCCTACTCTACTAAATAGACATAAGACTAAAATGATTTCTAATAATATATTATTAAACCCATAGTTTAATGCACCTCTCACCTTTCAACAGAGAAGCTTCCTTGTGCAGCAGACGGTGATTAACACAGAAAATCACAACTGACCAACATGCGGAGTTTAAGAGACGATGAAGCATCAATATCAAAATGCTGCCTCCCATGGCTTAGGGATCATTGCAGAAGAGGTAGCAGAAAGATTAGAAGAACCAAAGGTGCAGTGAAAATTCAAGTGAGACAAAATCCCAGCATAGATACAGGGAACCAACCCTATCAGAAATTGTGGGAAACTGATGGCTAATGGGAGGGGGAGAATTAATCTCTTTAAGGGTGTGACTCTTGGTAAAATAAGCAGGAGCCAGTGGATAAAGCCCCAGCAGAGGACGTTTTAATGCACAAATTAAATTCAATAGGCTTTATTATGTATATGATATGTAATATTTACAATATATTTATATAAATAATAAGTACTTTAATAGGGTGTGGATATAGGAGAGGATCTAAATATGATCAAAATATATGAATTGTACAAAAATTCAGTAAAAAGGTTAAAAAATGAATATTACATTGCATCAACATTTATTGAAACATGATTATTTCATAAATATGAACACATTATGTTTTAATATCACAATTGGAATAAATGGGAAAATCAATTAATTTTAAATTAAAAAAATAATTTAACAAAAGACAAAGTGGGTTAGAGAGATGGCTCAGTTGTTAAGAGCACAGACTACTCTTGCAGAGGACTTGGATTTGATTCTCAGACTCCACATAGCAGCTAATAACTGTCCATAACTCCAGTTCCAGAGGATCTGATGCCCTCTTCTGACCTCCATAGGGACTGTATGACCCAGGTACACTTATACATTTGCAGACGATACACTCATACATATAAAATAAAAATGATAATAAAATTATTTAAAAAGACAAAGTAAACACACAAAAATGTATTGTCTATGACTTTAGAGATGGTTCAGCAGTAAAGACAATTGGCTGCTCTTGCAAAGGACACTGATTCAGTTCCCACCTACCACATGGCAACAAATAATCACCTGTATCACCAGTTCTGGAGTATCCAGCACACTTTTCTGGCCTCCACTGACATTGCATGCACATTGTGTACTTATATACATACAAACACTAAAACCCACAGAATAATAAAAATAATAAATAAACAGTTATTTAGGAAGAAAATATGGTCATACGGATTAATTTTATATGCAGCTCAATAAAGCAGATTATGTATTTATTCCTAGCATGTGGTTCACACTCATGTTAGGATCTTTTCAGTATTTTGGCCTGTCACTCATTCATTATTGTTGCCTTCTGTGGTCAGATGAATGAGACTTATTCGTCACTGGCTCAAGTATCTGAACACAGTTGGGATATCTGACAACGTTCATGAAACCTTTAGGAAGGTGTGGCCTAGATGGAGGAAGGAAGCATGTCACTGGTAGGTTTTGTTTGTTTTGTGTTTTGAGATGGGTCTTCCTGTAGCCACAGCTGGCTTGGAACTCGATATGTAGACTAGACTAGTCTCAGTCTTACAGAGCTCCTACTGCCTGTCTCCTGAAAGTTGGGATTAAAGGTGCCAGCCACCATGCCCAGTGGAATAGACTAAGTCCATAGCCAAGCCTCAATTCAGGCTTGCTCTCTCTTTTAATGTGCTTGTTGGAATATGTGAGCTTTGAGCTTTCTGCTCAGGCTGCTACCTGCCATACTTTGAGGGTCTGTGTATTTCCTGGAAGTAAAGCCCAATTATACCCTTCCTCCCCAAGTTGCCTTGGTCATGGCATTTTTATCACACAGAAGAAAGTAACAAATACACCTTGGTTCTTAATGCTTAGTGCAAATGAAGACTTCATGTATACTAATAAATATACAGATGATGCCTAATTTACACAAATAAAGTATAAGGAATTTACTGTTTGAAATTTGGAGGTAAAGATTTCAAGTTTTTATAAAATTTTAACAGGAAAAATCAAAATGCTTAAACTAATCAAATATGTTTCAATTACTAAAGAATGAAGGAAACAAATTATAGCTTAGCTTATCAATAATTTTATTTAAATTCATAAGTACATCGCCCCATGTTGTATATGCTATTACACACTGAGGATTATTGTATTCAATGGAAACACTAGCAGTTTCTTAGCAATATTTATCTTGGTCCTGCCTAGAGCTGTATAAAATTCTGCAGCAAAATAAAAAGCCACACGTTGTCATACTTCCTAAACGATGTTCTGTTGTTGAACATGTCACGGCCTTTCTCTTTAACTAGTTCTCATTTAACTTGCTTCTTCAATACATGTGTTCATCTTAATCACTCACTCGTCCTTGAAGTAGCCAAATTTAAATGTCATGTGCTTTTATTCACAGAGCATGGAATCAATCTCATTACACACTTGAATGCACAGCTTTTACTAAGGGACCCTCCTTCTAAGCCAGAAAATCAATTTATGCTTAACAGGAGGAATGATATCTTTTTCTGAGTCTTGGCAAAGGGAGATATAGTGTATAGGAAGGAGGGAGAAATTGAATCATCTATATGCTGGAATGTCACCAGGTGACTGTCTCCCATGCACAGGGAGGATCTGGCAGCTCATTCACACTGTCCAGCCAGGTTCATTTTACCTTCAGTTTCATTTGTTAGTTCCAGATACTGTACCTGAAGTCAATATCCTGCCACAGGTGATACAGGGTCATGATATGTAGAGAGCCGCAGATTGCTGCGTCTTAAAGATGGCGCCTGTCCTTGCCTCCCACCATCCCGAGGTGGGCGCTCTCTGGAGCAAACAGCTCCATAATTGGCTGTGGCTGAGGTCTGGCCCTGCTTCCGCATGTGTGCGCCTATCTGCTTTCACCACGTGGTAGTTTGGGGTTGGCTGGCAGGAGGGAATTTAACTCTGTGGCGGGCTTTCCCCGGGAGGAAAAGGAGAAGTAAGTTAGCAGGAGGAGAAGTAAGGAGAAGGAAAACTAGTGAGGAGAAGTAAGGCAGGAGAAGTAAGAAGGGGAGAAGTCAGAAAGTTAAGAAGCCAAAAGGTTGTTCAAGGTTCCTGAATAAACTGCTTTTGGAAGAGTCCGGGGTCGCGTCTTCCTTGCTGGACGAGGCGGGCGCGACAATGATACATGAATTGAAATGTTCCTTTATTACAGCTTAGTATATATGGTCAAGCAGAAGGCCAATTCTCATATGACCTCTAGGAATCTGTTTGTCACAAAGATAGGTAGGACATACTTTGCATTATTAACATATGTTATTTGCTATATGATTATAAATGTATTGGTGTAAATGAGTCAGAAAGGATAAAGTTTACATTCATAGTTTCCTGATAAGTTGATAGTGAGTTAGCTTCTCCCCATCATTAATATAATAATGTTATTGCAGAACTTCTCTCTGAGATGCCTCTTGCAAGTCAGTGTTGTAGATTAGACAGCATTTAGAAAGTTCTGGTGCTTCATGCCATAACTTACAATTCAAACATGAATCAAATCTTTCAAATTTTATGAAATCTTTCAATGCACAGCATTAGTTGATCCTAGAATAAAACCTTTAAAGTAGAAAGGTCTGTTAAAAGCTACAGTAAGGTTAAAGGGCTTGCGGAAGGCCACAGATTTGGTGAAGTAGTTGATTCATTCTTCTGCTTGTTGATGGAAGAATGCATGCATAAATAAATGAATGAAGGTCAAGAGAATTAATTCCTGATTTTCGTACTAGAACTACAGTGTTATACCCTCTAACACATGTAGAACAAGCCAAACCTTTCAGTTAGTCTTCATTATCCATTTAGAAGTAATAATTTAAAAGAGTGATGTGGACAGAGTCCAATGAAATTGCTACTTTTACCAATAAAAAATCAATGTATTAATTTAAAAAGAAAATGAACATGCTTATACATTATATGGTATTAATATAGCTTAGGATTTATATGTTTGTTTTCAACTGAAAAGTAACAGTGGCTACCGATAGTATTGTAAGGAATCAGCACAGATTATACACTTGCAAGTACACACGATCACTATGCATGATACTTCGAAATACCAGGTGATTCAAAAAAACTCTCCTTTTCTTCCTATCATAAAACCAGTTCAGAAAAATGCAGTCAAGGGAAGGAAGATCTTTGAGATTTTCACATTTCTTTTCCTATATTTGCTTTTCTTCTCAAAGACAGAATCTTATTATGTATCTCAAGCTGGCCTTGAACTTCTGACCTTCCTGCTTATGTAGGTCACCATGCCCAACCTCTAACATCTTTATTCAAGCCTTGCAAAATGTTCCATTTACTATATGCTTTCACTTTCTGTATTGAGCATCATCAATATGAATTTTACACCATATTGATGTCATTTTATGTACTACTATATATCACAGACTAATTAAAGTATATTTTGGGCTTAAATAATATGCTGCTATGCTTAATTACTTTAATAAATATGTTTTATCACTTCCAGCACATATGCCATTTCATTAAATTAATGGTTTTCAGAAACACTGATATAGTTGACAGTTTGTAGTACCAGGAAGAAATAAGATGAATAATAGAATGTGTATTTTATGCATTACAAGCTGTGGGATGCAGGTGCATGGGTCCCTTTTGTTTCTCCAACCTTCATTAGCTAATGGTATTCTCATTAGTTATATTCTATATGTGTCAGAGCAGTAGGGAATAATGAGTGTATTTGTACTGAGAAAGGACAAGTGGTATGTTGGGAATTATTTTTGCTGTAGTAATCAAAATTTAGACACAGATGTTGATAGCCAAGATTAAGTCTGGTTCAAGTTCTGTCTGTACTTCTTGCACTTAAATTCACTCGCCTAGTCTTAAATTCTATGGTCAAACTGAAATAAAGGAATGTTTTATATTTAAATCAACTATAGTAACATTAATTTCATTCCCTAAAATCCTAAAGTAGCTCAAAATTTCTGTACTAGTTAGAGGAAGAGTAATTGCTATAGAAACTGACCTCCCACAAACTATTTTTTATTGATGCAAATATACAAGATAGCTGATTCTGAAAGGTAACACTTAGTCTTATGATACAAGTACTTGGATGCCATCCATTAATGATTCAGAATTGTCTGTATCTAATGGAAGGGTAAAGTAAGCGTGAAAAATTCATAATTATTCTTAAACATGTTATCCCAGATGTTCATGCAATTTTAATACGTTCAATTTGCCAGAATTAGTCTACTAGCCATAATTATACAAACTCGTGTCTGGGGATATGTTCTTTCAAATGGCAGTCATTTCCAGAGAGAATTTTCCACTGCAGAAGATGGGACAAGTTTTATAGTCAAATCTAATGATCTGAGCTACAAACCTGTTCTTTAGACAGCATTATGAGTCACTGCATCTGCAGACTGAGAAGCATACTGCTCTTTTTGGGCTCACATATGCATTCTTCTGTCTTGTTAATGGTGCATGTTTTCCTTCATTGCAAATTCTTGCATCTGTTTTTTTTTTTTTTCTTTCCCACTTTTTTGTCTACTTGATGACTGGGCTTGCTCTGAATTTCAATATGATTTTGCTTTCCTTGTAAGCTCTTAGTCAACTATTTTACACCCATTTATGTTATTATGTAGTATTATGGCGACTTCTTTACTCTCTACCACTTGTTGGCATTTCTATTTCTTGCTTTAAGCTCAAGATTGGCTTCCGAATGGTGGTTATTATATTTGTGTCTGTTCAGTTTTATTTTCAGTCTTTAATGCTTAACATATATTAGAAGCTCTTTAAGTACTATATCCACAGATCAATTCATGTGTTGCTTTCAAAACTTCTAAAATAGTATAATTGTTAACTGGATGCAAGCAATTAAAAGTTTTTTTTTTTCTCATGTTTACTGAAGGTAATACATTTATTTAAGTTTCTATTAAAAACAGACTCTGATTTGAATATTTAAGCAAAAGTAGTTTCTTAACTATGGGGATATGGGAAAGTTGTGCCCAGAAGAATGGATAGCAAATCAGGTCTTTAACTCAAAGTTGGCAGTGGGATAAACCCTTAGTACAATTTGAGAGTTGATTTAATAACACATTTCAGGATAGGGACACACCCCAGTGTGTAAAGTGGAGGCTATACAAGCATGAGGAAATAAGTTCAGATCCATCCTCAGCACCCATATAAATGACAGAAATAGCATTACACGTCTCTAAGTCCAGTGCCAGCAGCAGAGAAGGAGAGAGGCAAATACTGGGGTCAGTCACTCTAGCTGAATCTGTAACCTCTGGATTTTGAGAAAGACTCTTCCTAAACATTCAAGTGGAAAGCTATAGAGGAAGAAAATAATATAAATCTCTGGCCTCCACATATTCGTGCATAGTCATGAACACCCCCACCCTCCCACACACAAATAGTGCATTCAAGACAGGCAGCTCTGGGACTGGCATGCTTATATGGAGGAATGTATGTCCCCCTGGAAGCTCTCTAACCTAGTGGCCTTCTTTGAAAAGAATTTGAACAGTGAAATGAAAACTTTGGCTGGGAGTTTATCATGCATGCTACAAGGACTTGTACAGAGGGTGTGAGCAAGACATTCATAGCATTTGTCATATGGTCAAACTGTTTCTTTTTTACATTTGATTATTTCTCTTTTTGTTAGATTGTCTCTGATATGTGCTTTTCCCTGGCTTGTCTAGCAAACAAGATGGCATGAGCGTAGTTCAATTCCCTATGCCTTAGACCCAGCCTCAACATCTCAGATTCCATTCAGTAATTTGTACAATTTACTTTCATTTTCCTTTTTGTCCTACTTTTTGTATCCATTATCAAATTATCTTCTCTCATGGGTTTCTATGTTTTCTAACACGTCATTGGTTCTCTATATTGGAATAATATTGATTTCTTGAATTCTCATTTCTCAAGACTGAACTTGAATCTAAGTATCTTTATTACACAGGTAAGTTTCAATGCTGTTCAAATGGGCTATCCTAGGAAGCAATGCATTTGCTTTTGTTGTTGTTGTTCACATTTGGCAAAAATGCAGTTGTGTTATTCAGCTGAGAAGGGAAAAGCAGCATGCTAGGTCTCAAACCATCCCAAATGTCCTTTCTGTAAGTGAGAGAATGAAGAGTACTCTAATCATTGGCTGTGTTATGAAGTACCTTTGACACATTCAATTCACAATATGTTTTTAAAAATAATTCAGTGTGATTTTTTGCCTTATGACAGCATTCATGCATCTATGTCTCATCTCACTCACTGCATTTTAAATTCACAGAGGACAGAGATAAGCTATAATTCAACCAATTTCTTGGTGTGCCAGTACTTTGCTTGTGGTAAGCACTGAAATTATCGAGAATAAGTCAATAGGATTTTCAACAACCTGCAGGAAATTTTATTTTCTTTCCTTTCTATAAAAAATTCCTAACTGTTCCCTAGCATGTTCTGAATATGTAATGAATTCAGCTGAGTGACCCCAGCTCAGGTACCTGATAACACATGGTCCTATTCCAAAATGAATATGTCCCTCAGAAAATAAACTGTGCAAACCTTTTTGATTACCTTATTTCTAGGAATCCTGTTAGAATTTTCAATGCTGATAAATAAATAATGTATACTCTCTTTGGGAAAACTGTGAAGGAGAGGTGAAATGCTGGTATTTATGTTCTTAGGTCCTTGGGGGGAATGTTTTCAGTCTTCCAGAAACATCCATTGTCTAATAATTGTCCCTTACCTTAAGTGTATATACCCAGGAGGAATATTTCTAATATGTTTATATCCATTTCATTTTTAATTACTAGCTGGGAAGGGCATATTTACTTGCAAAGTTAAGAAAGAAAAATATCTGATATTTCTATTGTCAGTAGATGTGCTGAATTCAAAATTAAAGAATTTTAAGGTACATTGATAAATTTGACAATATTAAATCAAATATGTTATTAGTGAATTGAAACTTTTTTATTAGCAGTTCCTCCTTTGTTCTGTGACAAGTATTTTCATAGCTCATGAACAGATTAAAAGTTTCTTCTCACCCTCTCAAGAGCACAATTATCCATAAGCCACCTTGCCACCCTTTCATCCTGTTTCTCAGCTTGTACTTTAGGGCAGCTCAGTGATGAATTAATACACTATTTTAAAAATGAGACTATGTATTCCAAACAGATTTTGTGAAGAGTGGATTGTTTTCTAATATTCACAAAGCTCATGCATTGCTTAAGGGTTTTCTTAATGAAAATGTCTCTACCACTTCCACCTAGCATAAAAGGAAAATAGAAGATAAATTAAAGACTGAATATATTTTAAATTGAGAACTAGATTATTTCATATCTAACAAGAAGAAAATAACAGATATTCTGTATAAAGAATAAGTTAGAATTTAAAAAAAATTTAGCATATGTGTGTGTGTGTGTGCGTGTGCCTGTGAGAACATGTGTTTGCATGTGGCTGATATATATGAATGTGGGTACACAAAGGCCCAGGTTGGTGCTAAGTGTCTCCTTTGTCATTCTCCAGTGTATTCTTTGAGGCAGAGTCTCTTTCTTGTCCTCCAGGATCTCTTGTCTCTGCTTTATGAGTGCTGAGATTACAGGCCTATTCTACACCCAAAGGGCTTGCAGCATAAGGGTTTCATCCACTGAGCCAATTCCCCATCCTGAAACTTGAATCATTAGGTCATTATTTGATTCTTAGGTCCTCAGCTTAAGGACTAGTTTTTAGCTCATTAGAAGCAAAATTTGAGGGGTTATCTTTGACTCACTGTAGCTCAATTTATATCCTCGGTTGTTTTATATTCTGTTTTAAGCAGGTAGCAATTGAGGAGTCTGGCAGCAAAGTTTTCCAGAGTTCTACAAATCATAGGATCACTTACTTGGACCGTCTTGACAGCTTTGCTTGCATGTTGGCAGAACCACAGGACTAAATGTCAGCAAGTGGAATAGGAATGGAATTGTGTGTGTAGTGTGAACTAACACCAAGATAGTGTGGGACAGTGCCCAGGTTCCCCTCCCATTTGATGTTCTTGGTAGACAAATGTGAGGAACAGAAGTGGACCTAGAGAAGGGAGTTGTGTACTAAAGATGAGTTCCACAATTTTGATCTATTCTGAGAAAGAAAATGTTTTCTTTTTATTTAAGTGGTTTCTTCATTTTGTCTTTTTCTGACTGTAATGACATAGCTAATATGTCTAAATCTGAATCTCCTTCACTCTTTCTTTGATGCATAGTGATACAAAATAAAGATCCATGAATTATTTTTATAACCTTCCATCAGTGAATTTCTCAACACCTAGATCATCGCAATCCATTACAATTATTAATTCAAGTCAATGAATATTTTTTATCAGTTTTGAAGCTTTCGCATTCATACTGCTTAAGCAGCCTGTGCACTAAGGATATGTCACTCTCTCTTGAACGTAAAATGAGCAGAATATTACCAGAAAAATATCCTAAAGCATGCAATATAATTAAACACTTATTTATCTTTCTGATTTTGAATGTTAATTATGTCTTAAACCCAATATAATTGCATTTTTTTGTGTTTATCCATTTTTATACTTTGCAAAACAAATGGTATTTACCTTAAGCATTTGTCTTACTACAACAGGATTCTCCAGAGTTTTTGGAAATATTCCTCACACACTGTTTTGCATAGAGAAAGTGTTTGTTTATAGATAGGGTCTCAGCTTTTATCTTTCATCTGTACAGATAAATTTATGAAACTATTTTATAAAAATTTTAGATTGACAGAAAAGTTACAATGATAGTATACTGGGATTCCCATGTACTTCTGACTTACCAGCACAGTGGTTGCCATATCTCTGAACTGAACCAACTGTGGGTTGAAAATACGTGAAAAAATTGTGTCTGTACTGAGATTTTGTTGTCATTATTCCAAAAGTAATTTGGCGTGACGAGTATTTATGTTATATATTAGTTTTGTCAGCAATCTAGAGATGATTTAAGGTATACAGGAAAATTTGTAGGTTATGTACAAATAATAAGCCATTTTACAGAAGGGATTTGGGTTTCCACATAGGTCCCAGAATGAATCTCTTGGAGATTTGGAGAGAAGTATATCTTATTCCTGGTTCAGTAGCATCTTTCATTACCCATGAACAAATATGGACATATTATTATCCAGGAATTTCCATGCTTTATCTGATACCTTTAGTTTTTACAAAGAATTCTCTGTTCTAGTATCTCAACTGTTTAATTCATGCCCTCTGAGACTTTTCTGGGCCATAATAATCTCATTTACCTCCCTTGCTTTGAGGACATATGAAGTTTTTATTATTTCAGGTTAGGTAGTTGGTTAGGCAGCCCAGTTTTACAATTTATTCTTCCATGATTAAAGTGATATTATAAAAATAAATTCTTAGGTAGAAGGTCACAAAGCTAAGTACAATTTCCATCCTATCATGTTAAGAATGTATGTTAATGGGGCTGGATAGATGGCTCACCAATGAAGATCAGTTGCTGCTTTTGTGGAGAACTCTATTCCAATCCTAGCAACCATATGGCATGTAACAAACTTTGGTCACTCCAGTTCCAGGGGATCCTAATACCCTCTTCTGACTCCTGAAACAGGTGTACTCACGTACATGCAAGTAATACACTCAAACACATGAAATAAAATAATAAATAAAATATGTTTTAAAAGACTGTACACCATGAACACTTCTTATGCATTAATATTGACCTTGGTCACCTGCATAAAATACTGTTTTCAGGTTGGAGTTACTGTTTCTCTTTTTTCTCTTCCTACACCATATTCTTTGGTATGCAGTCATACACACAGCATAGACTTACAGAATGGAAAGGTACACTTCTCCAGTTTAAGGGCTATCTCCAAAATTTGAGTAGAATCTTTGTGAAACTTTGTTTATTTAGTCGTCCTAATTTTCATCTCATAGTTGCTATTTCTATTTGGCAAAAACAATTCAGAGACAATTCATTATTGTCAACTTGTACAAGCAATTAAAATGTTTGATCCAAGTTTCTTAATTGTGATACAACTATGGAAACACCTTAACACCTTTTGTGCCTAGTATACAGCTTTAAAGAAGACGTATAATCACATACTAACATGAATTTTTGCTCACTGAGTGATAGGAATAACACTAATTAACAATATTTAATGGATATTATAATCAAATTATAACAGAAGAAAGTACATATTATTATTAATGTGGCACTGGAGGATTGGAGTATTAAATGCTTTCCACATCTGCCATAATTATTGAGTGGTAAATCATTGAATTTAGTTCAGGTTAAGCTTTAGTGATATCGTTGAAATTGTTGTAACACATTCCATTATATAAGATTTAAACTGTATGTTCTGTAGAACTTAGAACATAAGTTTTCAGAAACTTTCAACTGTAAAGATTTTTATTTCAATTTTTATTTAACCGCACTAAGAAAGGTCCAGTATGGCCATTCACAAATTTGTCAGCATTCAAATGATACTTAATCAATGCTACATTTGCCACCTAAGATTTAAACCTGTCAAGATGAAATATAACTAGATCTGAATTTGAAAAATTATAAACATTTGGGAAGAGTCATGATCTTTTTCTGAGCCAAAGGAATCTGTCCCTTCAGTCTGTCCCTTTAATGTCTTCCATCTTTGAACACCATAGGGCATTTTAATGTGTTCTTAATTGTTTAATGTGTTCTTAATACTAGGTAAACTTGTCTTCTGTTGGTAGAATAAGAACAGAGTTTTATGCTTCAATAAAAGCTTTCACTTACATTGTTTCAGAGAATATACAAATGTTTAAATTCCATTAATTGTAAGAAGACAAGAAAGTTTAACACAATTTACAAGCATCTGAGAAATGTCACAATGTTACCATGACAGAGATTGCAGATAGCAAGTACTTTTACATGTATATTTAACAGATATCAACTTTTTACTCCAAATTAAATGTGCTTGTAAATAGCACTTAAAGAATTAACAAGACATCAGTCATTTTTACAAGTTTCCAAACAAAATGACATTGATTAGTAATGCCCTTGCTCCAGGGACAGCCAATAGAAGGACTTGAATATTCTGAATTAATAGATATAGTAACAAAGCATTTTGTGTCACATAGACAATAATTTAAGAAGGATTTTGCCACAATTTCAGTGTGTTTGTGTGCATGTGTGTGTACTTGTGTATATGTATGTATGTATGCATGGATGGATGGATGGATGTGTTATGGGTGGTGCTCTTTTGGCTAAATTTCATGCTGAAAGTGATCTCATTCGCTTTACTCTTGCAATTACAGTTGCTCTAAAATAAAACTTAGATAAATTCATTAGCCTGCCTACTTTGACATACATATTTTAAGCCTATGAATTCCAAGGAGATTTAGATGACTTTAAAATAACTTGCTTTCAGCTACACTCTCATCACACTATTTTATCATCTTAAAAGGATCAGTGTTTAAAAACTGAGGTCACAGGCATAATTTAGTGAAGGTTTTAGCATTTATTATTTCAACTGAATTAGCAGAAATTATTCTGAACAACGAACATTGGGGGTTATCATGATCATGGTCTAATATTTCCTCAATATGACTGTAAAATTCAACACCATCAATAATGCATGTTAGAATCCTGTAAAATATACAAGGAAGTATCTACACCCTTAATTTTCTACCAGCATTTGTTATCATTGTTTGTCCTAAATTTTGCTTCTCCCCTCTAGTAATCACTTTGAAAAGCCATTAAGGAAATACAGTTTCAACTATGTATGTGTTCAGTAATTCTTTTGCCCTTGCTAACAAACAGTTTTATTTAATTTTAATGATCATTCTTCTTTATTTTTATTTCCACCTCTTCCACACTCTCAAGAGCTTTGCTCTTTTCCCAATTTCATCTTAATTGGTTATTTCTAAAATATAGTAGATATGTTCAATCTACTAAAATAATTTATTATTTCTCATATGTACATGGTGAACATTGGTGAACATTGTTAGTTGCAATGTGCATGCTGAGAATTCAACTCTGATCCTCTGGAAGAGGAAGCAGTCTTAATCACTGAGCCATCTCTACAGCATTATTTAAGTGATTTGAGATGTTGCTGTTTCATAAATTGAATTATCATAGGTATTCATGTTTACTCTTATGCCTATTGTTTCATTGGTCTTTTGTCTATTATTTGAAATATGCTTTTTGATTTATTTATAGAATAATTTTAATTTTTAATTTATAGTAATATTAATCTTTCTCTTTGCTAAAAACAGCACTTTTCTGGGTAACATTCTATATTTACCAATTTCTCTTATTTTATAATATTTAGTGTATAGATAGAGTAATACTGAATGTATTAGTCAACTATAATGTTAAATCATTTTGTTCAAGAATATAGAATGTTTTTCTACACATTTAATTATTTTTTAGTATATTGAGACTGTAAAATTATTCATTACATGAGTTCATAAAGGGTATTGACCTTTTCATATTAAATCTATTTCCAGCCAATGTGGAAACATTACCTTTAGCTTTTTAAATTGGTCCTATGAATTTTTCAAGGTATATTAATCCAACTCATGAAGTTGTATCCATTTTTATGCTTACCAATTTTTTCCCACTATCTAATTGAGTTTATCACTTTCTGGACTCAAATGGAATAGCAGTAGTATGACTGAGTTCTTTTACATATTTCTGATATTATGGAAATAAGCTACTTGTTTATGTTGCACAGATTTCTGTAAGATTCTTTCCATATGATTTAATAATCACATTTAATATTAGTACTGTGTTTGTGTCATAAGTAAAATTAGTGTCTTTCATTTTCTTTACACAGTTCAAATATCATAGAGCATTGTGATGATCTGATCTATGGATGTTAAGAAATTACCTGGTGAAATTCTATGGAGCAGGTGCTGCTGTGTGCATTATTGATATAACTGTGTTCCTGTGCAATCAGTTTTCTAAAGTTGTCTAACTTGAACTGCAGAAATTGAGAGAATCTGAACTTCTCTAGGAAATAAAGTAGAGCTGCACCTTTATGTATCTAGAAGTACAGAAAGAAATATAGGTTTTAATTTTTTATTTTTTTAAAAAATGGAATATTATAGTATTTCATAAGAACCTCTCAATCAATATTAATCACTTTTATACCCCCATCTCCATTGGCACCTCCCACAGCCCCCTCCACTTTGTAATTCATACATTCTGTCATGTGTCTTAACACCTACTGTGTCAAGTTACTTTTCTCAGACAAGTCTCAGTGCAATTCATCTAAGTCAGTCTATCCAGAGTTCCTCACCTTAAGAAGATTAGCTCATTCTCATCCAAAAGTTATCAGGTGCCAATATTTCTTCAGCAAAGATTGGTGTCTTCTGCCAATTTTCCCAGTTCCATGCTGGTTTTCTTTTCTGCTTCAGTTTGCATCGGTCTTGAGCATGCCTACACCACTTTTCTTTGGTTCATATGAGCAGAATCCCAGGAGCTTGTAGGATTCTGTTTCCATATGGTCATACACTCCTCCCTTGGTCTCACAATCTTTCTGGCCCCTCTTCCATAATGGTTCATGAACTCTGGATGAATGTAGCTTAACAAACCTGAAAAGGGACCCACACCCTGCAGATTCCTAATCTCCGTGTTTTGGCCATTTATGGTCTTTTGTGTTCCTGGCCTTCTGTTACATGAAGAAGATTCATTAATGAGAGATTAGAGATTCATTAATGTCCTTTTTACCTCTTGTACTATGTTGCATGAGGCTTAGATGTAGAGGTTGAATTGTAGATGAGTCACTTAGGTTTGGAAAATGTCATTGATAATGTCTATGTGACCAGTTGTGGTACTCTGTAACTGTCTCTGTCTGCCACAAAAGAAGCTTCTTTCATGAGTGGTGGCTTGGATACTTGTCTTTGAATATCAGGATGCATATTTTTCATTTAGTAATAAATTATATTAGTCTAGGGATGAAACAAATATGGGGATTTTTCTAAAATCTATGCCCTCTTTAGCCCTGTGTAATTGGCTATGATTACAGTACTACACATGAGTTTCCTCCCATTGAGTGGTCTTTAAGTCCAATTATGTAGTCTTTGATTGCCCCCGAAATAAAAATGTCACTACTGCAACAGTGTTCTATGCTATACCTGTCATTTATGTGGTTATCTTGTCATGAAACTGGTAGTTGGACCATTGATTGATGTTCTCAAACAGCTTGTGTAGTTCTCTTCAGAGCTATGAGATGCAGCCTTCAGGGGAAGTGGTTTCCAAGTCACTTCCAACTTCATTGCTCCAAATCCTGTCTCTGAATTATGTCTTGTCTCTGCTCAGATCCTTGGCCCATCTTTGAATTGAGTCACTTGTTTTCTTCATTCTTTGTCTTTTGAGTTCTTATATATTTTGACAGACAAAAATTCTGAGAATTTTTGAATTTGTGTTCATTAAGGATATGGGTCTACAGTTTCTTTTTTGGTTGAATCTTTACCTGATTTTGGTGTTACATTGATGCTGGTTTCATAAAAGGAATTTGGGTGTTCATCCTCCATTTCTATATTTTTAATTAATTTAAGTAATGTTGGTTGTAGATATTCTGTTAATGTCTGGTAGAATTCTGCTGTATATCCATTTGGGCCTGGGCTTTTCTTATTTGGAGGTTTTGTATTACTGTTTCTATTTCCTTACATGTTATGGATCTGTTTAAGCTGTTGATCTCTTCTTGGTTTAGCTTTGGTAATTCCCATGATTTTAGATATACATTCATTCCTTTTCAGTTTTCAAATTTACCAGTATCTAGGTTTTCAAAGTACTCTCTTTTTATGTTCTGGATCTTTTTTTTTTTCATCTGTAGTTTTGTTGATTTGGAGTTGCTTTTCCTTTCTTTTAATTAACTGTGCCAAGGGTCTATCTAATTTATCATTTCAATGAACCAGCTCTTTGATTCCCTGTTTTTCTGGTTTACTTTGATTCTATATCATTAATTTCTGCTCTGATTTTTGCTATTGTTTCTTGTCTGTTGGATTTAGGTTTCATTTGTCCTTGCTTTTCAAAAAGCTTCAGTTGCACTAAGTCATTTATTTGTGCTATTTCTGATTTTTTAATGTAGTCATTTAGAGCTATAGATATCCCTCTTGGGACCACTTTTAATGTGTTCCAGAGATTGTGTTGTGTTGCACTGTGGTCTGAAAGAATTCATGGAATCATTTCTATTTTCTTTTGTGTTTTTTGAAGTTTGTTTTGTGCCTTAGTATGTGGTCTATTTTGGAGAAAATTGCAAGGGATGCTAATTAGAAAGTATATTCTTTGGTGCTTGTGTGAACTATAAGACAGATGTCTTTTAGGTCCATTTGATGTATGATATTGTTTAATTCATATGCATCTCTGTTTATTCTTTGTCCAATTGAACTGTCTAATGGATACTATGGTGTATTGATGTCCCCTACTAGTAGTGAGCTGGGATTAATCTGTGTCTTAAAGTCCTGTGGTACTGTTTTTGTGTAGTTGAACATGCCGGAGTTTGGTGCCTATATGTTCATGATTGTAATATCTTTTCAGTTAACTGTTACTTTGCTCAGAATTAAGTAATCCTCTCTATCTCTTCTGATGTCCTTAGTTTGAAGTTTATTTTGTCAAATATTAGAATGGCAACTCCTGTTTGTTTCTTACTGTCATTTGATTAGAATATTTTTTTTCCATCCTTTCACCTGAAGGTAGTGTCTCTCTTGAAGGTGAGATAGGTTTCTCGCAGACAACAAGATGATGGATTTTGTTTCTTAATTCATTCAACTAGCCTGTGTCTTTTGACACAGGAGAACATTCCATTGATATTTAAAGTTATAACTGAAAGATGTTTATTGGTTTCCTTCATTTTAATTTCTGTTTGCATTCTTAGTCTAACTGTGTTTCCAAGTTTATACCTTCATTTATTTTCTTTCTGTTGCCTCTTGGTCATTCCTTTCTGGAGGTCTTTGTATTGTTTCAAATATTCTCTTTAGGATTCATTTTCTGGATATGAATTCTTGCATCCTATTCATGTCATGAAGATTTTTCTTTCCCCTTCAACTATATAACAGACATTTTTTTGTTGTTGTTGTTGTTGGGAAAAGTATTCTTGTTGACATCTATGGTCGTTTAGTACAAGGCATATTTTGGTCTAGGCTCTTCTGGTTTTCATACTTTGCATAGAAAATTCAGCTGTAATTCTGATGGGTTTTTCTTTATATATACCTAGTTTTACTTTTGCTGGGAAAAGTATTCTTGTTGACATCGATGGTCGTTTAGTACAAGGCATATTTTGGTCTAGGCTCTTCTGGTTTTCATACTTTGCATAGAAAATTCAGCTGTAATTCTGATGGGTTTTTCTTTATATATAACTAGTTTCACTTTTGCAACTTTTAGTGTTCCCTCTGTTCTGTACACTTAGTGTTTTCACTACAAAATGACATAGGGAAATTTTTTTTTGTTCTGTCCATTTGCTTCTGTGTGCTTCTTGTATATATATATTGGTGTGTCTATCCTTAATTTTGGGAGATTTTCTTTTACAATCCTGTTAAATTTCATGTCAGTAATCTTATTCTAAGATTCTGCTCCTTCCTCTGTGCCTATGATCTCTAAATTTGTTCTTTTCATGGTGTCCCACATTTCCTTCATATTCCATTTCTGTGGGGTTTTTTTTTTTATCATACCCTTTTCCTGAGTGGTCCAATTCTTTAACTTTATCGTAAAGTTTTTATATTCTTTCTTTCTATTTTACTAATTCAATTGCTGGGGATTTCTTCCATCCTTTCCAATTGGTTTAATGAGTATTTTACTTTCTTCTTCATTGTACTCTATTTCTTCAATATTCATGTCTTTTTGTGAATTCAGTGACAAGTTTATTCCTATCTTCTTTTCATTCTTTGTTGTGTTTTCTTTGAATTCACTGAATTATTTGATCATATTTAAGATTGTTCTTTTAAATTCTGGTTTATCTCTATGGGGTTCTCAGTGTAGAACTCTTCTATAGGACTGGCAGTGTTTGGTGGGAACACATTATTTGAGATTTTCATATTATTTTTTAAATTGTGATTTTGGTATAAGAATATCTTTTGTTGTGTTTATTTCTGATATTTAATCTTAAGTTTTCCTTTGATGAATTGAAGACTGATTTTTGTTTATATTCTTGACGTTCCTTGGTTGTTTTCTTATTAGTTATGAAAAACTGGTTGGTCTAGGCTTCAGATTCTCTCTTTTGATTTTATATTGGAGGGACCATATGGCTCTAGTTCAGCTACTGACAAATTCTCTTAGAGGCCTAATTCAGGCACCAATCAGACACTTTCAGGCTTTTTTCTATGTTCTCAGCCCTTTATAGCCAACAAGAATAGCACAATTTGAGAAGCTTCCTAGATGGAGACTGGACTCCGGCACTCTCAGGCAGTCTGGAAATGTGTAGATCCCTGATAGAGACCTGTGGAGTCCGATTCTGCAGCAGTGGAAGGGACTTCCGATGGTCCCAATATAGGGGATGAGCATGGCACAATTTGGAAGCTCTCCACTTTTTGGAAACCAGATTCAGCACTCTCAAGCAGTCAAAAAGTTTTAGTTTTGAATAGTGAGTTTTCTTATTATTTCCAAATCTGTCAGTTCGAACACTTCCTTTCACAGGAATGATGTCACTTGACTTATAATCGCTGTTAAAAGAAACATCTTACTGAGTAATTGCAGTGTCATATTATGAGTACACTAGTTGAAGAACTCTCAGGGTCAAGCAGTTCTGAATGGTGTTTGTTCATGCCAAACATGTTTCCTTATTGCTTATTGCAATGTTCCCATTCGCCCCCTGTCTTTTGCTCTTGGATGTTTTGTGCTGATTGTAAATACTTGTATAAGATGTTAATACATCTTTCACATGATTGTGTATTAATCCTGTGGACCTTCACAACAGAAAATATAAGAGTAGAATTCATAAAAACTTGTAATATAAATTTTAGAATCATAAGCAGCATGAGAAAAATATTTTTCTTGAAAAATAAAAACTTTCTTCTTGAGAAAGGAATTTGTAAGGAAGGCAGAATAGAATTTTGAGGAAAACCTTACAGAGCATCCATAAGTAAACTGAAGAAAAGAATTTGAGTAATGGACAAGAAAGAATAAGAATACATGTAAGAATGGTGATGACTGTTGGGGCATAGTAAAATAAAGTGAGGCAGCACAGGTCAAGAATGTGATGCAGTGGAAGAAGAAAAGCCATTGACAAGCAGAATAAAGACACTCAAGTGATGACCTCATTCTTATTCTCAAAATTATGATACATACATAGAAAGGAATAATCAAAGTTGACAGATCATTGTTCATTAAGATTATTCTGCACCCTGCAAAGCAGACTCAGAAGCAGGGTCCTTCATATATGGAGTAAGGAGGCAGAAGTTTTAGGATTGGTGATGCTGTGAAAGATTGCTCTGCTAATTGCTGGCCTTGAAAAGAGAAAAGAAAAGTAGATGCTAAAGCATCAAAGGCAACCAGGCAGCCACCAGGAGGTAAGACATTAGACTACACAGACCAGAACACACCTTTCCTACTATATTTTTTTTTTCCATTCAAAGTCATTTTTCCATTAAGCCTCCACAAGTATAAGATGATAAATACAAGTCATTTAAAACACTAAATATGTATGAAATTGTAGTAGCAGCAATAGAAAGTTGCCATGAAAGGTCAATTTGTACACATATATACTGTTTTAACTGGAAAGATAGAGACTTACAACAGACTGTGCAATAAAGAGTGGAAGTTGCAGGTGTAACCTATATTTTTTTTCAAATTGAGTTAAGAAGATAATAACTTGATGATTTCTGAGAAATTGTTAATTGGAGAAAAATTCAAATAGATTTAATTAAATAGAAACAGCTTTGTCTGAAGAGTACACTTTATTGCATTTAGTTCCTCTGCAACAAAGCAGAATATTTGTTAGGAAAATCACATGAACATTACTGTTGAAGCAAATGAATGAAAATCTCCCACACTAATAGGTATAATAAGTAAGACAAACTCACAGAGAGTGGTTTCATTTATTATAAAGAGTAATGAAAAAGAAATATGTTGACTATCTATTGTATGGAACAGCAAATATTGCCACTTATCAATGATATTTAAAAAGACAAGAGAAAAACATAATTTAATAAAAAAGTGCTATGAAGTCAATCTTACATAATAAAAGTACATTTCTAGAAAAAATAAAGACGAGTACTCTAAATAAAGACATATCCATAGGGAAAATAGAAGACTAGGAGGTTGTCCATGAAGTCAATGTTTAATATCTATTATTATATTTACAAAGAAGCGTACCTCTCACTACTTAGCAAAGAAACTTCTTTTCAATAGATGGAGGCTATTACAAAGTTCCACAACTGCTAAAACACAAAGAATTAATATCTGTGAGTGAGGTCTCCATTCCCAAGTATCATATCTACTATGCCACCTTTACACCAAAGGCTCAGGAAACCTAGTGGAATAGGCAGAGAAAATATCAATGAATCAGTTCTCACCTGTGACACTTTCTCTTGAACACAGATGCCTATTAACCAGAAAAACACAACTGGTCAAAGTTCAGAGAATAAGAGACTGTGCAGTGCATGGCCCTGGATAGGACTCCTATATCAAAAGTCTGCCACCCAAGACTCAGGGATCATGGTGGAAGACATCAGAAAGATTGTAAGAGCCAGAAGTGGTTGATGATCACAAGGAAACAGATTTCCAGACAGCTGGGACTTAGAGCTGAATGCACAGCAATGGTGACAGCAGGCACAAAACCCATTCATGCTCAAAACAATCCAAATCCTGCAAAGAAGTGGGGAAGAGGGGAAGAAGTCCCAACTGTTAACAATTGATTAATTATACGGAGAAGAAGAGATGGTTTTCTTTAAGACAGGTTAACCTGGCTCTAGTGGATGGATACAGCCTAAAGGACATTTGGGGACACAACTTAGCTTGATACCCCTTAATATACGACCATATAGCATAGTATGTGAAAAACATCATGTTTATACGAGAGGGGGAGAGGGCCTAAATATGATCAAAGTACATTTTATGAAACTCACAAAAATCAATAAATATTAATTAATTAAAATATCTTTTTTTCCTATATATTTAAATTAGGAAGTTCAGGAAATTTAACAATAAAAGGAAACTAAACCAACCAAATATCACTATCCATGATAGTGAGCTGCATTTTAAATAAGCCATTGTTACTGTAAGAATGCAAAATTGTTTACTGTTTCCACAATATTGGTTTAATGGAAGATAGAGATTTACAGTGCAGTTTTAGAATAAAAATAAAAACTTTCAGAGATCTATTTGTTTATTTTATGTGTATGGATGTTTGCCTGAGTGTATGTATTACACCATACATGTGCTGGTTGCCTACCAAATGAAGTTGAGTCCTCTGAAAGTTACAAATGGAGTTACAAATGGTTGTGAGCCAGTAGTGCTTACTAACAATGGAACCAGGTTCTTGGCAAAGCATCAAGGGCTCTTGCGTGTTGTGCTATCTCTCTTTGCAGTTCATAAAATATCTAAACTTAAGTTAAAGAAAAATAACTTAGATCTATCTGCATAGCACGCTGCAGCTAAAATAACGGTCTGTTGTATTCCATTGTACAAATCAGTCTACTACCACATGTTTTGTGAGTTCTTTATTGAAAGTTGCATAAGTTTTCACACTTTTAACAACTGAATTCTATAAAAATATTTCTGAGTAAAGCATTTTTGAAAATATGCTTTTAATAGCAAGTGTCTCTCTCTTTTTTACTATGGATGTCAACATTTATTATCTTAATACATATTTGAATCATATTTGGCCTCTCCACGACCTTACTACCCTATTTAACTTCACGTTCTCTGTTATCTTTTTATAATGCTATGGAGTCTAATTTGTGTAGCCCATATTCTTTTGTGTATAATTCCATTCCTTTGAGCTTGGTCAATGCACATGGAGTAACACCCTGAGAGAAAATGGAATCTTCCCTCTCTGAACAGCTGTACGTTTCCAGTAGTTCTCCAGCTGGGCCTGGGGCTTCTTGCCCACCTCTCCTATCCCTAATGTGTTTTGTCTGGCATGAGTTTGTACAACTTTTGTCCATCTTGTCACAAGCACTGTGGATTCATATGTCCAACTGTTCTCTATGAAATCAGTTCCTTGTATTCATTCACCACTTTGGGTTCTCAAACTCCACACACTGTTTTGAAATGATCTCTGAGTTTTGGGTAAAGAAGTCAAGGTATCGGGGTACCATTTTTAACACTGAGCATTGTGGAGTCTCTAATTTTCTGCAAGTTGACCAGTTCTTTTTCGTTTTAAACATATGAATCTGATTACTATTGATCTGTTTAAATCCTCCAAAGAAGTTAAGAATAAAAAGTCAGAAACATGGTAACATATTTCTTCTAAATTTCCATTTTTATAGCTCCTTTGGATTACAATAAACTGTTAAGTGCCTCCTCCTCTTCCTATGGTTTACCTTCATCTGCCTGATGGGTGGAGTTATCTATCAATCCTTGATGATTTCTCCCAAAGGAATTCCTGCATGGTTAATTTTGGTTAGTTTTGGGCGGCTCTGAGTGCCTGCTTTACTCTGTATTCTTGATCTTCACTTGCCCATTTCCCTTCAGTGTACTTGATCGTCCTTTGCCCTTCTTTGTGGCGCCCTTCTTTGTGGCTAACACTCCTCAATTTCCCAGCATTTCATTGTTATTTAGAACTAATTCACAAAATATTTGATCAGCACCCATGACACCATTCACCTTTCATGACTTATCTCAGTCTTCAGAAATGAGAGCTAGGTTTTAATTGTGTTATCACACAGGAGAGAAAAGAGAGAGAAAAAAAAAAAGAAAGAAAATCAGTCCCACATGTGACTACAGGAGAGTTAAGCCATTTGCAGGTTTATTTCCAAAGCTTGTGTCAAAGCCAAGGTCTAATTTGGGACTTCTTTCCTCACCACCATGAAGCAAATTCTAAGATAAACACATGAGAACTGAGTCTAGTACATGGGAGAAGAGGGAGTTGTTAAGTGTGAGAAGAGCAAAAAGACTACAGATCTAAGGACAGTATTGGAGGTAATTACACATCCTAGCACCAGAGTTGATAGCCTCTGACCTCACCCATCCCCAAAGTGACTCAGATTCTGGAAACCAACACCTGGTCTTTTGAAATAGTCATGGGTCCCCTGGGACCCACTTCTCCCTGTCACTTCCTCTTTCCAGGTTGTACCCTCATGAGGCTTGCTGCTGCCTTGAGAAACTTGACCTGTGTGACATTTACCTGATTTTTAATCACTGCCTTATAGCCCTTCCAATTCTTTTGTCCTCCTCCTTGAATGAGAGATTCTTCTATGTAGAGGAACATTGTCTTCTTCAGTACTTTTGTTCCCTGCTGTTTTCTTCTGATGCTAGAAAATTATTTCACATCATTCCTATACCTTACTCTATGAAGATTAGACAAGCATATACTATATTAACAGCATATTATTATTCCATATTATATTATATTGAAAGCATATTCTCTTGATTTTTAAGTTTATGAGTTATACATTTCTCTCCTCTTTTTTTTATAAACACAATTAGGAATTTAATTAGCATCAGATGCTTCCACTTAAAATCATCTGGGAAGCTATTTGAAAACCCTAGTGTCTGCTTTATTTGCTTTGGAGAGAACCTATGCATTAATATTATTTAAAGCACTCAGGCTGATTCCAGTGTGCATTTGGGATTAGAAACTTACTAAAGATATCACTTCTTTCACTGCTGTTCTTATGCAAGGGGATCATAAGTGTAGCCTAAAGGAAGTCCTGATATCATTAATTTGTTTGTTTTTATTCACAAATGATGGTATGTATCTCTAAGGGTTACCACAGATGGTTACTGGTTCGTGAGTGCTCTTACAGATAGAGGTTCTTTTCATTCTTACCATCATTGATTTGGATGAGAAATCATATGCCTATTCCATTCATTAATGTAATCTGTGAGAATCATTAAAATTTAGGTTATCTAATGGCAGGTCCAAATATTGTGGATTTTTTTTTGGTTTTTGTTTTATTTTTGGCATTTTTTTTTCTTTTTTTGGTCTCAGGTAATAACTTGGAGTCTGCATTATAAATAAAAGTTATATTTCCCTGAAGTGATTGTAGTGGAGATGATCCATATACTCCATTACCTGATAAATTAGACTGTACTTTTTAGAAGGGTTTAAGGTTTACAACAGAGTTGAGTTATTATGAATTTGAATGGAACCTGCAGGGAGTCTATGTAGGATCTTTGCCTCCTTATATCCAAAGTTTTCCTTACCACACCTGGAGTTTTATTATGCCTAATGAATCTATTCTGACAAATTTATCACTGAAACACAGTATTTAGGGGATGGAGAGATGGCTCAGCAGTTAAGAGACCAAATGCCCTTGCTGAGGACCCAGGTTTGATTACAGTCACAACCATCTATAACTCCAATTTCTGGTAATCTGATGCCTTTTTCTGACCTTCATGGGAATTATATGCATAGGTGCAAGAGAATACTGATATGTAAAAAATAAAAATTAAATGATTCATAAAACACATTTACAACAGCTTGAGTCATATATTTTGACAAATGACATTTGTCCTAAATTGAACTGTCCTATATGAACAAGTTTAATTGCGCCCCCCCCCGTTGCTCAGAGCTTTGACATTCCTTTCTCATGATTCCCAACAATTTTTCATTTGTCTTTACAGTGACATTTTTTTTAAAAAAAGATATAAGTGAAAGTATGTATCCTTATATTTACAGTAAAGTATCCCAGTCATAACTCATCATAAAAGCTTCTTTTGCACCAGAGGGGGACTATTACAGAGTACAACAACTGGTCACATACAGAACAAGGAGTAACGAGAATATTAATGAATTTTTCAATTTTCATTAACGAAGCTCCCTCATGAAACATTGGGCCAGGAATACAAAAGGTCACAAATGGCCAAGGCATAGATATTAGGAATCTGCACAGTGTGGGTCCCTGGACAGGACTCCTATATTAAATATCACCCACTCAGGGCTCAAGGATCATTGCAGTGGAAGGTGTGGAATGATTGAAACAGCCAGAGAGGGGGGTGCATGAAATGGAAATAGAGTCCTTTGCTCCTGGGACCCTTCTCAAATGAACCTACAAAAATGGACACAAGCAAACACACGAACCTAGCACAGAACTGGGTAATGGACATCAGACTTCAATCTTAGATGAAGAAATATTTGCAACTGATTACTAATGAATGAGGAAGAGGTGATCTTCCTAAAGCGATGGACTCTAGATTGACTTGCTGAACCTTAGTAAATGAACATGCAATGCTGAATACCTAGGGGCACTAACTTGATAAAATAGGCCTTACAAAAATGACAGAATGTGTATATTCAAGGAGAGGTCTATGTGAGGTACCAGTGGGGAAGGGGACATAAAGATGATTAAGAGTGATGAAGATGTTCTGTATGAAATTCACATAATTCAATAGGAATAATTTTGAAAAGTGATTAAGTAGAGTCATACAGCATGTCTCCTTTACAAGTTGGTTTGTTTCATTTTGTTATAAGCCAGGTACAGTTCCTTCATGCCTATTCATGGTTTGATAGGTCTTTTCCTTTTATTATTGAATGAAATTCCATTTGAGGATAGACTACAGTTTATGTAGTCTTCTTCTAAAAGGCATTGTGATTTCTCCATGTTTTCAAGTATCAACATAGCTCATATAAAGTCATGTGAATATTTTTGTGTGAACTAGAGTTTTCAACATATTTGAATTAAAATTAAGGATTTCTGGGTAATATGACTAGGACAATGTTCAGTGCCATAAGGAATTGCCAGTCTGTTTTGTCACATAGCTCAACTCTTTGCCTTCAACCCAGTGATCAAGAAGGATTCTATTTGTTTAATTCTCATCAGAGATGAATGTCACTGTTTCAGTTTCACATTCTTAGAGATATCAACTAAGATTTCTTTGTTACTTTAATTTGAAAGTTTCTAATGGCATATAAATATTAGGCTTATCTTCATATGCATAGTTACTATCTGTATATCTTCCTTGGTAAAATTCTTCAAGTTAGATCCTTTACCCATTTTAATATGAATGAAATATAAGACACGTCAATATATTTGAGATATATCTCTTGTAGGCATCTGTCTCCATCAGTGCCCTATAGCTTGCCTTCATATTCTTTATTGTGTCTTTTGAACAGTTCAAGTTTTTTAAAATGAAATTCAACCTCTCAATTTTCTCATGATCTTTGTCTTAATTCTTAGGTTGAACATGTTATCATCATACCCATTGCCAGCTACCTTTTTCTTATGTTATCCTCTAGTAGTTTTGTGACTTTATATTTTATATGTAGGTCTCTGTTCCATTTGAGTCATTTTTTTTAGTGAAGGAGTGTTATATGAGTCAAGACTCATTTTTAATGTACTTATCTAGTTGTTCCTGCATGATTTTTAAAAATGTCTCTTTATCTTACTGTTCCTGAATCTTTATCCAAGATAATGTTGACTGTATTTGTGTATGGATGTTTCTCACTGTTTATTCTAGTTCCTTGATGTATTTGTATATACTTTACATTTTTTATTTTATTTTAGATATAAGGGAGTTTCCTCTGCATTTATGTACTTGCATCATATGTGTACAATGCTCATGGGAGTCAGAAGAGGATTTCCTCTCATTTCCTGGAACTGTAGTTACAGGCAGTTGATAGCTACCTTGTGGATTCTGGAGAGGACACCTGGGTCCTCTGCAAGACCAGTGAGTGCTCTTAACCAGTGAGCCCTATCTCCAGCCCCCACTCCTGTTCACTTAATTCTTTGACAAGTGAACTCTCTTGCTTAGTGTAGCTTTGAAATATTGTATTGTTAGGCCACGTCAGTTCTTGAACTTCGTTCTCCTTCTGAAATGTTGTCTTGACTATTCTGGATATTTTTCTTTGATACAAAAATTGTAAAGCCAGCTTGTTGATATCTATATAATGTCTACCCACATTATATTTTCAAACCTCCATTTAAAATCTAAAATTTATAAATGTCATCAAAAACTTATTTTTAAAGATTGTATTGAGTTTTGCGCATTTCATATGACACATCTTAGTCAAATTTGGACCCCCTCCTCCATCCCTGCTCTCCATATCCTCCCCCACCAGATTCCAGGTAGTCTCTCGTATATGTTAAGTCCTATCTTGTCAAGCATTTATATCCAGTTGTCTCTCAGTGCATGTTCATCCACTGGAATCTAGTAAGCCTATCTAGAGTCACTCCTTTAAAGAAAGTCTACTCTCCCTCACCAATAGTTTTCCAATAGTTCCTTGACTGAGGTTTGGGCCTGCTGCTCATTCCTCCCACTCCACGCTGGGGTTTTATCTAATTGAGCTTGCATGGGTCTTGTGCAAGTATTGTTGAATACTGTTGCAAATTTATATGAGCAAGTTTCCAGTTGCCTCAAAGCATCTCTTTCCTTATGTTCATGCAACAATCCTGGTTCTTAAAATCTTTCCTCCCCCTCTTCTGCAAGGGCCCTTGAGCCCTGGGAGGGTGAGGTTTAATATGAGAGTCCTGTCCAGAAACACTTACTCTGCAGTCTCTTATTCTTTAAAACTTAGTTGTGGCCTTCTGTGTGCAACCTACTGTGTTGCATGAGGAAGCTTCACTGTTGAGAGTTGTGGGATGTATTAATATTCTCTCTCCCCCTGTTCTTCTATGTTACATGAGCTTTACATATAGAGCTTCCACTGAAGACATGTCATTTAGGACTGTCCATCTCTCAGACATATTCTCTGTATGACCAATTGTACAACTTTTGATAGCTTTCATCCACGGCGAAAAGAAGTTTCTTTGGTATACATTACTTTTGTCTCTAAATATGAGGATCCATATTTAGCATGTGATAAGAAATTTCACTTGTCTAGAGGTATGACAGAGATAGGTTTTTCTCAAGGATCTGTGACCTCTCTAGTCCTCCGTATTTGACTATGTATACAGTACTATGCATGAATTCCCTCTCATTGAGAGGACTTCAAGTTCAATTACATAGCTTCTGATTACTCCCAGATAACAGTGCCAACACCGCACCAATAGAGGTAGTTTTCTCTGTCAGTCATTGTGGTTATTAGTCTTAAGAGCTAGGTTGAACCATTGATTGGTTTTTGCCTTAGCAGCTTGTATAGATCTCCAGAATTATGAGAGCTAGTCTTCAGTGAAGGCCTCTGGGTCAGTTCCAGCTCCATTATTCCAAGTCCTGTGTTCCAAATATATACTGTCTTCAGCAGTAGGGTCTTATCTTCAGGTTCTGGGAGGTAATCAAGAGCTGAGTCAATAGTCTGTGTTATTTTAGGAGTCTCCTGAACTGCTATGACCATCAGTTCAAAGAAAGGTTTCTCCTGTTTGGCACTGTCTTCCTTATTATAGAGACTTTAGATATGCACATGCACTAATGTCCATATATGGTATGTGTATTTTTGCGAGGGAGGGGTTGAGTTAATACGTTTCCCTCTGGCTTTTAATAATATATTTTATTAAATATTGTCAGTTCTTCCAGATTTCAGTGAAGGATGTCTAAAGTTGAATAACCAGATCCAAACTTTTAAATCATACATTAAACTCTCTTATAATGTCTTAATTATTGTTCCAGTTTATTCTTCATAGTACTCTTATAGTGATTATGATTTGGTGTAAGAATGAAGGGCCTAAGAATTTAAATAATTTTTCCATATATGTGCAGCAACTAAATGATAGAAATAGGTTCAAACTTAAGTCCTTTATGATTATATAATACCATTTCCCAAGAATTTTTCATGATTTAGTTCTCACACAGATCTTCTTATAAATGTAGTAGCTTTCCTATTTTAGACAGGACAAAAAGATATTAAATTACTGTGGCTATGTTAATATACAAATGGAGACTGAAAATGAATATTACCCTTTCAGCTCCCGATCCAATCTATTTTCTCCTCCTTGGTCCTGAGAGAACCCATTTGGTTTCTGTGCCTTGTAAATTATCTATGAAACCACCATACTTAAGAAAGAAGATAAAACAAATTTTCACGTTTTGAATTAGATTTGAATTTCTTATTATGTACTTTGGAAACTCTTTCTGAAGTTTCAAACAGTTTTTAGAAAGCCCCATCATTTCCATTTCTTATATCAAAACTACTCGGCTGGCTTCTCAACTGCTTTGTAACTTATCTCTTATTTATCATATTCTAATTTGCAATCTTGATGCTATTTTTGTGATCGTAATTCATGCTCAGCAATCTGCTTCCATTCTCAACTCAGTGAGCTGGCAATCAATTTCTTAGTGCTATTTGGAAGAAAGCAAATTCTAAAAATGAAGCTATTAATATATTACAAGTAAGTACTAAATCTGTTAGGTAGAGGCTGACAGATCACATTAGAATGAGTGCCCTCAGGCACCGTGAGGCGCAGGAAGGGACTTGTGATACATGATACTATTATTGACCTTTGAGTTACACAATTTATCAGAAAGGGAAAAAAATCATTTCCTTTGTATGGGTAATATCCACTAAGTGAGTCCTTTAACCTAGTTTTCAAAAGCAGCAAATCGGTCATTGCAAAAAATTTACTAATTAGGCTGTTTATTCTCCCAAACAGAAATGGGAATTTTATAACCTCTCCAGCATGAAATTAGTATTAGTAGTTCTTAATTGTGTGTTATATCTCATCAGGTGGAAAATAAACTGCATTGTGAGAATTATCAGAAGTGTTTGGAGAGCCTTTGATACACTCCTGTTGTTATTAGTAGATATTAAATTATAATAACAATAATTCTGTATGATATTGTTATTCTTGTTTTGGGACGGGATCTCCTTGGAGCCACAGTGGCATGGTTATGTAGACCAGGCTGACTCAGTCTCACAGAAATCTGCCTGACTCTGGCTATTGAATGCTGGAATTATAAACGTGCCACCACACCCAGCTCCTTATGCTTATTTAAAACTTGCTTTATTGTATTTTACTATTAAAATATTTCATGATGTAAGTGTTATTATCCTCATCATAATGATATTGAAATTGAGGATTGTATA
Source organism: Eospalax fontanierii (assembly GCA_035773235.1). Classification (NCBI taxonomy): domain Eukaryota; kingdom Metazoa; phylum Chordata; class Mammalia; order Rodentia; family Spalacidae; genus Eospalax; species Eospalax fontanierii. The sequence goes on from CM069526.1 coordinate 74,774,099, forward strand.
AGGTAGATAAATGGTCCATGTTTGCACAGTTCATAAATAGTCATCTGGGACTCAGTTCTGATACACTCCTATAAAAAAAAATACAAGACTCAAAAGACAGAGCATTTCCTTGATTCAAAATTGTCTCATCAGTAATTTTCAATAAACTTTTCATTTTAAATGTCTTTAGAAGTACAGAAATGTTCTAGGTTTAATTGAGCATTCTCATGTACCTTATATACCCAGTTTCCTGTATTTGGTGTAAGCATTAAACATTATTGTGATGTTTTGTCAGCTTACATTCTTTTGTTTCTTCCAGCATTCTACATGACATGTAGCCATTCTGTTTCTGTAAGTTCCTTTACTTTTTAAGTGATATTTTTTTCCTTTTTACTGTATATATGAAGATACTTGAATCAATATTTTGTAGAAGACTATTCATTAGTATTTGTCTCTGTTCTTAAAAATTATGTACATTGTGTGTTTAGGTGCTTATGTGGTTGTGTTCACATTTATAGATATGAATGCATGCGCATGTGCATAGGTTGTGTGCATGTGAGTATGCTGTGTGTATGCGGAAGATCAAAGTCGAGTGTCTTACTCTATTGTTCTTCCATTTTTAGAGACAGGGTCTCTCATTGAACTTGAGGTCAATGGCATGTTTAGAATGACTGTCTAGTAGATCCAGGGGAGTACCTGTTGCCACACCTCCAAGGATGCAATGACAGACTAGCCCTTTCCTTGGCTTTTACATAAGAGAGATGGATTCAAACTCAGGTTCTCATGCTTTCATGGCAGTCACTTTGAAACCCTAGCCATTTCTCCAACCCCCTTGAAGTATTTTATTGGCAAATATTGTTGTATGTTGTGATGGTTTCATGAAAACCTTTTCATACAAGCATATCATGTTCAGTGACTACACCCACCGTGCCCACTTCCTTCTCCTCCTACTTCAGCTAGACTTTTCCAACTGGCTTCCACTCTGGTGTGTGGTGTGTGTGTGTGTGTGTGTATGTGTGTGTGTGTGTGTGTGTGTGTGTGTGTGTGTTTAAAATATAGACATATGAGAGAAATACTCTGATACTTGTGATTCAGTTCAGGTTGTTTCAGAAGATATTCAGCAATGATGAGCAAAAGAGAGCCATGTTACTGTCCATGTCTTTTAGTGGGGAGGGTCTTCAGAGAGTGTTTAGAATTCCTCTGTGCAAGAAATGACTACTCCTTCTATTTATTTATGTTTTTTATACTTTATGCTATAAAATACTACATTTTAATTGCATTCCTTATATTTTTTAAGTCTTGGCCATTTCAACGTCTTCTAGCTTGCTGATTCATCTTTTGGACATTTTCTCTTTTGTTTTTGTGTGGTTACTTTTGGTTTCATTTTGATTTTTGCTTTTTATGTTTCTTCAAGATGTTCTATGATCACCTTATATACTACCTGTCTAAACCTTATCAGCAGGCATTTCTTCAGCCATTTCCAGTTCCACTTACGAGGCAATGAATGTGCTCATTGCTACAGGGATATTATTCTGCAGTGTCCTTCAATCTGATATAAAAGAATATGTATGCCTATTAATCCATGTATACACAGAAGTCAGTAAGTAGTTTTGTACACTTGCGGGTCTGTATTGTTTGGTACTAGAGTTCTTATTGACATACGCAAGTTCACTACAATCTGTAAATCTCTAAAGTTTCATAGACTGCTTCTATCTAGTAATCTAAATCAAAATTCAAAAACATGTCTCTTATTGCAATCCATTTACTTGATTATCAATGTCAGTGTCCATACCTATAAGAACATATGAGTTTCTCTGTGGTGGAAACGTGTCCCCACCAGAAATAACTTAACCAACAATAATAAAGCGTCTGTGTGTTTTGCTTTTGAACTGAATAGGTCTATTCATTTCTAAAGGTAATCAAGCTGTACTTGGTGATCTGTTTCAAGAAAATATTTGAACTCTCAAAAAGTTTCATTTTGTGTATAACTGTATTATGGATGGCTATATAGTGAGTAATATAAATAAATGTTCATGATGCTTGTAGAATGTGCCAATAAAAAACTTTATTTAAACTTTTTTCTTAGTTGGGGGAGTAGTTAAGTGGTGGAATGCTTGATTAGCATATAGGAATTTTTAAAGTTCAAATGCCAGCACTGAAGACACATTTTTATGTTTATGTGTTCTTATTTCAATACTGTGAATTATTAAAAAGTAAATTAGGTAAAATAATGCAAGTGGCATGAAAATTAAACTTAAAAATTATGTAAGTCTACCTTATTCCTCTTTCTGTGAACTTAATAATTTAATATATGTATTTTTAAACATTTTATACTGGATTTTAAATAACAAATTACTACAAAAATATAATCTTAAAATACTTTTGATTAAAAATTTTATTCATGATCATTTACCTTCATAATAATAAAATAGTGTTCATCAGGAAATATTAAGCAAATGTGATACTTGTATCATACAAAATAAACTGTCATGCCAAGTTAGGTTATTTCTATTCCTAGATTTTCCAAAGGAATCTTATCTATTTTCCCACAATTTTGGAATCATTTCAAAATATTTCCACAGTAATCAATTATAAACCTAAATACTTGTGTTAAAAATAATTAGGTGATAATTTAAGCTGAAGATAAAACTATTAATGAACAGGCCGCTTTGTTTTCTCTGTAAATGTCAGGTTGGATGGCAGGATTGGCTAGTTCTACAAAATCAATTATATACACATGCTAAAGTGGATTTGAGATGAAGGCAAACAGAGTAAGCAGGCCTTCAAGGATAAGGAAGTCAAAAAGAGCAAACTTTCCCTGAATATCGGATATTAAACATTTAGGAGTCTACATTGAAGAAATCTTCTTTTGATTAAAATTTAATGATTTTTATTTATAAAATGACTACCTTTGAGGTTTTATATATTCATAACTTCAAAGGTTTCTCAGATATTTCAAGAACATTCAAGCTTTTGTAATAAGGAGTCATTTTTAATTAATGATTTATTACTTCCAAAAACATTTTAAAGTAGTTTGTAGTGTGATGTTGGGCTCCAAATAGAAGCAGTCTCCCTGAGCGCTCTAGCAGGGAGGTTTCCTCTGTCTGAACAAAACTCCAAAGGAAGTGGTTGATGAAATCTGCAGACTTGGAAAACTGCACGTGTAGCTTCAGGGTACAAACATTAACAATTGTGTGATTCCTCTGTTCCTTACACGGCATGGTTGGACCACAGAGGTGAAGCTTGTTTGATTTGGAGCCAACTGTGATTGTTACAGGCCATATCTTTTCTTTTCAGCTGAATGAGCATTTGCTGAAGACTTTTTCTGGTGTGTCCCTGAAATTACCAAATTGAGCCTCCCTAGATTAGTCTAGAGGACAAGTTAAAATCCATACACTACAATTTATAAGCAAAACAAAACAAAACAACAAAAAATGTAGCTTATATGTATAACATGTGCTTATTTTGCACAAAGTCCTGGGACAATCTCTAACAACAACCTCTTGCCCAACATGTACTTGATAAAATTTAGGGCTGTACCACACTACAAAGTATTCTTTTCCTTTTGTTTTTGGTGGGGGAATACTGGGACTCTCTGCAGCCCCAGCTGGTGATGTAGCCCAGGCTGATCTCAATCTCACAAATAATTGCCTACCTATGCTTCCCAAGTGCTGGGGTCTAAAGGTGTGGGCTACCATACCTGGTTTACAATCATTTCTTGAATATCAAATATTCTCTCAAAATATTGTTCACAGGGGCTCATATATTTAATAAAGAGAGTGAGAAAGTATATACAGCATGTTAAGGGAGGAAAAACTATATCACTAGGATGAAACAGTCAAAGACAGATATTTAAGAGATGGGATGTGCTGTTATTTTTTTTTGTCAACTTGACACAAACTAGAGAGACATAGAAAGAGGGAAAATCAGTTGAGGAAATGGTCCCATCAGATTGGCCTTTGCTATGTCTGTGAGCAGTAAGAAAGAGTTAAATTAGCTTTACCATGTATAAATCAGAATACAAGATCTAAGTAGTAAAATATTATGATCTTGTGACTAGCTACATTTGCTAACACTTATAACTGTTAAAATATGAAATCTAAGATAACACAGACATTCTGGTTCCAAGTGCCTGTCAGAAAAGAATCTACCCTTAACACTGAAAAGAGATGCTGGCTTCTTCGTGTTGGGAAAAATTCCAAGAAGACCTGTCTTGTTCTAAACATTAGAATTCCTTATTCTATCATGATTTCCTATTTTAAATAAGCCTCACTGGTGTTCATGAACATAAGTCACAATTCTCATTATGAGGACATGTTCATGATACGTTATAAGATATGAAACCGTGGTTTTATAGAGTTTTTTGATGTTGTTCTCTAAATATATATTTTTTTATTTTCTTTTCAAAATTAATTTTGAAATTTAGGGCTGGAGAGTTGGTTTAGTGGTTAGAAGCTCCTCTTACAGAGAGAAGACTAGTGTTTAATTTCCAGCACCCACATAGGCTAACTCACAGCAGCCTGTAATTCCAGCTACAGGAGGTCTGACACCCTCTTCTGGTCTCCAGCTGGACAGCAACCTACATAGTGCACATATATCAGAGACATACACATACAGACATGGATAAATAATAAGATAAATATTTTTAAAAGACTGTGAATTCCCAATGATGTAAGGAAAGAATAAACATGCAAAACATATTTTACAGAGCTTATTTTGAGTTGTATTAGTTATGTTAAAAGATAACCATTGATTTGTATATTTGAATTATGCAGATTTCAAGAGAAATCTAGTGTTATAGTTTTTTTTTGAATTTCAGTCCCCTGGATGTTATCTGGTTATCTATGTATTTTGTTGTATGAAATCACCTGTCCCTTTATGTTCTATATATATTGTGATGATTAGTTTTAATTGTCAACTCGATACAATCTAAGTTCACCTGAGAAGAGAGTCTCAGCAAGGGGTTCTTTAGGTCAAGTTGGCCTGTGGATATGTCTACGGGGGATTGACATGATTATATACATTGATATGAGAAGACAGTCGACTGTGAGCAACACCCTTTCCTGTGCTTGGGGTTCTGAACTTCATAAGAGACAGTGAGTCAAGCACTAGAAGCATGCACAAATTCCTCTTTCTCTGTTCTTGACTGTGGATGGGATGTGGATAGCTGTTTTTAGGTCTTGCCACTTTGACTTCCTTGGTATAATAAACTGTAACATGAAACAGTGCTAAAATAAAGCCTAGGTTGCTTTAGGTCAGTGGGTTTTATCAGAACAGAATGAAACCATGACACCTATGATTACTGTTTGTTATTTACTAATAATTATGTGTCTAAATATGTGCCTGCACGCACAAATGAGAATATGCAGGGCTGGATATTAAACTCATAAATACATGCCTGCTAGGTAGCACTTTATCATTGAGCTACATTTCCAGCTCATATCCTTTAGTTCTTAGTCAAGTCAATTTAATATATTGTCGGGAGCCATTTGCCTGCCTTGAGCTATGCCCTAGTTTTGGGTTAGGCAGAAATTAATCTCATGCACAGAAGTGCTGATTGGAAGCAGGAGTTTTCATTATGCAAATGATTCATACCTGAGGAGAAGTTTATTTTGTACCTAAGACTGAGGTCACCTGAAGATCTTTGAAGGAAGCCAATCACGTCTTAAGTTATTTTGCCTGTGTTAGTATTGGTTTTGTGTTGAACTTTTCACCCATTGTTTTGTTTAGCTCATTTCATAGTATAAATAGGGGGGACTTAATAAAGGCAAGCTGCTTCAGTATGACTGACAACCCTCCTGAGTCTGTCCCTTTGTTTTGTCTTCCTCTCTCTCTATCTCTACATTTTCTCATCCTCACTCCCCGCTTCGGGTGTGGTTTGATTTCTGCAGGTGGGCTCTGGCAATATATTAATATATTTACATTTAAATGAAATATTGTCAATAAAATTTAACCATTCATTTCTACTTATACTTATTTAAAATTTTTGACATTTAAGTATATAGCTTTGAAACGAACCTAAAAAGAAAGAAACCTTTCAAAGAAATTATTACAAAACAATTACACAAGAAAGAAATCATAAATTTTTCATGGACAAACCATCCTGAGGAAATAGAAAAAAACAATCGAAAATAGAGACTGTTTATATATCCTTCATGCACATTTTCAGAAACATAATGTTCTTGGTATGAGGAAGAACAAAAGGATCACATAACTTTGCTATGAAATGTAGGATTGGTTAGATTGTTTCTTAGTCAATTAGTTTTTACTCAGAACCAATGGGAAAAGATATCATTAGAAGGAGGAGGTTGTGAAAACTGAAAAAAAACAATTTTATGGACAAGTAAAAGCAGTGTGTGTATTCCTGTGGAGCACTCAATCTTGTATTTGAGAAGTTGGTTCTCAGCTCAAGTAAATAAATTTCTATTTATATACTTTTGTTATTCTTTTATAAACTTGTGTGTCACACTGTTGTGGAATAGGTCATAAATGAATTTTCCAGTAGTTCAGTTATGGCTTTGTAGAATAATGCAACTTATCCTCCCCTAAATGCTCTTGTTCTTATCTCCAAAACATACAAATGTGTGTCTTTCATGTCTAAGAGTCTTGAAGATGTGATGGAGGAAACAGGTTTACAAATACCCACTGACATAGGAGATGCAAACCTACACATCCATACTCCTGAAAGCAAGTGAATGGTCCTTGTAAGTTAAGAAGATGAGAAATGAGGACTGACATTTCTATGTCTGGCTTTGGAGAAACATGAAATGAACACTTGCCAGGAATACAGGTTACCTTTGCCTTCAACTGAAACTACTAAGGGAAACTGAAACCACAGCGTGAAGACTTCAAGAATCTGAGTTCTACAAATAATCAAAATGAGAAAAAAGAAAACGCAAGTTATCCACGAGAGCCCCCAGGAAGGAACACAGTCCTGCAGGCACTTTGATTTTAGCCCAGGAGATCTATGTTGGTTTTGGTTATTTTGTTTGTTTTAAGGCATCATGTACTTTTGGTAGAATTTCTAAACTATTAAAAATCAAAATTTGAAACAAAGTATGTTTCGGTCATTTCCCTTGGAAGCCTTCCCCCCACTTCCGTCATTTCCCTCCGAAGCCTTCCCCCCACTTCCGTCATTTCTCTCGGTAGCCTTCCCCCCACTTCCACGTCTCACATAAGTTTTTGCCACCTCTGTCGTTTCTCTGCATCTCTCTCTCCCTCTGTGTCTACAATCTGCTTTCATAGTCTGTACAAGTTAGAAATTGCTAATTTTTGTAGAAGCCAAACCAAACCATTTAGAACTAAGCCAAATATCCACCATTTAGAAATATTTTACTGATTCTTTGAGAATTTCACACAGTTGTGATCATATTCAGACCTTCTTCTGCCATCTCCCTCCCCTCTCAAAGCCCTGACTTCGTATCTCCTACTACTATTATTTTTCTGTTTGTAAAAGCCTATGGAGTCTAATTTGTGTTACCAAATGCCCTGAGGTGTGGGTCCATCCATTGAGGTCTGGTCAATTTACCAGGTGTCACATCTCTGAAGAAAACTGACTCTTGCTCTCCCAGCAGCTATCATTACCAGTACTTCTTTGATGAAAGGTGGGTCTGTTTGCCCACCTTTGTTATCCACGCTGGGCTCCAATTTGGCTGCGGTTTGCACAGGTCTTGCACCTGCTGTCACAGCAATGGTGAGTTCACAAGTGCAACTACCCTGCGGTGCCCAGACAACATGATTTCCTTGTATTGTCTACCAAGTCTCACTCCTACAGTCTTTCTGCCCTTCCTTCCACAGTGATCCCTGAGCCTTGGAGGAGAGGGTGTGACCTAGGCCTCCCACTCAGGACAGAGCACTCACAGTCTCTTATTCTCTGCACTGTTTTTGTGTTTTTTTTTTCACATTATTTAAACAATCGATTAATTACTTGGTGTAATGTCTCAGTGTATTAAAGTTTTAATTTTCTAAAAATATCCTACCTATTTGGTTCTAGTTCTGATGATCGCTTCGTTTTATCCACTATCCTGAGGGGTTTTTTAATAGGCAAATATCATTCTTTTGCTCAGAGAAGATAATGCCTGGTATGCAGAGCCTTTCTTTACTTCTTTCCACTACTTTTACTTTGATTTCACAGTAGCTGGTGATACTAAATACTGTTAGGGCAGATGAGCTTATTACTCAAAAAACAGAAGGAAGAAGATCCTTTCAGAAGAGCAAAGGAAGCACTGGGGGCGATGGTGAGAGGATTAGCAGGAGACTGGAGAGCAGTCTGGAGGACAGGTGGGAAGCGAAAACAGAGATGCTAGAAGAAGTGCTATTTTGGAAAGATGCCTCTGAAGGAAAAACAAAGTGAATAGTTTTCAGGTGGTGACTCAGGAAGAATCTTTTGATTTGGTGATGATGATGCAACAGGATTTCATCATAAGATGGACTAAACAAAGGGCTGTCAAGAACTGGAGATGGCACCCTAAATTGCGCCATAGCAGGAAGGAGATATGAAAGTATATAGACTGCAAGGGAACATGAATTATAATAAAGGCATAAAATCATCAGGAATGAAACCAAAAGGGGAAGATAAAAGATTATTGTATCACACTGGGGTGGAGCTCAATTGTAGAACCATGACCTAGCATGTTTGGGGCTGTGAATGTCACACACACACACACACACACACACACACACACACACACACACACACCACAAAGAGGAATAAGTATTTACCTGTTTTTTTCCTAAGATTTCATTTCCTTTGTTTCTCTTCCTTCTGTCACCCCGCCTTCCCATTCCCTAGCTTATTTCCTGCTGTGGGAGTAGTCCTAAATTTTGATTCATGAGCTCTGCAAAAGAAAATACTACCACTTGTTAAATTCATAGTTGTTCTCCGTCTCTGAGAACAGTTGTAAAGAGTGAATTTGTTCTCAGATTGGTTTGTGTTCTTTTTATCAAGATGCTCAATGTAAACAAAGCACCACTATTAGAATGATATATGTGAGACTCCCCATGCACTTTGGCAGAAAAATGTTATATAAATGGAAAGTGAGGAATATATTTTAAAAGAACGCATGAGCTTATTCCTCAAGGGGACTTGCTAATTTATGTACTGTGCTTGTTCTAAAGGTAAGTGCATGATTCATAAGTAAGTTTGCAAGTGATTTTATATTGTAGAAAGAAAGCTAAGAGGATACTTAACTGTTTCCAAGTGTTTGAAAGATTTATTTATGCTAATCAACTATTCACCATTTCATTGTGGCAAAGTAAAGAAGGAAATGAATTTAAATTTTACCTGTAAAACTTTGTTTAAAACATAAATCTTACCTAAGCATATCGCATTCTTGTAGCTTGTTAGAATAGGAAAGACCCATCTTTTCTTAATTCTGTTTTCTAGTTCTTTCGTCTCTATATTCTCTTCTCCACATCTATGCTTCTATACTTTTCCAATTAATTAAATGAAGATTGGCCATCCCCAGTGTTAAGTGGTTCTCTTTAGAAAGTTTTGTCCCTACAGAATACCTTGCTTGTTTAATTTGGTAATTTATTGATCCACAGCTTTAACACTGATACCTGTCTATGTGATATTTAAATATGCCCCAGGTTCGTGGAGACTTCACAGTTACATGGACATAACATCTTGCATCTATATATATATGTGTGTTATTTTATGAGATCATGGCTTTAGCTCATTAATAGAGCACATGGTGATGCATTGTGAGATGACTCTATGGTAAAGGCAACGGCAGGAAAGCTGAGACCCGAGTTCCAACCCTGGGTCCCTCATGATAGAAGATAATTTATTCCTGAAAATTCTTCTCTGACCACCACATGTACTCTGGCTCATGCATAGGCTTCTCCCTCACACAATAAGTAAATAAATATAATAGAGGACACACATACCCTGGTGCAGCACTGGGTTTATTACCTAGCACCAAAAAAGCAAAACATTGTAAAGGGGAAAAAAAACAAAAAAAAAAAACTTTAAAATGTTCTAGGTTTGGTACTAGAGAGATGGCTCAGAAGTTAAGAGGACTTGTTCTTCAGAGTATCAGAATATAGCTCTCAGGACACAAGTGGCAGCTCACAAGCACCAGCTACAGGGGACAAACACCTTATTTTGGCCCCTGTGGGCAGTGTACACAGAAGGTACATATGCAAACCAATACTCATAGACATAAAATAAAAATGAATAAGTTTTAAAATATGCTTTAATTTTAACAGCTAGAAATAAAGATATTGTCATTCTTTGGGGACTTGTTTTAGCTTAACAAAACCATTTTCTTAAGCAAATGGTTCGGATATTTATTTTCTAATTTGTAGAAAATTAGTGCTATGACATATTTGCATGATTTATATTGTTTCCTTCTCTTTTGATGTACTCTTGTAAATCTCATTGTGGCCTTGTAGCCATAAGCATATTCTATATACAGAAATATGATGTAAAGACATATTGCAAGAGTTGATGACTTAACAGTTAGCACCACTACACTGCCCCTTGCAGGAAAATGTCGAGCCTGTGAATTAATGATTAGAGTCTCCACATGTTTAATGGGTAGCAAACAGGAGGCTTAGTTGTGTTAGCGATAAAATGTGAGTGGAAAAAATAATTTCTGTCAGCCCCATGCCCTGATTAAAAAAGGCCCTAGGCATCTTGATTCCATAGCCAGGAGCAGAATAAATTAAGACAATGTAGCATATTGCTGAGACAAAAACCTGTGAGATATGCAAACGGCATGACAGGTAGTAAAGGAGAGGGAGCAAGAAGGAAGAACACAGTCTGAGGTGGACAACGTCAGACCCCAGGAAGCAGGCGTCCGAATGGAGCACAGATAAGCTAATCCCTTCCAGTTCTACTGTGAGTCTTTCAGCACGATAGATTCATACTTCAGTATTTCCTGAAACTGAAACTGAAACTTTGGTAAAACTGGCTGTATGAGTAGAAAAATGCACATTTCTAGCTAAAGGGCAGTTCAGAGAGAAGCAGTACAGAGTCCTAGGAGAACACTGAACAAAGGGTGAAAAGAGAAACATTTACCAAGTGACAGGATTTGAAAAGCACAAGATCCTTTATTTTTTTCTTAGGAAGTATAATAAGTATTTTTAAAATTATAAGTAAGCAAACCACAGTACAGAAGTACTGTCTAACTAAATTGTGCCATTTATCAATACTTTCATTATACATTTATTTTAGGGTATAACTTCTTGGGATAAATGTCTCATAATTTGAGGTAAAACAAATGTGACTAATTTTTAAAAATATATATGGATCATGACATCCTCATTAAAATGTTATTCAATACAATAGCTTCTTTTTACAATTTATTTAGTGGAGTGTGTCTATGTGTGTGTACAAGTGTGTACATGCCTTACAGTGTGCATGAGAATGTCAGGGGTCAACTTGTGAAGGACAGTACTCTCTTCTCACCATGTGGGTTCGGGGAATCAAACTCAGGTTATCAGGCTTGGACAGTAAATAGACTTACCCACAGCACTGTCTTTGCAGTCCATGTATTTTATTTAAATCATTGTTCATTATTAAATATAGACTCACAGGTAAGGACTATATACCAAATGAAAAATATTTGTTTCATTGGCATATGGAATTTCAATCATCATTAAGTATGAAAGATTAAGATTTATTTCTTTATTGGATACTAAGCATGTCTAAGTTTAAGCCAGCATTATTAGCCTAACATGCCTTGATTAAATTTTCTATAAATACCCATTTCATCAAATGTTCTTGGAACCAATAATAACATCTTATTTCCTCATTAGTCATGGGTTGAATAAAATTTTACAACATTTCATATTTGCGAAAGACTTAAACATGAGTACAAAATAAAGGAGGCATGATTAGACAGCTGGGTCAAAGATTTCCCTTTGTCCTTTGCAGAGAAAACTAATATGAATACCGCACTAAATGGAAGAGTAAAAATAGCTCATATGAGTGGAACTGGAAGGTGGATATATGGCTCAATGGGCAAGAGCACTTGCTATGCAGTCATGAGGAGCTCCAACCAAATCCTCAGGCGCACGTAAAAAGCAAGGCGAAATTGTGTGTGTGTCTATAACCCAGGGGATAGGAAGCAGAGGATCATCGCGGCTTGCCGACTGCCTAGATCTGTTTGGCTTCTAGGCACGCATTTACTTCATTTTTCTTTCTAACAAGGTCTGGGTTTTTTTCTTTCTTTCGTTTTTGGAAGACTTGATTTCAAATAGCTAACTTGACCCTATATTTCCATCATGTCCTTCTTACTAAGTACTGCACATCTGTGCATACACAGATAGAAAGCGGATACATGAAGCCTGGAAGGGAATCCCTGCTGAGCAGAGAACAATGTGTTCCTGTGTTCTTGGTGTGGCGTGGGCAGGCATGAGCAATAAAAGTCATAACGTGCTCCATAGGTCGAGGGAGCAGGAAGTACTCTCCTGAATGAATCAATACATGTAAGAAGTTTCTGGCAAACGGATACTGTAAATATTCTGACTTTTTCACAGTAGAGTGAAGTACTTCAGAAAGGACTTTGTTTAGAACAAATTGCAGGAAAGGAATAAGGAAATAGATTTCTAAGATGTTGATAGTTTGGAGAAACCAGAGATAATCTCAGGTTCTAACTGAGATAAATCTGGTGTTCTATCATCTTACAGACTTGTTTTAAAGGGAAAAGATCTCTTATTTTTGGAGATAAAATGTTTTGTAAAAAAAAAAAAAAATATTGAGGCTATGTTTCCAGTTTTCACCAGGCATTAAGATCACTGGGTAACATTTTAAAAATGTGCTTGCCTGGACCACAAAACAAGATTTAGTATATCATAAGCTCTAGTGGCTGACACACAGGTGCTTTCCTTCTAGCCTAACCTCAGACCATGGGATCAAGCCTCATTGCCACCTCAGGTCTCTCTCTGTGGTACACACACCTTAAGTACAGGTTCCAGGTATATGCACAGATGCCAAATGAATGATGATTTTATTTAGTAATTTTTGAAGATACAGATACATTATCAGTTTGTTTGTCTTTGTAGACAAACCATATGATTTGACTTATTTATTAAATTAATTATCTTGGGGCTGGAGAGGTGAATCATAGGTTAAGAACACTTTCTGTTCTTCTGAAGAACACAAATTTGATTATCAGCACGCACATGACAGCTAACAACTTTTTGTAAGGACAACTCCAGAGTATCTGATGCTCCCTTCTTGCCTACACAGACATTTCATGCATGTGGTTCACATGCTTACACTCAGGCAAAACATTCATACAATACAATAAAAATAATAAGCAAAATATTTTAATTAATGATTTAAGTTATGAAAATTTAGATTTTCTGCAGCTCTCTGAAAAAAGAGAAAGAAATTAAATATAACATTTTTATTAAATTTAATGATTAAACCATAGTCCTTTTTGTTGTCTCCCTTTGTATTTCTCAAAATACACATTTAAACAAAAATGTTATTATACCTGCATATAATGTTGTATTTATTTTTCATTCTCTACACTATAAATACTGGTTCGTGCATGTTGCACACCGCTAATGTCAAGTTCAATAAATAGATGAATGTGCTACAGATTTTTAAACCTGCTTTTGTCAGTTGCGTATTGATTTCCTTTCTGATTCTTTTATTCTGAAGAAAACATTCTGTGATTGACATATAGAGCTTAGAAATATTTGAAAACATTTGATCTAAAGCAGTTCATCTGACAAATTGTTATTACACTCTTGTGTATGTTTTTCTACACAGTTTTGTTTTGCTTTTTGTTTTTATTGTTTGAGAGAAGGTCACATGATGGTATAAATCTTTATTGGGGGAACATTCATGCAGTCTTAGAGCTATAGAGGCAGTAGCAAGAGGATCCTAAGTTCAAGGTTACACTTTGCTGCATAGTGAATTTTAGGCCATTCTGGGTTATATGAGAACTTTTCTTAAAGAAAAAATACCAATAACAACAAAAATAAACTCCCCAAAACTTCTGTTGTCTGTGGAGTAACTAACATGAGAATTCCAACAAAGCATTTGTCAGTGTTCTAAAGCATTCGGTTTGCTCTATAAGAAGCTAATGATGATCACAAGGCATACTTAGCAATCTGTATGCACATAGGAAACCATGATTATATATCAATCTTCAAATAAACTTTAGACAGTTTTATTGCCAGTCTTTTGATCTTAGATGTCGTTAATATCCATTGTCAATTTTAATGGATTTAAAAGCAGCTAGGAGACAGAGAATATGTGTATGTGAGGGAAGTGGGGAGGTTTAACTGAATAGAGAAGACCCCACCTGAACTGAAATATCTGTACCATTTTGTCATCTTCCCACCAACTAAATGCCCAAATTGAATAAAAAGGGTTTAAATGGAGAAAGTTCAAGGCAGGAGCACAGTTCTTCCTCATCTTCTTTCTGTTTGGCACCATGGACAAAATTTTTCTCCTGGCATACCTTTCACACAATGGTGGACTTCATACTCTGCACTCTGAGTCAGAATCTGTCCTTTCTTAAGTTGCTTCTTCTCTGGTGTTTTGTCACAGCAGTTAGTGACTAAAGATTGTTCTTAGAGTCAGTAAAATATATCAAATATGAGATGACATCTGATATGTAAAATATAGTATGAAAGATTTTTAAATTCTGAAGTAATAAAGGTTTCAATCATTTCAACAATACAGAGGAATGTAGAATATATTTTCCCTCTTGCTCTAAGACTAAAGCTCTTAAAATAACTGATGTTAACACATTGACACATATGCCGCCAGTTTTCCTCACGTCTCCAGGAAGATGAGTTTTTATAACTTTTAATTTTTATGTAGAAGTATAAATATACTAAAATTATTTTTGTACAACTTGCTTTCATTCTTTAACATCACTTTTTACCATTTCCAAATCAGTTCAATAAATTTAACTCATAAAAAGCATACAATGTTGAGAGGAGAAATATGTACTTTGTTTGGTCAACCATTTCATTTTTAAAATATTCAAGTTGGTATCAATCTATATCCTACAATGAAAACAGTACACTAAGTGTGCTTTGTATAAACCAATGGTCCTGGGACATCCACATCTGCATAACTTTGTTAAAACCACAACATAGCTGTCTATAATAAAATTGCCACCAAATCAATAGTGGAAAAGTTAGCTATTTTTGAAAATATTGACTTGCTTTCTCTCAATACCTCTTTCATTCTGTTTCTAATTCTCCCCTTTTGTTAGTCCTATGGTACTTTCTCCTGTCTCCAGCTCTTCTCCTTCCTTCTCTCTCTCCTGGGTTCTTGCCATCCTTCCTTCATATTTTATACTTCTGTTTTGTTTTTCCTTGGATCTCTTCTGTACTTTTCTTTGGCATTTTTAATAAATTTAGGAAAAGCTGGAGTCCTCTGCAGATTTTGGAACACAGTACCAAGAAATCAAAAGTATTTTACTTGTTTAGTACAATTTTTTTTGTACCCAAACACTGCCAAAAATATACAGTAGATGCCATATCTATATAGTAGCAAACTATATATGAGATATCAGAGAGTAGTTAAAACACTCTTTTAATGGGAGTTATAAAATTGGACTTAATACCTAATAGCATCTGAGGAAATAGTGGGCAGATTTTGTTGCTGTAAAGCCTGGAGTATTGATTTTAGGAATCTGGCTTACCCAAGACAGTATATGTTTTAATATTTGTGTGACACTAGAAAAATTATTGATTTTCCCTATCCTGAGATGATCCTCTATAAATGAAGAAAAGGTGACTATCATTACTCTCACTTTAAAATTATATAATGTATGTCAAAATATATGTAATATTATTTATGAACAATTATTTCTGAGTGCCTCTACATGAAGAGAAAAAGATCATAACACTCTAATGTTGAAAGTTTCAGAGTAATAAATGCTTCAAAGTTACTCCTCTCTTTGAAAATGTATATTAAACCAAAATACAATGTATCTATTTTCCTGTTTTTTACTAAAATTTTATGCAGTCCTTTGGAATATATCTCAAGGTTGGATTTTCTGCTGATTTTTTTTTGTATATATTTTGTTGTTTTGAGACGGGGTCTCCTTGCAGCCCTAGCTGGCCTAGCACTTTCTATGTAGATTAAGCTGGCCTAGATTTTACAAATATCCATGTGCCTCTGCCTCCCAAATGCTGGGATTAAAGATGTCTGCCTTCGATACTGTTTTAGATTACCTGTTTCTTGCTTTTTTTTGGACAAATATTTGTCAACATAAAAGCATAAAATGAAGTAATGAAGTATGATTCAGTTATATGAACTAAAAGAAATATCAATAAAACCCATAGTACACTATATTTGTGCCTAACTTATTTTATTAATGCACATATTAGAATTTTTAAGATCTAGTTATTTATGCCTTTGGTGATTACTGTTGAGTTATATTACATGACAGATTGTTTACTGTGTCTATAATACTAAGCAAACACCATGAAGATTTGCTTCTTGGACTGATAGTTTAATGGAAGAAATGTACATTAGTCAGTGTGATATATAAATATATGTTCTAGCAGCCTTGATGTACATAAAATAGGTCAAAAATTTGTCCTACATTAATAGTCAAAAGATAAAATAAGAATACTTTCAGAAGATTGTAGAAGAAATGTAATTTCTTCTAAAGTCTTCGAAGCACCCACTGGACATTCAATCAAAGCATCAGAAGATTGAGGACTGGCTAGCCTGGAGTATGAAGAGAAGAACCACAAAGAGACTATGTGTCAACAACGTGGAAGGTAAAGACCAATAACTGAGCTTGTCCTCCAACTGCTGTACACATGCCTCGGCACATGCAGGCTCCCATTCCTTCCTCAAACAGGACAAATATCATATCTACATACATGAAAGAAAATCATAATAATTGTGTCTGCATTTATATCTGATAAATTATAACACCTGGATGTATGACTGTGAATGTAAATAGTCTTTATTGATCTCAAAGACATGAGAGAGAAACATAGTGGAAACTATTGTAAAAGTCAAGAGCAGTTGACCATCCAACAATTTCATTTGATTATATACATTATATAAAACAACATCAATACACAGTGCTCATCATTAATTGTAAGCCTTTTGATTCCTTATGAGAGCTTAAAGTTCAAAATATCAAAATACAATATATATTGCTTACTTTTTCAATGCAGAAACTGAAATACCTGAAAGAACATATTAAAAAAGAATGGTGAATTTGGGCTTAGAGTTTCAGAGAGCTCTGTCTGTGGTTGCTTGGTTGTAGAACTGTGCACTTGGGCTGAACATGGCAGTGGTAGGAGAATCTACTTCATCTCATGACTTATATGAACAAGAAGGGAGCAGGGACATGTACAACACTTAAGGACATGTCACCAGTGATCTCTGTCTTCCAGGGAGACCACGTAGAAGTTTCTATACTTGATGGTACCTATTGATGATGGCATCTGATTCAACACCCATTAGACATGCGTCTGTGGTTGATATTTTAATATTCAAACCGTAATAAATGCTCTATCCATTTTTTGTAGGATTCTTTTATGAACTTTTGATCTCTAAAAGTCTTTATTTCTGTAAACCTATAGATTATCTGAAGAATACTTTGCACAAAAAGCAGTAAATTATTCCAAGATTTTATGGGATCACAATGTATCTGGAATTTCAGTAGTACCCATTTTTTCAGCAATCGTGTTTGATGTGGAAATGGACCTTATTCAACAGAGACTGTCTCAACAAACCAGAAGGACAGTTGACTTAAAATTGGAAACATTTTGACCTAAACCCCAGAACTGTTTGTTTTTGTGGAGCACAAACTTTTTAGTGGGAAAATCCATCCAGTTTATCAAATTATAGACCAGAGGTTTGCTTTGTGAGGAAAGGGATTTGGGGTTTTAAGGGATTTTTCTAGGTTATCTGGTGAATTGAACTTATTTTCTGTGAGTATATTTCTTCCTAAAGAAATGGAACTCACTTTTCAGAACTATGCAGTTTTTCCTTCCAAAACCTAATAGGAAAATATTACTACCATTTAGATAATGGTTTATCATTGCTAGAAGTTTGATTTCACATGACTAAAGTTCTACTGTGTCTTTCCCAGTCCTGTAAAGTTTTCACTTCCCTGTAAAACAAGGACGCCTGTGGGGGGAAAAAAAATATATGACTTTCTGAGGGATATCAAAATCTCTATGAAAGTGAAAGGTTGTGCTTTATCTAACGAGAATCTAAATATACTAAGACAAGCTAAACATACTTAGAGTTCTTGATTCTCAGAACTGAATGGAATTTCTGTGTACAGACAACCAGAAACACTACTTGGAAGAGTTTTGAGAAATCTGCATTCTTTGACTTATGTGGTGAGGCCTAGATTTCACTTCTCTGCAATGAAAATGCCGAATGGAATATCTAAAAGTCGATCATAAGATTAGTGTTATCATTTATTAGTCTTTAGAGTGTGGAATAGAGTATTTCTGACATAAATAATCTCTTCAGCACAATTCACATTTAGCTTAGTCAAGAAACTTAATTGTTTTGATATTCAAATGACTTTCTAAAGATTTACTTATTTTGAGATATTTCTTTCTAAGTCACCAAACATAGTCACACTACTCAAAAAATGAAGAGACATTAATGAAAAGAACAGATTCTGAAGAAAAGATAGTATTGTGGCTCAAGATCAGGAATTTTACTTAAGCGGTTCATTTTGAAATTTTAATAATCCTAAATAATACTTTAGGCTGGTGCTGCGACTCAATTGGTAGTTTGTATAGAATGCATGAAATTCTGAATTTAAGCTCTGCACTTCATAAACCAGGCATGGTGGTAAATATCTTTATACCAGCGCAGGGGAAGTGACAAAAAAAGAATCAGAACTTCAATTTCATTCTCAGCTATATAGCAAGCTTATCTTCCTCAGCACAGAAGATTTCAGCAGTACCTAATAACTGAATATAAACTGTCACACATATATGAAAAATAATAGAGTTCTCAGTAGTAAGTTTATACCATTTGAATGAGAATTCATTCAAAATTTTACACATTCTCTATTTCCAAAGAGCTTGCCAGAACATCACCCTCCCACGTCAGCTGTAGGTTTTCAAAATGAAATCTTCCGAAATAAGCAGAGAGGCGGTGGACGCAGTTGAAGGCATGGTTGTATTCTGATTCAGTGACTAACTCTAGTGATAAGGAATGTGGAATCTGTGAAGTAAAGGCATCAAGGCGCAAATTGTGCTGGCTCTGCAGATTTGCCTTCTTTAAACCCTGGAGGGTTATGACGTGGCTGCTGACTCCTCATTTCTAAGTGTTGGAATATCCCAATACTAATTATGTAGCAAAGAAGAGCTTAACAATATGGCATATTTCAGTGATAAATATTTTAAAATTTCCATTTTGCAGTTATGTATCGTCAGATATTTAGATCATCTTGCTACCTACTCAAGAACTTTCTTGCCAGTCATGAATATGTTCAGTGAGATAGGTAGATGTTTCAATTTGAATAGCAACAATAAAAACCCCTCTTATTTTCTTGCTTATCAAAGCTGATTGTAGCCTTTAGCTATGTGAGTTTAATCAGAAGTATTTGTCATTTATAGGCCCATAGCATGTTTATTTTGGCAATTCATTACAACATTCAACCCCTGGGGAAAATGAGAATAAATAGCTTATAATTTTGTTTAAAAGACGTTTGTGCTCTGTCACTGAAGGGAAAATATGATTTGACTTCCCTATGCATATAGGTAGCCATGGTTTGAAAATTTCAAAGGTCTTCTTTTGTTTATTGTTCTTGATTACATATCTTCTATACATTGCCTCTTCTAGTGTTTCCTTAAATTGTATCTCTATCTTGTTTTGTTTTGAGACAGGGTCACCCTGTAGTCCCATCTGGCCTGGAATTCTCAATGCAGACCAGACTGGCCTTGAACTCACAGAGCTCTGCCTGTATCTGCCTCCTGAGTGCTGGGATTAAAGACGCGTGCCACCAAACCTGACTTTATATATTATTTTTAATCTGTCTCCATAGTAGTTTAATAGAGAAAACTTTACACTTATATATTTCTTGACCTCACCTAAGATCACTAAGTTAAATCTTTGGTAAGGAGATTTCAGAAGTCAACATTTAAAAGCTATGTTCTCATTCTCTACTTTTTGGTCATTTGTGGTCTTCTGTGTGCACAGTCCTCCTTTGCATGAGAGAACTTTGCTGATCAGAATTGAAGGATGTATGAATATTCTCTCTACCTTCTGGTCTTCTATGTTCCATGAGCCTTAAGTGTAGAGGTTCCACTGGAGATACATCACTTAGGGCTGGGCCTGTCTCAGACACATTTTCTGTGTGTGGTTGGTTGTGGAACTTTGTAATAGCCTCTGTCTGTGGCAGAAAGAAATTTCTTTGTGAACTGTGAATAGTGTACTTGTCTGTAAATATAAGAATCGATATAGAATATAGTTAGACATTTCATTTCCCTAGAGATAGGAAAGGGATAGGGTTTTCTCTAAGATCTACTGACCTCTTCAGCCATGTGTTTTGGCTAAGTTTACATGATACCTTGAGTTGCCTCACATGGAGAGGTTCAATTAGATAGCTGTTGATTATGCCCAAGATAAAAGTGACACTACTACACCACAATAGCTTGTTGTACCTATCGTTATTGTGGCTATTTGTCTTTAAAGCTGAAATTGGACCACTGGCTGATTTTCTGAATAGGACTCCTCATTCATCTTGGCTCAGGGACCATTGTGGAAGAGGGGACAGAAAAGATGTAAAAGTCAGCTTTGGTACATGATCATAAATAGTGTCTTCTAGGCCACCCAGAACTTGCTCATCTGAACTGCAGCAATGGCAGTAGCATGCACAAGACCCATGCAGACTCAGTTAGACAGAAACCCAGCATAGAACTGCGGAAATGGGTAGCAGGCCCCAGCTTTAGTCAAGGAACTATTGAGTATAAATGCTTGGCTCCACAGACCTTAACATATATAATAAAATTCATGAAACCCAGTGAGACAGGGTTATGGTAGCATATACACAGTGGAGGGAGTCTGAATATGATTATTTAGACTTACTTCTAAAAGATATTTTCTCATTTCAAGAAATTGCTACCCATCAGTGATTGTGTGTTCCTCCCATCCTGGAGGCTGAGACAGCAGGATTGTCCTGTATTAGAACACACCATGGGCTACTAGCAAGTATGAGCCCCACCTAGGTTGCATAGCAAGAACCTATCTCCAAAAATCCCAAACCAAAACAAAGCAGAGCAAAAAAAAAAAAAAAAAAGAGTGTGCTCTTGAGAAAAATTGACACTGATACCCTGTCTCACAACAGTGATCTCGTGTTATGATTTGTATCTCCTTAGTCCTAAAATAATCTGTAGAAACAATGTGAAGTTCATCTCAATCTCCTTTATCCTTATGGAAATGGTACAAAACTGAATTTCACAATTACAGAACAATTAGGATGAAACTAGCATTTTCATTCTTCCACTCTTTAGTTTGTATTTGAGTTCTTTCTTCAACCTTTCTCCCAGGCATATCAGCCTAATGTCTGCTTCTGTTGATTGACAAAAAAGTGACTCTTCATGATTTCTGTTTGTTGTTTGATCTCAGTTGTCTTTCATATTTGTATTAATGAAGGCATGGAATATTATGTTCCATGATCCCAAGACACAGAGGTGTGTCACAACAAAAGCTTATTTCTTACTCTTGCTGCTTGTGCTGCTTGGCTTAGCAGGGAGTACAAATTTATCCTGGTGTTATCGGTGCCATATTTCTAATATTTCCAAGCTTGCCCTTGGGGACACAACAAGATTCTATTTGCAGGTCTTGTGTGTGTGTGTGTGTGTGTGTGTGTGTGTGTGTGTGTGTGTGGTAGGCAGCATGACTAGTTCCTGACAACACAGAAGCAGAAGTTTCAAGTGATGTGCTGAATTTTTAAATTATTGGCATACAAATTTATAGATATTTTTTCTCTTGTCCTCTAACTGGTAGTATTGAACATAATGATTTTGTGGGTTCCTGGGAACCATGAAAAAAGGGTTTTGCTTCGGATGGCGTTGGAAGTCTAGATGACTCAGTGGTTGGGGCAATATCTGCTCTCGTAAAGGATCTGGGATCAATTCCAGCACCCACATGTAGGCTAACAACTGATAACAGCTCCCCAGTTCCAGGGGATTCAGCACTCTCTTCAGATCGGTGTGGGCATTGCACCACAAAGGTGCACCATGCAGGCAATACACTCTTACACATCAGATAAAAAATAATAAATAAAATATTTAAGATATTAGTGTATAAGAAAAGAGTAAAACTTTTATCCTCTGAGGTTGAGATGATGGCTTATTTAGCATAAAACTAGACACCCTTATTTTCTTCATAGTAACCAGAGATTCGTTCTGTATCTTCTTACATCTGGTCTACATACAGCGTGTGGTCTTGCTGTCTTCCAGACACATTCAAGAAGTACACAGAGCCCTTTCAGGATTAAGCCCAGCAAGGACATAGATCATTTTCTCCCCAGGACAATTGACCAGAATAGTAACACAACTCTACACTGCACAAAAATGGATATTAAGACACTTTTTAACTCTTAATGATAGAAGAACCTAACATTAATGAAATCTGATAATGTGCTAACCATCATGGATTTTTTTTTAAATAATAAATTTTCTTGTTTAAGTTTTTGGGAATTTTCCATTGACATATAAATTCGAAATAGAGAAGATCTTAGAGGACCTGACATAATATCAAGTCACAGTGGAAATGACAGACCTATTTACATGAAATAATAATACTCTGAAGAAAAATCATAAGCAGATATTTTTAGGTTGGACAAATACATTTCTGAATTATGACAGAGGTCAATATTTTTATGCCATTTTGAAATGTTAAAATAATTTTAACAAATATTTAAATTTAGAACAAAGACAGGAATTGTCAGTTATACACATTTACAAATGTTTGCTATCATTCTCCTCAAGGAAATACACATTTTAAAAAAAGTGAATATCCTATTTATCAAATTGAAAATACTATTTTTTTTTATTTTAAATATGTTACTTATTATTTTTATTTACTATGTGTGAGTGTTTTGCCTGGGTGTAAATAAATGCATCCATGTCTTGAATGACCATGGAAGTAGGAAGAGGGTGTCATATTCCTGGAACTGGAGATATGGGCAGTTGTTAGCCACCACGTGGGTGGATGCTGGGAATGGAACCCAGGTTCTGTGGAAGAAGAGCAAGTGCTCTTAATCCCTGAACCACTTTTCTAGCCCCTGAAAATACAATTTAAATTATGGCAATAAGAAAAGCATGAACAATAGGTTGATTAAACAGATCTGATTTAGTGTCTACAACTGCTTTTTAGATAAATCCACAAATATTTGTGATAAGTAAAAGTGAAGACTATATTTGTGAAGATAATGTCAAGCTACCCAAACACGTGGGTTTGAAAATACACATGGCGACATTATTCAAAGAATTTACTCAAGTAAACATCTAACTATGATAATTTAGAAATTGTGGAGGGACTGGGGGATGGCTCATCAGTTAACAGCACTTCCTGCTCTTGCAGAGATCTGGAGTTTGTTTTCCACCACATACACCAGACAGCTGACAGACCACTGCCTATCACTCCAACTCCGGGGGCATCCAGCAGCCTCTTCTGGCCTTTAGAAGTACTCATACACTTGCATGCATAAACACTCACTCAAACATAATCAAAATTAAAATAAATATTAATACAAAGAAAGGTGATGAAAAGGCTCAGAAAAGAAAGATTTCCTGTAAGGGAATGGAGACTGAGGATGGTAGACTGACTATGTATGTAGAGTGAGTTAGGATTTTATTTTTCTTTAATGATGAATAATGTGCGTACAGCATGCTTATATACAAATGATATTAATAAATAAGAGAAAGAAGATTAAGGTGCAAGGGATTAAAGAAAACCAGTGTTTTAATAGAGGGAGAAGGGAATAGTTTCAAAGAAAAAAAAGCCAACAAACTTAGGTATCTGTCTTTTAGTGTCAACTTGACCCACTTGGGTTGAGAAAGCCTCAGTGGGGAATTTGCTTCCACTGGACTTGCCTGTGGTCATGTCTGTGGGGCATTTTCTTGATTGCTGAATGATGTGGGAGGGCCCTGCCCCACTATGGGAGTACCTTCCTGGGTAGGTTGTTCTGTATTGTATAAAAAAGTAGGCTGAGCATGGGCCTTGAGACCTAGCCAGTAAGCAATATTCCTCCATGCCCTGCACTCCTGGTGGAAGCTCCTGACTCCAGGCTCCTGTCCTGAGTTCCTGCCTTGGACTCCCTCAGTAATGGACTGTGACCTGGAAGATGTAAGATGAGTAAACCCTTTCCTCCCCAAGTTGGTATTTGTCAGAGCATTTTGTTAAAGCAACTGAAGGCAAACTAGGGCAGTGCCAAATTTATTATGTTTAATTTTTAGGAAACGTTCACCAAGGAGCTCAAAAGCATAGTTGAGAAAATGAGCAGGAAAAAGAAGGTGGAATAGAACGTGGACGAACTATGCTACCGACATACTGTCATGTTATTTCCATTTTTACAGTAAATTTTGTTTTAAAGCAATGTTAGATTCACAGCAAAATTGAGTAGAAAATATGGAGAACTTCCAAATTCATCTACTGCTACACATGACCAGACTTCCTCTTCAAAATCCGACACAGTTTCATGTTTTATAATTAAAAATCCTTGGGGTTATGTTAATATTAAACTAGGTCCACCAGTTGCTTTAGGCTATGTTCTTGGTGCTTTTCAAACTCTGGTTTTAGGCATTTATTTACCAACACAGTATCATAGCTATAGTTCCACTGCCTTAAGAATCCTCTGTGCAGTCTATTTACCTGTCCCTGTCACACCAGTATCTAGAAACAGATTTATTTTGCTGTTCTGCGTTGTTTCTTCTATTTACAGTTTTCTACTATACATATTCTAAAATTTCTCCTCTGTAGGAATGTCTTTTATAAAATGAACATAAGTTAGACTAAGAACTTTTATTTAACCCCAGCAAAATCATGTGTTTCTTGTGACCTGGAAACCTGATCTCATTTCCTTGGCAACCTCAATTTGGTACTCCACCCCTAAAACTAATGAATGAAGGTAGGTATGCTTGAGAATTAACATATCAAAGCAGTGAAGATGGACCCCCACCTTCAATGCACAAGGTGAAGACTGAGAAAGCCATGTGAACTTGGGTGAATGAGAGATTCTAAAACTAAGGATGGAAAAGCAGCAGATGATAAGTTACTATGAGGATGAAGCCAAATTTGTCCTATGGCAATTGAAGCTGGACAAATAAAATCATGGATATGACCAGACTTTAAAAACTAAATTGAAGTGTCAGCTTTTTTGTCCAGGTAATCTTAATTTCTCTGTAGTGTTGCACAATCCCTTAACAGAAGGGAAGCTCAGCATTTAGTGTTCTTGCTGATAGCCCAGTTCAGTTCCTGGCACTCAGGTCATGTGACTTACATCCACTTCTAACTTCATGGACACTTGCACACACATGCATATACAAAGAAAACACAATACACATAAAAACAACTAAAAATTGTTTATGGTGTTGCTGTTGCAGAGATGGCACAATGGTTAAGAGTGTGCGTTGTTCCTGCAGAGGTCATTTCTCAGTGAACATGTTGGGTGGCTCACAATCACCTGTAAGTCCAGTTACAAGAGGTCTGATGTCCACTGCTGGCCGTTGTGGGCACCCACATCATTTAACTATCCTCACACACAGAAACACACATAATTAAAATACTTTTAAAACTAAGAAATAAAAAAAAAGTCTTTGAAATACTTCCTTCCTATCTATTGTAAGTACATAGTTGAGTATAATTTCATATATTCCTAATGCTGCATAAACCCAAGTTTCCATCTCTGTAACTCTTAACTCCTCCTAAAGCTAAAACATCATTGTACTGAGCAAAGACCTTCCCACTCTCCCATTCTAATACCCATACTTCAGTTTTGTTTGATTTTGATTGACATGAATATTTTCTAGTAGAATTATATTGTAATATTCTTTTAATGATGGGTTCATTATTGCATGCTGTGTCTGAGTCTTCCATGTTGTAGTATTTATCAGAATGGTTTTTTTTTCTCTTTTTAATGATTGATAATATTTCTTTCTAAGTTTTATGTTTAAGATTTTTCTTGGGCCCAGAGAGATCTGAGTTGGTAAAAGCACCCAGTATACCTGAGTTCAAACCCTGGAGCCTCATGGTAGAAGGAGATATCAAACAAGTCAACTACAGGCATGCTATGGCATGTACACACACACACACACACATACAGAGCAAGAGAGAAAGAGAAAGAGAGAGAGAGAGGAGAGAGATGCACATACCACATTTTGTATCTTGTTAGTTAGCATAGCTGGACCATGTGTTTTTAACTCTTTTGTCAATCATTGTCTTTCTGTTGGAGAATTTAAACTATATGTATGTAAAATAATTCATGAGAAATAATTCCTAATAAAGGGAGACATCTGTCTTTTTGCTTTGTTTTCCATAGATCTTGTAGTTTCTTTTGTCTCACATTCCTGTACCACTTTATTCTTTTTAACTGATATGTTGTAGTTAATTTTAAAAATTCATTGTTCTTGCTTCCTTTTGTGAGTACTGTATAGCTATATGTTTTTGTAATCACCATGGGCATATATGTAACATCATCAAACTGTAGTACTCTTAAAGATCATATAGAAAATTCTGTTCTTTTAAAAACTCAAGTATTAAATCTTTTTGATAATTGACTTCATGGAATTGCATATTTATCTGTTGTATGCCAAAATAAAAACTAATATTTCTTTTTATTGTATTGGTGTTTTGTTATGCAGAAAATAATATGTGCTGTTTCAGAGAAAAATAGTAGAAATGAACCATTTATTTTTAAATGTATTAATTTCTGGGGCTGTAGACTTGGCTCAGCAGTTGAGACCACTCACTGTTCCTGCAGAGGACAACGGTTCAGATACCTGCACCCAAACATTGGCAAACAAGCATGCATAACTTCCAAATGAAGGAAACTGACACGCTGTTCTGGCCTCTTTGGGCATTTAAAAAGTGTGGTAAATTTACATATATACAGGCAAAATATACATATAAAATATTTTAAAATAAATATAAATCTATTCATTTATAAAATCACATAGAAAACAAAGTTTGAGTTAAAAAATGTGATTACAATAATATCAGCCTCTGTATTCGATCATGCTTTTACATTTACGGACATCTTTGTGTTACCATTTAGAACCAGTTACTTCCTGGTGTTGTTTTATTTTCACATGAACTCTCTAAGCAAGTCTGTGTGGTGGTGGGAACAGATTTTCTTTAATGTTCAGGTATTTCTTAATTTCTCCTTCCTTTTTAATGGACAGGTTTGTTAGACATAGAATTCATAATTGAATATTTTGTTTTGCCCTCTTTCAGTCTTTTAAATATGTTGGTCTCAATACCTGCTGGCCTATAGATTTTTGTAAAGCACACATCTGCTGCTACACATAGCCTGCATCATTCACGTGTGATAATTCTGCCAGTATTTTCATTGTTACCCTGGCTTTTTGAGTATGAAATGTGTTCCTTGGCTGCTTGTGACAGGAATGTTCTTTGTCTTTTGGAAGTTTAATTACAGAGTTTCTTAGTGTGAATTCTTTGAGTGTGCCTTACTGGAATTCATCGAAGGAGTTCGATGCTGGGTATCCATGTTTTTCATCAAATCCTAGACTTTTTAAGGTGTTTTTCAGATATTTCCTCCCTTCTTTTCACTCTCCATGTGAAGTTCTGACTGTTTATGGTGTGACAGAGAGTTCACTGGGGTATTTCTCTTTTTTCAATAATTTTCCTTCTGTTCTTCTGAATAAGTAATTTTAATTGCCGTATATTTAAATACATTGATCTTTTTCATGCTTAAATCTGATTGTTTTTTGTTTTATTTTCTAATTATTAAGTTTTCATTTCCAGAATTTCTATTTTTATGTTGTATTTGTCTCTACTAGTAGAATTTTGCTCTTAGACTGTCATCATGACTATTTTCACATTCTTCCCGAGTTCCTTGATTATTGTTAGGACCACTGTTTCAAAGGCAGGATAGATTAAAATCATGTGGGTTTATTTGTTTTGTGTTGTGTTGTTTTTGTGGCTGTTTTTGCTTTGGTGTCCTCTATTTTTATTTCCTTTACAATGAGTCTCAATTTCTTTTTTTTTTTTGTAGGCTTTGTTATTTAAAATATTTTTATTATTTTTATTTTGTTTGTCTGAGTGTATTGCTCCATGTATGTAAGTGCATCAGTGTCACGCAATGCCCATGGATATCAGAAGAGGACATTAGATCCCCTTGAACTGGAGTTACAAATGGTTGTTATCTGCCATGTGGGTGCTGAGAACAAACCCGAGTCCTTTATAAAAGTAGTCCATGTAGTAAGTAGTCCATGTTTTTAACCACTGATCCGTCTCTCCAGTCCAGAATATTTTTTAAAAATTTTTGTTAAAATCTCAAAATAACCATGTTTCATGGTACATACTTTTGATTCCAGTACTTGGCAGGCAACTTGAGGCAGATCTCTGAGAGTCTAAGACTAGCCTGGACTGCATGATTCCAGAGAACTGGGGTTACAGGGAGACCCTGTCTCAAAAAGACAAAAAATAAAAATAAAATAAAATAAAAAAAATCTGGAAGTCAGATTATACACTCCTTCATTTTTAGTAGGTTTCTGACATTGTTTTGTTGCTTTTATTTTTGACTGCTGTAGGCAAACTTTTTTCTTAGAATCAGAATAAAGTACAGACTTTAGATCTTGTCTGATGCTTTTTAGCATGTGGATATCCCTCAGCGTAGTTCCTTTCTAATTTCCTCACGCATATATTTTCCTTGGAATTGCCTAATGTGTACTGGTAGATTCTCAAGGTAGAATAAAAAGAGTAAAGGGAATACTTAAAATAGGGAGTTTGTCTCCGCAGCCAGAAGGTGAGCATTTTACAGACAGGAGTCTAGTTGCCATAAGCAGGGGCTGCTTTCAGATGCTCTGCGTTCAGAAACAACAGTCCAGTAAACTTTCTAAATATTTGGAGGGTACATTTTTCCCCAACCTTGTTCTTATAAGTACCAAGTGGGTTTCTTAGGAATATTTGCTTAGGTGTTAGGTACATAGATAAGACATCTAGAGACAGATAATATCATGTTATGTGCTGAAATTTGAGGAAATTACCTGAAATACACCATCCAAGCCTTCCCTTGGAAGACTCAAGCCATCAGTAGACTGTAGAGTTTTGAAGTATACAATTAAAAAATAGATCAGACTGAGTCTGTCAATATCATCCTTATGTAGTGAGTGAGGTAAGACACAGATAACCATTGCAGCCTACCTGGATTCCTTTCCAAAATATTCTGCAGTGGTTGTTCTTTTAGCATGTTTCTCATTGTTTTGACCAACTACCTGACAGGAAACAGCTTAAGGGAGGGAGGAAGAATTTGTCATTGCTTATCATTCAAAGGATAACGTTCATCACGAAGGAAAAGAATAGCAATATGTGACTTCAGCTATGTGGATGGGACTTTGTTCACACCCGGGTGTATCAGGAAGCAGAAAGGCTGACCATGTCAGTGCAGCTGCTCTCTCTTTGTCTTTTTCCCTTTTACTCTTCAGCCTGTGATCTAAGCCCCAGGGACAGTGCTTGTTTAGGGGTCCCTGTGCTCAGGGCCAGCCGGAGGGGACGAAGGGTCTCCAATGAAAGGGGATGAGTAGGTGTGGAGTCAAAACACACAGAGACCTCAGAGCCTGGGTGAGAAGCAGGCGAGGGCAAGCAGCTGCGAGGTCCTATATACAAGGAAGTGCAAGGGGTCTTATAGGTCTTGTTAGCCAATCGCCTTATGGGATGGGGTCCCAACTGCAGCCAATTGTAATCTGTCCCCAGGTAGATAATCTCGGTGCAAGTTCTTTCCAGATGCTGGGCAAAGCAGAGAATCATGCCCACAGGGTCCATTCCTTTATTCCTCATAACAGGTGACCTGGCTAAGGCTCATTCTACATTGTGCCCTACAGTGCTAATTATATTCAGGATCTGCCTTTTCTCCTCCTCTATTTGAATATCTGTGGGAACTATCTCTGAGATATTTGATGACCTGTCTCATTAATTCCTCGGGATTTTTCTTAATTCAATTAAAGTGACAGCAGAACTTAGTCATAACATGTACTATGGCAGAAGCAAAGACCTTGCTTTGTTGAAGCCCTGGGCAAATAAACTATAATAGCAGTTGTATTGGGACCAAGCCATCAGGATTACACATATAATACAGTGATAGTTGTTACTGTTGCAAATGAACTACACATCTATATGATTCTGTTTTATCAGTAAAATAGGATGCAATGTATTCATCTGAGAAAGAGAAGGGTTAGAACATGAGCAATAAACAGTGAATAATAAAAGAGTTGAGACTCAATACAAATGAGATATTCCATTATTGAAACTTAAATAGGGTCAATAGTTCATCATTTCCAAATTGTTAGAAGATTCCTGAAGCTGAATAAAGCAACAATGGTTTCAAGCTGTGATTATGAAGGAGGTGATAATACTACTAATGAAAAGCATTTAGATCATATCCATGATAAAAGTTTGTTGATATAATGTGTAGATAATTAAATAAGATAATTAAAGCACAGAAGATTACAGAACTGAGACACCAGGATTCTGAGAGGTTCTTCAAAATTTTATCTTGAACACTAAGAATAATACAAATTGTGCTGGAAAGAGTCACAGTGGTTATATTTCCCAGAAATGAAGAAGGGAGAACTTAAGAGGGAGCCTACTGAGTGGAATAAAAGGTGAAGTAGGTGGTATAATCTGATGGCGTGAGACCCAGAACTAAACATATCTAGGAAAAGAGAAAAATCATAGTTTGAACAAAATCCTAGAGAGCAAATGTGACCTTGTATTATTTTGTCTATGATAAAATACTGTAGGACCCCCGCTTTCATGGAAAAATGCCTGGTCCCCTTTGTTAGCTCCCCTTTGTTAGCTTACCTCCTCCCAAACTAGAAAGTCCCAGTCAAGGGCTATGTAAACATCCCTTGGTATGCAAGATAAAGTCTGTGGGCTTAACATTCCACAGGAAGAGTCTCCATTATCCCATCCATAAATTGTGGGAAAGTTTACCTCCTGTGAACTGCAAAGTAATGTGTGAGGTTTATGGAGAAGTTGTCCCTTCTGTAACCCTGATCTGTAAGCAAATATCTTGTCTGTGAACTGTCTGTTGAGCTGTATGTCAATGTATAATTATCCTGTGAAACCTTACTATAAAAACCTGGCCTGGCAGGAGTCAGGCGGGCTGAGTCTCATGAACGAGACTGAGTCTCCCACTTGCGCAAGTGAAATAAACCTACTTCTTTCATTTTGCATCTGACGGTCTGGATTCTTGGGACTGACTCTCAGGCAGCCTACAGGGGTTCGAGTCCCCTGGGCTGAGAGTGAGGTCAGTGGGCTTGAGGCTCCCCAACGTTAGTCACCCAGGTGGCCCACTGGGGTTTGAGTCCCCAGGCTGAGAGTGGGGTCTAACAATACCTCAGGGGACTACTTTTGACTTACACTTCTACAAAGATGGAGTCCATCATGATGAATGAGGCATGTTGGTAGGAATAAAAAGCTGAATGGTCTTGCATCTGAACATAGGAAACACATAGAATGAATAGCAAATGGAGCCACGCTATAAAACCTCACAGCCTGCTACAAGACTCCCCACCGAAAAGGTTCCATAACCTTCCAAAACGGTAACACCAACTGGCTACATGTGTTCCAGTATGTGAGGCTATGGGAGTACTTTATATTAAACTACAAGAGACCTATTCAATCCTTAGACCCAAAGTTATAAAGTGCTGAGGAGAAAAACATTTTCAATTTAGAAGAGGACTGTAGAGGAAGTGATGCTGTCTGGGAAGGGCTAGGAATCCGTTTCAGCTCAATTGTTCACAGGATGTTCAAAGATGTTGAAAATATGAATCACTTTATTATAATGATGAATTCTAAGGGCACAGAGATAGAACAACTTTATGAGTTAATAGGAGTGGGAGGTGGGGTCAGATTGAGAGCTTCATAGCCATATGGGGAAAAGAGCCAAGCAGATGAAGGTTTCTTGAAGATGATAACAGAAACTGAGATGTGGGAGGAGACTGCACAGGCTGTGATATTCGGTAAGACAGATGGTGGAAGGATGGCAAATATATGTTATAGGAAGAAGAGGACAGTATTGGAATACATGATGACCTGGACTCAACTTTTTCAGTCTTCTCTTGTTCTCTGAAAAGCTAAGGAGAGCAGTTGGGAGGAGGTAGTGTTGTAGAGAAAGAGACCTGTTGGATGTCTGTATAAAAATATTAACAGTGGTTACCCTGACAGAATGACTTTATTCATAGTTTATTCATGCTTATTTCATATTTTAAGTAATTATTTCCAAAGCATGGATATGTTTGCCCATGTCCATGTGTATTACCATAGTAGGTGGCTGACTATACTCATTTTCTAATTTAAAATGAAAGCTTTGTGCTGAAAGGGAAAAAGATGAAGTCATATGTAATATTCGTTCTGTAGCAAACCCTTTTCACTCTAGCTGTATTTTTTATATTACTAGGCTAAAGTAAATCTGTGTTCATTGAGAAAATGATCACCATTTTACAAAGTTGTTGAAATCTGAAACTAAGCAGACCCTAACAATCACACTTATCGATGTGTCAGTTGTGAAACACTGAACAGATGTCTTTATTACATTCCCTATAATGATGCCTGCACAGTTCCAAAGAGATTTCAAATAAATTGATGCCGCAGAATAATTCCTTCCCAGTATTATCGCCCACATTACATTTTCATTTCTCAGATATTTCTTCTATCTATTAGTTCCTCTAATCTGGAAAGTGTTATTTTCTCCTTATTTCCTTCCCAAACTTCAGGGTTATTGCAAGAATTGTAAGCATGAGGTCTGGAATTAGACTCTTAGTGTTTGAAATCTGTCAATGTGTAAGATAAGGTTTTTGCTCTTAAGGAATTTATAGTTTAGTCACTGAAGAGAAACAGGTCTATCACTTTGTACAACACAAAATAGACAGAAATATGTATAACACTGACTGACAGGATAAAAAATAGCAAATATCATGAAGCCAATAAAACATGAGTGGAATTTTACAAAGAGGATATTTTAGGCATAAAATTGTGTTGTGGAGTAGGGAATTTCAAGCAGAGAAATGAATGCATTAATTTATCTTCTTTTGCTTTAATAAAATATCTTGACAAGAACTACTTTAGTGAAAAAGGATTTAACTTGGCTTAGAGTTCTAGAAGTACAGTGTCCATTCTGGTGGCAGAAGACATAGCAATAGAAAGAGGAAGTACAGCAGCAGGAACCTCTAGCTGCCTATCATATTGCATCTGAACTCAGTTAACAGAGAGGGAACTGCAAGTGAAGCAAGGCCTCAAAGCCCACTCCCAGTGATGTACTTCCTACCACAAGGCTCGGCCTCCTGAAGGTTACAAAATCTCCCTAAACAGCACCACCATCTGGAGACCAGGAGTTTGAGAACATGAGCCTATGCCAGAGATTTGGTACTTAAACCACAAAAGTGAAGATAGGAAAAGTATGAACTGCTGTGTTCATGTAAGATTCTAGAAAGGCATACATGTATATATATTAAGCAGTGATACTTGAGAGCAGTGATTAAAAATAGAGGCGATAGGAGAGGAGGCCAAATATGATCAAAATACTTGCATAAACTTCTCAAATTTTTTATTAAAATGTTAATGAAAGATAAAAATCAAGAACAGTAATACCTTAGTATGACATGACCATGATTCTAATAATTCTTATCTACTTTCCTATTCATTTTACTTTATGTATCACTAAAACCATTTTAGTATAATACTTAATAGCTAGTGTAGCTTGCTTGAACCTTGCTTTTGCACTTGACAGACAATGGTAAACACTTTCAATCAAACATTTATTTCACTCTAGGTTGCCAAGGTAGTGACATTCCTGATTTTAAAAATATATATATATTCAAATTGACTGCATGGCTATCTTTAAAAATGTTAATTGACAGGTTCAAAGCAAGTATAAAAGCAAGGTAAATACTTAGCATTTTCGAGTGTTAAAGACTTGCTTGTGGCAGCAAGGACCGATAATAACAATATTCGGTATGGAGGGACAGGTATTCGATTTACAGGTGCAGGAAGACTTAGTTCAAAAGTATGTCGCCAGTGTGGTATACAGAGCAAGTTTCAGGTCAACCAGGGATATGTAGTGAGACCCCCCATAAATAAATGTTAAAGAAGGAAACAAAACTGTAAAAATTCATAGGTTGGCAAATAACCAAGTAATATGAAAATTTGAGCCATTTGGTATCACTGGCATTTAAAATAAACTTATATTTTATGTTAAATTAACATCCTTCCTTTACTTGGAAGAAATAATGTTTCATATTACAAGACAGCAAAATTTCCTATACAGATACAAAAGAATCAATCTTGGACTTTGTAATAAAAATCGCCTCTGTCAGAGTCTTCAGCTCTGCTTTCAGAGGATAAAAAAAGCACAATAACTAGTATGCCTGTTGGAGAGGATGGTAAACTTCCAGTTCAGTAACAAAGTCAAGTATTTTATCAAAATGAAACCATGGCTATACTTTCTAACTATGTTTTAAAAATATTATAAACAGGGGTATTATATAAATTTGAAGAAAGCTGATTCTATTACAATATCAAGTTCTAGTGATGCCTGTTTAGCAGATGACTGCTCTAATCCATATATGTGAATGGACAGAGGAACAGAACTGATTATGGACTGAGAACCCCAACTCATGGATATATCTGCACCTAGCAAACGTGATTTTTTTGTCTTTTACTGTTACAAGGCAGAGAAAATAATCAATCCAACTTAAGTTAAAGGTAGACTTAGCTTAATGATAAATAGACCTCCCAGAAACATAATCCACTAAACTAACATAGAATTAGTTCTCATGAGATAAAGAAATTGAGATAAGCAATTACTATAGTACTTAGTGCTTTTCTCTTTTCCTCCAGTGGACTATCTTGTTCAAAACTCTATATGGTGAATGCTGATATCATGTCCTCTGGGCAAATAAGAAAATTCAGATGCAGGCAGCTGGTCACATAGTCTACAAAATGTTAGAGCCTTGTTTTCAACCATGATTTAGAGTCATTTCTCTCAAATATTGGCCTTTATAGTTTTTTATGTTTAAATTGCTTTGAATTCAGATATGGTAAAAAGTAAGGTTTACCTAAGAGGAATTTCTCATATTTATCAGTAACTTAATATATTGCATGATATAAATTATCTCCTTATATCTTCATAACTAGTGTCACCTTAAGAGACACAAACAAGCTAGTCATACTGGGTCTCTATCTGGTGAGTCTGACTTCTAGAATGAATATACTTCAATGTTAAAGCAAGAGTATGTGGACAAGGACATGAAACAAACACAGAGATCAGGCTATCCACTGGGGAAGGGAGTTATTACTAGAATAATGACAAAAGATAGTATTAATATGTTGAATGGCTCTCTGAGCACTGAGCCAGAGGAGGAAGGTCACTGATATAGGAAGCAACTAAGAACCACTGAGGTTTTGTGGATTGAAGAATGCAACATTAAACTTTATTTGGGGATGTTTGTTTGATGACAAAGACCAAGAAATGCCAAGTCTCTGTCATTGCTATATTACTTACTTTTGTCATCACCTGATCTAACAATTGACAGAAGCAACTTAAGAAAGGAAAGATTTATTGTGACTTCTGGTTGGGGGACAGAGTCCATCATAGTGAGGAAGACACAGTGACTAGAATGTCTCTGTCCTTGGCAGATGAAGGTTGTAGCATGGCCTTGTCACATTATCATGATACATAGGAAGTCTAGAGAGCTAGACCTGAACCAGACAGGATAGAAGGTAAAAGATTCACTACCAGTGATGTACCTGTGTCAGTTAGGCTCCATTTTATAAAGGTTCTAAAATCTCCCAGAGAGTGCTACCTACTAGAGACCAAGTTTTCAGTCATATAATCCTGTCGGAACATTTTTGCCTACAAGCCATCACATCTGCAAAACGTTTGAAACAAGTATGAAGTTGAGAAAAGGTAATCACATCGTGACAAAATTCAAAGAAGCATATTGAAGACTTTCTGGACACAGAACCTTAAACAATAAAGTTTACTATAGTCCTCACCATGGAAGATTTGACTGGTGATGTTATGACATACACACTAAAGAACTGCAGTAAAAGAATCTATTTTGAATGGATTAATTTTTTAATGGTAGTACATAAGGAAAGACATATTTGGCTCTTGAAAAAAATGAAATGGATTAAAATTCAAGCCCATCCTGTTCTCCTTCTAGCCTTGGACATAGGTCCGCTTATTCTCTTAACAACCCAGATTTCTGGACTACCATCTTAATCCAGACCCACCTACTGTCTCCTGATCCACTGTACTCAGACCAGTTCATTTTTTTTTAGTCCAGTTTCATGACCCTCCATAGGCTGTCCCTATCCACATCTTACCTTTGCATTCCTGAGACCAACCTTCTACCTTGGCAGTCCCAACTACCAACTTTCCTTGGATTCCTGAGACCAGACTTCTTCCCTGGTAAATCTGTTCCTGTCCACTGTGTCTCCTCTGCCCCACCACCATAGAAACTTCGATCTCCCCCACCCCATATCCTGTTCTCCTTCTAGCCTTGGGTACAGATCTTAGGCCCCAGATCTCTAAACTAACCTTTTAGCTCTGCCTTGCTGTGATCTCTCCAAATAGAACTGTGCCCACCCTCCTCCATCCTTCCACTGCTGGAGTACTGTTTAGTAGGGGTCTAGATCTTTGTCAGAAAATTACTGCCTAAGAATTCCTGAATTTAGCCTCTGCTTAACCATCTTCCTACATTTTGTTCTGCCTGCTGGCTAGAGAAGTTCAGACCTTAAGAGAGAGCCTGAGAGGATCTGACCTCCCCTTACTTGTGCCCCCATGGGAACTCCTGAGAAACTGTACTAGATCCATCTGGTTCCTCCAAAATAAAATACAAGGAAAGAACCTGAAACCTTAACCAATCAGCTTTTCATACTTAACAACAACAACAAAAAAAAACAAGACAGAGCCAGTGTAGAAACAGAAACAGACTTCAGCTCAAGAAAGGAAGGCCTGAGAAACACATCAGAATCACAAACAACAAAACAAATGCACATGCCAATATCATATTAAAAAATATGTATATACATATATATATATATATATATATATATATATATATATACCCAAATAATATGACCTCGCCGAACATGACCAGTCATTTGTCCAATGAAAATACCAGAGTGAGTCCAATGAAAACACCAGTATTAATCAAGACCCAGCGTTTAAAAGAACAATCATGAACATGATCCAAGAATTCAATGAATTTAAAGAACACACAAACAAATCAAATAACTAAAAGAAGATAGGGATAAATTTCTAAATGAATTCACAAAAGACATAAAGTATTAAAGAAAACTCAGCCTGAAATCGAGAATGAAGTGAAATAATCAATAGACCAATTTGAAATGATGGGAGAAAGCCTCACCAATAGAATGAATAAAATGGAAAACAGAAAATCAAGACTGGAGATTGGAGCACTCAATCAAAGTTTATGAAAAATTTAAAATAACACATAAACAAATCTACAGGAACTGTGCAACATCATGAAAAGACCAAAATTATGTATCATAGGCATAGAGGAAGTCAAACAATCTCACAATAATGGTATTGACCAGATCTTCAACAGAATTGTAGAAGAAAATTTCCAAAATAAAGGAACATTACTATATAAATACAAGAAGCACATGGAATACTTAAATAGATAGGACAGAAACTCTCCATGACATATCAGAGTAAAAACACTAAGTGTACAGAATAAAGAGAGAATTCTGAAAGCTGCAAAGGAAAAACAAGTCACATAAAAATGAAAACCCATCAGAACTACAGCTGACAAATCAAAGCAAACTACAAAATCCAGCAGAGCCTGGACAAAGTATTTCTAGTTTTAAGTGACCATAGATGTCAATTCAGAATACTTGACACAGAGAAACAAAGTCTATTATAGTTGAAAGGGAAAGAAAAATCTTCCATGACATGACTACATTTAAAGAATTTATGTCCACAAAACCAGGACTTCTGAGAATTCTTGAGGCAATACAGAGTTGAAGAAAGTAACTACTATATACTTGGGGCAACAGAAAAGAACTAAATGAAGGTATAAACATGGAAACATAATGTTAAACCTAGAAAAGAAACAGAAATTAAAATGACAGGGATCAATACACATCTTTCAGTAATAACTTTAAACATCAATGAACTGAAGTCCCCAGTCAAAAGACACAGGCTAGATGAATAACTCAAGATACAAAATCATTCTTTTGTTGTTTGCATGGAACCCATCTCGTCTTCAAAGATATGTACTACCTTAAGGTAAAAAGATTGAAAAATATATTCCAAGCTAATGACATTAAGGGACAAGCAAGAGTAGTCATTCTAATGTCTAACAAAATAGATGTCAAACTACAACTAATGAGAAGAGATAAAAAGGGTAATTTAATTCTGACCAAAAGAAAAATAAACCAAGAAGATAGAACAATCATGAACATATATACAAAAAACTATTGTGCACCCAACATCATAAAGATGGTATTATAGGATTTTAAGACACAGATAAATCCTAACTCACTAGTAGTAGAGGACTTCAATACCACACTGTCTCCATTAGACAGGTCAAACACACAGAGAGTAAATAGAGAGTCATCTGAATTGAATTAAACAATAACATGCATTAAAAGGACTTAACAGGCATTTACCAAATATTTCACAGAAGAACTAAATATTCCACATTCAGCATCCCATGGAACTTTATCCCAAATCAACCACATACTGGTACACAAAGCAAACTTCAACAAATACCAAAAAAAATGGAAATAATTTCATGAATTCTATAAGACAACAATGCAATAAAGATTAAAATCAACACCAGAAGAAGCCCTAGTAAATCCACAAACAAATGGAGATTAAACAGCACACTCCTGAATGATGAATGTGTCAAAGGAGAAAGTAAGAAAAAACATATTAACAATATTCCTGGAATGAAGTGAAAAGGACAATACAACCCAACAAAATTTTGAGATACTTTAAATGCAGTCCTTAGAGAGAAGTTTATAGCTCTAAGTGCCTACATTAAAAAATCAGAAAGAGCATAAATAAATGATTTCACATTCCAATTCAAGACTCTTGAAGGTCAGCAACAAACGAAACGTAAACCCAGCAGACAAGAAAGCATGGTAGTGCATGCCTTTAATCCCAGCAATCAGGGGGCAGAGGCAGTGGGACCTCTGTGAATTCAAGGCCAGCCTGGCCTACATAACAGATTCCAGACCAGCTGGGGCCACAGGGAGACCCTGTCATCAAAATTACCTCCCCTCAAGAAAAGAAGAAAAAGAAATAAAACACCCAAATAAACCCAAAAAGAAGACAAATAAAAACAGACCCCCAAAAAACAGAAAGAGCACAAATAAATGACTTAACATAGCAACTAGCAACTCAGAAGCCTTAAAAGGTAGCAATAAATGAAATCCAAACCCAGAAGACAAAAAGAAATAGCAAAAATCAGAGCAGAAATTGATGAAATAGAAACAAATAAAACAATACAAATGTTGGGAGTCCCAAGACTCAGGGCCAGCCTGAGGGGAACCAATGGGGTCTCCGCCACAGTGTGAGGGGCTGAGTAGGCACAGAATAAAGACATCGAGTCCAGGACTTGAACAGAAAGCCAGTAGTGGTGGTCTGCTGCAAACTCATTTATTCAAAAAAGAGCAAAGAGCCTTATTGGGTGAGGTTCTGACTACGGCCAATCGCAGTTTGTTCCCAGGTGGATCAGGTTCCCTTCAGGTGCTGGGCAGAAACTGGCTTCACAACCAAGCAATATGGAGCACCACACCCACAAGAGCCATTCCTTCATTCCTCCTGTCAAGTGGCCTAGCTAGGCCCACCCTGCATTATACCCAACATACAAAGAATCAATGAATCCCAGAGCTGGCTATTTGAAAAGATAAACAAGATGGACAGACCCTTAGTCCAGTTATTCAAAAGAAATAAGAGCAACTATAAATCAAGAAAGTCAGAGATGAAAGGAGAAACATTACAACAGACAAAAATAATCCAGGACATGATAAGGGTGTACTTTCGAAACCTATACGGTATTACATTTGTAAACCTTCAACAAATGGATACATATCTAAATCAAGGGAATCATCAAAGCTAAACCAAACATCAACAGATTAAACAGACCCATAACATAAAGATGTTATCTTCAACAAATGGTGCTCACAAAACTGGTCTCCATTTATAGACGCATGAAACACTTTGAGCAAAAGTCAACTCCCAATGAATCAAAGACCTCAGTATGAAATCAGAAACTCTTAGAAGAAAACATTGGTAGTACGTTACAAGATATAGTTGTAGAAAAGGACTTTATAAATCAGTCAACTCTTGCAAAGGAATCAATATCCACAATCAACAAGTGGAACCTCATTAAACTGAAAAGTTTACGCACCAGGAAAGAAACAATCAAGGAAGTGTACAGAAACCCACAGAGTTGTAAAAAATCTTCTCCAGAGACATATCTGAGAGAAGTTTAATATCGAGAATATATGAAGAAATCAAAAAACAGAATTAAAAAAAAAAGCGATCCAGGTAAAGATGGGCTAAAGACCTGAACAGAGAGTTCCCCAAAGAAGAAAGAAAGGTGATGCCTAAGAAACATCTTTAAAAGTTTTCAACAACCACATCATTAATAATTAGGGAAATGAAAATTAAAACCACTTTAAAATTTCATCTTACCCCAGTCAGGCTGGCTATAATCAAGAGAGCAAATGATACTAAATGCTGGAGAGGATGTTAATAAAGCTGAAGTTCATTTACTATGGCGGGAACTGCTTTATGCCAAGTCAGCCAGCAGAAAAGAAACTCATGCATAAGCGCAGTAGCGCAAAGCAGAAAAAGGGAGCCTGAAAATATGCAACTTCCTTGGTGACAAGTGACTAGAAACCAAGACTAATTGCTTAAAGACATATTGCCACGGGTGGGTGGGGGGCCTAAAGGAGCCTTAACAAATCCTATATAAGCAGCTGCTTCTGCTGCAATAAATTGAGTGTTTGCGGCCCAAATCTCCCAGAGTCTGTCCCTGGAGAGTGAGCCTTGCAGCCCCCAGCAGCTCAGGGCAACAGAAGCAATTGGCGCCCAACGTGGCTGGACCCCTACATTTTACTTGCATTGTGGGTCCTCTTCTGCTTTTTCCTTTTCTGGTTTTCCTGTGTTTGCTGCTGTGATGCCTGTTTGGCTCCTTCTTCACAATGTTCGTGACGTTCCAGTGGACGTCCCCTTCGGCAGAGTTTTCGGTGAGTGGACGCCTCTATGTGCCATGTGTTCCCTACTAGCCTCCTTCGGCTGGTGTCTTCCTTTCACTTTCATCCGTCCTGTTGATAGGGCACATACTTTCCTCTTTGGTTCGCCCGGCGCCTCCGCATAGGTGTTGGCCACACAGGAGATGGAACCGTACCTGTGTCCTCCTGATTAGGACGCTGGTTCCCCCAGAGGCACTGTGTGGGGACACAGCCATGGCTAATGACCCGTGGAAGTTCCCCACTTAAGCATATACACTAGGCTCCACCCTCACTTGTTCTCTCTCTCTCTTCTGGTCCTTCGCTGGACCCAATTTGGCCTGTTTTCCCCTTTAATCCCATGACGTGACCACCCCTTAAAAGTCCTTAGGATGGTGGCTGTTCTCTTAATTCACGGTCAGGCTTTTACTCTCAATACCAGCGTTATCCTCGCTCTTCCGGGAGGGCAGATCGTAGCCTGGTCCTGCAATTAGTTTTCTAGCTGTCATTTGGCTTTCCTTTCACTATCATGTGCGCCTTCCCCTCCTCTCAAAAAGAGCCACAAATATCCGCGCTTAAGTCCCTTCTCCTTACTAGCCAACAACAGTCTCAACAGTCACTCTCTCTACCCTCTGCACCCCCGCTACAATCCACCTCCTAACCCTTCAAACTCCGTACAAAATGAGGAAGTGCCACATCGCAAACCTTCCCACTCACATACTTCCTCTTCTCTAGCTGGCTATTCCCGGCTGATACTTCCTCTTCTGTGGCTGGCTGTTCCTCGCCTACTCTGTACCCATGGAAGGACATCAGGCTGCACCTCCCCCAACCCCTCCAGCCCTGGCCCCCTCTCCACATCTTCCCCTTTGGCCATTTCCTCCTTCTAACCCCTCCATCCTCGCTGTCAATATTGGTTCCAATGCAACTCCAACTGTCTTGGGCCCCAACTCCTTTAGCTGACTTGACACTAATACAAAGGCTGCCAATGAGTCAGGCCCTGACTCTTACTTTGAACAAGTTCTGAGACAATGGGCCTCTCACTTACAAACCCACTATGATTGGTATAACCTTCTGAAAGCTGTTTTGGAACTATCTGCCTTTCTTAACTGGTGCTCTGCTTATCATGACTAAATTGGATTTCAGCCTTTTTTCACTCCCCAGTTTGCTGGACTGGGGAAATAGCTCACTGGTAGGATGCCTAGCATACATAAGGGTGTGAGTTTTATTCCCACCTACATTTCCCATGCATAGCATTTAAACAGTGCAAGCACAACTGCTCTTTTCCCACAGTTGTGTCCTGTCCTAACAGCACCTGGTATTAGCTTACTATTGTGTTTTGCTACTCAGCAGAGGTGATGGCAATGGAAACTGCTTCAAGGACAGGTGTTTTCATTACTGCTGGTAGTTGCTGAACTTGACAGCTCTTCTGTCCCATGTAAACCACTGAGTTAAAGAGAAATGAATGTGTGTGTGTGTGTGTGTGTGTGTGTGTGTGTGTGTGTGTAAATCACATTGATAACACTGAGAAGTTGATTCTGGAGCTGGATTGGCCATATAGCTTCAGACTCAATCCTGTTGTCTCAGGATGTTCTTCAAGACATGCAGATTTGGCATGGCCACCTGACCTGTGACAGGCCAAAAGGAGAACAAAACAGCCTTGGAGTAAGGACATTGTGCTGTTGAGAATAACTGAGGGATAAACTAATTTCAACAGAGGTTGTTGTTCATCTTATGGTGTAACATGTCTATAGCAAAAGTAACTCATGAAATTCTCTATTTTCTCACACCAATGAATAAGTCACTAATACAATTAACAGTTCTTGGAGAGGATGGATGGCAACCTCTGCCTAAAATTCCTCAGAAATTATGCTAAAGACTGTAAACTTCAATTTGATAGTGTGTTCCCAGGAATATTTTTGGGTGTGGACAACCTGGACATCAAGTAAAGCAATGTCCTAATAAAGTGCCAATGCTCCTAAAAAGGAGCCAGGCTTGTGTCCCAGATGTAAAAGGGGAAAACACTGGACCTTCACCTCAGTATCCAGCCAATACTCCTAGTCAGCTGCATGTAATTTTTTCAAAATTAATTTTTTAATGTTATTACATCTCATGGTACTAAGAAAGAAAATAAAACAGTGAAAGATGGTGTTAAAAAGATATGGTAATGGAGATATTTTTAAAATGAAAAATTCTGTACAAGTGATTGGAGATCTGAGTCAATATGTTATGGTACAGAAAACTATGTATATGTAATCTTAAATGTTCTGAGGTAATAGTTCAAATAGTCTAAAGAACAACATGTATGTCTAGTCAAGGTTTATTCATGAATGTTTGGTTTTTGCCCAAGGGTATGATAGGACTATTGCTAGGAAGAAGCAGTGCTAAATTGAAAAGTATAATGATAGCCCCAGGGATAATTGATGTGGATTTTGAAGGAGAGATAAAGATCATGACTCATTCTCCTGTCAGGCTATCAGTAATTAAGGAAGGTCAAAGACTTGCTCAGTTAGTATTACTCCCTCATGTTACTAATGCTAGCCTTTAAAAAAAAAAAAAAAAAAAAAAAAAAACTCCCTGAGTCCAATTACTGCAACCATGCTCCTAACCCAAGATACTCTACTTCAAAGAACGGAGTCATGGTATATATCTCACATCAGGGCACATATCCAGTTGCAAGGAATTTTAGCTAAGGGCAATGAAATTACAGATACCCTGATCATGTCAGTTTCAACGGATATTCTAGAGCAAGCTAAGATGTTGCTCAAGCAATTTCATTTAACACCACAAAGTCTGCATAAACTATTGCCTGAACTGTCAGTTGTTCACTGTAAACATTTATCTAGAATTTGTGCAACATGTGCTCCACTTGCCCTGTTGGGTCCCCTACAAAGGATGGGAGTTAATCCTCGCGGGTTGATGCTCAACACGCTCTGGCAGATGGATGTTACTATGCAGCCTTTGACAACCTAA
Source organism: Eospalax fontanierii (assembly GCA_035773235.1). Taxonomy (NCBI): domain Eukaryota; kingdom Metazoa; phylum Chordata; class Mammalia; order Rodentia; family Spalacidae; genus Eospalax; species Eospalax fontanierii. The sequence goes on from CM069526.1 coordinate 74,818,437, forward strand.
GATATGTACATGTGATAGTGGATACTTACTCTGGCTTTATCTATGCCTTAGCAATGTAAGTTGAAAAAGCCTCTAATGCTATAAAAACGTTCAAATCAACAATGTTAATTATGGGGGTTCCATGGGCTCTTAAGACAGACAATGGCCCTGCTTACAAATCACATGTGTTTGAAAAATTTATTAATTCTTGAAAAATACCCCACACTACTGGCATCCCATACAACCCACAGAGACAAGCCATCATGGAGAGAACTAACAGAACACTCAAGGAAACCCTGCACAAAAATATTTTGCAGGAAGCAAAAGGAACTCTAACCTAGCACTGGTTGAGGTTCTGTTCCATTTAAATTTTCTTATCCTTTGATGAACAAGGGATCAGCCCTGACTATAAGCATTGATCATTCTTACCCAAGGACACTCCCATCTCACCAGTGGGAGTGAGATGGAGGGATCCTTTAACCTGCCCATGGCAGCCTCCCACTCCATTGCTGACTAGAGGGTAAGGATATGCATGTGTTTTTCCACAGGGACAGGACAAACCTATATGGATTCTAACGGGGGATCAAACCTGCGACGGATCAGGAGGAGCTGAAAGCTACCTTTTTCTCTTCATGTTCTTCTGCATGTCAACTTTTGGTCGAGCTGATGACCTCTGGGCCCTAGTTCCTGCCCCTCCCACCCTACTGCCAGTCTCCATGACAGCTCCCGCTTTTCCTTCACTATTCACCACCAACCACTCTCTAAACCTCCCATACACCTCCTTCTTTGAGCAGACCAATTTCACCACAGGGTACTTTAATCTTAGCCAGATACTTTGTTTCCACATCGGTGGCAATGATACCCAAACAGGCTGTATTCCAATGTTTAACATTTTGATTGCTGACTATACCAGTAGTTCACAATTAAATAAGACAAAGGGCCTTCAAATCTTCTTACCGGTCCATTCAGACCAATGGTCCTTCTGGAACTACACTTGTGCGCAGCCTCTTATACCATTATGCCCTAATCCTATATCCTACTCCACTGACATATGTCCCTTAATACCATGGGACTATTGCGTTTCAGCTCATCTGCCATATAGGGTACATGGTGACCTAAGAAATGTTACATGCTTATGGACAAGGGCAGTTCAGTACAAGAAATCTCTCTCTCTCACACAATAACCCAAACAACACACTTAATGTAAAAACTAACTTTGACTTTTGGCATTTGTGGACCTTGTGCCTGCACGGACTTGAGATCACTTCTTTCTATCAGAGGTGGCTTCCAGTTTAACTTATCCTCCCCTACAGAAGGAACAGAGGATAAACAACACACCATCACTTCCACCCCTGCTGTGTAAAACCGCCCTGCTTCTTCATTCTCACTAATCCTGACAATTCCTCTTTAAATTGCACATCAGACAACTGTCTTCTTGGCCCTTGTTGGAACGGTTCACTCTATAACAGAGCCCTAATAGTTAGAATACCCTCCTTTATCTGGGTTCCTGTGTCTAATGTTACACATTATCATGCAGTACAACTAATTTAACCTAGTTCTAAAGATAAAACCAAGTGTGGTGTCGGAGTGGTAATAGGCATTATAACAGCCTTTATCTCTGCCATTGTAGGGGCACTGCTATTTCAGCTTCTCTAGTGCAGTCAGGTACCACAGCACAAGTTTTAAATGATGCCTTCCAACAGACTGCTAGGGCTCTTAACACACAGCAATTGCTAAACACACATTTTCATACTACTATTATGAATCTCCAACAACAAATTGACCTCCTAGATGAAGAGCTGCACGCTTTACAATGGATGGTTAAAAGTAACTGTGATCCTAGGTATGCAGCACTATGCTTAACTCTTTTCCCAGTAAGTAATATTACTAAAGCACAAAAAAATCTAAGCAAGTATATACATTGTCATTGGAATAAAAATAATCTCAATTACACACTAGAGCTATCTTATGACATATTACATCTTAATACGACTAAAATAAAGCCTATACAGATTTCTACTACTTTCCTCTCCCAAGTTTGGGATCATATCTGAGGTCTTGTTGACCCGTCTCGACTTGCAGCCTGTATGATTATGGGAATTTGGCTGTTGCTTATTATAATTCTTGCTAGATGTCTCTTTCAGCATATAAGGAACTGCCGCAGAGTTGACAACACCATGCTGCATGTATTAGTGGCTATAACACATCCTGATCATAAAATACCATTGGATGTCATTGAGATCTGGTTGGCTGACTTACAACAAACACCATAGAATTATGTGCTATACAGTCTGTCAATATCATACGCTTAGAGGCCCCAATAAAGATTGGGCTGGTAGCCAGTGACAGGTAAGGTTTTCTGGGGACCGGGCGACCTAAGACAGGATACCAATGACCAGGCAGAGTACCTAAATTGCCACTTCAGAGACAGGTAAGACCCAGCTCCTTCAGGAAGTGTGTAAGACAGGCATATTCCATCATTGGGCCACCCCGAAGAAAGAAATAAAAAGGGTGAGATACAGCGGAAACCACTTTAAGCATGTCAGCCAGAAGAAAAGAAACTTATGCATGCTCAATAGTGCACAAGCAGAAAAAGGGAGCCTAAAACTATGCAAAGTCCATGGGGACAAGTGACAAGAAACCAAGACCAATTGCTTAAAGGCATATCACCACGGGTGAGTGGGGGGCCAAAAGGAGCCTAGCAAATCCTATATAAGCAGCTGCTTCTGCTGCAATAAATTGAGTGTTTGGTGCCCAAACCTCCCAGAGTCTGTGTTGTTGATTCCGCATCCCCTCTCCTCTTGCCCCCACGGAGAGCGAGCCTTGCAGCCCCCAGAAGCACAGGGCAACAGCAACAGTTTAGTGTTGGTGGGATTGTAAATTCTACCCTCTATGGAAAGCAGTGTAGAGAACTCCTAAAAAACTGAAAATGAACCTAATATTTAACCTGTTTTTACCACTGCTTCACTCATCATGTGTTGCAGAGATACTTGTACATCCATGTTTATTGCTGCTGTTATCACAATAGGTAAGGGATAGAAGCAACGTGAGTAACCATCAACTGATGAGTGGATAATGAAAACGTGGTACGTTTCCACAATGAAGTTCTATTAAGTGATAAGGAGAGACAAAATCATGAAAATTGCAGGCAAATGGATGGAACCACCAAATCCTTATATATGATTATGTAGTCTGATGTAACTGCAGGAATCAAGAAGAGGATGGGAAATAAGGAAGCCAAGAGAGAATAATATTAGGAGACAGGTCTTCTTAAGGGAGAAATAGATAACGTGGTAGTATTTAAATGAGAGGGATGGGGGTTGTTACTAAAATTTCTCTTTGAGAGGCAGACCAACTCAACCTGCCTCTCTCCCGCTGCCTTGCAACCCAAAAAAGCCTCCCCAGGCCTTACAACAAACACACAAATTTCTCCACTCACAGTTAAACAGATTCTAGCTAGTTTAATTGGGCTTACTAACAGAGCAATGGGTAAGGGGTTACTTACAGAACAGGGGCGCCCACTCTCTCCTCCACTAGTTACATTAGTAAATCAATTCGGTTGATCTTGCAACTTCCTGGTGAACAGATCCAAATGGCCCATGGGGGAGGGGAGAAAAAGGCCGGCCTCCTGGCGCCCCTAGTTTAAATACTTTTAGCCCCTCCTCTTCTCACATCCAAGGCCAATAGACAGGATGGGTGGGGCATAGGTCTTTCCCAGCTCCTCGTCTTTCTGCTCAAGGTGGTCCTGGGTGATACCACTCTGGGAGGCGTGTTTGTCCACCTTTCCTTCCGAGAATCAATCCACTCTACAGGATTATAAAATGAACTACAGGGATAAAAGGAAAGGAGCTGAAGAAAGGTGGGACTATAAGATACTGGTATTAAGAAGGTAGAAATGGGAAAAATGGGGACACTTTAAATGGGCAAGGCATGGAAGAAGGGTTTGACAGGAAGAGAGAGAGGAGAGACAAGTAATGCCTATCTAGTGTAAAATGCCAGAGGGAAAATTATATTCATCAAACAACTCAACAACAAATTACACATACAGTACCTCCACATAAGTTCATGTTCATAATTAAAAGCTACATAGTAAGAAACAGTGTCAAACAGGAGAAATCCTCCTTTGCGTTTGGGCCAGGACAGTCAAAGAGACTCCCAAAATACATAGACTATTGCCACAACCCTTGATTGCCTCTCAGAACTTGAAATTAAAGGCACTATTCAAGAAGACAGGGCATACTTTGGAGAAAGGATTTAGAGCAATGGAGCTGGAACTGATCTGGAAGCCACTTCAACTGAAGGCTAGCTATCATACCTCTGAAGAGCACAATGCAAGCTGCCAAGGGAGAACATTTATTGATGACCCTACATCAGCTTCATGAACAAATAACCACAATGACTGGCACAGCACACGACACTGGTGCAGTTGGCACTTCTATCTTGGGGCCATCATTGCCTACCTAATTGGACTTAAAATCTATTCAATTAGAGGAAACTCACGTGTGGTGCTGCAGTCATAGCCGAATGCACATGGCTGAAGAAATGATAGATCTTAGAGTAATACCCAAGACTGTAACATCCCTAGACTAATGAAACTTATTAGTAAGGGCAAAAAATATATCTTTATATTTACAGTCAGGTATCCCAGTCACTACTCATCAAAGAAGCCTCTTTAGCACTAGACAAATGCTACTATCTTGTACCATGATGGGTCAGACACAGATATTGTCTATGAATTGCCCACGCCTAAGTTGCAGATCTGCAATACCACATCTATACCCAAGTCTCATGCAACATATAACAAAAAATAAAGAGGGCACCGATAAAGCTTTCAACTCTCATTAATGAAGTTTCCTCATGCAACAGAGGACAAGTACAAAAGGTTACAAATGGTCAAAGAATGGAGATTAGGGTCTTCAGAGTGTGGGTCCCTGGTCAGGATTCCTACATTATGCTTCACTCACCCAGGGCTCAGGGACATTTACAAAGAGGTGGCAGAAATACTGTAAGGACCAGGGAGAAGTGCATGACCATATGGAAATGGAATCTTTACATGCTCCTGGGACACTACTCATATGAACTTACAACAGTGATGTCAGCATGCTCAAGACCCATGCAAACTAAAGCAGACAAAACCCATCTTAGAAATGAAATGATTAGCAGGCCCCAATCTTTGCTGAAAAATATTGGTTTAATATTACTGTTGCAGAGGAAGAGCTAATATTCTTAAAGAGAGGGACTCTGGATATGATGACTAGACCTCAGTGTATGAACTTGCACTGAGAAACATCTGGGGGTTACTAATTTGTCTCAAAATATCTTAATTCAGATGACAGAATATATGAATTGCAGTTGGGGGACTATGGGGATGGGTGCTGGTGGAAAAGATGTTGCAAAGATGATCAAGATTGATTGATATGTCTGTATGAAATACACAAAGATTCAATAAAAATTTAATAGATTAAAATTCAAAGGTATCAAGAATGAGAAAGACCACTGAACTTGGAATTTAGAGGATTTCTAGTTATTACCTCCATGGGACAATGCCTAGAAATAGAGGTGAATTGAAGTTCATTGTATGGAAAACTTTGGTGATGGATTCTAACCAAGAGAAAAAGCATTAATCTGGAAATCAAGATTCAAGAAATCATACACATGAGAATATTGCAGATTTACTAGACTTGTAGCCCCGGTCATTACCTAGAAACTTTTCCAAAGAAGACTCAGTGAATGGGCCTTTCAGATAGTAGAATAGCCTTCCTTTGGATGCCAGAGATGAAAAATATGCCAAGAACAGCGCTGAGGATCTGTCAGCGTTGTTGAAAACTGTATAGCAATGATGCAGGGAAAAGGAGTCAAGTCCTAAAGACAAGAGAGTTTGAAATACATTGCACACTTTGTATAACCAAGAGCTATGTCATCTAGGAAAATAACTTCTGGAAAAGGATTAGTACTAGCCTCTGATTACATGTAAGCGAAGAAATAACCAAAGTGTCACTCTACAGGTGATTACAAAACTAATCAAATCTGTAAAATGGAATAAAATGAATGATCCAGTCAAACTTTTATCTGTAAAATGGCACCAATCAAATACTTTACTGTAAGCGTTTGAACAAAAATTAATCCTGGCAAATAAAATGTACTTTATTTGACTTGATTTATTACAAATTCTATAATACTATTTAATTTCTTTTTAAATTATTTTAATGATATTTATTAATTTATTTTTATTATTGTGTGCATGTGTGAGAGTGTGCCCAATGATAGAGGAGGAAGTTAAAGGCCATGTGACAGCATGCCAAGATTGGGTCTATCCTTCCACCTTGGGTGTCACGGAGTTCAAATGCAGGTTGTCAGGAATTGCAGCAAGTGCCTTTATACGTTCAGTCATTTTGAGAGCACCACAATATTTGAGAGCACCAAATTCTTTTGGTTGAAAGCAGAAAAAAGACTGCCTGGATATGTAGAATAGGTTATAAGAGGCACAGATAAAAGGAGTGTGGCTGTTGACTGTGGGGTGTGTGTGTTTGTGTGTGTGCACTTGTATACCTGGGTTTGTGAAAGTTCACTCAAACAAATAATTTCCCTTTAATGACATTTGCATGCAACAAAACTGTAAAAGCATCAAGAAGCTGTGTGGAATAATAGGAATCAATTTATACTTCAATGTTTGACAAGAACATGGTAAATGGACATAAAAAATGCAAAAACAGTGAATTATACACTGCACATTCAGAACGTTGTACATAGCAAAAGGAAACTGAAAAGAGAACTGGGCTGTCATTTGTTCTTTCTAAAAGAGATTGAAGACATACAGTTTTCTGCATCTTGTATTTACTCCCCTCCCGCCCCCAGTAGCTTCGAGGTAAAATATGTAAGTGCTATTTGTTTTCTAGTAATATTTCCCCCAGAAGCAGAATGATAAGTTGTAGAATAGATGTGTTTTAATTATTTATTGCAAATGTAAACTGCTTCAAGCAATGTAAAACCATAAATAAAAGTGGCTAATTTTGGAAGCATGTAGGAATAGGGAGTTGGGTAATTTGAGGTTTCCGTCAACCAAACTAGCAACATGGGAGTGTTTCAGAGACTCTTCAATGTTATGTCCCAGGTTTACCCTGGAGGAAGCCAATCTTGATGGAAAATTCTGCCTGGCTTGTTGGTGAAGAATGCATATATGCATAATTTCAAGATGCAATTTTAATGATGATTTTCATGCAATATTTACAACTTAACTAAAATTAGTTTTGTTTAAGTTAGTAAAATAAAACTTTTCTCTCTCTCTTTCTCTCTCTCTCTCTCTCTCTCTCTCTCTCTCTCTCTCACACACACACACACACACGAACACAAACACACAATCACATTATGCTTCAAAAGATAACATCAGACTGAGTCTTCTTACCTGAGTCTTTACACTATTCTGGTTATAGCGTATGTGACCTTGTACCTAGCTCTATTGCTTTTTTAATCCACAGCAGCATCCACAAGCTAGTGTAATATTCAGTGTTTGTAAACCCCTCTCCACCATGCACACGGGACCACCACTCTCACTGCTGTTTATCATTCCTATAGATTGGAAATGATTTAGTTTTACTGATAATTAATTATGACATATTCCAAGAGCCACAGATCCGGCTTCCATATCATATATTCATACAGTGAAATCCTGTCTAGGAGCTATTTTTTCTTTATGAATCAGTTAAGAGGGTTATAACTTATTAATAAGTATTAAATATAATAACCTAATTTGGGGGAGTCTGTCAAAGATTGATTGATCAGTAGTAGTGATTATCCATAACGAGAAGTAGTATTTTTGGCCTGTATAGCACACAATACTTAAATGTTTTCCTGTATTAATAAGGGTGAACTAGAACAAAATTTCTTAAAATTTTTCCACTTATGATACTTTTAGCCAAGAGATTTTGATATAATGCAGTGATACAAGTAAACAAATAAGTTTACAAATAAGTTTATAAATAATTTAATGATTATAAGTAATAAATACATTTATTTTAAAACAATTGTTTAATGTACATATACTTTACTCTCTTTGTATATGTGAAAGTAATTTTTCATGAAAAATGGACATTCCTGCTTATTTTTATATAAAAATTAAATAATGGTCGAATGTTTTATGCTTCATGAATAAAGGGTCTTCAGTGATTTCAGAGTTGAGATTTTGATTTTATAAATATCAATGCTGGAAATACTATTTTGTATAAATCCACAGTCCAAAAAGGAAGAAGTATGTTTATGGAGATTTCATAAAATATTGTTAAATTGTGTTCTATGCAAAAATTAATTTTCTGATATTTCTTAAGGTATCAACTTAAAGAGCAATTTTAAAACCAAATATTCTAAAACATATAATGAAGAGATTTATTTATTTGACATTTAGATGCTGAGGAATGATTATATAAAAATATTAATAAAAGCTTTTGTTTTCAGAGCTATTGAAATAATCTTGTTGTTAAAGGCTTGTTGTACAAGAACTTCAATGCAATCCCTAGAACCCACCCAGGTAAAACAAAAAAGAAAACAGGACATGACATCAAGGACTTGTGATTACAGTTCAGGGGATGTGGAGACATACACTTGGGGCTCTCTGTCCAAACAGCAAAGCTTACTCATTAAGTTTCTGGCCAATTTGAGAACCTGACATAGTACAAAAGGTGATCGGCTTGAGAAATAACACCCAAAAGTGACCTCTTTCCTCCTCATATATATGGAATGGACAGAAACTTGAATGAATACACACCCAGCTCACACACACACTCATACACAACACAGATAACTTTGCTAGTAAACCTTGTCAGTATAGGTGCTAATGACAGAAGCCCTGGTAGTTTGTTCAAATGTCAATGAAACACTTAGAAAATTTCTCTAAAATTATATATCTGGTAAATGTTTCCATTTTGAGGACTCATTAATGCCGAGGCCATTGTTTTCAACCATCACACTGCTGTGTACTTGTTGATCTTGTGCTTTTGTTTTGAAGCAGGGTTTCATGTCAAATAGGCTGGCCTCAAATTCACTATCTTGGTGAGGATGGCCTTGAATTTTTCATCCACCTGTCTCTATCTCCCATGGATGGGTTCAGCTGTATCTAATGGTTAGAAGTTTACTTAAAAGATTATTTAGCAAAAATATTTGGAAACATTACTAATTCTTTAGTGAGTTGGACTTACACAACTGAGAGATAAATTATGGCTCTTAATGTGTACATCCCTTGATAGCATGAACTATTCATTTAATTATCTCAAGTGATGGCACCTTCATAATAAACTGCTGCAATCATTTTTATTTATTTTTCAATGCAATGATAGTAAGTACTAACATTATAGAATATATGAGATGTGTTATCTATTTTGTGAAATGAATTTTTCATTTATTTTTCCTTCGTTTTCAAAACATTTTATCATATTTATATGTTTAAAATGGCATATAATTTTTTTTTGTCAAAACAGGCTATAACCTTTTCTCCTGAGGACAAAATTAAATAGTGATTTTAATATTAAATGGAAATGATGTTTTTGTCTTCTAGCTTTATTATACATTACCTACATTGGTTGGTTTAGAGCTTTTGTCTTATATGAGACAAGGTATTCCTATAGTGCCAGCTGGCATGGAACACACTATGGTGACCTGGCTGAGTTCCATCTCATAGAGATATGCCTGTCTGTACCTCCTCACTGCTGGGATTAATGGTATGCACCACCATTCACAGGTTATTTTTGTTTATTTCCTAATATAAATATCATTTTTCATTTTCAGTTGAACATACACACATAACACCCAAATTAAATAAGGATTTTATTAAAAACTATAAAGTTAGAAATGACATTGTTGCAGAATGGGAAAACTAGTTTGTATTTACTAGGCTCCTTTTTAGCAAACATTGTAGAAATAAGTGAAAATAGTTCAAAATTTTCTGTCTCATAATTGTAACGTATATTATAGGTATTTAATATGATAATTCTAAAAAATAATTACCCTTAAAGATCTTGTTTCTATTGTTATTAGTTTTAGTTATGTGACTCTAATCTTAACTTACTGTGTACTATTTCAAGACGTGTGCAAGCTTTATCATTGCCTTAAGCAATATGTTCAAAATACATGAAAAAATATTATCAGCATTCTGCCCATATTATCATCAAGTGAATATATTTAAATCTGTGTCTGTGAACTGTTTAATTAGATTTGAAGAGTTCTCAGGAAACCGTCATCAATAGAATTGATAATGCCAAACTTGTAAATTATATTTTTTTAAAAGTGCTAAACCTGAGATTTTTGTGTTTTATGGAAAGAAAATGTTGTATTAAAAATAATCATACATACCTTTAAGCAGAGGGTGTGTGACTGAGTGAGTGACAGGTTTGCCAAGGGATCGAATGTCTGTCATGTCCCATTGTTTCTTACTGACTTTTCAAGCTATGGCCGCCATAACAGCAGTACAAGCTGAAGTCATACTTGTTATGTTTCATAACCTGAGAAAGTAATGTTTGTCTCCTGCTCTAAGTATTTGAAGATGTATTTCAGGAGTTGAGTCTCTTTTCATCCATCTTGAAAGCACACATCCAGCACTATAAATTGTTTTGGGCTTCTGTTTAAATAGGATGGAGATGAGTGAGACTTATTTTTTCCTTTTCTGACATGCTTCAATGAGAAAACATAACTAAGTCACCATCCCCCAAATGGAATACTCATACTATTGCTCGATGAGTTTGGAAAAATAAAAACACAAATCAAAACCTTCTAACGGCACATCTGTTCTTATTTACAAGAATTAGATGATACAGGTTGCGCTCAGAATCAGAGGTAAGCATTACATTTAATCTGTCATGCCTTCAGGTTTTTATGTAGTTCAAACATTTTAAAAGGTTTGGCTTGACAAAACTACCTCATTACATTTCTTCAGGTAACACTGTCATCTCTGTCCAGTATCTCACTAATAACATTTCCAGTTCACTAGGAGCAGACATTGTTCATTGCATTTTATTTGATCTCAAGCTATTTAATAGTAGAAGCTGTTGTGTGCACACCATTCCTTTAGGTCTTAAAACCATTTGGGTTAAAGGAACATCCAATTAGGTTATATCTTTAAGCAAGTTGAAAGTGCTGTTTTTATGTATAGAAATTTACCACTGAACTACACTGAAATGAAGTTAAGGTTGTGAACACACTGACAAAAGACAAGAAATCCAAAGTTAAGGATGACATTTTGTCCTCCTTAGAACTGATCTGAAAATGAATGATGCTGTGTAGGAGAAACTGACAGAGTCTGGGCACTTTATATTTGTAAATGTCCTTATCACTATGCTATATACAAGGTGATATTATTTATCATTTGTTTTTAATTATTATATATAAAAATACATTCGCTTTGTATGCATGTGTGGGTTTGTATGTACCATGGCATATTGTGGAAGTCCGGGACAACCTATTGAGATCTTTTCTCTCTCTTCATCATTTGGGTCAAGATTTCAGGCTTGTCAGCAGGTGCCTTATCCACTGAGCTACCTCACAATCTCAAATAAGAGTTTCAAAAACTTCTTGTGGAAACCATATAGTTTCACTTGAACCCCAAATAAGTATATGATGTATATGAAAAATGTAATGTTTGGGGCTGGAGAGATAGTTCAGTGGTTAAGAGCACTGGCTGCTCTTGCAGCAGACCTGGGTCAATTCCTGGCATCCATATGGTGGCTAACAACTGCTTGAAAATCCAATTCTAGGAGATCCAACGCCCTCTTTTAACCTCCGTGGGTACTGCACCACATGGGTACACTTGCATGCAGGCAGTACACTCATACACATAAAATAAAAATAAATAAATAAAGTAAAAAAGAAAAAAAATGGGATGTTTGTTTTTCCCAAAGAATATATGAAAAATGTAAAAATTGTCTCATTTTACTTATAATTCAGCAAGAAATGTAGCTGCCAAGCAATGCTGGGCTTGCTGACTGAAACATCAAGGCACTCTCTGTATATTGCCATACTGTTACTCTCAGTAAGTGTGTTCATGTATTAGTACTCTGAGCACACTTCCCCACCCCACCCCACACCTCCTAGTGAATAGAAAGTGGAAAAATTTACAAAGATCAGAAGTATGTGTCGGCTAGATGAATTACTGGTTTCTTTGTTCCACACAAGTTTACTCAAACTAATTTGAACATTACAAGAGATTTAATTGGCTGATATAAACATAAAGCCCAGCGTTCTTGTTCTCGTGAATGTCTTCATTTTTGGTTAAGTGTGTTGTACTTATTTGTTTTGTGATAGTTTTTTAATCCACAGCGGCATCCACAAGCTAGTGTAATATCCAGTGTTTGTAAACCCTCTCCACCATGCACACGGGACCACCACTCTCACTGATGTCCATCATTCCTATAGATTGGAAATGATTTAGTTTTACTGATAATTAATTATGACATATTCAAAGAGCCACAGATCCGGCTTCCATATCATATACTCATACAGCAAAATCCTGTCTAGGAACTATTTTTTCTTTATGACTCAATTAAGAGGGTTATCACTTATTAATAAATATTAAATATAATAACCTAATTTTAGGGAGTCTATCAAAGATTGATTCATCTGTAGTAGTAATTATCCATAACGAGAGCTAGTATTTTTGGCCTGTATAGCACACAATACTTAAATGTTTTCCTGTATTAATAAAGGTCGACTGGAGCAAAATTTCTTAAAATTTTTCCACTTATGATACTTTTGGCCAAGAGATTTTGATATAGCAGATACAAGTATACTGAATAAGTTGACTCAATGTCAATGGTAGTTTCAGGGAGTCTTTTACTCATTGTCTCCCAACATAAATTCCGTGATTTCAGTAATTCCTATAGGCAAGGCTGGCTCCAAGAATGACTGTGGAAAGATGGATGGACATACTTCTTGGACTTGACAAGTTATATCTTTTCCCTTTCCTTGGTGATTATCAGTCTCATCAAAGTACAAAGAGGTTACTACTGATACAGGAGTGATAATATTTGAACTGTAATGATACATTAAAATCTTCTAAATTAAAGTATATAACTATTCTATGATTGGAATGCAGAATTATGAGTGTTTAACGTAAGGTATAAGGAATGGAAGGAATAATTCAGTATCATCATCTACCAAATTAGCATCTCATAAGTTTCAACAAGTCAGTGGAGAAAAGGTAAATAATTACGTGTTCTGAAATAAAAAAAAACGTATCCATGTTCTATATAGGTATTAACTAACTTTTAAAAGTTAAATCCAAATAACTCAATTAAAATTTGGAGTAAGGAATTGAACAAGGAGTTCTCAAATGATGACATGTAAATTATTGAGAAATTAATTTAAAAAAAAACTATTATTGTTGGTTGGTCATCAGGGCAACAGAAGAATTAAAATCACTTTGAGATTTCATTTTAACCCAGTCTGAATGGCTAATAACCAAAAATGAAACAACAACAAATGGTAGCAAGGAAGTAGGAAAGGGGAATTGTTATTCACTGCTCGTGGGAGTGTGAACTGGTGCAGTCAGTGCAGAAGTCAGTGTGGAGATTCCTAGAAACAGAACGATCAAATGATCCAGCCATTCAGCTTGTGGGAATGTGAACTGTTGCAGTCAGTGCGGACGTCAGTGTGGAGAGTCCCAGAAATAGATCGATCAAAGATCCAGCCATACAGCTCCTGGGCATATACCCAGAGGACTCTGTATCCTGTTATAGAGATTCCTGTTGATCAGTGTTAATTGCTGCACCATTCACAATAAGAAGAAAATGAAAACAACCTAGATGTTCATCAGCTGGTGAACAGATAATTAAAGCACGATATATTTACAAAATTGAATGTTATTCAGCTGTTTAGAAAAAAGAAATTATGAAATTTTCAGGTAAATAGATGGAACTGTATGCAATCATTTTGAGCAAAGTAGCGCAGACCCAGACAGATAGATAAGCTATGTTAACTGTCATAAATGAATGATTGCTTTAGAATCCCTGGATATTTATCTATTTGGAAAAATCCATAGATATCAGGAAAGTATTAAGTGACTACGTGGGGTTCTTCATGTGAATCAAGAGAGAATGTAGTGATATAAAATGGGCAAGGAGAATCATGGAGTAGGAAGGATTAAACAGGATGAGGGATGAGAGAACAGGGCATAGGAGATAGTATAGGGAGACATAACTAACAACAAAACCCTTTAAAAAGACATATGGAAATCTACTAGAGAAGAGCCTAACAGAATATACATATACAATAAAAAACATTGAAATTACCTTTCAACTGGGAACCATTGGCCCTATTAGATACCATAGACTAAGAATGCAAAAGCCCAATGTCAGGAATGGACTCTCTCTTAGAATATTTTATTATTTTTATTTTATGTGTATGAATGTATTTCCTGCATGTATGTAGGTGTACCTGTGTTTTGAAATGCCTGTGGAGGTCATAAGATGGTAGCAGATTCCTCTGGAACTGGAGTTATGGATGGTTGTTAACCAACATGTGGGTGCTGGGAATCAAACCAGGATCCTCTGTAAAATCAGCCAGTCAGCCAGGGCTCTGAACTGCTGAGCCATCTCTCCAACCCCATGTACTCCCTTTTTCAAAGCTGTTGACCAAGGATGCCCTCAAACAATAATGGTCATTGCCTGAACTCTTGGTTACCTACCATGATTTGACCTTCTTTTTGAAGGTACTACATGTATTAGTCGTAGAACAAAGGAGAAATAATGTTGGTGCTGACTTTAGAACCTCATATCAACTGACTATCATTCAAAATGATGAAAGGTACTGCTAGAAGAAAAAAAAGTCTCAACCTGGACCAGTTGTCAGTCCTGAAAAATGACATATCCTGCCAAGATATGTCCATTGGTTCAATAGTTGCACAGATATTATGGGAGTAACTAATCACTTTTTGGTTTGATTTAAGGTGTTCTTCACAGGATAGAGTCCATGCACGATAGTGATATTAGGCCTAGGAATCTGTGACTAGATAGATCACAATCCATAGGGAAGAGTCTATTAATATAATTCTGCCAAATGAACATCATATTCAATGGACTTCTAATGACTCATTGTTATCCCCATAGATTAATGTATCTCTTAATTCTCACTAGAGAAGCTTCCCCATGCAGAAAAGGTTCATAACTGACCAACATATAGAGAATAAGAGACACCAGAGTGTTTATCCATAAATAGGATGTCAGTATCAAACTTTTACCTCCCAGGCTCAAGGATCATTGCAGAAGTGGGGGCAGAAATACTATGAGTCTGAGGTGTCTTATGAATACAAGGAAGCAGATTTTTCCAAACACCTGGTCAATTACTTTTATAAACTTATAGTAATAGTGATAGCATGCAAAAGTCTCACACAAGCTCAAATCACACAAAATTCCAGCATAGACACGGGTAAGTAGGTAAGAAAGCCCAAACCTAGTTGGCAAACTATTGGCAACCAAAGGTTACTAGGTGGGAGATAGTCAGCCCTCTTTAAATTTGTGACTCTGGGCAAGACAAACAGGCTCCACTGGATGCAACAAACCAAAGGGCACTCTTGGACACAAATCTGACCCAATAGACTCTCTCTCGCTCTCTCATATATATATATATATATATATATATATATATATATATATATATATATACATAATGTTAAAATTATATTAAATATTAAATAAATTCATGAATTATTTCATGAAATAGAGTGTAGTGTATAGTAAGGGAAAGCACAGATAGGGGAGGGGTCTAAATAGGATTAAATATACTGAATGAAATTCTCAAAATTCATTAAAAAGTTTTTGAAAGTAGATGAAATGTAAAAGAAAGTGAAGGCTGATTTTCTAGGGATGACATTAGGACAATTTTTAAGTATCTTATAAAAGGAGTTACAGCCCCTGAAAACACTCTGGGAGTTCTTAGTCAAGAATATTATTGTAACTCTGTGATAGTTTAAAATACTCTTGGTATTTTCCCAGGAGTTATATAGCTGAGTCATATGACTGTCTGTTTTTATTATTTTTCTTGAGAATGCTCCAAACAAATTTCCATGATGAGTATACTGTTTTTCACAATAACCATACATAATGGTTCCTTTGTCTGTACATCTTTGCAGCATTTGCTGTCAGGTACCTTTTTGACAGCAATTTTGACTGTGATGAGGTTGTAGTTCAGAGCATTTTTAATTAGTGTTTCTCTGGTTTCTAGAGATGCTGAACATTTTTCCAAATAATTACTGGTCCATTTGTAATTATTGCTTAGGGAACTGTTATATTTATTAGCTCATTTCACCTTTGTTGATTGTCACTTTGGGATTATTTATTTGTGCGTGTTTAACTTTTGGACATCATTTTTATTGTTACTCTATTCATAATAGTAAGGGAATCAAACCAGCCTAGAAGTCTATCAGGAGATGAATGAATAATGAAAATATCTTACATATACACAATGGGTTTTATACAGTTGTAAAGAAAAATGAAATTTACAGAAAAATGCACAGATTTGTAATGTATTATAATAATCTAGGAGGTAGCATAATCTCAGAAAGAAAAAAGCTTCATCTTCTCTCCTATCTGTGTTTTAGCTTATAATATATACATGTACGTATGTAATGGGGTATACATGTGTGTAATGCCTAAAAACTAGAAAAATGCCCAAGGGAGTTTAAAAAAGTGTTGGGAGAAGTGGAAGAGGCCAAAAGTCACATATAACACAACGAGGTAAGGAGGTGGAGGCAGAATGCATGGGGACTCAGAGGGATGGGGGAGTCAGAGAATCACTAACACACATGTTGTTTGAAAATGCCATAAGCGCTTCTAATACTTTGCATGATAATTTTAAAAATGAATACTTTTAAAGAAGACTCTAGTGTAGATGTTATCTAAAGAAAAGGAAACTGCATTTAGAGAGAGGACCCACTTGAATTATGGGTGATCAAACACCTTGGCATCCACAAGCTCAGGATACCAGAAAATGATACTTTCCTGAATGAAATGTGTGCACATTTCTGTATCAGATTCCTTAGGAAGAAACTACTGAGATGCGCAGGAAGAGGGTCTTTGTGACACAGCTTTCTTCAAACACAGCATCATTTAGGTAGCTCATGACACTTTTAGTTTTGTCAAGAATATTAGCTGCAAACAAGACTCTAAAATGAAGATTTTAGCTATCTAGACTCTTTGATGAAGCACACATGATTAATGTGAGGTTAGATAAGAATCTCTGTGGCCCTAACCAAAACACCCACACAACTACCTTTCTATATTTGATCCACCAATGTGTTAACATCAACTGGAACATTGCCTTTTCCAGTCAGAACCCAAGTTTTTCATTTCTCTAAATATCTTTTATTATTATTTTTCTGCTTTTCAAGTTGAGACCTTGAAATATTTGACCATTTTTTTCATATATTCTAAATATAGACACTTTGGCATTTGGGGAAATGCATGTAACCTTCATTGTTAGGTTTCTTAATGTATCTGTGGCTTCTTAAATTGGTCTTTGTTAATATTGGATACCTGGTAATAGATAGATGTATTATCAAGGTTCTCCATAGAGACTGTGTATGTAGATATATGATTCATTTCATTACAGCAGATGAGTCTCATAAAAGAACATCTTTATGTGCTGCAGTCTCTAGGATGAGAAAAGTGGCTGAGTTCAAGTCCATAAATCTCAGAATGAGAGGAACTAATGATTCAGCTCTCTTTGAGACCAAAACCTAGAACACCAAGTCTAAGAACCTGGTATGAGTCCTGGAGGCCTAAGCAAGCATGAAATGTCTGAGATTCTGCTCTCCAGGGGAGTAGAAGAGCTAGCCAAGCTCTGGGTGAAAAGCCTTGTTTGCTATATGTACTTGTTTTAGCTACAATTCAAAGCCCATGGAATCCTGTCCACTCACACAGAGGTAGAACTCTCTACTACTTCTCACACTCACGTGCTAATCGTTTTAGAAACATCCCCGTAGAGGTGCTCTTTAAGTCAGACAAGTTGAAAAATGAAGCTAATCATCACACAGCAGAGCTCATCATCCCTGTGCTGCACTCTAGTTAACCAAACCATCTAGGAAACACTTTACCTACTAAATCATTGTATACTTTCATTACACATCTTGAGTTTGTACAGATATGTGTGTGTACTTACATGTAAGAAAGGGTATATGTGCTATTTGTTTTAAGTTTTGCTCTATTTCTGTGCTAATAAACATGGTGAAGAGGTAGCACAGTATGTGTAGTGGTACAAGCCTTCAAATCGCGTCACTTAGGAGACTAAGAGGAGTGAGATTCCCACCAGTCTAGATGCCTTCTCCATATGCCAGCTCAAACAAGAATGAATCACAGCATAGATATGGGGAAGTGGATAAGAAAACCCAACCTAACCTAAGGGGATTTTGTTAATTGATAGTTGCTGGGAGGGGGAAAGACAGTGGCTTACAGGGTTCGGACTCTTGGTAGGCTCAGTGGATGGACCAACACTGAAAGACTGGGACACAAATCAGACTCTATAATTTGTGTCATATGTATACATACAACATGTATATATATATATATATACAATATGTACATATATATGACAGTGCATTAACTGGGCAAGGGTCTGCTGGGGAAAGGTGTGTATAGGGGAGATATGTAAACACCATCAAACTGTTTTGCATGAAAATTGCAAAGATCTAATAAAAATGAAATTAAAAAGCAAGCAAATAAAATAAAAACAAGAACGAAGATAGATAGGAAAGAACACATGTGCCATGAAAATCTATTAAGGGATACAATAAATAGAAAATGTGTGTCTCTATCTCTGCATCCTCTGTGTGTTCATATCCCCTCTTATAATGACACTAGTAATTGGATTAGGAACAACCTACAGCATCTCAGCATCTTTTCATCAGTATAGCATTGAGTTCACTTCATATCCTAGGGCACACTCATTTTTCTTCTTTAAAATTGACATCAATTTATAGATCTACCTTTTTAATTGAAAAATTTCATTTATCTTTCTGGGATGCTTTAAAACACTAATCAATTTTTTTTCACTGAGATTGAATTAACTTCATGGTATTTCATAATTACTTGTAAATTAATTACTTTTCTGTTGCTATGATAAAACACCATGACCAAGGCAACTTATAGAAGGAAGAGTTTATTTGGCTTACAGTTCCAGAGGGTTAGATTCAACAAAGGAAGGGGAGGAATGGTGGCAAGAGGTATCTGGAGAGAAGTCAAGCAATGACATCTTAAGCAGACACAGGAAACACAGTGAGACTTGAAAATCCAGCAAATCTTAAGAACTCTCAAAACCTGGCTGTAGTGACATGCTTCCTCCAGCATGATCACACATCATAAAGGTGCCATGACCCTTCTGAAACAACATCACAAACTTGAGATCAAATGTCCAAAGACTGGAAACTATGAGGGACATTCTCATATCCACACTTGGCATAGGCATCTTATTCCATCAAAGTGTCTCTATTGTAAGTATTTCTATCCTAGGTAGCAAAACTTTGTCTTTTATGAGAAAATTTGATTCTCAGATGTATTGTGAAGTGTGTGGATTTATCACATACTTTGCGCTACTTTGTGGGGTGTGACTAAGTTTAGGAAAGGGGGTGATAGTGGGATTATTTTGATGCTGTCATCTTCAGCAAGACACACATCATTTGCCTGAGTACTGCCCATCTGCCCATCCCTCTTGTTCATGTTGACTGGAGATGATGGTGACTGGAGTGACTATAGATGATAAGGATGAAGCAGTCAAGCTCTGTTACACCACCATAAATCAGTCAGAAGCTCTTCCAGGATTAAAATGAATTTCTCTATAAGTTATAGAAATTTAGGGGTTCTGTGGTATTTCAATTTAGCCTTGACATTCTCAGAATTTATTCATAAGTCCTAATTCATCATGACTTTTATAAATGCAATGTTGCTTTAGTTGGCTAGTAAGTTAAGTGGACTTTCATATTTGTGTTGATAGAGACATTATGACTAAAATGTTCATTTAGATTTTGTCAGGAGAGTTAATAATGGGCATACCATTACTTCTGCTGTTCTCTGTAGTCACCCAAACCAAACCTAGTATAGAATGGGAGAAGACAGTTCAAGGGTCTGAATATTGAGATGTGGATGGAGATCACAGATGATAGCACCTATCAGTCTAGCAACCACAGTTATTAAGCATAATTTGCACCAAATACAATGACAAGTGGGCGTGGTTCATAGGATCAGCATAAAGCAAGCTTGATTTCATCTAATAATACTTAGTTGCAACTGACATATTGGGATTTATTATATCATTGGGATTTTTATAAGCTTATTGCACAGGTCACACTTCTTATCGAAACCAACAGACAACTAAATTTAAAATTGCATCATTATACAATTCACCAGTAATAAATTCCCATTATCCTGACACTTGAGGGCAATGTTATAATGGAACTCATTTTTATAAGTAGTAACTTCATAATCTCGGTCTCAAGTGAAGCATAAATGGGAATGAAGTGCTCATTTGGACTAATAGTCAGTGAGGTTATTTCAATTAGAGTCACCCAGCTACTAGTCAGCTGACTGAAGCATTGCAAGAGTTCCGTTAAACTACTCACCTGGTCTTGCCAGACTCAGCAGGCAACACCTAATGTGATTATCTCCTAACGTATTCTAGTACTTTGGAACTCTGTAAAACAATTTTAATAGAACGTAGAAATACCACGTCTATAAAATGGACTGACATAAAGTTAATTATTTAATGCATTTCATTAAGAAAAAAAAAGTGTTTGCTTTTCTCACTGCAAACAATCCCCTTGTTAATCTGGGAACTATCACCTGAGAATGCAACTGAAGTCAATAAAATCAAATAAAGTGATGACAGATACTGATGAGAACCCAACAAATTCTACTCCAAAATATATTCCCCTATTAGAGCTGCTGTAAACCATGCTTGGGTTTAGTCATCTTGGCAGAAAATTTAAAAGGAAAAGACACATTTGCAGCAGGGTAATTAGAGGAAAATCACAGCAGCCATCACTTGTAGTGTAGGTGTCACTGCCGTGTTAGCATCTATTTTCAGTTATTTATGCCTTTACTGTTATTTATTTATTTTTCCTATCTTCCTCTCCATGAGAATTTGCATGCAAAGTAGGATTCAGAGCACCTCTTTCACAGACTCCTAGAAAGTTGCCATTAGAGCACAATTAACTTAATCTTGCTAATTTCCTTGTAGGTTTGTTTAGCTTACAGGCATCTCCAGCCTTTTGACATTGTGAAACCATGGTGTCAAGTACACGCAGTTCATGCTCCAGAACCATACAGGTAAGATACAAAGGAAAAAGAAAGCTTTCATAATATTGTACTTAAGTTTAGTGTTCTATGTTCGTTCACATTCATAGTTACCCTTGACTGTATACAGCCCAAGGCTATAGGTTACACCTACAATAACAAACTGTTCTTGTAGAGTTTGATTTCTACACTAAGCTTTCTAGAGGCAGAACTTATTGTGCCCTAAGAGAATTCCTTTCTATAAGTCATCTTTAAGCCATCTTTCTAAGTTAGGGAATTCTTTATCTTTATCAGCCCACTTATCTATTGAAAATTGTTGCAGGTTGACATCAATTCTATAGTACAGTCCTCACTGCTGTTTGTACAGGATTACCTTTGGTATAATCACAGGCACTTTTGCATTCTTATTGGTGAGTGGAGTCACCTATTGAGGAATTACTTGTTCATGCTCAGGGACTACCACTGATTTTTCTTAAATGGACCTGCTTCTACAACATCAAGAAGCTGTAGTGAATTTCCTTGAGACATTGGTCTTGCTGCCCCCTGACACAGAAGGGTAACCCCAGGCAAAAGACTTCAGAAATACTTCCCAGTGATAAAGTTGCTGGTAGTGACATGGGTGAATAGATGAAGGAATTGAGTTTGAATAACAGTATCAAACTAGAACCTGCAGAAGCTGATCAAAGCAATATCACTATGGCTCACTTAGTGTTAAGAAAGAATCCTATTAAGAGGCTGACACATCCAAACTGTCACATTGAGGGATGGGAGAATAAGTGGATCCTTCAATTCAAGAAAGTCAAATGATATGCATGCAAATAGAATCCTCTCAAGCATTTAGTGAACATCATGATTATGATATTTATGGAACACTTTTCTAACATTTTGGGCCCATTTAATTTTATCTATGTTGTCTTTCTGATTTTCCCTGGTCATTTAGAGTTACTGCTATTTCTTTTTGTTCATTTGCTTGTGTTTATTTTTGAGACAGGATCTCCCTGTAGCCACAGCTGATTTGTAACTTGCTATTTAGACCAGCCTCAATTCTTAAAGACACACCTGACTCTGAATCCTGAGAGTCAGGATTAAAGATATATGCCACCATGCCCAACAGGTTTTCCTCACTTCTTAATGGGTTTCCAGAATTATTCTTCTCTCCCCCTCTCTCTCCTTGGAATCCTTGGAATATAGCTTATCTTATGTTGCTTCAAGTCACACAAAGAATATTTCTGTTCTATTGTCTTTGCTCATCCTTGAGAACCATCCTTGAGTGCCAAGATATACACTTGGGAATTGAGGTAGCAATGTCTGCTGAATTCATTCAAATTCCATGCAACAGGGTTTCTTGGTTGTTTAGGATCTGTCTTGACAAGATTTTGAGCACAGAGTATATAGTCTAAGCCAGTGATGGTCTCAAATGCTTACTAAATGCTGGTAGAGCTACACTGACAACAGCAGTAATCACAAATAAGACACACTATGATGATTTTGATATTCTAAAAGGCTGTTTGCATCTATATTAGTATTTTAAAATACATTTTCAATAAATATTATGCAGATTTTATGGCAATAATTTCCATGGGTACAACTTTTATAGCTTAATAAAGTTAATGTGGGGCTAGAGAAATGGTTCAGTGGTTAAGAACCCTGGTTGCTCTTGCAGAGGACAATGGTCTGATTCCCAGTACCCACGTGGCAGCTAACAACTATCTGTAAGTCCATTTCCCCGGGAATTCAGTGTCTTGCTCTGACCTTTGCAGTATTTGCATTGCATGACATAGGTGTACTGCATGCAGACAGTATATTCCTCATATACATAAAATAAAAATAATAAGATATTTTAAAAGAAAGTTAATGAAATGATTTCATCAGATATCCTAGAGTTTGAGCATAATGAGTAAAACCTAATTTATTTTGCTTGCTCTGTTTGATCTTTTACAATTTGTTGCTTTGTTTGAAAATTTAAATGTCAGTGGGGTAGAAGAGACAAACGTGAGTAGGAGCTAAGAAAATTCAGGAATTTCATTAATCAACCTCAGTACAGTGAAGGTAATTCTTTCAATGAGCACTGTAAAACTTTCTGAGAATATAATAGTGATATGAGGCTCTGAGGTACGAGGTTAGCACTATCTTTAGGAAGGCAATTCACTGAAGGAAAATTCACTTGATAAACACCAAGTACTGACTGTCAATTGCAAATGATTATGTAGTATTAAAAGGAAAAAATAAAGATTGTGTTTTAAAAGTATATCATGTTGGCACCACTTCCAGAAACATGGAATGGACAGGTTTTGTCCATTCTTTCCTGCTATGCACAGAAAAAACACAGCATGTCACATGGAAAGCAACCTTAATAAGACTGAAATGTAGAGAGAAGCAGAATGACTAAGATCTTAGAACCTGAGGAATAACAGAGTAGTAAATTTCCTGGCTTTCCTTTTTGATTCTTCTTACCACAAACTTGAAGTCAGAAACACAGAATGCCAAGTATAGCCCAAAGGCCCTCAAACAGAACTATAGTTCCTCCCTTTTTTTGATATCTGAACACAAATTAGAGTAACCTGGCAAGAGGCAACCTGAACTGAAGAATTTCCTCCATCAGCGAGGCTGGTGGCTATGTCCACGAGACATGTTCATAATTGCTACTTGATATAGTAGGGTCCAGCCCAATGTAGGTGGTCCCATCCCTGGACAGGTGGATCTGGAATACAGAAGAAAGGTAGCTGAAGAAGCCAGGGAAGCAAGTCAGTAAGGAGTATTCCATCAAGGTCTCTACTTTTGTTCGTGCCTCCAAGTTCCTGCCTTGAGATCTTGTCTTGGCTTCTGCCTATGATGTAAACTGCATGTCAATTAAATCCTTTCCTTTTTACCATGGTGCTTCTTACAGGACACAAACTAGGACACTTCATTATAAACAACAGTCTTGAAAATGACGGGGATAACTCCTCATATGCTTTGAATGGTTTATCTAGTACCCAGCCATGGTGACATTAAAAACAGAAGAAAGAAAATCTGGAGGTGTTTTCACTGCTTAGCACTAAGACATTGCATCATTATGAACCAAACACCTGACACGATGTAATGGAGTAACTGTTAATTTGATAACAGTTTGGAACTTTTGGCCCTTATCTTTGGGATCTGTTAGTTCTAGACTGTGAAGCACATTGTGTAAGTAGGACCATGTGGCAGAGACTACTCCACTTCATGGTGGATCTGGTCAAAGATAGTGACAGGAAAGACCTGTCTCAGGTATCCTATTTGTTCTAGCAATAGTCTGGCCTCTTAAAGCTTTCAGAACCTCCAGTGCACCACCTAGAGATTAAGCTTTCAACACACAAGCTTTCGGGTATCATGAGGCATTAAACCATGGTAGTCATCAGTAACCTCCTTCTCACTGGTAGCAATTAGTGACCACTTAGGTGATATGGACTTCTAACCCAACTTTTGGTTTTAATGAAAACATGGTGAAAAACAGGCAATTCAATACCTAGTAGCCATAACAAAGCACCCACTTCTACAGTGTTATACTGAAATCATGCTGAGGACAGAAAGAAACAAGGTCACCTCCACTGAATGCCAAGAGGCTCAGGGTGAGATGTTCACTTCCACGACCCGTGAGATCAATGATGTGTGGTACCCATTTTCTTCATTGATCGGAAATGACAAGACAGCTATTAATGCAGGATTCAAATAAAATACAGGGTGTAAGAGTAAAAATGCCACAAAGAATGAAATTTCAATAAAAAATAATTTGTCAAGCCAAGATAACAGAAAAAAGTACTATACCCAGGCATTAAAGATGAATTCCCATATATTTGTTCAATAGAACAAAAGATTCTTCAGATTGTGTGTAATTTAAGTGAATTTATCTATTTAATGACATCATTATCTTTGATATCAGGGAAAGAAACATAAATTGCACAACCTCTTTTCTCAAGGAAGTTGCTATGCATTTGGATAACTGTTCTCCAAGTTCATGCATAAAGACAAAATCCCCAGTCTTAGGCACTATTAAGAGGTGGTGGACTGTTTGATAGGAAGCGACTAATAGGAGATCTCCTCATCATTGGAGTGTGCATCTTAAAAGGATATTAGACCCAAATCCTCCTCTTCTTTCCTTTTAGCTTTACAGGTTTGAAAGGTATGTATTACCTCTGTGGTACATCATTATACACAATACTTTTCACAAATCCAAAAGCATTGGGATTAATCTATCATAGAGTAATACTGGAAAACTCTGATACACACACAAAATAACATTTCCTCTCTCAGTTGATTATCTCAAGCAATGTTTTTTACAGTCACAGAAGGAAAACATAAGAGTAAATAACTACAATTATCAATCTTAAATAGCACAAGACATATAAAATAAGGCTGAAAGCTTTTAGTTCACACAAATATGTTGTAGAGGGACATAAACATCACAAATACAGCCGGATTTGTGCTGTGCCTTGACAGATGCTGAAGGCTTGGATGAAGAGGCTGCAGTGTCTCAGCAGGGACACAGAGGTGAAAATGGTAGATGCAGAATGTAGTTGGGTCTTGGTCTTTCAGTACTATATTAATTTGCTACAGTTAGTGTAGAATGGACAGAAATGGGGTGATTTCAAACAACAGAGATTTATTTCCAGAGTCACATAGGTTATAGTACTGAAAGCCACATGCAAGCAACACAGCACACTTTCTGAGGTCTCTAAAGAAGGGTTATTCCTCAGATCTCATGGCTTCTTGATATTATTGGGCATGAGGCAGCATAAACTCTTATGGATGCTCCTGTTCATTTATGCCCTTGTTCTTCCCTGGGCTTTCTGTTTCCTGAGGTCACCATTTCAAAGTAAATAAAGCACTGTCTTAGGATGCTTCTGACACCAGAATTCTTGCAACATAACCACATTTCACTTGCAAAATCTCTATACCCAGGAAAAAGTCACACTGGCAGCTACTGGGATGAGAATTTCAACATATCTTTCCAACAGTAATCTTCTTCTTAGGTAAGAAAAAGTCCAGTTAATACTTAACCTGAGTTTGTATTTTTCAAGACCTCCGAATCTAGAAACTACTTAGGTCAATAGAGGAATAATCATGAAAGCCATGGTAAACAATGAAATATCTTCTATCCTAAATATCACCACAGATGATAATCTGTGGTG
Source organism: Eospalax fontanierii (assembly GCA_035773235.1). NCBI lineage: Eukaryota > Metazoa > Chordata > Mammalia > Rodentia > Spalacidae > Eospalax > Eospalax fontanierii. The sequence continues at coordinate 74,844,823 of CM069526.1, forward strand.
AATGCGTAGATAGAAAAACCTTGAGCAGGCGTTGATAATCAAACATCACATCAAACTGGTCATAAGAGGATCCAGTATTAATTCTTGGCCTACACTTCACTCTAAGACTTAACGCTCATTCAAAATTATTTTCCATGTATATAATAGAAGGATATTTCACTTTCAGTGTAACAGTGTGGTATGCTTCACATCAAGCACTGTATTGAATTCTTACTATGAATTATCTGTATTGCTTAAATATCTTCTGCCACACAGTTCAAATTTTTCAGATGATAAGTGGAGTAAAAAGAGAGTTAAGAACTTGTTCCAGGTGAAGAGTGGAGCTAAGGACTGAATCCTTATTTATCAAAGTTCAGACTGAAACTCAAAACCACTGTAGATTCAGAAGCCACAGATGTATGATAACTAGTTACACAGAAGTCAGATAGTCTTCAATTCTATATTCTCTGATAAACATCCTGTGTTTATAACATAGACTTAAAACATCAAATAATTTTATATGAACAATATGCTTTGCAGATGGGGGAGCTGAGGGTGCAAGGATCAGTAGTTGTTACATCCCTCTCCCAAAATTCCTCAGGGCATACGTGAATTGCTCCTGTAGATATTTCTTACATTCCTTAAAGAAACAGTCACAACACTTCCCAATGCACAGACATGTGTTAATTACCGCAGACTGTGGAACATGCATTCTCTTCTTATCTATAAGCTATTTTTATATATTCCCTACTCTACTCTTAGATATGAGCTTTCTAGTTCGTGTAACATGTAAGCTTATGACTCCTCAAAAATTGATTGGTTCCAATCTTTCTTGAACATATGAATCAACTAAAGAGATTAAAAAAACTCAATATCTAAGATGCATTTTCAGACCAATTAAATTAGAATATCTGTGAGTTTCTCTATTTACAGCTTCCCAAGAGATCCCAGTGTACAGTCAGCCTCGAAAATCACTGCTGGGAATATTTGCTGAGATTCCTGAAGTCTAAATATTAGCAGTTTAGAAGTCAATTGTTTTAAAGATTGGAAGGGTTCGATATGTTGTGTGTAAACGTATACTGCAGACCTGGAATTGATGCGTGGCATTGATTGTGGATCTATGCTGAACTAAGCAAACAATGTCACTTCCTCAGACCTGCACCCTGCTCTAGCTGATGAAGTCACATATAAACAGTACCAAGGATTAATCTTAATTTGAATTCTAACATTCTATCTTTACCCAGAAAGGTAATTTTCCCACTCTGTCATTCTATCTATGACACAGCACAACATATATACAGAGATATATTCATATTATGTATTATAAAAACAATATCACAAAATAAAAGTAGATCAACATACATACTTACTATGAAAAGCATACGGTGATTTGTTTTGAAGAATGCAACTTCCAATATAAGCAAATAAAGAGAAACACAATCTGAAATTCTTACTCTTCCACTTATTGGGGCTCCTTTGCACCTGGCCAGACTCCTAGGCTTAGTTAGATTACAAGTGTTTCAAGAGAATGACAATGTTGCTCTATTGCTAACTGCAAGTTTTGTATGTTCAATAACTTATGATAAAAGGGCCAATAATGAGCAGTAGTCAGTAGCACAAGTCAGAGCCCAACACTTTCAGTTATCTGTGGTCATACTTGTTTGTTTCCTGGGAAAGGTCAGAATATCTCCTGCAAACCCATGTTCAGTTTTCAAGACTAGAACTTTCATGATGGGAAACATTTCAAGGCTTTCTGTGTCAGCAAATAACTTTTCACCTCCTCCAATTCAGAATAAAAATGCAATATAACTGAGAATATTATCAGAGCATGTAGGAAATGCACATGGGCATTTTAAAGATTCTTGCTTAATGCCTTTCTATAGTTAGAATGTATACAGGACACTTTTAACACGCCCATAACTCCATCTATGACAGTGAAGTACCACAGAGCCAGCTTATCTAAGGATAACTCTAACTGTCGGAGCTGGAGCTGAAGATTAGAGTGTAAGCCAAAAAACAAAATTTTATTCAAGCTGTTGATTTGATTGAACCAAAGTCATTGAAAAAAAATTAATTGAAAGAATATTTAGGAATAGAGTATAATGAAATACAAGTGACATTGTGACTTCAAGCATCTAAGAAAAATTAAACATATATTTAAAAAAATACTTTCTGTAAAAAAAGTACACTTAGATTACTCTTTTTTTTATCTTTTTGAGACAGGCTTTCAGTCTTGCCAGCGGCCCTGAACTTAGGTATGTATATCAGGATGGCCTGGATCTCACAGAGATCGGCCGGACACTGCCTCCCAAGTGTTGGGACTCCCATGTGTGCCACCATGCCTGGTTTTAGATAACGTTCTTAAAATGTTTCATAGAGTATCCACCAAAAGTAGAAGTTTTCGTCACTTTCATCTGTATGTGTTTCCTCAAAATATTATGTATAAGAACCAAGAAAAAATTCAAATTTCGTATGTAGACATAAGTTTGTATGCTAAAATGAAGTCAGAATAAATATTATCTTTTGTTGTGGCATTTCCTCTAGTATATTTAATTTCCAGCACATTGCTTGGAGTTCAATAAAAGCTCAAAGATAAAAAAAATAAAAATAGATTGACACGGTGATGATGAGAACCAGCTTGGAATTAAGATGATTTTATTTAGTTTTTATTTTGGAAAATTTCTTATTGAATTTTTGTGTATTTCATGCAGAATATATTAATCTTCTTTATACCACTGTTACCCTCGCATACTCCACCTCCACTTGAATTCATACATTCCATTATTTGTGTTAAGGCCTATTGTGCCAAATTAATGTCCCCAGATATCTCTCAAAGCAAGTTCATCCACTGGGATCTAGTCAGCCAATCTAGAGTTCCTCCCTTTAAGAAGATCAACTCTTCCTCACCCAGCAGTAAGGAAGAAAATAAGCATATTGATGATAGATGCCCCATAATGGTAGCTCAAACCTGTAAGTAATGATGAGCAGTCCATGAGTATTTGAAGAACAGAATACATAAGAATAACAAAGATTTTTGTCTCTCTCATGAGCAAAACCCAGGCTGTTATAAATATATCAGGTGCTTGAGCTTTACTTGTAAAGGAAATATAAGTTGTTAAAATTCTCCTAAGAGTTCTGTAGGTATGAGTTGAAAAATAGTAATTATACAAAACAGGGTTTTGCATGGATAAATGTTTCTTTGTTAAACTACTATACTTGATTGAGAAATTATGGTACATAAATTTGTTTATAATCATTAACATATATTTGGGGGTGGTACTATGCCAGCAAATTGTGGGCTTTCCTGATGATTATTCTTTAAGATGCATCTTTCATAATATCAAACCAACTTATTCTATTGCATTTTATTAATGACTAACTATAGAAACTTCATAGTTTTATAAGTGATTTATATAATCAAATTATTCATGTAAAATTAATTCAACTAATTTGCATGAGTATTTCAGGTCATTCTGCCATAATTAGCCATTGTTGAGGGTTCCTCCCTCATAAATTACATTAATTGCTTTTCACATAGGTATAGATTGAATATTGATCCCCATTTTCTCAGCTCATTTGCATAAGTAAATTATGCCTAATTGCCAGCTCACTACATCATTAACACACTTATCATCAATTATATAAAATACACTCTAGAAGACTAATGAATTCTTTGTGGTATTTTGAAGGGCTTTTTAATTGTGATGCTTGGAACAATATTGTCATTTAAAAGTATTAGACACCATGTTAAACTGATAACACAATAAATCGTATTATTGGTTAGCAAATATATCAGCTCCTATATAGATAGTCATTTGTCTTGTAATATAAACTCCTTGAAACACATGCAAAGAAATGCATTATTTTATTTAATATAGTACATTGACAAAGGCAAATATTGGATTATGTCAGTTTTAAATATTCTGAACTCAATCTTTATCATTCCTGCTTCTCATATGCATTTATTCTCCACTTGATGAAAAGCTCTGAGAACATCTGGGAAGATGATGGATTTAAAATTCACCAGCCTCATTTTTCTAGTTTGGGACTAGGACCACTCTTCCTTATGGAAAGCTCTAAATTAGCCTGCTAAGTGACATCAGATCTCACATACGTAGTCATTGTTGCCCTGCTTTGGGACCATTACCCTGCCTTGGTATTAGGCCCCTTTGCCCTATCAGATTGCTCCTGACTGACTAGCCTGTCAGAACCCACACAAATAGGTGCATTTTCCAGTTTCAGGACTAGGTGCATTCACTCTGTGGGAGAACTCCAGGCTACCCTGGAGAGATCCATCCTGTCCCTCCAATTAAAAAAAAAAGGGATAGCCTGAAGCATATGATAACTGTTCATTTTTGATCAGAGCAACCAAGTTACAATAACAATGAAACAGAACTAAACTTCCCCTTAATAAAGGCAGGGCAGAATTTCACATCAAACACCCAACCAAAGAAAGAATCCATATACTGAGATCACATTGCAAAAACACAAATAATATGAACAATCAAGACATGTTCCAACAAATATCATCTGTACTACAGAAGAAATCCCTAAAGGAACCCCAGGACACAGACCTTAAAACAAAAGTCATAAACATGATCAATGAATTCAAGGATTTTATAGAACACACAAAGAACCCAAAGAGAATAGAAATAAACTTCAGATTAAGTTTTAAGAAAATATATATGTATAGAATAACAATAAATATGAGGCAACTTATGAAGAAAAAAAGATAATTCAGGACTTGGAAAGAGAATTAATGAAAAAGACAAGATAGAAACACTGACAAAAACTCAAGCTGAAATAATGAAGGAATTGAAATTTTCAACAAGCCATTTGAAATAACAGGAGAAAGTCTCACCAGAAAAATGAATCATATGGAAAACAGAAGATCAAGATGGGAGTTTAAAGTTGAACTGGACCATTTAAGCAAAGATTATTAATTAGAAAAATAAGACACAAATTGGATATGCAGGGAATGTGGGACACCATGAAAAGAAGAAACTTATTCATTATAGGCTCAGGTCAACAGAATTGTCCAGATCTTCGAAAGGATTATAGAGAAAATATCCTCAAATTAAGTGAAGACACATCAATACACATACTGAAAGTACACAAAACACCAAATGGACAGGATTAGAACAGAAAGAAACTCCATGACATATCACAGTAAAAACACTAATTGTGCAGAACAAAACAGAATATTGAAAGCTGCAAGTTACACGTAAAGGAAAACCCATCAGAATTCCTGCAGCCTTTTCAAAGCATGCTATACAAGACTGAAGAGCCAGGAACAAAGCATTCCAAGTTCTAAATGATCATAGATTGCCAACCCAGAATAATTTACTCAAGCCAACTTTTGATCCTAGTCTAAGAAGAAGAAAGAAAAATCTTCCATGATACAAATAGGCTGAAAAGCTCATGTTCACCAATTCAGCCCGACAAGAGCTATACAAAGGACTAACAAAATGAATGGCCATATACAAGATACTAACGCAGAAAGAAAACAAATAAAGGCATAATTACAGAAGGACAAAATAAGACTATGATACAATTAAAAATAAAATCACAATCAAAACGTATAATACAAACAAAACACACATAGTAACTTTATATATCAATACCTTCAACTCCCCAGTCAAAAGACAAAACGTAGTTGGATGAATTAAGAAATAAAATCAATTCATATTCTTCCTGTCTACTCTAAATTCATCTTACCTTCAAGGATAGGTAGTCCCTTAGGGTGAAAGGATGGAAAAATATTTCAAGAAAATGACACTAACAAACAAGCAGTCATTACTATCCCAATATCTTACAAAATGGACTTCAAACTAAGATTAACCAGAAGAGATAAATAAGGTCACTTCATTGTGATCAAAGAAACAATTGGCTAAGAAGTCTTTATAATCATGAACATTTAGGCACCAACTTCTGGTGCATACAATTTGATGAAAGTAGTACTACTTGACTTCAAGATACAGGTACATCCCAACTCAGCCTACTTCCTCCTATAGACAGGTCATCTGGACAAAGATTAAATAGAGAAACATCTGAATTAATAATATTATACATCAAAAAGATCTAAAATATATCTAAAGTATATTCCACCCACTTACCAAAGAGTACAAATTCTACTGAGCAGCCCATGGAAGTTTCTCTAAGACACACACACACAAAAAATACTCAGCAAGTATAAAAACTTAAATAATTCTATGTATCTTATTGAACTACAATGCAATAAGACTTAAAATTAGCAGCAAAAGAAGCTCTAGAACTACAAAACCCCAGCATCCACATGGCAGCTAGCAACCATCCATGACTCCAGTTCCAGGGGACCCAGAAGAAAAAGCAAGAAGGAACATGCATCTATGCACCATTAATGAGATTACATTGAGATTTGTAGTCTTGAATTTTTTTGTACTGTTAAAGCATCACACAACATGCTTAGACTTTGAAAGCCATCTTCTCCCTGGGCAATGTATCTGTTAGCAACCAAAATGACTTTATATAGCATATAACTCATCATTTTTATATTTATGGAGAAATCTTTGAAAATCAGTCATTTTACTATAACTAATGCAGTTTTTTTGCATTGGATGATGATTTTGCACCGCAAGTTCTCAAGTCCACTTATATAAACATAATATTCCTTGAGATTAAGGAGACTTTAAAATTTTTTATCCAGTATCTCTTTTTTTTTTTTTTGAGAAAAAACCTCAGATAGCCTAAACTAGCCTTTACCGCCTGATCTTCCTAATTCCTATTCCAAAAAACTGAACATAATCTGTATGTACCACTACACCTAGCCTACCACTATTTATTTCCACTGAGGGGGTAGTTGCACATTTTAGGACCCCTTATAGCATTTCCAGGTGTCTTTAATAAACATGTACTCTCAATATTATTCTGATTCTATTATTCTGATTCTTTCTCAGTCCCCAATGTGAACCTAATCTTTTCCGTGATGGCTTTTATTTTCAAATAATTCTCAGAGTACTTGTTCTTTTCTGTGTTGACTAAGTCTGAAGTCTACAAATTTATTTTATAGTTTCAGTGCATTCATATTTGTTGTAACCATGTATAAAAATTTCAGATCTCATTGCCTGATAGGATTCAAACTTTGTGCACAGATGGCAATGTTATTTACTGAAGTAACTAAAGGAAAATAATAATAAATGTCATATATGTTTCTTTACACAGTTTTAAGAGTGATACACAGAAAACTCAAAATTGATCTTGAGTTTTTTGAACATTATGTATCATATACTTAATCAAATCATATATGGTTTTATTAGTTTGAAAATATGTGAGTTAACCTGGGATTCACCTAAATACTGGATCAGTTTTTATTGTTTTAAAGGTTTATATACACACATATATTCACACAGAGATACTTCTCTGTGTGTGGCTGTTTGTGTGTCAAGGATGCTAGGATATTTATCATATAAAGTCCTGAACCTCGTTAGGTTATTATTTCTAAAGAGTTGGGATATTGAAATAGTATCCCAAACTCGAGACTTCCAAATTATAAAAATATTCAGATACCTGCAATTAATTTTATACATCAATAAAATTTATAACTGTGAAGCTGATGACAAATGCTTGAAATGTTGTTTTATCCCTGTATTAGTTGCTTTATTGTTGCTATGATAAAGCAAAATGACCAAAGCAACTTAGAGAAGGAAGAGCTTATTTGAGCTTATGGTTCCAGATGATTCGAGTGCATAATGGCAGGGGAGGCATGGCCTGAGAGGTGGCTAGAGTAGAAAGCCAAGTGAGCACATCTTCAAGCAGGCATAGGAAGCAAAGAGTGACTGGAAATCTCACAAGACAAGATTTCTCAAACTTGGTCCCCAGTGATGAACTTCTTCCAGCACGACTGTCCCAACCAAAACCTCCCAAATAGTGCCATTAACGAGGGTTCAAATGTTCAAACACCTGGAGCATAAGGAGGACATTCTCATTCAAAGCAGCACATTCCACAACCTGGCTCCTTAGGCTCATGACCATATAAAATACAAAATGTATTTAACCTATCCTGAGACAGTCTTTTCCTGTCTCAACAGGATTCAAAAGTCCATAATCTCTTCTGAAACTCAAGGCAATTTCTTAATTCTACACACCTGTGAAGTCAAAAGGCAAATTGCATGCTTTTATCATACAATGGAACAAAACATACCTTTCTACACCAAAAGGAAGAGATGGAGCATACTGAGGAAATATTAGACTGAAACAAGAAAGAAAATGATCAGGTCACACATAAACTCAGAAGCTCCATGTTGAACTTTAAGGTTTTTACTTCCTAAAGGCTTAGATAGCTCAGAACTCAGCTGTACTGTGCACAGCATGCATAATTTTTTAAGGTTGTTACCATTCCCTGAATGCAGTTCTTCTTGATAGATGTCTCACAGCTCCGGAAACTCGAGCATCTTGGCACCTCCACTGGCAACAGCTTTTCACCTTCAGTTTGACACATGGTCCTGTCAGGGCCTCTTGTTCTGTCAGGGTCTTCTTCATGCAGTGATGACCCTGATGCACAGTGCCTAGACTTGGAAGCTCACTGAAACTGTGAAAGAAGAATCAAGGACTCATTGACTCTTGCATCTTTAATATCTCTAAAGCCAGCACCATGTGAATGACAGTGCCAAATTTCACTGCCAAACTGGGATGGATTCTGGCCAGTTTCATCCACATTAGCAGCTTTTTTATGCTGCCGTTTTCTAGGAGCATAAAACATCTCCAAAATGTTCCTTTCCACAAATTGGAGACTTAGTCTTGGTCTTTCCCTGAAAGTACTCTGTTTACCATTTAATGCAAATTTGTGGCCCTCTCCTAATGTCTCCAATCCCCTTATCAAAGAGAACCTCTTCTTCAGCACATGCTTTGACTCAAGCATTAATATTCCTACTGAACTTTTTCAATCCACTCTGTACATTCTTAATTTCTTTCTGCCCCATCTGCTCTTTTTCATCATAGATCTCCATAATACTCATAATTAATACCCATGCCATTAATTCAACATTATGCTATCTTGAAATTTCATCCATCAAAGAAATTAATCAGTTTTCAACTTAGTCTAAAACAAGTTATTTGGCTCTAGGCAAACTGCAGCCAGAGTATTTGCAAAAATATGCCAGATGCTGCTCAAGTGCCACCCCTCCATGGATCTACCTTTCTCTCAGCACTAGTTTCTTTCAGGCTCCTGCTAGATTTCCCTGTCAAACACTGATTACAGTATTCAACCACTTTTCTAGTCCAAACTTCCAAGATCTTCCACGTTCCTCCCAAATCTTCATGGTCAGGTTCTTTGCAGCAACACCCTAATCTATAAATTAAATAATACAATCCTATTTTAAGTGTGAGTTATTTTTAACTATTCAATAGTAACAGTAAAATTTGACCTAAAGTTTAGGTGAATCCAAAATCAACTCACATATGTTCAGACTAATGAAACAATATTTGATTCTGTTAAGTATAATTTCATTCATAATTCCACCAGAGTGTGGTTAAATGATAACCTTGGTGGTACCTATGTCTCTGAAGTCACAAGCTCTGTTTGAGCCCAGTGTTCTTCCCCATACAGTTATTCAAAGCTATATTGAGTTGTCTGTAGTAGCAATACATTTGTAGCAGAAGGATTGTCATAAGACATTTCCGCCTTAACTTGAATTAAAATTGATGATAGCACAGGTCACTAGTGAAATATGTTGTTATAGATAGGCTTTAGCAGTGAATTTATAATTCTCCTGAAATAAGATCACATGTTCTACTAGTTGCTGCGGACAGGTCAGTTTCTCAAACAATGCAGGAATAAAGATTGTACTTTGATGATGATTCACTGTAGAATACAATGCAAACAAGGTCTGCCCTTTTTCCTCCACCTGCTTCCTTTCACTGCATCTTGTTACAGATTTCTAGGCAGATTGCAAAGGGCAGCACCTGCTTTTTGAACTATATCTGGAAAGTTTAGAGAGCTAAGTTTATATGTAGCTATGGCTTGAAAGTCTTTAGGAGGTGAATAAAGGAGAGGAGAAAGCAGTATTTCGGATGGTATGGAGAGAACTTCTATTTGAATCACTTGTTTTATTTAAAGAAAAAAACAGAATAAGTTATTGAAGGATTTCAGATAACACTACCAGTAAATGTAATGCTGTCACTGCCCAGAAAACAGCAGAAAGGTCAGCCTTATAAATAAATGACATACACACACAGGTACTCACATACAGACATATATATATATACACACACACACATATATACATGTGAACTAATATATCCACATATACACATATATACACAAACGTAACCAGACATATACACATATAAACACATGCACTAACATACTTTTGCATGACACGTATACACATATGGACACATATAAAAATATATACATATATATGCATATACTCATACACATACATGATCATGTACACACACACATATATATATGTACCCCACATATAGATACATACCTTCACATACACACATATAGACATGTGTATCCATATGTATTTTATATACATACTCAGACATAAACACATACACATATACATACACATACACTCTTGCCCACACATATGTACTTACACATACAAACATGCATACACATATACACACATACACACATACACATATTAAAAGTACACAGATACACATGAGCACAAACATATACAGAAATACATGCAAACACACATGCACACACATACATATACACACATACACACAGGCTCACAGATAAATGCACATATCCACATGCATATCCACGTATGCACACATATATTAATACACACACACACAAATGTTCCTCTGAAGAACCTCAATTGACAACCATCTTCCCTAAATCCAAACAGAAGAAAATGCTTGTTTTTGAAGACAGGAGAAAACAGAATCATTTTAACATGCAGGAATCACAGTGTTCACGCAGCCAGCACTTGGAATTTTACTCTTTGGCCAGTTATACTTCTTGGCAGCTGTCTTCTCTTGATCAAAGCTAAATATAAAAATGTACATACTGTCCTGTTCCCTAGACCATCGTTTCTGAAGACTCTTGTGCCACATCAAATTTCCAAAGTCATGTACTAAATAACATCCCATTTTGAAAGACATTCCATGCAAAACTGTGCTCCCAAAACTTGATAAGGAACAAAAAGCTCCTGTGGCCTGCTGTCCTCTAATGCCATAGTGAAACACTTTACTCACATGGCTGTTGATATGCTTGTATAAACAGCTTCATCAGTGGAAGGATAAAACTATAGCACATGTAGTTACATATATAAAAATATTGTAGAAGGTTACTACATTAGTTTTATTATTTTACTTTGAATTTCTTCTACTCGTGAGAAACTTTACAGTAAGACAGAATGCAATGTGGTAACACCTGCATTCTCTTCACAGCATATTTTCACTTCTTATTTGGCTTAGTTTTGTGTCTCTAGTAACACATTGAAAGTTATATTCTAATTTGCTATGGTGGCTTTTTCATGTACTCATAGCACTTTAGTGGTAGAAGCAGGATGATCAGGTATTCGATTGATTTATAGTCAAATATCCCAGTCACCCCTCATCAAAGAAGCTTCTTTTGCACCAGATGCAGACTAATACAGAGTACCACAGCTGGTCAAAAACATTGTGAATCTCCAATGCCAAAGTGGCACATCTACTATGCAGGCCCTCACCGAAGGTCCTCCCAATGCAGAATAAGGGATACAGAAGACACCAATGAATCTCTCAACTCTCTTTAACGAAGCTCCCGGATGCAACAAAGGGCCATTAACACAAAACGTCACAAATGGCTAAATCATGGCTATTAGGAATCTGCAGAGTATGGGTCCCAGGACAGGACACTTGTGTTAAATCTTACTCATCCAGGGTTCAGGGACCATTGTGGAAGAGGGGGTGAAAAGACTGTAAGAGTCAGCAAGGAGGAGCGGGATCATATGCAATTAGACTCCAACAAACTCCTGGGACTCTGCTCATAAGAACCTATGGCAGTGGTTTTGGTATGCTCAAGATCCATGCAAACTCAAGCAGACAAAAACAGCATGGCACTGGGGAAATGGGTAGCAGACCCTAACTTTTGCTTAAGGATATTGAACACTTTTCAAGGTGTTTCTTAGCCTCTGTTACTCCTTTTTTTTGAGAGTTCTCAGTTCAGATTTGTAGCCCATTTTTTACAAAGGAAATTGAGTCATTTGTTTCCTTGCTTCTTTGTTTTTTCAGTTCTTATTCTGGATATTAATCCTCTATCATATGCATATTGGTCAAGAATGTCTCTCACTCTGTATGTTGTTTCTTTGCTCAATTTGTTGTTTCCTTTGCTGTTTAGAAACCTTTTACTCCAATGAGGCCCCATTTGATAATTGTTGACCTTAATTCTTGAGAGACTGAGGTTTAATTTATAAAGTCCTTTCCAGCACCTATATCTTGTAGGATACTGCCCATGTATTCTAATAATTTCAGTATTTCAGGCTTCACACTGAGTATTTGACCTATTTGGAGTTGACTTTTGTGCAGGGTGATTGGTATGAATCAATTCCATTCTTCTATACATTGAGATCTAATTTTGGCAGCACCATTTGTATGAAGATGATGTGTTCCTTCTTGTATATGTTCTTGTTACCTTTGTCAGATATCAGGTGACTGAAATTGCAAGTACTCATGTTGGGTGTTCTATTTTGTGAAGAGAACTATTTCCCTGGTCTATTTTCCTGTTTGTTATTTGTTTGTAGAAAGGTTACCGAGTTTTGCAGATTGATATTGTAGCTGATACTATGCTGAAAGTATTTGTCATTTCTTGAACTTTTCTTGTGAAATTTTGGGATATCTTATGTTTTATATTTTATCATATCACACGAAACAAAGTATAGATTATATCTTCCGTTCCATTCAGTATCCCATTATTTAAGTTAATACCAAAATAAATGCATGGATATTAAATAATGCATTATTTAATGACTAATGGGTCAAAAGAAGAAATCAAGAAGGAAATTATTTTTGGAACTAAGAAAATGATAATGCAATGCAGCAAAACCTTTGGGGCAAGTTAAAAGTATTCCTATGAAGGAATTTTATAACTCTAAACACCCATATTAAAAAAAATAAGAAAAAAGCACAAATAATTGACTGAATGCCCTAAGTCAAGAATCTGGAAAGACAAGAACTAGCTTAACTGAAACTCAGAAGATAAGAAGAAATAACAAAAATCAGAGAAATGGGTAATAAAATAGAAACAAAAAAATAGTACAAAGATTCAATGTTTCTTAGAGCTGGTTCTTGGAAAATATAAGCAATATAGATATTTTTTATCCCAGTTAAATAAAGACAGTAAGGGCAAATCTGAATCAACAAAACAGAGACAAAAGGGGGAGCAGCACAGCAGATGATCCAAATGCTGCAGATTCTGGCAAAAAGTTCCAGAATGTTATAAATAAATAAAAAAAAAAAACACACAATCCATTAAATATAAAAGTGTAAAAGAAATGGATGAATTTTTAAGTTCATGGAAACCCCAATATTAAACCAAGATGAAACCAGAGCTCAAATGGCCCTAAACAATGAAGAAAACTGGAACAGCAATACAAAGACTCCTAACGAAATAAAATCCCAGGCCCAGATAGATAGACAGCAGAGTTTTATCATACCATCTATGAAGATTTAGAATTATTATTAAAATTTAAATTATTTAATTAAATTATTAAATTATTCAAAAATATAGAAAAAGAAGAAAAACTTAAATTAAGTTCAAATTAATTAATTGAATTATTCAAAAACATAGAAACAGAGGGAAACTGCCAAATTCAGTCTGTGATGCCAGTATTACTTTAATATCAAAACCATGAAAAAACACACCAAAATGAAAACTTTAGGCCTTTACTGCTAGTGAACATAGATGCAAAAATTCCCAACAAAATACAATTAGTATACAGAAACATATCAAAAAGAGTATCCACCTTGATCAAGAAGACTTTATTCCAGAGATGCAGGGATGGTCCAATATATGTAAGTTAATAAATGTAATAAATAATATAAAGTAACTTAAAGACAGAAAACACATTGTCATCCCAACAGATGCGGAAAAGTCCTTTGGTACAATCCAACATGCATTCATGATAAAACTCCTCAAGAGTATTGGACCGAATGGAACATACTTCAGTATAATTAAGACCATATCCAACAAACCTAGCCAACATCATTCTAAGTGGAGAAGAACTTGAAACATTCCAATTAAAATCAGGAACCAGAAAAGCCTGTCTACTCCCTTCATTTTTTACAACATTGTGGATGAAAATCTAGCTAGAACAATAAGACAAGATTTTATGATTTTGGTAAGTCACGGAATTAATAAATACTTTCAAGACTAGAGAAGTTTGTCTACACAGAGATAATATAGACTGTGGGGAACAAATAACCAAAATCTTCATAGTCACCAGAGCCCTTACTGACCTGGAACTGGCCAGTTAGGGTAAGCTTTCTGACCATTGAGGCCCAAAAATCTCACCATCTTTGTCTCCCCACTGCTGAGATTACAAGTAAATTTACAACTGTGAGTTGCAATATCTGATTTTTGTTTATTTATTTGTTCCTTGTTTTTTTTAATGAGAATCCTGGAGAATAATTCAGGTCTTGAACTGGAAAAGTACAAGGGAAGCACTTTCCAATTGAGTCATGGTCCATAGCCACTGATGCAGTTTTAAAAATGTTTCGACTATAGTTTGACATTTTCCAGTCCATCTCTTTTCCTGCACTGCAGTCAAACACACACGGGTGTGATTCAAAATTACTTCAGATCATTCCTGGAATACACCTCCCGTGAAGAAAAAATAAATTGGATTCTTAAAGGAACCAAGATGTGAGATATTAGGCGATAGTGGTCCAGCTCTGAGAAGCAACTTTTCTTCCTTCCTGGGTATTTCATTTGGTATCCCCATGTTTGAGATTCAATTCTGAATCTCAACATATTATCCAAAGCCTGATTCTGAAATCCTTCGCAAGGTTGCTGAATAATTTCTCAGAAAAAAAGAACATTCACAAAAAGAAGAATGCCCAGATCACTGTAATCATATTTCTGATATGCTTTTACCTGACATAGGATTAGGAAGAGAATTCTGTTTTATCAGTACTTTCCAAGAAGGAAAAAAACTCATTTTCTTATGGAGAGACAGACATATGGCTAGGAATACTAACAGGTAACTGACACTGCTCAGCCAACTATCAAGGTAACTTCACACACATTTCTAGGTGTTAAGAGAGGAGCTGGGGAGGGTGAGTGGCTGTGAGTGTAGCATACCCCAAATGAGACCTGCTTTCTATTAGCTGCATTGCTTTCAACTGAAAGTGAAAAATGTTAATCAGAGGAGGTCAAGTTCAGTAAATGAGGACTGCATATTAAACAAAAGCTTTATAGAATTGTTCCACATTGAAACCTGTAACTGGCTTCTTCTGCGGTAACCTCAGTCATCTACTTTATTTCAACATTTTAGTGTAATTTAATGGCATTGTAAAACCATGATCTATTGAAAAGACTTGTAAGAGATGAAAAAATGATAAATTCTTGCAAAATTTCTAGACTTCATTCTAAGAATGATCACAAATGAAAAGTTACTGTGTAAACAAAACCAAACTTCTAACAGTATTAACAGAAGGCATGCTTTAGCCTTCGATGTTTTAAAAAATCAAATGCCTTTCCTCAGGAACACAACCGAACCAAAATACTATATTCTTGTCATTTGGAAAATAATAAAAGTTTTTGGATTATTCTATGACAAGGAATGTTTTCTAATGTATAATCATTCTAATAACTAAGTTATGATAACTATAAGCTAGCTTTCCACCTTTATGATGAAGTACCTGAAATGACCAACATATAGAAGGGAAGATTTATTTGGGATTGAAGATTTAAACACATTAGTTCATACTGAATTGCTCTGTTGCTTTTGGGACAATGGCAAGCCTGTACTTAGGCCTATTCCAGCTACATTGGCCAGGAAAGAAAAATAGAAAGAAGACTCCACCCTTCAATGCTATACCCCATGGAGCTAAGAGGCTTTGACCAGGCCCTGCTTTTTAGTTTCCATCTCTTTCAAGCCACATAAATGGCTTATAGCCAAGCATTTAGCACAAGGAAATTTGAGGAGACTATTACTACTACTTCAGATTATAGAAATAGTGTCAGTGAACAATTTTTCAAATGGTGAAATTGGTAAAAGAAAACTTATGCTTAATACATTTCAAAGGAATGGAAAAGTCTTCAAAAAAATGGCAGTATGCTGAGGACCTGGATCAATTTGCAACTGAGTTTTATGTATGTGAGAGACTGGCATCTAGTTTAATTTTTCATTTGTTGAACCCGCTATCATTTCTCTATTGCGTATTTTACTTCCTTTGTTAAATAAAAATCAGGTGGCTGTAAGTGTGTGGACTTAAATTTGGACTCACAACTATATTTCATTGGGCAATGGGTCTATTTTTATGTCAGTACCACAGTTATTAATATAGCCCTATAGCATAATTTAAGATCAAGAATGGTAATACCTTTAGCATTTCTTTTATTGATCAGGATTGTTTTCACTATACTTGGTTTTTCATGTTTTTATTTGAAGTTTAATATTATCATTTTCAATTTCTGTGAAGAATTATGTTGGAATTTAAATGGTTATTGAATTAAATTCGAGATTACTTTTGCTAGGATGGTTATTTTCACCATATTTAATTAATTAATTTTTATGTTTATGACTGTTTTGTTTCCTTGCATGTAAGTGAGCCTGCATCATGCAAAGCCTGAAGAGGCCAGATTTCATCGGATTCCCTGGAACCTGAGTTATAGACAGTTGTTAACCATCATGTGGGTGCTGGGAATCAGACCCTGGTACTTTGGAAGACAGTGTTTATAACTACTTAACCATCTCTCCAGTCCCAATTTTCAGTCATAAAGATCCATGAGCATCGGACATCTTTCCATCTTCTGATATCGTCTTCATTTTTGCCCTTCAGTTCTTAGGTTTTTATTATGCAAGTTCTTCACTTCTTTGGTTAGATTTATTTGAAGATTTTTATGATTCTTGATGCTACTGTGACATACATGTGAAGACTGTGTAACTGAGAGCAAGATTTTTAGTCAATATTAATAAAAATTTTAAACATTTTAGCCCAGTTTATTGGTCTATAGATCATCAAATTATCTTTGAAATGATAGCACAGGCTTAAAGTGTTTCAATTCTCTTTTCTTTCTTTCTTTAGACCCTCTCCCCTAACCCCTCTAACCCCCACCAGATGTCATACATTTCTGTCTTACATGCTAAGTCTTATCCAGTCAAGCATTTGTACCTAGATGTTCTTCAGTGCAAATTCATATACTGGAGTCTGATCAGCCTACCTAGAAGTAAGGCGTACTCTCCCTCTCCCAGTAGTAATCGGTCTCCAGTAGTTCTCAGTCTCAGCCTGGCCCACCTCCAATTTCTAACGCTCCACTCTGGACTCTTTACTAATTTGAGTTTGTGTGGGTCCTGTGCTTAGTGCCACTATTGCCACAAGCTTCCAGTGGCCTGAAAGTCTCTGCTTCCCTAAGTTCACAAATCAGCCCTGGCTCTTACAATCTTTCTGACGGTCTTCCACAATGATCTCTGAGTCATAGGTGGGTAATGTTCAATACAGGAGTCCTATCCAGGGATACATACTCTGCAGTCTCTTATTCTACAAAACTTGGCCAATTGTGGCCTTCTTTGAGCATAGCACTATGTTGATTAAAGAAGCTTCACTGATGAGAGTTGAGGGATGCTTTAGTGTGGATAATGCAGATGCTGGCACTGGAACTAGGGAACCCAGAGGGAAATGTGATGCCACCAAAACCTCCTGAGAAATTCACAAATAGTGTGTAAACATTAGTGCATCTCTAAACCTGGGGGCTGTTTGGCAAGGATCACAATGCCAAACAGAATTTACCTCCCTTTGTCTGGTTAGTTAGAATGGTCTAAGAGACTTCCAGTATAATATAGGCTACTTACAAGGTTCTTGCTTCACTTTTTAACATATCTTAATTTGTCAGTTAATTTCTAACCCTTTACATTTGTATGTTCAGCATCAAAACCATTTTCTTATGAGATAAATCGTTCTTTAGAAAGAACCCCTCTGAATATCAGAATTTAATTTCACTTGAAAGACTGTAGACTGTACTGTGGACTGAATTTATGCATCTCCTCCCCCCAAATTGCATTGAAGATATAGTATTTAAGGTGATGGTTTTAGATGCTGTGACTTTTGGAGGTGTTTAAATCATAATAGCACAGCCCAATAATATGACTAGTGTCCTTCTAAAAAGCTCTGTAGAGTCCCTTCCCACTACTACTATGTGAGGACTAAGTGTTCAGTTGGCGTCTGAAGACCAGACACAGAATGCAACTTCAACTTCTGAGTCTCTAGAACTGTGAGACATAGCTTTCTATCGTATAAACAAATTAGTCTGAATGATTTTGTTACAGTAGCCTGCATAAAGTAAGTGAGATTAATCATAACTCCTTGGTGAAGCACATGTTTTTTTTTCCCATTATTTAATACGTGCACAACTGTTTTTGCTCTGTTTTTTTTGTGATTATTACTAATTTTTCAATCGACAGCTTTTGCATAAAAATATTACTTTTACATTAGCAGTTAACATTTTTATACACAAATTTGGAGGGAAGAATTGGATGACATTCTTCTGGAGTCTTCCTTTCTCTTGTTTTGAATTTTTCTTTATCTTATTCGTATCTGATCATACATGTGACATAAATATTTTGCTGTAGTTTATTTTAAGCTGATGCACACAGTTCATAAAAATAAGACTTTTTTTGAAATTTGTCAAAGAAGCATTTCACTTAGCAATGTCGACCTACACAGATTATTGCCATAATCACAATTGACCAATGTTCCATGAATCTGAAGTCCTGTGTCCCACATCTACTGCCATTTTCTTCTGGCTGCTTGTACATCTTCAATCTGAATCAGGATTATATTGCGGCAAAGATTTCTATGAATGACTCTGTTTCTTAATCTGAGAAATAGCTCAGAAAACTGAAGAAATAGTTGAAGAGCAATTTTGGGGATGGATAAACACCAAGACAGTTTCAATATTTGTAGGAAATTATGATCAAACTCTTTATGTTATTATTTGTATGAATTAGTAGAATGATCTTCACTTTTTGAATACCCTGTTCCAGGTGATTTTACACATGTGGGTCAAGTGATCACCTACCTTGATAGAAAAAAACAATCAAACCTATATTCATTACTTTTCGGTTGCCATGGTAAAATATCTTCACCAAAGCAATTTATAAAAGGAACAACTTATTTGGTTTACTGTTCCGGAGGAATCAGAGACCGTTATGGCACAGAGGTATGACAACAAAGATTGCAGGAACAGAAAACTTAGAACTCACATCTTCAAGCAGGAATCCTTTATTTATAGACAAGTGTACCACTCACTGCTCATCAAAAACACTTTTTCTGGGGCTGGAAAGATGGCTCAGAAGTTAGGAGCTCTGATTGTTCTTGAAGAAGACCTGGGTTTGAATCCTAGCACCCATATTGCATCTAACAACTGTCTGTAACTCCACTTTCAGTAGATCTAATGTCATCTTCTGTCCTCCTCTCGCACTGCACAACACAGGTGCACTTACAGACATGCAGGTATAGCACTCATACATTTAAAATAAAAGTAAATAAATAAATTTTTAAAAACTTCTTAAAACATATGGAACCTGTTACAGAGTTTGACACCAATCAAACACAGAGAATAAGTGTCTGTGAGGTACCCAGCCCTAAGTGACACATCAACAGTGTAACTTGTACACCTAAGTCTTGGGGAACATAGCAGAACTGGAGGCAGAAAGAAAATAAATTAATGCACCTCTCAACTCTCACAAGCAAAGCTTTTTCACAAGGCAGATGGTGATCAACCCAGAAAATCACAACTGGCAAAGAACAGCGAATAAAGAGACTACAGACTATGTTCCCCTGGGACGGACACCTATAACAAACCTCTGTGACACAGGCTTCTGTGACCATTGCAGAAGAGGGGCCAGAAAAACTGTTACGAGTCAGAGGAGGTTGAAAATCACATGCAAACAGTGTCCTCAGACAGCTGGGACGTTGCTCATATGAATGTACAGCATTGCTGACAGCATGGACGCGAACCATGCAAGCTCAAACCTGACAAAAACTCACCATAGAAGGGGGCAAATGAGTAAGAAGCTCCAACGTAACTGAGAATCTATTGATAACAGATGACTACTGGGAGAAGGAGATTTGGTTTTCTTTAAGAGATGTTAGACAGGTTGACCAGCCTCCAGTAGATGGACTCACACTGAGTGACATTTGGGGATGCAAAGTTGGCTCAATATGCCTTAATATACACGACAGAATGTGTGAAATCCGGCAGTGTGGGTATGAGAAAGGATGAAGGTAGGGGAAGGCTTGAAATATGATCGAAATGTATTACATGAAGTTCACAGAAAATCAATTCAACCAGACTCTGTGGCAGTTTGAATGAGAATATCAAGTGTTTGGACACTAGGTCCCAGTGAGAAAGTATATTGGTCAGAGAATGTGACAAAAGTTCTTCTCGGTGCTTAAGAAAAACAAAATTATGAAATTTACAGATGAACGCATGGAAGCAGAAGTGTTTATACTAAGCGAAGCAAAACAGACTCAGAATAACAAGTGATGAGTGTTCTTTCTCATTTTTGGATCTTAGCTCCAAATATTTGTGATGTGAATATATATCCTAATGCATCTGTAGGAGCCAGAAAAATTGAAAGGTACCATTTGGGTGAAGAGGACGAGAAACTTGAAAAAGGGGGATAATAGGAAACAGGTGTTATTAAGGGGGAAATGGGCAAAATAGGGGTGATTTAGCTGGAAAGGGAGGAGGGAAGGCTCTACATGTGAAACAGAGAAGAGAAAAATAACGCTTACAGAGTGTGAGGAAACCCAGAGGGAAATGGATTGGTTCAAAAACCTACTGAAAAATACACATGCAAAGTACATGGAAGTGCGTGTATATAGTTGAAGACTTCGTAGCAACAATGACAACAAAATGTGTCAAGCAAGAGAAACCTTCCTTTAAGCTGTTGGTCAAGGTTGTTCAAGAGAGTCCCAAAATGATACAGGCTATTGCCTCACCCTTAATTGCCTCTTAGAACTTGAAAAGTAAGACCCTTTTGCTTTAAACAGACACATTTTGGACACCAGACTTGGAACAATGGAGATGGAATTGACCTGGAAGCCTCCTCCCTTAAGGCTAGCTCTATCCATTCTGCCAAGGGTCAGGGGCAGCCAATGGTCCTGCCCAGCTGTAAAGCCAAATAAATACAATGGCTAGTCCTGAAACTACCTATTTCTACTGGTGCAGTAGTGGTATATTTACTTTGACGGTGATCAATAGCTGTCTAACTGACCTTAAGACCCTCTCAACAGGAAAGAACTCACGTGTGGCCCTGTAAACATAGTTCAAAAGTTTTTTAACCAATATTTTTAGGATACAGATACTAAATCAGATCAATGGTTTCAGCACTCTTCTTTCCCATCTTTGAAAACTCAGAATGTAATATCAATTTTTAACTTAAAGACCTAATGAAATAAAATTATGGCTTTATTGTGGCAAGAAAAATAAAACCCTAGCATTTTAAGCATCTTACCTGAAAAGGAAAGTTTTTGATATTGAAGCATTCACTTACATAGTAAGTTAAAAAGAATTCAATAAGCCTAAACTGTCTTATGAATGAAATACTGACTTTTGTTCAGTATCTCAACACATTCTCTTGATTTTAGGTTAGGTGTCATTCCTAAGATCACTGCCTCAGATTCCCAGGCCACAAGAAGTGAGGGGATTAAAGACAATCATAGACTCATTGCTGTGTCACTGAGGAACTTACTTTAGCAATAGCTAAAGTTGTAAATATGTATATCGATTCTGCTTTTCACAAAGCTGCCTCCGCTGTCTCTCTTTTTGGCAGAGAATGCAAGTGCTGCCCTAAATCATATACGATAACTTGGGATTTGCAAAGCAGATTGCATCAATAAACATAATGGGACACTGCCTGTGAGTGCTGAACTCACAAATTCCCCATCCTACAAGCAGCAACACAAGAGGACGTATTCCTTCTGTCTTCCTGCCCTCTCACCATATACCAATATACGGGTGTGTTTTCCCATTGAGAAATATCGGGGTACTACTGAATATGTGAAATGTCAATATATGTTGTTCTTTTGAGGAAAAGAAAGTCTAAAGAATTCATCTTGAACTTAGTCTGAGATTAAGTCTTTAGGGAAAAATACTGTATTTGAAGTATAAATTTGTGTGCTGGGATTTTGTTGTTTTGTTTTAGGTTAGAAAAATTCCCAGACTAAATTTGTCCAATAGCATTCTGCATAATACCCACAAAGTACACAAGACTAGGAACCAAAAATATTGAGTAGAAAAAGTCCTCTTCATTGGCATATAGCCTCTAAGGCTTGCCATGACTAGAAGGAGCTGGTTCTGCAGTTCTGGATTACAGGAAACTTGCAGTTTGTTTCTTACTGGGTGTTCCATAAAGACACATGTTTTTAATGTAAAATGTAGTTTAACAGTGATTATCTTCTTATCTAAACACAAATTAAAATTAAAAAGTACAAGAGGCAACTTACCTTAAAAATTCATATGATACATAGTTTACACTCTTTGAAATTGCTATGTTTGGTACTGGTAACTGGTTTCAATCTTGCTGTTTCCCAAGTATAGAATATAGGTTTGTCATCCCTAATTTTGAAATCTAAATTACTCAATAAGTAAGAATATTTAAATGTCAATGTACATCAAAAGTAGAAAAGTATGCAGAACAAAACTTTGTTTAATAAATAAAATTACTTAAAATATTGCACATAATTATTAGTAAATGAAATGAAAATTAATTTTGTGTTTAGACTGGGATCCTATCTCTAAGGTACCTTATTCTAGAAATGAAAATACTCCAGAATCCAAAAAAAAATTGATAGTAGTCCCCAACTTACAGGATAAAGTTATTGCATATTAACAATTCAGGACATTAAAGAATAAGAATGACTGAATTCGAGAGCTGAAAAATGCACGGAGTGGAGACAAGGATGTTCTAGACTGAAGACAGTCTCTTATCCAAATGTTTGAGAGTGAAAGACCTGGGAACTGATTTGATTGTTGGATTCCTAGAAATTGTAGACAGAGAGGAGAAATTCAGAAAGGACAAGGAACAAGTGGGGAACCAAATATTTACTATTTAGAGCAACTAAACCAAGTAAGAACCCCATGCTCAGGCTCCAAAAAGAAGCACTTGATATTTATCTTCAGAAAAATCACAATGTATTTTCATCTGAAGGAAACATTTTGAAGAAAGTGAAGGTTCCAAACATGGTTATCAATACAGTCATCTGGAGATGAGCTTTGGCAGTGACTGAGCCAATTTGTAAGACTCTATCATACTCCATGTAGAACAGGATGTCAACGTTCAAACTCAGTGGGCGAATCCAAAGGAAACTCTGCTCCCGATAATGGCAAATGAAACCATTCCTGGGAAGGGAGGTAATGGCATAACTGAGATGAACTAGGATTCAGACATTAAATTTGTTCTAGAAGAAAACAAAGACGACTCAGTGATCTGAAGAAAACTTTATGTAATTGGATCCATAATTATGAACTTGTGTTAGATTTCTTTTATTTTGAATTAATTCTTTATTAGCTAGCATATTCCATAATGAATTAAATAAGCCTAATACATTTCACTATTATGTATTAAATCATCAAAATTCAGTACTTTTACTTACTTTTATTGAATCTTTGTGTATTTCATGCAGGACATCTCAGTCAGTCTTAACCATTTTATACCCCTTCCTCACTGGCACCTCACATAGCTCCTCAACTGGAATCCATACTGTCTGTCATCTGTGGTAAGGTCTATTGTGTCAAGTTAGTGTCTGTAGATGTTCCTCGCTGCAAGTTCACTGAGGTCCCGTCAGTCTATCTAGAGTCCCTCATTTTAGGAAGATCAATTCTTCCTCATCTATCAGTAATCAGTTGCCCATATGTGTTATACTTCTAACAGAGAATGAGTTTGAAATTTAAAATGGAAAATCAAAGATCCAGTAATAGAGAAAAATTAAAGAATAGAAATAAATTTGAGAAAATACAACTAAAACTGTGAGGCACAAGGAAATAATAAAGGAACTCTCAGTAACAATAATCACAGATTTGGAAAGAGTTACTCAGATGAATATTAGCAAAATAAAGATGTCCCAGAAATGAAAAATAGGAATTAAATTTTAGATTAAAATTGTTCATAAATCTTCAGAAATGCAGTTTTCATTAAAATTTTAATCATTCCAATTTTTTTTATGAGTTCTTATTTAAAGAAGAAAAGTTTCAGGCACAAATTCAGTACTATACAAACAATAAATCAAATATGTCTTTGTGTGTGTGTGTGTGTGTGTGTGTGTGTGTGTGTTTGTGTTACATACATGGAATGGCTTTGTACTAAGTGACTTATACATTAAAAATTAGGTGCCCATGAAGCCCTAACCCTAGCTGAGAAACAACTGGAAACTGATAGCTACTGGGGGAGAGAGAGTCAGTTTTCTTTAGAGGTGTGATCCCAGGTCAGCTGACCAGAATTCAGGGGATGGACTTATACACGAAGTATTTGTAGATAAAAATTAAACTCAATAGCCATAAAAAATACACAGAGAGGACAGGAGGTGGGAGTGAAGAATGACAGATTTGACAATAGATGGAGGGGCGTGGACTGAACATGTTCAAATAATACTGCATCAATTTCCCAAAGAATCAAAAATACAATTAAAAAAATTAAATCCAAAATTAGTACTAGACTATAAGATCTGTCAAAATCAAAAGGTGATTTTTGGAAAAAAATAGGTAATCAAGAAGCTATGCCTGAATATAGGAGAGTTATGCCAATTGTGGAATGGCATCTGCCAGAAGACTTTGCTTAGAACTATGTTATTTAAAACTGGAGAAAGCAGCATTCAGGGGATAAATGTCCAAGAAACAGGACACTACAGTATTCACAGTCAGCCTGTCTATTTAGAAAAGCAGTAAAATGGAAAACATTGAATAAAGAACAAAGAAGTTAATGAAGTTATACATTCAACCAGAAAGAAAAAAATAAAAGCAGGAATTTACAGGAATATCATACTCTAATTATAAGGCAAACTAACCTATACAATTACTTAAAGCAATTATAGGAAGTGATTCATTCATTCAAAGCTGATCCTGTAAAAATTCTATTTATGAAACAGAGAAAAAGCTCTATACCAGGTACAAAAAAAGCAATAGTCATATAATTGCTTAGCAAACAACTGAAAAATGTCTATGTAATCCTAAAATGTAGAATTACGTTTACCCATAAACTTAAGAAAAATTTTGTAATAAAATTAGTTGTATTTGTAATGTAAAATACTACTTCAAACAATGCTGTAAAATTAAAGGATAACTAACAGAAAGTAGGATATTAAATTGGAGAAGAGGAAGAACTGGAAAATAGTTGAGACCTTGAAGATTATTAATGAAGTAAATATATTTCCTTCCTTTTCTTTTCAAAATAGAACAAGGTTTAAGAAAATGTGAAGCTATAGAAGTGATGTTTTATTAGTGAGTTTCCCAAGTAATTTTCTTTAGTTCAGAGACATCATTAATAAATACGCAAACAGAAAAAGGATGAAATAATATGATATATGATGGATCTGGCACTGGAAAGGTTTTTCTCAGTATAGTTTTTGATGAATTCATATATTCAACTACCTGAGCCTCATCTCCAAAAGTTGTCAACCCAGTATTGGTGAGTGGAATAAGGAGGATGCCTGTCATTTTAACGGACAGCCAGCCTAGTTGGAACAGAGTTCAAATTTGAGTTAAAAAAAAAACTCACAAAATTAGAGAAAAACACCTGAAGCTAACTTCTGACTCCTGCGTACATACATCACCCCCATGTACACACACACACACACACACACACACACACACACACAGAGAGAGAGAGAGAGAGAGAGAGAGAGAGAGAGAGAGAGAGAGAGAGAGAGAGATCTAAGGAAATAAGTGTCTTAGATGTATTCATATTCATGGATAATTAAAAAACCTTTGCTGGTTATTTAAAATGTATCATGTTGCCTGAGAGAACATTTGTATGATTTTGATCTATTCTAGGAAATGATTTTTCTGTTATCTTTTAAGAAGTGGATATAACAGTGCTTATTGTTGTTTGTTCATATAAGGATATATGATGCTTCCAACCTTACTTTTGACCTCCCACCACTAAGCTCTCTATACTTGCTCTCCTCAAGCTTATGGCAAGTGCCAAGATGTGACTTATGGTCTTGATATATGGAGGAATGAAAGATTTAAAGTGATTTCTTTGAAAAGAAACTGACTTACGATTCAGTACACACGTTAAAAACATGACTAAGCAAAAAGTTGTCACCAAAATTAATGCAGTTTTACAAGTCATATTTTAAACATCTAGTCCCAGTGGATCAATTGGTTTGTGCACATTCGATTGTGCACAGCTGAACACTCTAGACTCCTTGGCTGTCTCTAGTGGTTCTATTGGGTTAACCAAGCCCTTGTTAGCAGCATTAATTTTTACCAGACTCTTAGCTTCCAATTCTTCTCCTCATGAGTCATTAAGCTGTGCCATAAAGTTCCCCTTTCTTAGTCTCTTCAAGCCACCATTGTAAATTATGAAATAAAAAGTGTTTCAGGTTAAAAATGTCAGTTGTCTTCCAACTATCAATTCCTTCCTTTCTCAGCGCCAATAGAACGGCAATGCATGCCTAGGACTAAGTCTTGTTAAATAATCAGACTCCATTAAAGCAGTGTATTCTCATTTAATAATAGTTCCAACTCAAACACAAAGGTTGTGTACCTGATGATTATATAGAAAACTTTTTTATTATCATTAAAATGAAATAAAATAAAACATAAAAAGGAGAATATTGGACTTTTTAAATTTTCTTGATTTTACTTGTTTAAAATGAGACCATAATGCAAGAATCTGAATGTGTAAAATTCTGTGGGGGTTAAACTTGTAGTGGCAAACTGAAGAGAATGTGTGTGTGTGTGTGTGTGTGTGTGTGTGTGTGTGTGCAACAGTGGCCATGTAGAAATCATTTCTTTCTACCATGTAAGCTCTGGGGGTTAAACTTGTAGTGGCAAACTGAAGAGAATGTGTGTGTGTGTGTGTGTGTGTGTGTGTGTGTGTGTGTGTGTGTATGCAACAGTGGCCATGTAGAAATCATTTCTTTCTACCATGTAAGCTCTGGGGATAAAATTGAAATTGTCAAACTTAGTAGAAATTACATGTATTCACTGAGCAATCTCACTTTTCAGGCTGCAGTACAATTTAGCCAATAATTATGATCTTCTTTGTGGTAGACAAAGGACTTTTAGAAAAGCATAGGACTTTTACCTTTAATAATAGACATTTTATCTAACAGTTTAATAATCGAAGGGTCTGCAGTGTTCATGGATTACTCCAAATATTGAATGATCTTTATTTCCATTTACAACTTATTTTTGTAAATGAAGCACACGTTCTCTAATAGGTATTTTTCCATGGTCCTGAACATAAACTAATGCTCCTATAGTGGTTAATTCCAGGGAATACATTGTAGGATTAAATCTTGAATTCCACCTATTTATTAGCCTCATTATGTTAGATGATAAAGAACACTGATGCTAAAGTTTAGTTTGTACATTCAGAAAGAAGGAATGAATAAATTACCAACATCCTCTGCTAATGTATAATTCAGTCACAAGTTCTGTATTGTTCAAAAAGTAATGAAAGAAACAGTTGATGAACTAGGCTCTGATGAGATGGAAGAAAATGGCCAATTCTACTCCAGGCAAAAAAGAGTTAGTGTACTTTTAGCATTGACACATAGGTATATCAATATCAATAGTTAGGACTATACCTCCCTTTCCCTCTCTTTTTCTTTCTTTCTTTCTTCTTTAATTCTTAGTTTCATCCAATCAACTCAGAAATCAAAAGGGGAAGACGGGGCACTCAGATTGGTCTAACTTAAATGAGTTATTTCTTCCTAGATTAAGAAGTACATTGCTTTAACGAATGCTCCTATAATATTTCTTATAATGGAGAGAAATAGGTCCTTAATGTGAAATCCTACAGCAAGTATCAAATGTGGAATAATTCTGAATGGTAAAATAATCACTGTGATCGTGGTTTTTCAGTGTTCAAGGAAGTAATAGAGAATATACATGAAAAACTATAAGGCTCATCTACCTTCTTGACATTGATGATGTATAGATATATAGAAAAGACAATCTCAAAACCTTAGGCAGGTCACAGAGTTGCCTTATCCGCACAAGTCATTACATGGAATACTGTGATCCAGAAAGGACAGATGTGTCCTTGCCTTTTAGTATATACCAGTAGCATCTTTTAGTATATATCATGAATTCTCCTTTGTAGTCTACATTTCTTACCTTATTTATATAGTTTGTGTGAAAACATTTTATTTAGTATAGTAATTGCTCAGTCAGAACTCTTTCACCTCTATGCATACTTTTCCTCCAACAGCATTGTGCCTTTTATTCCACTGGAAAGCTTTACGTGGCAGTCTTCTAGGTGGATACATAATGCCCCCAAACAGACAAGTAGGAGACCATGAAAATGTGTGTTTCCCTTTCAAAAAGAGACGATTAACAAGTTACTAATAATTGAGAGAGAATAAAATCTTAGAATCTTTGGAGATCAGGACACACCTGCCTTCAAAAGCACTTGGCTTGAAATAGGAGCCCTGCTTGTCTTTCCCCCCTTTATGCACAGTCCAAGTAAAGAGTCATGAATTTTGTCTGAAATAAAATATAATGACACACAGACAATAAAATAAGAAGATATATAGTATACGTGAGATAAATTTGGAGAGTGCCATATGTCAGATAATGATAAAAGTCACAGGAGTTTGATTATTACTCAAAGTACTGAGGATCACTATTATCCCTTTGTCATTCATAGGAGAGATTGTACTGAGATTTCAGCCACAGTGGGATCTGTATAGATAAGGGGCATAACTGTGAAATAGTCAATGTATACCTTTATTTGAAAAGAAAGCAAAGCCCATATAACCAATTTTCTTCTGGACATTGTGATAATTACTGGTCAAGCTTTACCAAAGGAAACAGCCTGTTCTCCACCACAAGAAGAATACTTGCAAATTAGTTATAAATCACACATCTAGAAGCTTGGTATCAATATTTTTAAAAAAGAAAAAGATTGTTCATTGCTAAGACTCATTGGATGTTAGAAGATCATAAATTACAAATGCTGTCAGAATCTCTGTGTAAATTACAGGTCTTGGGTGAATAACTCCTCAGTAGTGAGATTTCCACAAAATGGCAATCAACAGACATGAAGAGGAAAAACCATCACAAACATCCCAGTGCATAGAGAAAGACTCATCAATTAGACTTAAATGACCCCTGATTGGTTCTGTTAGGTCTCTGCTCTGCAAAGTGACGCACAGTTCATAATATATGCTTGGTTCTTGATTATTGTCTACTTAGATAGTTTACACTTTAATGAAATATTCTAAATTTTATGCAAATATCATTGATAGAAGCTTTTATTTTAAAATATGTAATTTACAGTACACTAGGAAGCACAGTTTAAAATAGCTTAGATCATTTTCACATAAAGACAATTTTTCTAGCATTTAGATATTAATGTCCTATCTTTTCTTAGTGTAGGCTAGACCTCAAAGCTTAATAAAGCACAGACAGTTTAATTACCTTGTCACAACATAAAATTACACAGACTGTTTTAAATGCCACTTTAATAGATCATAACAGAATAGTAAACAAATTAGCAAGCACATGTACAGAAATTCTTTTAGAGGTTTAGGTATATGCTATGACATGTAAAACAGCTATTTATAGCATCAAGATTGGTCTGTATTTCTATCTGATTAGTAATGCCAGTTTTACAAGTGTGAAAATCTCAACTATGACTTAAGTGTAAATGCTATGTATTTCAGTTCTCAGATATGTAGAGGTTGTAGAATAAAATCATATATATATTTTTTATTTACTTGAAGATATTTAACATCAGGAAAAGATTAAAGAAAATGAGATACTTTCCATAAGTATACATACATTTTATGAGTAAAAGTGATTAGCTCTTCCAAAGTGATATTTGTATCTATTGCCAAATTTAATTTTATGATGTTTTAAGTCCTTTAATAGACTCACCTAAGATAACAGCTGTGAAGCCAGAAATAAATACAGTTGAAATGAATTTAAAATAAAACTAGGGATTTGAAGATAAGAAGATCTTGAAGTGAATAATTCTGTACCCAGTTTTCTTGGCTCTTCATTTTAGGAAAATATTTGAGTTGTCCACAGTTTACTTGACATTATCCAGTAAACCTAATATGCTTTACACTGAGAATTGGATACCCCATTTCTCATCACTGTGATAAAATATACAATAAAGTGTATTTAAAGGAGAAAATTTTTGGCTCATGGTTCATATATTTCAGGCCAAATCTAATGATGGATTGGCAAGAAGAGGCAAGGGAAGGAGGCAGAGAAAGAGAGGATGGAGAGAGAGAATGAGTTGAGGGAAGGATGGAGAAAGAGAGGGATGAAGACAGAGAGAAACACATATATAAAATTCAAAGGTATGTGCCCTATGATGTATTTACTCTAACTAGGGCCTATCACCTTAGAATCAATAAATTTATGAACTCATCAATGAATAAGTTTTTTGGTGAAGTTAGCATCTTTAAGAACCAATCACCTGCCACCCCCAGCACTACTCCCTGGGTACCAATCACACATGGACATTAGGAGTTCAGTTTATATCCAAATGGTGACCAAAAGGTCTCTTAAATGAGAAGCTCTCAAGTGTGGACTTGGAGACTAGCACTGTGCTCTAGCTGCTTAAAAGACTTTATTATTTTGTTTTACATAAATAACTATATGCATCAGATATCCTCACGAATTACCTTTGAGACACCAAATATTAGATAAGTCACTGACATCCAAAGTAGCACAGATTATTCAACAGAAGCATAGTTAAAATTCCTAAGAAACAAACAAACAAAAATACTAACTATAATATCATTCAAGTAAACCAGAATTAATTTTCTCCCAGTTTTGCCTACACTTTCCAAAAGCCTCATGCCATCAGGAGAGCACTGCTCACACATGAATGGGAAATGCTTTTCAGAATACACATACTAAATTTAGGGAAGAAATTTAAGAGAGAACTCACAAACAGCTAGAGGCAGATAAATTGCTAAATAAGGCATAATACTTAATAGAATTTATTCTACTATCTAGGAAAATTCTCAATGAAATCGATATAGTTTCCAATTTCCCATATCTGTATCACATCAGCTCTTGGCCATTTTCTTTATAGGATATTTCTGTAAAAATGTACATTGTGTTTTAGTCAACACTGATTTGACAGGTCTACTTCAGAAAATTTTCCAAGTACTTCTGAATGTACTAATTTATTTTAAATTGATTATTTTTCAAAAATATACTACAAAATATGTTGAGTATATGTGGACAACATGTTCCATGCTTTCAATGTAATATGAAAAATAAAACCATGTGACAAGAATGTTTTAAAATTTAGAATAATTGATATGAAATCTTGCCGAAAATTTTACTACTGTTAAGAGCCCAGGACAGGGGTCTGGAGAAATGACTCAGCAGTTAGGATGACTAACTCTTGCAGAGATTGACTGCAATCAGGCGGTGACTGCTCTTCAAGACGTTCTCGTTTAGTTTCCAACACCTACATGGTGGCTCACGGCATTCTATAATTACAGTTCCAGGGGACCCAATGCCCTCTTCTGGCATCTGTAGGCATTGCACAACATATGTGCAGCGAAAACATTCATAAAGAAACAAATAAATGAACAAATAGAATGAACAATAAAATAAAGAGTGGGGTGATTGTCTTTGATCCACAAAAACAAGTGAAAGTCTGTGCAAGGTCTCATGTGTAGTTTGTACCTCAGTAACAAACTCATTCTCTTATTACAGCCTTAGTTTCTCAGCTTTCTCTTCTTCTTTCTCAGTCTATGAGATTGATTTTCTAGAGTTCCATTCAAGGATCTTTTTTCTAATAAAAAGTCAAAATTTAGAAATTTTCTCATTCAGGAGATAAGGTTCCTTCTCAAAGTATGGCATAGAGAATTAAGTTTCCAAAAACCAAGGGATAAATAAAGGAAAAATATTAAAAACATCAAAGTGCTAAAGCGTTGAATTCAATAAAATTGTTGCATTATTATTTTTAAAAAGTTGACTTATTTTTTTGAAGGATGACCAAGAACTTTTAAATTTATGACTCAAATATTTATTCTTGTTTTATCAGATGTCTAATAGCTTGTGGGTATATAGTAAAAAGGCATTTCAAAAAAACACATTATCTACTTTTTTTCTTCCTGTAAAACACTGATTAAACTTTCCTTCCTAAGGCATTTTTGGCCAAGTACACCAACAAATATGTAATCTTCCAAGAAAAGTACCAAAAGGACTCTTACTCTCTGTTAATGGGACTTAGGGGAGAAGTTGAGACAATGGGGCCGACACAGTGAATCTTCTTTCTCTTCAGGCAAAAGTAATGTTGATAGCAAAAGAAAATATAAAAATGGGAAGTCCCCTCCCTGTCCACAAAAACCCAGGCATATGTGGACTACACTGGGGTCTCTCATGTCTTCTGAGCTCACTGTTAAAGAGATACAACACTTATGAAAGCCTTATAGCTTACATTTTTAAGGTAAGCTCTACTTTATTATATCACAGCTGCCATTCAATTGCAAAGGGAGTTAAAATAATCTATCCATTTATTTCCTTCCTATGGTCTCTCTCATCAGCCAAATCCATCAAATATAAGTTTGAGGAAGGAGATAGTTTCAAAATGCTTGCTTCCTTTTGTTTGCCACTATAAAGTCTCCTGGGAGGGTTCAAAATCATGCCTCAATTACTTATGGGAAATGCGAATTTGTTCATTATTGGGGGTCTCGGCACTCAGGACCAGCCCAACAGGACCCAGGGGAACTCCTCTGTGGGAGGAGGGGGAGAGTAGATGCAGAATTAAGACACAAACTCTGGACGGGAAGCGTGCCTAGCGAGAGGCACTGCTGGTTTGTTGAGTGGGTGCAAAAGCTCTTATAGGCCTGGATAGCCAACTACTCCATGGGGTTGGGTATCAAATACAGCCAATATTAAGTTTCTCCCAGGTAGGCAGGCTCTTTCCAGGTGGTCTCAGGACTAGACAGAGCAGAACCCCATGCCCACAGGAGCCATTCCTCTATTCCTCTTAGCAGGTGGCCTGGCTAGGCCTTCTGCATTATCCCCAAGAGTTCATGTTCCTCATTTAACAACACTAAGGAGATTTCAAATTTTGGGTATTAAGCAAGTAAACTATGATACAAACATGTAATTAATGATGAGAGAATAGTTATCTTGCTGTGTGCATGATCTTGTAGAACCATACAAATATATAGAGTTGAATCATCATATTTAAAAATATAAATTAAATTTTTCCAAATGTTGAGTTTTTTGTATTAATTCACGTTTAATGATCCTATATAAGTTA
Source organism: Eospalax fontanierii (assembly GCA_035773235.1). NCBI lineage: Eukaryota > Metazoa > Chordata > Mammalia > Rodentia > Spalacidae > Eospalax > Eospalax fontanierii. The sequence continues at coordinate 74,878,431 of CM069526.1, forward strand.
ATGAATTGTTTAATTTTTCTATCTCATGTATCTTTATTTGCCTCTTTTTCCTTTGTATGAAAATCCTAATTTTTTAAACAACCAGAAAAATTACATTGTCTTCTTAATTTACTTTATTTTAATTTTTTTGTATATATAAGCTAGCATTATAATTTCTCCTCACACCATTTGAAGGGAAGTCTAAGATCTTCAGGGAAGAATTTATATATCAAAATATTTTATATTCCCCATAGCAATATTATTAGTTAAAAAATATGGCAGAAATGTGTGAAATTTAAAATAAATTACTAATTAAATAATCATATATATATATATATGTACATGTGTGCAAGTGATCTCAGACACACACACATGCACACACAAAATCAGCTGAATCAATACTTTTCTGCATAGGCTCATTGATAGTACAGAAATTAAATTATGCAGTACATTAGGGCTATTATACTTATGATTCAGTATTATATAAAATTGTCCAGATATATTACAGCAAACCAGCCTACTCATTACTTGTTTATAAATAAAGTTTTATTGGGACACATTTACACAACCACACCAATTCATTCAATATATTAGCTGTTATTCCTTTTAACATATAATTCATGATTTGAATAGTTGTAGTAGAGACTACATAATTCCATAGCTAAAAATGCTACTATCCTTCAATTGTAAGCTTAGTGTAATAATCAATTGGGTTTTATTTTACAAGTATGAATATTGAACTATGATTAATAAAAGAGGTGTAAAATTATTAATCAAAATTAGCTGTAAACCCAAAGCAATACAAACTATCCATGGAATACAAAATACCAAATCTTTATGCACTTGTGTTCACAGAGGCATACACAATAGTGTCCTTGTTTTCTCAACCAAGTGATTGGGTTGCAGTGTAGTGTTTACATGGATTTTTTGTTGCTTTTGGTTTTGTTTGTTTGTTTGTTCCTTTTGAAACAGACTCCTTGTTGCCCCAGCTGGCCTGGAACTTGCTATGTAGACAAGGCTGAGCTTAATCTCCCAGAGATCTGCCTGCCTCTGCCTGAGTGCTGGCATCAAAGGTGTGTACTACCACACCCATCTTAAATGGCCTTCTTGAGAACAAAAGTCATCCAAATGGTAGAAACATTGCTTACCATAGCCTCCCAATCTTAGGAAGAAAAGAAAAAGATTTCACATCTCATTCCCAAAAGACTAGTAAAAACATTTCCACAACCTAGTACTGTGGGCAATGAGGACTTCATTTTCATCTCTGAACTTGTCCTATGGTACTGGAATGATATTTTCATTGTCTGACCAAGTTTTAGATCGATTTCTAAGGGACAAAGACCAATGTATCAGAGAAATGTAATCTTAAAAGATAATGAGTTATTTTCCTAAATGATAAAAGTTGAAATGCCAGAATTACAACAAATTATTTCAAATGTCCAAATGCAAGTGGCAGTTGCCACTGAGGTCAGCACTCATCATTACTATGAATCATGGTAAACACCTTGAATGAATCAATTGTCAAAGCCATAGCTATGTATAACATTTATTATATTGTATTGTGTGTAACTAATCCAAACACTGCCCTTTCCTCTTTGTTTGAGCAAATACAGATTTTGCTTAGTTTTCATGATAGAAAACAAAAAAACATCTGCCTAATTTCATTTGCAGAAACATCTTAAGCATGGCTGTGAGCTACATTTCTGTACTTATATATAGATTTGCTTCTTCTGTTTATTAGTGACTGACTCATGGAAAAATTATAGATATATTAATATTCAACAGCTAAAAATTGCAAACTTCAAGTCTTCAAAGTCTGAAGTTTGATACAATCTACATATTAATAAGCTACAAATATTCTGATGAATGGAACAAAGTACACCAAATTTTATTGTTGGGTTTCTTTATTTTATATTTAGTTCTGTAAAATATGTTATTTTAGACTAAACATGATAGGAAAAACACTATATCCATTAGTATAGTTTAGAGTAAAAGGGTAGAGGTAGAGGAAGATTTGACTATATGAATAATGGATATTATGAGTAGGACAATAATGACACTCTCTCTATTTATCCACTTAGATGCAACATTATTACTGTGTAACTCTTCCTAATACAAAAATTTCTTTCTATATTAAAAAAAGAAAAATAATGTCATTGGAATTTGCCAATGGATCATTATTCATTTACACAATGAAACTACTTAGTTACATACAGGTATACTAATCAACCTATCATTTTTCTTCAATGCCAATACAGAGTATCAATGTTTTACCCAATAAGTCATGGGATTACAAAGACCAGAGCTCTACAACTTTCAACAAAGTGATTTGGGATAGGCAGGATAATTATATTAATAATTATAGTGTATAGTATTGAAGGTTAAATTCCATACACCAATGACAAATATATAAAATAAATGAATACTTCCTTGTTTTCTAAATTGCAGATGGTATCAAGTGTAGATATATAGAAAGATGATAGATAATAGATAGATGATAGATATATGATATATAGTTTTCTTGTTAGCCATAGTATTCTGTCTTTTAGAAAATAAAATTGATAGATTTACTAGGCAAAATATTTCCTTAGCAACAGCAACCGCAAGAAATGATAATTCTTAAGCCCTCTGAGAACATATCTACTTATGGATAATTTATTCTATGTGCTTCAAAAAACAAATGACTGCCAGGCATTTCCTAGTTATTCCCATATTCCTCACAAGCCTCCAGTGGTTCTCTTCCACATCCAGAAAAAACACCAAGTCAATTTTACTCATCCTCAGCAACTTGCCTCTCAGCCACTTTTATTATTAAAACACGGGTCACTGAGATAAACATTACAGAGTAAAATGGTTTCTTTTTAATGTTATTTTGCTATCAGTTTTACAAATGAATGTATTCATAATGATCATTAAATCCAATTTATAGTCTACATCACTTGAGCATGCCCATCTGCCTCTCTGTAGTCAACCTATTCTCCAGGTCCTAGTCCCCGGCAACAAATGACCTGTATTTCAGATTTTTAATTTTACTTCCTAAAATACTCATGTAAATAAAATCATGATGAATAATTTATCTGCTAATATTATAATATTTATTTAATGAAAATATAGTCTGTTTGACCAGCAGTTTGATTATACCATGATGGAGAACAAAGTCCCTAAATCTATTCATTGTGTTGTTTGTTCACTATATTGGGTGTTTTAAGTCACACTATGGGCTAATATTCCACTGTGTGGACAAGGTACCATTTGTTTCTCCATCACAAGCTATTATGCAAGGTCAAAACTTCAAAGAACAGAGAACGAATTGGTTGTTTTAGCCAGTGAAAAATGGTGAGCAGCATCTGTCTGCAAGTAACAGCATTCAAGAATCCCTGAAATGCCGGAATTATTCTTTCCAGTCAGTGCTGGTGGTTAGAATAATTGATGCATGCGTTCAAGCATATAAGTATGGTTAAAAATCAGAAAGTGGTTTCAATCTTATTTTCAGGAAAATTTGAATTTGAATAATGTATATTAAGAACAAAATCTTACATTAAGATCACTACATTAAAAACATAACTGATAATGAAAGAAAAATTATGAAAGTTTAATAGTATTTCCCAGAATGCTTAGCAATTTCTTTAATTTCAATATGTTTAAATTCTGCAAAATAGTATATGTTGGTATCATCTTGCTTTCAAAAGGTAAACATAGTATAGTTTTCCTTGGTTTCTCTTAGAATAGGATGTCATTGTACACTTCAGCAGATTTTACAAAGGAAGTGAATAAAAAATGTATCTTAGATATTTTTACCTTAGTTGAATATATGCATTTTTAATTGAGCATTCATGGAAAAGTCTCCAAAATGTTACTGAGTTAATATTGATTTATATATACATATATATGTACACATATGCATATATATTTCATTAACTTAAATTTTATATATAGATCTAATATTTATAAAACGAATGAAAGGAAATATCAATAGGATCACAGATTATGTCAAACATCTTTCTCAAAATGTTGTTCTGAACTGTTTTGACATTCAGAACACCTGCATATAAAAGAATGCATTTTGAATATCAATCTCTTCATAGGCTCTAGTTAGCCTTTTCTCCGAAATTTAAGTTAATTACTGGTCTCTTTCCTCTGTGAGTATCCAGGTTCATATTTTAGTTAAAAATTGGCCATGATCCTGGGTGATTTTTTGGAAGTCAGAGAGGTCCTAGCTTCTTAATTATGTAACCATCCCTAACATGTATTGATTTGAAGTATCAACTGGTAAATGAGGGAGAATTGCTTTTGGTGTGGTTGCAGTTCTCTGATCATTCTTTGCTAATATTATAATTGATTTAAAATATAATCTGTCTAGCTAAGAGATAAATTATTCAGTCATGGAGAACAGTCACAAATAATTTTTTTCTGAAGATTTATGGCAGAGTTTTGTCCAAATTACATTCTAAGGTTAGCCAAAATAGTACCTCTAAAACTCTGGTCTGTTTTCCTTGTTACTAAGATGAAAAAAAAGACCAGAAATACTTTCTGAAGTTGATGGATTTAAGGTTTATTAATTAACTTCAAAGTACTAAATCTGAGTAAATAGGTATGTATTCTTTTTGTTCTATATTTGTTATGAGAATTTAACAACTGAGACCTGTTGGTGCTTTGTTTCCTCAGTGAAGTTCCCTTGTACAGACATATTGTGTTTCCCATATCAAAGGTCTGTGTCGCTGTTATCAGTTCAGTATGGATTTGGTCTATTAGACTCTATGCTCACTAAATTGGATAATAAGAGTGATGATGAACACAGAATGTGAAATACTGATTTCCTTATTCATTACTGAAACATATATATATATATATATATATATATATATATATTCTATTTAATAATATATTCTTAATTTGGTTCTCTTTCAACACTAGACCTCCATATAAAATTTTATTTAAGTAAAATTAAATCGAGGCTTTTTCTCTGTGGCACAGTTCCTTACAGAGACCTGCTGTGTTTAGAAATCATATTAATCACTTTTGGTCATGTCGATGTAAGCAAATACTGAATCTCAGGAGCAGGTCCTTTGCTGCCATAGGAGAATATACAGATGACGGGGAACATGTCTTTCCTGTGGTATTTGTGATTTCAAACAAAGGCACATCTACTGTGATAACCAAGGCACTGTAACCATAAAGTGTTCTAAAGTTAAAACACTGAAAGCATTTAAAGGCAAAATTTTGCCTTCAGTTTGGAGATTAGTTAAGACCTCAGGGAGAGGTAACATGGGAGACAGACCTGTGAGGAGGAAAATCTACACTGCAGAGATGTGAACGTAAAGGGAAGGATATGAGAAGTGAGCGCTTTGTTGAACCAAGCAGGGAGTACTTAGTTTCTTGTTCACATACAGTAACAAGTCTTTAACTACACATTACAAGGGATGGCCCCACACCCAAGATTATTTGAGCAATACATATGTACTCCATGGAACTTAAAAAAAATAAAGGAAGATTCAGGTCATGTGGTTTGGGGAGAGCAAATTCATCCAGAAAAAGCTGGGAAAGTATGATGAAAGTATTATCATATGAAATTCTCAAAGTATTAGTAATATTATATTTAAAAGTCTCTAATTAGATGTGAACTTGCATCAGTGATGACAGCATGGACAAGACCCATGCTGACTCAATCAAACAAAACCCCGGCATAGCCTGGGGTAATGGGCAGCAGGCTGCAACCTTAGCCAAGGAACTATTGACAAATGGTTATTGTAGGATGAGGGAGAAAAACTTTTCTTTTTTTCTTCTAGTTTTTATTGAATTTTTGTGCTCATAAAGCATTTCAATCAATCTTAATCATATTTATACACTCTTCCACAATGGCATCCTTCCAAAGGTCCCCACTAGAATACATATATTCTGTCACTTATGTTAAGGCCGATTGTGTCAAATTAGTGTCCTAAGACTTACCTTGGTGCAAATTCATCTACTGAGGTCTAGTCAGACTATCTTGAATACTTCTTTTAGGAAGATCAGCTATTCTTCACCCAGCAGTAATCAGGTGACAATATTTCTTCATCTAAGATTGGGATCTGCTATCCATTTCCTTAGTCCTACAAGCTCCAGGGACCCTGCTCATATGAACCTACAACAATGGTGTCACTATGCACAGGACCATGCGAATTCAAGTAGAAAGCAGAAATTAGATCTCCTTTAAGAGAGTGATTCCAGATTGGCTGACTAGAATCCTGTGGGTAAGCTTGCATGGAAGGACACCTGGGGATGGAAATGTCTGATCAGCCAGGACTTAACTTATAGGACAGAATGCCCCAAATCTGATGGGTGGGTCCATTGGAGTCAGGGAGGAAGTCTAAATTTTGATTAAGATGGATTATATGAAATGCACAAAAACTCAATAAATTATTTAAAATGAAAAACAAATAGTAAAACAATATTTTTTAAAAGTCTCTGCAGAGATCAGGGAGAATTAGAATCTATTTGCAAAGAAAAATGCACATAGGGGCTGGAGAGATGGCTCAGCAGATAAGAGCACTGGCTGCTCTTGCAGAGAACCCGCTTGATTGCCAGAACCCATGTGGCAGCTAACAACCATCTGTAACTCCAGTTCTAGGGAATCTGATGCCCTCTTCTGACCTCTGAGGACACTGCACTAGAGGGGTGTACTTATATACATGTAATCAATACACCCATACACAGAAGATAAAATTAATAAATGAAATATTTCTAAAGTATACACAAAATATCTATATATACAAATGACAATTTTTAAATATGCATATTCATATCTGTATACATAAGAGTGCCATCAGTTTACACAACAGCAAACTTCTTGGACTATTTGATACATTTGGAAAAACTCTTTGAATTATGAGTTATAATTAACATTGGCTAAGAACACTTGTTTCTCTTCCAGAGGAACCTGCCTGAATTCCTAGCACCCACATGGGAGCTAGCAACTGTCCATAACTCTGGTTCCAAGAGATCTAACACCATCTTCTGGCCTCTTTGGGAATTACACACACATGATGCATTTAAATACATGCAGACAATCACTCAAATATATAAAATTTAAAGAATAAATTTAAAAATTAAGTAATACATATTGAAAACTGTATTAATGATAATCATCACTGTAAAACTTGGAACACTGAAGTGAGAACAAAGTCGTTATGTAACATCATCTTACATGATACTGTACCAAAAACTAAACTAATACACTATTACTCCAGTACCAAGGGCAAGAACTGAGAAAACGCTGCAAACTACACAATCAGGAGAATATCAATGCTAACTTTTTTTGTCATATCAATATTGTGATGATTTTATAGCATATATTGATTTTTTAAGCAATATATTTAAATGTTACATCTTGTTTGTTTTGTTTTCAATGACAGTGTCACTCCATTATGCAGGATAGCTTAGAATTCATTTTGTAATCCAGGATTGGATTAAACCCATGGTGACGCTCCTGCCTAATCTCCCTGAGTGTCTGGAATTATAGATGTGTGCTGCTCGCCTTGATTTCCTTGTAGCATTTTCTTACATGCACGGAGCATAGCATAGTAATTCTGACCCATAAGTACTGTAATTATCAATTGTCATAAAATATGACAAACATTACGGGTAAAACCAGTAGATTTATAGCAACATTTAAGTAAGGAAGACAGGATACTTCTTTAAATTTCAGTTTAGCACAGCTTAATTTTGATGCAGAAATTATTCACTGAAGTACAGGATAAAAAGTATCTCAGACTTAGTCAGAGAAGCTTTTCTTTGCAATGAATCATGATGAATACAGAAATGCATGACAACTTAAAGTGCTGAGAATAAGTGACCTAAACAAGATATTTATACCATCCCTTTAAAGGCCCAGACATCATAACTGAAGAGACAGAATGTAAGTACCTGGATATAAGGAAAGGGACTGTGGAACGCAGTCTTGGGATGTCTCATAAAAAAAGAATAAAAATGAGCTTAAAGAGGAGATAGAAATTCATTTGATTAAGATTATCTGTTCAAATCTATTATTGCAATCTAAAAATAAAAGTAAAGCCTATTTTTAGACAATTTGTTGATAAATGCTACTAAATCCTATACTAGAAATTTGTGTGCATATTAGGTAAAATTTACACGAGTGAAAAAATGAATCTATCACATGAATCATTTAGAAATCTATAAAATGTGGATTTTCAAGATGGTTTGTTTAGGCAAAACATGTATGTACAAGAAGAGAGTAGATAACTTTTATTTATTATTATATTGGGATTAGTCTTATTGTCAGTAAAATCACCTTCTTTCTTTCTAAAAGAAGAGCACCTGCATCCAACAACACACTCCTTTCACTGAGAGCTTCCTAAGTGTAGGTGGGTCTTATTATTAATTTTTTTTAGATTCATAATTATATCACTTGGAATAAATGGCTATAATATAGGAGGCTGTTAAACTATGTGGACCTATATAGATATCACCAAAGTCATCTTTGAGGATAAGTTGTATAAAACAATGAAGATTTCATTAACTAGTATAAAATGAAGAAGCCTTAGTGGAACTCCCTGTTATTATGAAAGTATTTGAGTTAAATAGAGATTCTAGGTAAAATCTGTATAATACTATTAACATTATCAGTGTTCAGAGTAAGTCATTCTTAGGGCACTGTAGTATTTTCTTTGGTTTTGCTGAAATGATTAACATGAACATGTCAGCTGCCTGCATCAATAAACAAAATACCATGGTATTTCAAGCAAGAAATACATGTGGGTTAAGCAAAACAAAACTCCTTTTGTGTACCCAACCATTTTCAACAAGGATCTGGAGAATGGTTATAATACCTCCTGCAATATATTCCCTCTCTTGGCTGGAATCAATAATTCTGATGAATGCAAAGTATCTTTAAAAATGCTCCAAGAAAAACCAGCAGAAAATTCAGTGAAGATATAAAACCATGAGTATGTGACAACTCATGTATGAAGACAAATAAGTAGATAGATGGATATATAGGTAAAGACAAAGATGAACTGATTCTAAGTCTAAGCATGTTTTCATTTAATTGAAACATAAATCCATCCATCAAAAATGCAAGGACTTTTATTTCCGAATTCAAATGCTGTTAGAATTGACTGAAGTAAAAATATTTTGCCATAGGGCTTTTGTGGTACATTAAAATGAATAAGAATTTTTTCCTGGGTGCAAAGTCAAGTTACTTTCTTTTAATCAGAAAAATCAATCATCCTCGACGAGGAAGAAACAAGTACAGAGAAAAGCGAATGGTCCAGTCATGTATAGGTAGGTCCACAGCTAAAGAGCTTTGATATTATTAAGTGGAGGGTCTGGAAATAGTAAAGTTAGCTTGAATTTTCTAGTTACCTAATATTTCACCAGGACAGAGTCCTCATAAAAGAGGAGCAGAAGAGTGAATTAATAAAGGAGGTGAGGGGCCTGGAGAGAGAGCTTCATAGCTAAGAAAACATACTGCTCTAGCAGAGGACCAGAGTTTGGTTCCAAGAAACCACATTGGGGAGCTTACAACAACCTGTAAATCCAGTTCAAGGGGATTATATGCCCTTTGGCCTTTGCTGGTGTCTAAATACATATGCACATAACCACATACAGATACTTATATATACACATAATTAAAAATAAAAATAATGTCTAAAACCAAAAAGAAAGATAAATGATATGGTGAAGGGATGGAAAAAAAGAAACGTTGCTTGCCTTGAAAATGAAGGACTGGGCCATGACCCAGGGAATACAGGGGACTTTATGTAATTAAAAATTACAAAGGAATTGATGCTTTTTGTGGCTCTTGAATATGAAGTTTACCCAGAAAAGACTTGTGTATTTGGGGCTTGTTCAAGGCTCATATTGCTATTTTTCAAAGTTACAGAAAATGTGGGAGGTGTGTTCTGGCTAGAAGGTAAAGGTCACTTGAGGAAGGTTCTTGTACATATATCCTCCCCTAAGTGTCCATCATGTCTATAGTAGGGTGCATATATTTTTCTATCATGCCCTCCCACCCTGATATTATGCCCCAGCAAATTAGAGTATTCAATCACAGGATGAATCCTGTGAAACTATGAACCAAAATAAATCCTTTTTAAATTAAGTCAGTTATTTTGGACACAGAAATGTAAAGATAACTAGTAAACACCTCCAGAGCCTCCAAGAAGGAACTGATCCTTCGAATACCTTGATATCTGAGGATACCTAGGATATCTAAGCTCCAGAAATACAAGAATTAAAAAATACAGTTATATTGTTTTAGGCAACTAAGATTGCTGTCATAGTCAGTTATAACAGGTGGATATAATACATATATCTTTGTTATTTTAAAAAATATATTTTTTATTTATTGAGAGCTGAGAGATGACTCAGCAGTTAAGAGCACTGATTACAATTGCAGGTTTTGTTCCCAGTACCCACATGACAGCTAATAACTGTCCTTATCTCTAGTTTCAGGGCATCTGATGCCGTCTTCTGCTCTCCATGGACATTGTATGCACATGGTTCATTTGCATACATGTAGGCAAACCAGTCTTACACATAATGTAATAACAAGTAAATAAATAAATGCTAATTTTATTGAATATTTGAGAATTTCACGGGATGGATTCTGATCATATTCAGAACTCCTCTTCTCTCTGCATTTCCCATGTCTACAGTCTCCCGCCCAATTTCATGTCCTCTATATTATTAATTATTGTTAAGGCCTTATAAATCTAATTTGTGGTCTCAAATGCCCTTCTTTCTAGTGACCTCCCCTGTAGCCTGGTAAATCTACCCAGGTCACCCTCTTAAAGAAAACTTTCTTTTTCACAACTAGCAGCTAGTAGTTGCCAATAGTTCCTCGCATAGCATTGGAGTTTCTTACGTATGCCCCCCACCCCTTTATTCTTGGAATTTATCTGTCTTGAGCTTAAGAATCTCTTGTCATTCAGTCAAAATTGGTGTTCATTCCTATGAGTAAATGCCCTGCTGCCTGGAAAACACTGTCTCCTTGTTGTCAGTCAGCACTTCTGGCTTTTAAATCTTTCCAGCGCCTTCAATAATAACTCTTGAGATGTGGAAGACAAGGGTTTGATCTAAATGCTCCATTCAGAATTAAACACTTTGAATTCTCTTATTCTGTGAAACTTGAGCTTTTGCTGATGTCTTCGTTAATCAGAATCAGATGCAAGAAATTTCCCTGGTAAGAGTTGGGAGATTCACTCATCTATGGATCTAACAATAAATCATTCAGTGTAAGTTTAATGTTAGGTCCATTTATCAGAATAATAGTAGTATAGTGAGTTCTCCCTCATGCGTTCTGATCCTGCTAGACACAGTTCCTAGCCCTGATAGCAGTGCCCTGTGTGGGCTCTATCAATCAAAGTGGTTGAATACTATGATAATATTCTTGTCCGATGCTTACTATATAGACCCTGATAGGTCACTCGTGGCTGTAGCTCGTAGGGTTCGCAGCTGGGCAAGGCTGATGACTACTTTTCTCTTCTGGTAGTAGGCAGAGCACCTTCCAGAACTACAAAAGCCACCTCGTGGAGATGAAGCTTTAATGACAACACCAGCTCGAATTTTCCATGTTAGTTCTACAGCTCCGGTAAGTAGTGTTTACAGCAACACGGTCTGTCGCGCCCGCCTCGTCCAGCAAGGAAGATGCGACCCCGGACTCTTCCAAAAGCAGTTTATTCAGGAACCTTGAACAACCTTTTGGCTTTTTAATTTTCTAACTTCTTCTTCCCCCTCCTTACTGCTTCTTATTCTCCTCCCGGGGAAAGCCCACCACAAAGTTAAATTCCCTCCTGCCAGCCAACCCCAAACTACCACGTGGTGAAAGCAGATAGGCGCACACATGCGGAAGCAGGGCCAGACCTCAGCCACAGCCAATTATGGAGCTGTTTGCTCCAGAGAGCGCCCACCTCGGGATGGTGGGGGGCGGGAGCAGGCGCCATCTTTAAGACGCAGCAATCAGCGGCTCTCTACAATGGTCTTACCATCGAGTTCTGGCAGGTAATTTTTTTTTATGTGGCTTATATATAATATCCTACAATGTAATGGATTTACAATGCTATAGCATATTATTTTATTTTGTAGTACTTTGAAGGCTGGTTATAAACATATTTTCATTTGATTTTTGGTCAGTTACATATGCATATTTATTTTTATTAAAAAATAAGAAGTCTAATTTTAAAATTGCTTACAACTTTCTTTAAAATATGCCTTAAATTAAATCTTTTTTAAAATTAATCAAAATACAGAATATTTTAGAGATTATGCACAGTTTATTGAGTTATACTCTAATACACTATAAATGTGCTACATATGCCATAATATTTTGTTACTTCCTGGATTTTTATTTCATTTTTTTGAGAATTTATTTGCATTACTTCTAGTACCTCCAAATCCCTCTCAATTTCTTGTCCATGTCTTTGATTATTATTATTATGTATATTTACATATACACGCAGAGACACACATACACAAAATACACTGAGTTCATTTAGCAGTGTTTATGTGTACCTGTATTATTTAGGGCCACCCACATGGGATTAGACAACCTCCCAGGGTTCAAGTTCCTGAGAAAAGTGAATTCTCTCTTTTTTCAGTAATCGTTGATTGCCTGTAGCTCTTAATACTGACATTGGATGCTTTGAATATTTTTATCATATGGGTCTTCTTAGGTTATCATATTGTGGAGATTTCTCTGTGTAGCTTCCTTATCATGTATAGAATGCATTAACTACCAGCAGCTGTCTTGTCTCTCTGATTCTTAAAATCTGTCCTCCCCCGTCCACAATGTTCCCTGAGCCTTAACTTAGTGGTTGAATTGTTCATGTACCACCTAGGGCTGGGCACCTCATAGTCCCTTATACTCTTTAGCTTAGTGCGTTATGACACTTTGCGAACAGCCTCTGTTTTTTTAAGGAGTTTGAGAACTCTCCCTCTGCTTCCATCTTTTAAAATAATTTTTAGCAGTATTGGCTATAGTTCTTTGAAGGTGTGCTAAAATTTTCTTGTGAATCCATCTGGACCTGGGTTTTTATAATTTTATTTTATTTTTATCTGGCAGGCTTTGTATTATTATTGCAATTCATTATCTGTTATTTCTTTTTGATTTTCTAATTTAATCAAGTATAGGTTCTTAGAATGTTCCCTTATCATTTTCTATATTACATGTGTGTCTGCAGTAACATTTTCATTTTTTAATCTCTGATTTTGTTGATTTGGAATTTCTTCATTTTGATTTTCTGGGCTTAGAATCTATCAGCTCTTCACTAATTCTTCGTATTGATTTTTTTTTTTGTATTTCATTCATTTTTACTATATTTCTTTTTTATATTTTTTGATATATATTTTATTGATTTTTTTGTGCATTGCCTACACTGCATCATCGTATGGAGAGCTCCTCTCCTACCTGCACCCTCCATAGCTTCCTCACTGGATTTCATGAATTTTGTCATGTTCTTTCCCCCCACCCCTCTCTCATCTTCTGGGTTTGAACTTGGCATCTCTTTCCAGAATTTTTCTATGTGGCATAGATATTTTTCAAACTTGTGGTTTAATTTTAATTTTCTAAATATTGTCTTCTGATTGAGTTATAAATTCAAAACCTTAGAAATTCCAATTTTATATTATTATATTTTCTGTCTTGGACAATAGTTATTGTATCTTAAGAAACTGATGTTGGGCTAGAGAGATGGCTCAGTGGTTAAGAGCACTGACTGCTCTTATAGAGGACCTGAGTTTGATTCCAGGAGCTAACAACCCTTCATAAATCCAGTTCCAGTTGATCCGACACCGTCTTCTGACCTCCATGGGCATGGCAGGTGATGCAGGTGCACTTGCATACTTGCAGGTAATATGCTTATACACATAAAATTTTAAAACACAATGAATGAAATATTTTTAAAATCGTTGCTTAACTCAGTGCTGCTTTTATTCTTTAAATTTCTTCTAGCAAGTTTATGGTTCAATATTATACTTTTAAATGTCTGATCATTCAATGTTTATTTTTGTTTCTTGAATGAGTTAAGAGTTGATGTTTATGCTTTTATTTCTGAATCTATTTACCCAGTGAATTAAAACAAATACATTTTTTACTAATTCTTACATCACTGTAACAAAACACCTGAGATAGTCAACATAAAAAAGAAAAGAAATGATTATTTTGCTTGACAGATTCAGAAATTTCACTTCATGGTCATTGTTCTCTGGTACTTTAGGTTACATAGTAAACTAGCAGATCATGGTGATGAGTATTAGTAAAGCAACATCTGCACCTCATACATGGAATGCAAAAGACAAAGAGGATTGAGCAGAGTCTCGGTATCAGGTACACCAGCACCACATCAGTGATTTGACATCCCCTCAATAGGTCCCAGTCTACAGATTCCACTGCTTTCTGATGTTCCTACCAGACAGAGAGTAAGCCTTTAACACATGAGAATTTGGGAAACATCGAGGATACAAATTATAGTATATTTCCTCAGTGAATTTGTTGGTGCCAAATAATATAGTTCTTGAAAATTAGCTCATGAAAGAGCAATGTACCAATAGTGCAAACAATTAGTTACAACAACGTAAACAATGCAAATCTTTTTAGTTTGTATTTGTGCATTTGTGTAGTGTGCATCTGTTTGTGAGGGGGGCACATGTCTGTGAATGGGTGCACTTGCCTGTGAATGCATGCGAAAACCAGAGGTGGGCATCACGTATCCTCTATCATTCTCCAGCAATTGTTTTGTTATAGGGTCTCTTGCTGAACCTGGAGCTGACACTCTCTGGGCTAAGTCCTAAAAAGAATGATTCATATCTCTCTGCTGCTCTTAGTACTGGGATTACAGATCTGCACTGGATTCTACTAGATCTTCACATGGATGATGGGATTTAAACAGCACTTGTGTTTCAATCACTCTTAAATGCCAAGTCATCCTTCCTTTCCCCAAATAATGCAAATCTTATAACAGTGCTTATTAGAAACTATTGGTGTTATATCTTAGTGTACCCAATCTTTCTACTATAACTGCTTTTAAAATAAAATACTTCAGAGACTGGAGAGACAACTCAGCAATTAGGAGCACTGGCTGCTCTTACAGAGGACCACCATCGGTTCGCAGAACCCACATGGAGGCTAACAACCATCTATAACATGAGCTCCTAGGGAATTCAACATCCTCTTCAGACACTGACTTTGTACTCTTTTGATGGTGCACTTACACACATTCAATCAATATGTTTATACACATAAAATAAAAATAGCAAACAAAATATAAAAAAAAATTCTAGGGTTCTACATGTAGTTTGAGACAGAGAGAGTATATGGTAGAATAAAAACATCTTGTAGACCAGACACTGTGTATTCTGACTGATGCTGTAATAGGATTCATATGTGGAAAAACAAAAGCTACGTGAGTACTCTTAGAGATATAATAAATATTAAAGCATATATAGTGTCTGAGGAGTTGGCTCAGTGGTTAGGAGCATTATCTGTTCTTGTAGAAGACCCAGATTCATATCCCAGCACCCCCATGGTGGCTAGCATACATCTGTAATTCCAGTTAAAGGGATATGATTCCCTTTTCTGTCCTGCATGGGCACTGCATGATACAGGTACACTTACATACATGCAGCCATAAAACTCATACACATAGAGCTACAAAGTACTTAATTAAAAATTCCAAAGTAAAGCATATGTAAATCACAAAATAAGACCCTTGAAATCATTCCTACCAAAGCTATAAATTTTGAGATTCACCAAGAATCCATTTAGTATGTCTTCAATTTTTCACTAATTCTGAAGTGCTCAGGTAATTGAGATTCTGTGCATCAAGCCTTTTGCTGTGTACTTTTGGAGAACTATGTTAATGGGCATTCTGCACCTGTGCAGATTCTGCATTTCACCTCTCTTGGTTCATATTTCTTGAACTACTCTAATTACAGAGTTTAGTGTCACCTAGGGCACCAGCAGTTTGAAAGTGAGACACAGATGCATGCATTCTGTCTCCATGAGTTGCATATCACTGATCGATGAATCCTGGGAAACTTCAAGCCATAGACGAGCTATTACCCTAATACTAATCAGATGACTAATTGGACATGTTTAAGCTCCTTGGTTGAGTTTGTTTCACTTTGCAATATTCTAGAAATTTTTATTGTTTTAACTTACCATAGAAAAAAACAGGCTTTAATATGCCATATCTGTACATACATGCCACTATACTTTTTTTTTTCTTGTTTCCTTCTGTGATGCACTCCTCCATCTTGTTGAGCCTTTATGTCCTCACCAATGACTCTGCCTTCTTCTTACAGGGTGTCCATTACCTCATCTTGTTCTTATCATCCTTTCCCTCTTTTTATGTCTCTTTAACATCATCCCATTTCTTTTTCTGCTTTCATGTCCTACAAATATACATATATATGCATATATTTTATAGAGATATAGATTTAAATTTAGATTTTTACATGAGAAAGAACATATATTAGTCTTTTTGTTTATCTATTCGGTGAATTATTGTCTTCTTTTTACTACTTATTTTTTTTTTCACTTGAGGTTTCATACATGTATATAATGGATTTTAGTTCTGTTCAGCCCACATTATTCTTTCTAATCCTCCTCCTTCTTCCCCACTCTCTTCAGTAGTTTAGCACTGATAAATTAGCCATGGTCTAGGAAACAGTCCTCTACCAGTGCTCAAACAACCAACCCTAATTAAATTCAGTGAATCCACACATAATAAAGTGTGGAAGGAGGATGGTACCTTCTTTGGATATTTGTCTTGTTAAGTCCTGTTTGCTTTGCTTAATATTATTTTTATATACTCTACATCAATTTTTCTGAAAATACTACCTATTTTTCATTGCTGATAAAATTTTACTATGAATATGTACTATGTTTTATTATATATATCTTAATGGACAGTTAGGCTGATTCCATATTTTAGCTATCATGAATTGTATGCCAATAAACACACATGTCTAAGTATCTCTGTGGTATGTTGACCTAGTGGTAAAATTTTACTATGAATATGTACTATGTTTTATTATATATATATATATATATATATATATATATATGTATGTTAATGGACAGTTAGGCTGATTCCATATTTTAGCTATCATGAATTGTGTGCCAATAAACACACATATCTAAGTATCTCTGTGGTATGTTGACCTAGTGGCCTTTGAGTATGTTCCCAGGAGTGCCT
This sequence comes from Eospalax fontanierii, assembly GCA_035773235.1. Lineage (NCBI taxonomy): Eukaryota > Metazoa > Chordata > Mammalia > Rodentia > Spalacidae > Eospalax > Eospalax fontanierii. The sequence continues at coordinate 74,895,605 of CM069526.1, forward strand.
AGCTGGGTCATAAGGTATTTAGTGTTTGGGAGAACATTGCTCTGATTTCTATAGTAGGTGTACCTGTTTTTGATCTCAAAAGCATTGCATAAGGAGTCCGTTTCTCTTGTTATTTTGTCATTTATGGAACTGCAATTTTTCTAGATTTTCATAATGTCTTCCAACAATATTGTAAACTAATGGCTAATTGTTTATTGCTTTTAATATAATGTTCTGTTCCTATGTGACAAAGTGTTGCCAGTGTCATCTATCAGGTCGGGAACCAAGAAATGAAAATCATGACACACAAGTTAATGATAAATGACCTTCTAACCAAAGACAATCATCTTTTCAAATAAATCGTACTGACTCAAACAAGACTTAATAGTTATAAGTAATTGACTTTTGCCTGAGTTACCTGGGTATCTGTCATAACCATCGTCTTTAAAGTATGTGTGGAGATAACGGCAAAATAGAAAACAGAATGAAGCTACATCAGTTAAGTAGCACACATATGAAATTACAGCAACCTTGTAAACTTTGAGTGATTTGTTTGTTTGCTCATTTCTTATTGAAAGACACTGTTTTCTGATTCATAAATGCCCTAGTTGTCAAGCAAAGGATAACCAATAAATGTATCTGGGGGTCAAAGATCTCAAAGATATGCTGATTCCTATAAAGTCAGACAGTGTTAGGATCACAGATTTTCCTGATGCTGGAGCTGGAGCTATTACCTTCTTCAGCTTTCAAATGACTCACACATCAATCTGGTTGAATCATTATTGGCTTTGCCAAAATATTTATTACTTGAAAATTCATGACTCAAATATAAATGGACAAATATTTGCATTTTCAAATCCTATATAATACTGATTTTATTAGTCTTTATTCTTCTATAATTATTTATATTATAGCAAATAAGTTAACAAATGCTGTTCTTTATTTCTTTATGAACTTTCTGACATACATATTTTATATTCATTATTCAAATTGTGTCAGATAACTTAATTATATATGTATGTATATTTCTGATCTAAATTCCTTCATATTATATATATATATATATATATATATACAGAATAAAGTCGATATTATCATAGTTATGAAGGTAAAACACATGAAGATCCTGAACAAGAAGTATTATCATGATTTCATCATAGAAAACAATCACTTGTGTATCAGAAACATTAAAATTTGTATTTGCATTGTACATTTTAGCAGATGACTTTTGAAGAACTATTAAGATTCAAATGCCTTGAACATAAGATCTCAGTAAGTTATTAAATTAAAATGTTGAATAAAACATGGGACTTCCCCAATATTCAATAAAGTTGTCTTTCTTGGACTGGAGAGATTGCTTGATGGTTAAGAACGCTTATTGCTCTTGCAGAGGACCTAGGATTGGTTCACAGTACACACATGATGGATAACAACTGTCCATAGCTCCACTTGCCAGAGATCCCATACTTTCTTCTGGCCTCTGTGAGAACTGCAGTATAGCTAAAATACTTTCTGGGGGGTCCAAACAATGCCCCCATGCTTATTAAAACATGAAGACTTGATTTGCCAAACTACTGTGTAGGAAACAAGTGAGTTTATTGAGATTACTTACAAATCAATGGGTGAGTGTTTACTTACAGAAGTGTGGGTGATCCCCTACCCTGGGAAGACCGAAAAGTATTCATCTAACCATGGATGGTTACTTCCCTACACCTACCCCAAATGGTGAGAGACCCTCCCCACAGCTTCCTCAGCTTATATACTCTCATCCCCTCCCATTTGTGCAACTAGGGCTACTTAGTTGATTGAGGCATGTGGCTAACTCCCCGTTCCCCTCCTTTCTTGCAAAGTGTAATGGTCAAGCTTAATTTTGATGATCCTCAGCAAGTGGGTCAAGCTTGGGAAGTAGGCATATGTCCATAGTCTATATGTTAGAGAACGGTCCTGTGAAAGAGCATGCATTTATATACATGAAGACTAAACATACATAAAAACACAAATCAATTTTTAAATGTCAGTTTTAGTAATATTGCTAACCAAGCTAATAGTGTCCTTCCCTGACACTACTAAATATATTATACATTGCACTGAGTCAAGTACAAGCTATTATGGAGACCCTATGATAATTTCTGACTTGTAATTCAAAGCTGTGAAAACATGTTCAGATGCTCTTTGACTTATGATGATGTTGTGTCCAGAGAAGCCTATCCTAAACTGAAGTTATCATAAGTTCACAAATGCTCTAGGTAAGTACATATCATTATTATGTAGTGCTTACATTTTCATATAGAACTGAAAGCTCCTTTTATAGATTAGTAATATTCCCTGGTGTTGAATACAGTAATAGTGCAAACTCCAGAGTCACTTACATGCTAGGTGTAAACTGGCTCTTTTGGCATTAACTTGATTCTAAATTATCTATCATTATATGTATTAAGACCAAAATACTTTGCATTTTGTCAATCTTTTTAAACTTCTCATGGTTAAAATCTATACGAATAGTTTAGGTATATACAATTCTAGCATTTTGCCATGTATTATTTCTGTTTCATAAAAGGCTTGAATCTCAGCGAATGAGTTCCTTTCTAGATAATGTTAGAAAAAAGAAACTCTGAATCATCAGACTTGTGGTTGGTACTGCAAAACTAAACTCAATAGACACCAACCCGTTGTTAATAAACTCAGACCTAATTGCTAACAATACTATTTATAAATTTCTATAGTAATATGTGTTATACAGAACAATAGCATGGATCTTTGGGTAAAATCCATATTTATATTCTCAATAAGAGAAAAAACTTCAGCATTTTCTTAGATTCATAAATCTGTTAATCTCTGAAATATGTGATGATTTATTTGAACATAAATTTGAGAATGAATTAATGTCAATGGAAAATTATTATCATGTATGAAGCAATGAAATTTAATGCAATTCTTTTAGAATGTGTTTGTATTGCAAGTGAGAAATTACATTTACTGATGAGATGCTAGTGATAAATTTTATATAAACAGCTTAGATTATCTTGCTGAAAAATGACACTACATATAGAACAACGGAGGTTTTAAAAGAAGCGTTATCTAATGTTGGTAAAATAATGGTGTGATTTTTTATTATCACAATCCTATATGCTTCTATATTAAACTATTGGCATTCTAAATAGTAGGGAGCTCTGTGTAATGAACATCTTCAGAACAGAAGAAATCCAGGTAACACTGAACCTTTAAAATAAGATTGTTTAAAGAAATAGTTGCTTTTTTGCACTATCTCATGCACTCCTGTCTAGCAAAAAAAAAATGAAATTAGGAAATTCAAAGCTAAATGTGTGTAACTTAAAACAATCATCCTGAGTGAGGTAACCCAGACCCAGAAAGCCAAATGTCACATGTTCTTGTTCATAAGTGGATGCTGGCTTCGAATCTTTAGATATATGTTTTGAGTCTAAAATCCACAGAACTAAAAAAAACTATAAAGGGGAAAAGTGTGATTAAATGAAGTAATATAAATAGGTAGAGTGTAATAAAGAAATAAAAGTGTAAGTAGAGAAGGGAGTGAGATGAGAAGGCAGAAGAGGATAAAGGGAAGGGTGACTTGCACTAAAGGCTCTTGGGAAAGACATATGGAAATCTATGTCTACAGAAACTTCTTAAAGTATATACCTGAATACATATATAAGGGTTTAAGTGGAATTATCCTGGAAGAGGGGGAAAACACCCCTTCCAGACTCCACAAGCTAACAAAAATTACAGTGCATGGAATGGATTGCCTTTTGCAAAGTTGTTGACAAGAGTATTTCCTTAGATCCCCAAACAATACTGGCTATTGCCCTTACATTTGATTATCCTCCAGAACATGGCAGTATGATTCTATAGCTAAAGATACTACATACATGAGTCACAGAAAAAACATGGAGATATCAAGCTGACACAGACTTCAAAGCTTTATGTCTACTAGAGAGCTTTCATAGTGCTGGAAGGTGCTATGCATACTACCAGAAAAGTAATAATCATTGTTCCCCAGGTGTGCATTCTGCATGCTATAATCTGGCCTGGCAAGATATGCCCACTGGGGAAATAGTGGCATGAATGATTAGGGAGTAACCAGCTAGTATCTGATTACATTTATGGCATGCTTCACAAGATTGAGCCCATACCTGGCATGGTTATATGGGTCAAGAAATTGGCTAGATAAGTGACAGGCTATAGGGAAGAAGCTACTACTCTATTTATCATAAATGGACATAGTATTAAACTGAGACCTAATTACTTTTCATTATACCCACAGATTAGTAAAACATTCAGTTATGATCACAGAAACTTCTTGCAGTGGTTGACAATTTACAGAAAGATTTTTAACTCGTCAGTGTGCAGAGAACAAGATACAGTAGCACGTTCAGCCATAAATAGGACATTTGTATCAAACTCTCGCCTCCTAAGTCTCAAGGTCATTGCAGAAGAGGGTGCTGTCACATCATCACTGGACTCTCCAGCTCACTAGAAGTGGGCCCCTCTTGGGCTCCAAGCCAGCTAAGGGGAAAACCAGGGACAGGGAAGGCCAGGCTCCAGAACAGGTAAAGGCCACATGTGGGGAGTCAACACTCAACAAAGGGTAGATGACTACAAGGTAGCACTGTTTTCCAGTCAACAGGACTGTTGCACTTATGGTCCCACAGCACTTGTGATACTTTTCACAGGCCCAGCAAAATCCCAGGTCATACAAATTTCCCACATGGAGGGATAACGAGTACAAAGGCCCACCCCTATCTGAGGAGCTACTGACAACTCATAGTTTCTGGAAACAGCAGAGCCAGTTTTCATTAAGGTTATGATGCTAGTTATGTTGACCATGCTCCAGGAGACAGACATAAAGCCAAGACACTTTGGAGAGCATAAAACAGACTCATTAGCCCTTAAGATAAATAATAGCAGGCATAAAGTCAGGGAGGACCTGCTGCCAATTTCCCTAGTTCTATGTTGGGTTTAGTCCTAAGTGACACATCTACAGTGGAGACTCTAAAACTGAGGGTAATGGGATATAGTGCAACAGGGTGTAGAGAGAGTAGTGATGAATCCCTCAACTGTCCCCAGTGAAACCTCCTCATATAATGGAGTGTGACAAGCACAGAAAGCCACAACTGGCCAAGGTGCAGAGAATGAGAGACTGCAGAAGGTGCATCCCTGGATAGGACTACTGTATTAAACCTTACCAGTCAGGGTTCAGAGACCATTGTGGAGAGGAGGTGGAAAGATTTTAAGATCCAGGTTAGGTGCATGAACATAAGTAAACAGAGACTTTCAGGCCTCTGGGAACTTACTCCTGAACTTGCAGAAATGGTGACACGATATACAGAGTTTTAACAGTTTAGTATGGCAGAATCACACTGAGACTTTTCTTTTTAAAGAACCAGGTTGTTTAGAATCTTAAATTGCATTTTATCAGAGTTTTAACTCCACCAGCCTACTGACTGCATTCACCACAGGATGAGTTTAGGTGGCCTTGGCATTTATGTTGTATTGTTAGCAGGGAAAGTAGAGAATCACAATTAGATGAAAACCCATTTACAAATTCTAAAAAGGAGTGGATACTTCAGGGCAGAATGGAATTACAAAGCAGTAAGTAAACAACATTAGCTGGTAGGATTCGGTAAGCTCTGAGCTGTCTTTCTTCCAGGACTAGGAGTATTTCATCAAGTGTTCCTCCAGTAATTTTGTTCCTCTTTTGCTTTAGGGGACCCAATGTAATTCTTATTGGAGTATAAGCCCTGTGGGTTCAGATATACCTAAATTAAGACACATCAATGTGCACATTGGTTTCCTGAGAAAACCGACCAGACCTTAATTCGGAGAGTGTGTGCATGTGTGAGTGTATTTTATGCAACTTCACAATAAACAGTTAAGAATTTTATGCTGCCCTCGGAGCTTTTAAACAATATTTTATTTATTTTATACTGTATGTGTATGATTGTATTGCCTGCATATATGTAAATGCACTCGTGTCGTGCAATGACCACAGAGATCAGAGGAGGGTGTCAGATTCCATGGAACTGAAGCTACAGATGGTCGTTAGCTGTCATGTGGGGGTTTGAAACCAAACCCTGGTATTCTGCAAGAGCAGCCATTGATCTTAATTGCGGAAACATTTCTCCATCCCATCTCAGAACTTTTGAGCAAACATCCACAGTTTTGAAAATTTATGTAAATTCTTTTTCTCAGGATTCACTTTTATTTTTAATATGTGTATGTATGTGTGTGTGTATGTGTGTGTGTGTGTGTGTGTGTCTTGTCTGTGTGTGTCTATGTGTGCATATGAGTGCAGGATCCATTGGAAGCCAGAAGAAGACACTGGGTCACCTGGGGCTGGAGTTATAGGTAGCTGTCAACTGCCCAATATAGGTGTTAGAAACCAAACTCAAGTCCTGTGCAAAAGTAGCATGAGCTCTTTAACATTAGACCAACTCTCTAGGCATAATTATTCTTGTTCTTTTAAAGCATGTCTCATCTTCACAACATGAGATTAAATAGTAGCGTTGCAGATTTATGTGGAAAGATAAAATATACCCAGAATTTGAAAAACTTTTGACAAAAGATAATAATTATCACACCAGTGGAACTGATGTCCGCCACCTCTTTCAGCTTTCATCCAAGGACAAAACTTTTTGAGATTATATGCAGAAATTTTGTGGTATTGTGTACTAATAATAGATCTCGAATAAAAATAAAATGTTCCTTTATTTTGCACCTCACCTATGAGCTCTGGACTACTGTAAAGAACAGCAAGCACTTCTGTGTACGTGCTAACACCAGCTGTAGTTTCATTACTACTGTTGATCCTTGGGTTTATCAAGCTTTTTGATGTGTGTTTGACAAATTAGAATTCATGTATTTGAAGTACATGAGTCTATGTTTAAATGTTTTCTGATTCACAAAACAAAACTAACATTCACATAAATCACTTCAAAAAGCTTCCTTTCCTTTTCATGTCATTTACTTTTAGTCAGTGAGTGATGGGGACACTTAAGAAAGAAAAAGCCTTCCAGGCCTTTGGAAACTTGCTCATTTGAACCTGCAGCAGTGGAGACAGCATGCATACGACCCATGCAAGCTCAGTCACACATAAATCCAGCACAGAGATGGGGAAATGGGAGCAGTCCCCAACCTTATTTGAGGAACTATTTCCAACAGAATAGTTCAGGGTGAGGTAGAGTTGATCTTTAAGGGAGTGACTCTAGGTAAGTTTAATACAGTCCAGGGGATGAACTTGCACCAAGGAACTTCTGGACACACACGCCTGGCAGGATAGGCCTTAACATATATGACATAATGCATGAAATATGGCAGGGTGGGTATTGGGGTGCAGATGAAGGAAGAGCTTCTAAATATGATAAAGTTTTATTATATGTGATGCACAAAATCTCAACAAAATATACATGAAATTTTTTTAAATCTACACAGCATAAGACTGTGAACCTCAGTATCAATGGCATCTTCACATGTCTGCAACATAATTAACTTTTATCAATGGCGTTGTATAGTTCAATTAAGATTTTCTAATTTTCACTATTCACCTCAGTACCTTGCTACAATAAGATGTGGAAGTGAATTGATAGGCTCTGTTTTACAAATGAGATTATGCAGTATTTATAGTGCTGTTTTCTGTCAGTACTAGGGATCAAACCATAAGGCCTCATACTAGGGAAGTGCTTTGCCAAGGAGGATACCCACAGCCCTAGGCTATGCAGTATTTATTCCTTGCTCTCTACATTATTTCAGTTCATTTAATATTGTCCATGTTTTCCATGCTGCTTTTAATGGTCGTTTTCTTCTCAGGTTTTAGAAAAATAGCCCTAAGTAATATTTATATACATATACACATATATTTGTCAAATATTTCTATGAAAATAAAAAGAGACACATGCTTATGATTTCATTATTTGACAAATATGAAGTTTGTTTCAATATTTTGGTTATTACAAGTAATGCTTCAGCATACATGGGAGTCCAAACAAGTCTTTGACAGCAGACCTTGCTTTGTATGAATGTTTACCAAGTTGCTACCTCCTAAGCAACTCCATTCTCCCTACTCCACATTTTGTTGTTCTCCTTCAGGCCTTGGGGACTGGCCCACATTTGATCTTAGCACCCCAGATCTATGGACTACACTGTTATTTCTGCCTGTTGGCGAGCTTTCCAAATCACACCATACCCTTCATGGGTACCATATGCAGTCCCTCCCACTGCTGCAGGGCTAGGATGCTGTGCCCATTAACAGGGGCTCAGATCTTTTGCAGACTGTCTGAACACAGCTGAATCCAGTCTTAAGCTTCCCAAAGTGTGCTGTGCATACTAGCTGAAGTGTCCCAGACCTTAAGGGAGAGCCTGAGATCATATCATTCTCCCCTGAATTTTGACTCTACAGGAACTTCTGAACTTCTAGACTAGAGCTATCTAAATATAAAATCAAAAGAGAGAACATGAAGCCTTGACCAAGCAACTTTTCATACCAGGTAAGAAAAGAGCCGAGTCACAATAAAGGTATAAATACTATGAGATTTCAACTCAACAAAGGAAAACTTGAGTCTCACATCACATCAGAACCACAAGCAACAAAAGAAGCACACATGCCAAGATCACAATGGAAAAATAATAATATGAAAAACCCAAATAATATGTCTCCACCAAACATCACTATTCCTATAGAAGAGGTCTACAATGTAATCTCCATAGAGATAACCAAGACACAGAAATTGAAATAATAATCATAAGTATGATCCAATAATTCAATGAATTTTGGAACACAGATGTAAACAAATCAAAGAACTATGGAAGATAGAGATACAATTCTGACTGAATTCACAAAAGATATAGAAAGCTGAAGTAAAAAAGGAAATGAAATGTTCAATAAACTTTTTGCATTGAGAAATTATCAACCAATTTTTGAAGGAGAAAGCTCCGAGGGTAGACTGAATGTCATGGAAAGTAGAATATCAAGACTGGACAAAAAAGTTTAAGAAGTGGACTGCTCAAGAGAAGACCACGGATTTAAAAAAAAAAAATACCGGAGAAATGGAATGTACAGGAAATGTAGGACACCATAGAAAACCATATATCCATAATAGACATAGAGAAAGAACAAAAATCTCAGGATAATGGTATTGACCTCAACTTAAGCAGGATTGAAGGAGAAAATTTCACAAAATTAAGGAAAGAAATATCCATACTTATACAAGAAGTACATAGAACACCAAATAAACAGGACAACAAAAGAAACTTTCCATGGCATAGCAAAGTAAAAGAGCTAAATGTGCAGAACAAAGAGAGAATACTGAAGATGCAAAAGAAAAATAGCAAGTCACATATAAGTGAGAATGCATCAGAATTACAACTGACATTTCAGTACAAACCATGAAAGCCAGAATAATCTGGACCAAAGTATCCCCAGTTCTAAATGTCCATAGATTCCAACCTAGAATACTTTACCAAGCAAAAATGTCTCTTATAGTTGAAGGAGAACAGTCTTCCCATGTTACGAAAAAGCTGAAAGAATTCACTTTCACAAAACCAGCATTTCTTGATGCAAATAGCTGAAGAAATGAATGACTATACCCAAGGGGCAACAGAAATGAATTAAATGAAGTTATAACTGCAGAATCAAACCTTGGAAGAAGAATATAAACAGAAATTAAAATGTTGGGAACCAATAAACATCTTTCAATAATAACTTTAAGTATCAAAGGACCAAAGTCCCCAGTGAAAAGACAATGGTTAGTTTAATGGATTAAGAGACAAAATACATCTTTTTGTTGTCTGCAAAAAACCATCTTACATTCAACGACAAGTGCTAGTTTATAGTAAAAGGAAAGAACATAATATTCTAAAAAAAGGGCACTAAGAAACAAGTAGTCATTGTCATTCTAACATCTGACTCCAAACTAAACTTAATCAGAAGAGACAAAGAGGGTCACTTCATTCTGATAAAAGAAATAATTTACCAAGAAGACAGAATAATCATGAACATATATGCTCCAAATTCTGGTGCACCCAACTTGCTAACGTCTGTACTACAGGACGTTAAGACACAGATTAATCCTAATTCACTAATAGTAGGGGACTTCAGTACCCCACTATCTTCATTAGAAAAGTCAACCGGACAGAGAATAAACTGAGAGACATCTGAATCAAACAATACCATACATAAATTGAACCTAAGAGACACTCCAAAATATACCACTAAGATCCAAAGAATACATCTTCTGTTCAGTACAGTATGGAACTTACTCCAATATGAACCACATGGTGGAACATAGAACTAACTTTGATAAGTACAAAAAAGTGAAATAATGCCATGTATTCTATCAGACCAAAATCCAGTAAATCCTAAAATCAACACTGGAAGAAGCATTACTAATTATACAAACTCTTGAAGATCAAACATCACACTCCTGAATGATGAAAGGGTCAAAGGAGAAATACAAAAAATAATGGTATTCCTGGAATTAAAGCAAAAGGAAAAATCTAACACAATCACACCCCTGGGACACATTAAAAGCAGTCTTAAGCAGGAAGTTTATAGTTCCACATGCCTACATTGAAAAAATTAGAAAGAGCTGGGCATGGTGGCTCATGCCTTTAATTCCAGCACTTCGGAGGCAAAGGCAGAAAGATATCTATGAACTCAAGGCCAGCCTGGCCTACATAGTGAGTTCCAGGCCACCTGGGGACACAGAGAGACACTGTCTCAAAAGAAAATAAAACAAAACAAAATGAAGCAAAAAATAAAAAAGAACCAAAATAAATGAATCAACACTGCAACTCAAGAATCTAGAAAGGCAACAACAAATAAAACCTATACCCTGAAGACAAGAAGAAATAATAAAAATCAGAGCAGGAATTAATAAAATAGCAACAAAGAAAATAATGCAAACATGCAGTTTATCAAAGAGCTGTTTCTTTAAAAAGATAAACAAGATAGACAAAACCTTAGTCCAGTTAACCAAGAGAAAGAAAGAGCAACCCAAAATCAACAAAATCAGAGATGAAGGGGGAAACATCACAAAAGAAAACAAAAAGATACAGAATGTATGAGGGAATACTTTAAAACCCTATACTCTATTAAAGTAGAAAATCTAAAGAAATAGATGTATCTAAAATCGTGAGAATCACTAAAGATAAACCAAAAAGAAATTAACAGCTTTAACAGATACATGACATATAAGGAAAATGAAGCAGCAATACAAAACCACCAACTGAAAAAAAAAAGCCCAGGCCCAGATGGATTCACAGCATAATTTTATGAGACATTCAAAGATCTTTAGCCAATGGAACTTTCCTCCACCTGTCAAGCTAGACTTGCAGGCTATGGACAAAGCATTCATTCCAAGCCCAGAGGCACCTACTTGCCCAGGATTATAAACATGCTGACCATCACCAAGAAAGCAGGAGTCTGCAAAGTCAGATACCCCTCCCAACCAATCAGTGGCCTGAGTTGCATTTGGAGGGGGAGCTAAGGGTATGAGCAAAGGAAGTTGGAGAGAGGGTAGACACTTTGTCACCTTGGGCAACGAATAAGAGGTCACAGGGTCCCTGCTGTATAACCTGAGTAGGAGAGCCTCTGCGTCTCTCTTACAAGTAAGCCACTCACCCATAGCTCTCTAAGTGAGCCCAAATAAACTCTGGTTTCCCATACTGTAGTTTGGTGAAATTATACCTCACTTTGTTGTTAGGGACCTAGAAGAGGAGGGGGGCTGGATCCCAATCCCACCTCGCAGAAAGAATTTTAGTGACACAGGACAATAGCCCACAATATTCATAACATTATGAGGGAATACTTTAAAACCCCTATACGTTATTAAATTTGAAAACCTAAAAGAAATGGGTGTTTATCTAAGATCATGAGACTCACCAAAGCAAAACCAGGAAGAGATTAACAGCATAAACAGACCCATAACATGTAAGGTAATTGAAGCTGTAATACAAAACTCCAACTAAAAAAACCCCACACCCAGATGGATTCACAGCATAATTCTACCAGACATTAAAATATCTATGTCCAGAAATACCTAACCAAGTAGGCCTTTTTCCAGAGATGCAGGGATGGATCAATATATGTGTCAATAAAAGCAAAAATCATATAAATGGATTCAGAGACAAAAAAGATCACATGGTCATCTCAATAGACCCATAAAAAGCCTTTGACAAAATTTAACATGCATTTATGTTAAAAGTCCTAGATGTTATTGAACTGGAGGGAATATACCTGAATGGAATTAAGGCTATATAAAACAAAGCCACAGAATACATCATTCTAAATGGAGAAAAACTGGAAGCATTATCATTTAAATCAGGAAACTGACAAGGTTGTCCAGTATCTCCACTCTATAATATAGGGCTTGAAACTCTTGCTAGAGCAATAAGATAAGAAAGAAATTACAGGAGTACTCACTGAAAAAGAACAGTTCAATTATCCCTTTTGCAGAAGATATGATATTTTACCAAGAGATGCCAAAAATTTCATCAGTAAACTCCTAGAAATGATAACACTTTCAGTAAAGTGGTAGGTTAGAAATTAATCTAGAAAATTCAGTAGCCTTTCTATATACCTATAATAATCAATTGGAAAAAGAATACATGGAAATCCTTCCATTCACAAAAGTACCAAAATATGAAATATAATCTCTCAGAGTGAACCTAACCAAAAACATTAAAGAGCTCCACAATAAAATTTTCAAATCTTTAAAGAGATTGATGAGGTCACCAGAAGAGAAAAAGTTCTTCTGTGCTCATACCTTAGAATAATTAATATTATGAAAATGACAATCTTACCAAAGTCCATTTAGAGACTCAATCCAATGCCGATCAAAATCCTCTTGACATTATTTACAGAATTAGAAAAAATAATCCTAAAATTCATATGGGAAAACAAAAGACTGCAGATAGCCAAAGCAACCCTGAACACAAAGAGCAATGCTGAGGGATTACTATACCAGATTTCAAACTATAGAACAGAGCAATAGTCATAAAAACAACTTGGTACTGGAACAAGAAGAGACCTGCAGTTCAATGGAACATAATTGAAGACTGAAACATGAGTGAATGCAATTTCAGTCACCTGATGTTTGACAAAAGAGCCCAGAACACTCACTGGAGGAAAGACATCTTCAGCAAATGATAGGGGCAAAATTGCATCTCCACCAGTATAAGATGAAAGTAAATACTTTCTTTCATGAAAGTAAACTCCAAATGTTTCAAAGACCTTAATGTGAAACTTGAAACTCTAATCCTGTTAGAAGAACTCATTGCCAGTAATCTACAAGACATAGGTATAGGTAAGAACTTTCTAAATTGTACATCAGTTGCTCAGGAATTAAGGTTAAGGATCATTAAGCGTGACTTTGTTAAACAAACAAACAAACAAACAAACAAAAAAACTTCTGTGCAGAAAAAGGAAAAAGGAACAACTAAGCTTGAGAAAACCCACAGAGTGGGAGAAAATCTTCATCAGCGACATATCAGACAGAGGTTTAACATCCAGAATATATAAAAAAAATTTAAAAACAAAGAATCTAGAAAACAAGTGACTCAGTTAAAAAATGGTCTAAGGATTTGAACATAGTGTTCTCAAAAGAAGAAATAAAGATGGCTAAGATACATTTTAAAAAGTGTTCAACATCCTTGGTAATTAGGGAAACACAAATTAAAACAACTTTATGATTTCATTTTACCCCAGTCAGATTGTCTAAGATCAACAGAACAAATGATGCAAAATGCTGGGGAGGATGTGGGGGAAGAGAAACATTCATTTGCAAACTCATTCAACCTCTATAGAAAGAAGTGTGGAGAACTTATAAAATACTAAAAATGAACCTACCTTTCAACCAGATTATATAACTCCTCGGCATATACCCACAGGACTCGTTCTATTGCAGAGATACTTTTTCATCATCTGTGCTTGTGACTGTTTTGTTTTGTTTTCATAATAGCTAAGAAATGAAAGCAAGCTACGTGTCTCTCAACTGATAAGTGAATAATGAAAATGCAGTACATTTACACAGTGGAGTTCTACTCAGTGGTAAAGAAAGATGAAATCATGAAGTTTTCAGCTAAATGGATGGAACTAGAAGCTGTTCTAAATGAAGTAACACAAATTCAGAAAAACAAAAGATGTATATTCTCCCTCATATGAGGATCGTAGCACTAAATCCTTGTGTGAGTATATATCCTGATGCAACTGCACTAACCAGGATGATGGAAAGGACCCAAGGAGGTTATGGGAAAGAAGAAATCTGAGAGAGAAGAACAGTAGTACATGAGTGTTAATAACGGGGAAATAGATAAAATGGAGATATTTAAATGGGAGGGGAAATGAAGGGTTAACAAGGAATTATGGGTATAAAGGGAAAGAAGGAGCTCAAGAGAGGTGGTGCCTTAGAACACTGGTATTTTCAAGGGAGAAATGGAGAAACTGGGGACTCTTCCGTTGGAGAAGGCATGGAGGAAGTGATATACTGGGCTAGAGAGAGTAGAAGCCAATAATGCCTAACACAAAATTTAGAGGGAATCATATAAGCCCAACAACTCAATGGCCAATTACACATATAATAGCTCTACAGGAGTCCATGTATGTAGCTGAAGGCTACCTAAAAAGAAACAGTGCCAGACAGGAAAAACATTCATTTGGGTTGTTGACCATGGTAGTCTAAGATACTCCTCAAATTACATAGGCTACAGCCCTTCACTACCTCTCAGAAGTTGAAGGTAAAACCCTATTTCTGAAGGCAGAACATGCTTTGGATACAGAATTTGGAGCAATGGAGCTGGAACTGACCTGAAAGCTGTTCCCCTGAATGTTCGCTCCCAAAACTTTGGAGAGCACTACATAGGTACTAAGAGATAACACCAATTGATGATCCAACACTAGCTTCAAGATGAAATGACAGCATCAATGACTGGCTTAGCACACAATGTTGGTGTAGTAGTGGCACTTTATTTTGGGAGCAATCAACAGCTACCTAGTGGGACTAACAACCCACTCAAAGGGAGGAAACTCATGTGTGGTACTGTAAACAGCCAAATACACATGCTGTAGATCATAGATCTTAGCGAAAACCCCAAGACTGCCACAATCTTAGACTAATTAAATTTCTTACTAAGTGCAAAATATGTATCATTATATTTACAAATATCCCACTCATCACTCACCAGAAAAGCTTCTTTTGCACCAGACAAAGACTACTAGAGAGTACCAAAACTGGTACTCTCCAGTGGTTTAACGTAAAATTCAATGTATTTTTCTACTGTTATTTTCTTTTTTTTCTGTTATAATTGTGTTAATTTCCTATTTCACTAGGAATGCTGTGAAATTTTAAAGAAGTTACATTCAATTTGTAAATTTTGTTGAGTAATGTGAAATTTCTAATAATATTGATTTCCTTCAGCATATGAATGTATTATATTTATTTTTTTCTCGGGTATTTTGTATTGATTTAAAATCAGTTTCAATGTATGCCCTTGATTAATTAGATTACAAAGTATCCTTTTAGAACCATTACAGAATGGATTACTTCTTCATTTCCTTTTCAACAATTATTTACTAGTGGCTAGAAAGTCGGCTTATTTTGATACATTAATTTTTAGGTTTTTGAATTAGATTATTTGCTTATTCTATTTGTGTTCATGGACACCATGTCATTTTACATTATACAGATTCATGTCATCTGTAAACAAAGATGACTTGAATTACTATTTTCCAGTTTTGTTTCCACTTATTCGTGTTTCTTGCTTCAGTTGTTCTGTGCAGTACTTGTAGTATGATTCCAATAGAAAAGACTGCAACTCTTCCCTTGTCTCTGGTCTTGAAAGAAAGTCTACACACTTTCACTACTGAATATTATGTTAACTGTAGGCACATAGCACATGCACTTAATTGGTTGAATAGAATTTTTTGGGTCTAATTTTAAGAGTTTTATTTATCATGAAATTATACAATAATTAATCAGATCCTTTTCTTTGTCTACTGAGATTATAAGATTTTTGTCTTTCATTATTTGACTGTGGTATATTAGAATTGCATACACTAAGCCATTCTAATGTTCTTGAGAAAATGGTTTCTCAATTAACATGTATGATAATTTTAATACAGTGTTAAATGGATTCTTCCAGCATTTTATTAAAGATTTTACTTTTCAGATCAGGAGATATATTAGTTTACATTTTTCTCTACTTGGAATGTCCTTACCTGATTTTAGTATCAATATAATGCTGAATTCATACACAATCATACCATCTAATTATTCTTTCACCTGATTATTATGAAGCATTTCTAATGAATTGATATTTCTTCTTTAAATATCTGGTTGAGTTTATCCATGAAGCCATCTGTTCCTTGGTTCCATGTGTTGTAAAGGTCTGATTGTTCATTTAATCTCTTTATTCATATTTGATCTATTTAGATTATGTCTTTCTTTAAAATTACTTCAGTGTCATTGTGACTGTATTCATGTGTATACATGCATACTCATGTATGCATGGCTGCTCACATACATGTTTATACTGTATGTGAAGGCGATAGACTGGCACTGGGTGTCTTCTGCTACCACTCATCATGTGATCAGCTGCAGATATTTCTTTAGTTAAGGTTGGAGTCTCCTGCCCATTTGCCAAGTTCTTTGCCGGGTTTCTGTCTGATTGTGTGGGCATGGGTCTTGTTCATACTGTCACCATTGCTGTAAGTTCTTATGAGCAAGGTCCAAGAGACCTGGTAGATTCTTCTTTAGGGTCATGCCCCACTCTTGACTCTTTCAGTCTTTCTATACCTTCCTCCACAATGGTACCTGAGTCAAGGTTGTGTGAGGTTTAACATAGGAGTCCCATCCAGGCACACAAACTTTACAGTCTCTTATTTTTTACACTTCGGTCAGTTGTGGTCTTCTAAGTTAATCACTATCTGTTGCATGAGGAAGCTTCTGTGATGAGAAATGAGAGATGAATTAGGATTTTCTCATATTACCTGTTAAACTAACTCTTACTGAATCTGGAGTTCATTAATTTGGCCAGGTTGGCTGTCCAATAAGGTCTACAGCCCTGCCTGCCTCTCTCCCCTCACTTCAGCATTGGAATTACAGCATATGAAGTCAATTTACCTGTGACTAGTTTTTAATAAGTGTAGTGGGGATGGGACTCGGATTCTCATATGTGCATGGAAAACACGTGCTGAACCTTCTCCTCATGTTCAAGTTTTTAATATTACCTCTGCAACTGTAGAAGATTTCACTTTCAACAACCTTATCTATTTCTTCTAAGTTATCCAGTTGTGTTTTCAAAGTAGTTTCTTATACCGTTTATATATTAATGGCTTCAGTTTTAATGTACCCTCAGTCCTGCTGTCTGATCTTCGTCAGTGTTGCTGACATTTCACCAGTAATATGTTTTCACAACCAACTTTTAGTTTTAATGACTTTTTTTGTTTGTGTCTTTAGTAATTTCCTCATTTAATAGTTAGCTATTGGTTTGTTACATGCAGCTTTTATTATGTTGAGATGTTTCTTGTATTCCTAATTTATTTAGGGTGAAGTGATATTGATTTGTAGAAGGCATTTGGGTATCTGTTGACATGATCCTGTGATTTGTCATTGAGTCTATTAATGTGATATATTATGATAATTTATCTGCATATATTAAGTATTCCATGCATCCCTAGATTATAATGAATGATATTTTCACTATGTTGTTGATTTCAGTTGACAAACATTATATTGATAACTCTTAGATCTGGATCTGTGTTCATCAGAGAGATTACAATGCAATTATCTGATTTGTTTGGCTTCAGGGTAATACTATCATCATAAAATGAGCATGGTAGCACCCCATCTCTATTTTAAGGAATAATTTAAGGAACACTGGCGTTAAATCCTCTTTAAAGAGCTGAGAGTTTTCTGCAATGAATCTAGTCCTAGGAGTGTCCTAGTTGGTAATTTTAATTACTTCTTCAAGTGCATTGCTTTTTATAGATTTGTTTAAGTTGTTTTTATCATCAGTTTCATTTTGGTAATCATACATGTCTATACATTTATCCATTTATTTTAATTTCTAACTTACTGGAATATAAGTTTTCAAAACACACCCTGATGATGATCTAAATTTCATCGATGAACCTTTCTTATTATTTTATCTAAAGAGCTATTTGATATGACTGTCATCTTTTAAAATTCTTAAATGTCATTTTGTGTACCAACATATGTTCTATCAAAGATAAGGTCTCCGTGCTTTTGGCAACCAAATATACTCCACTGCCAATGATTGGAATGTTCTGTATATGTTTATTAAAGTTTTTTATTTGATAGTATTTTCTCAATCTGTCATCTTCTTATTGATTTTCCCTCTCTATGATGTATGCATTGTTGAAAATGAGATGCCTAAGTCTCCCAATTTGTCAGTATTTACTTTATATATTTATGTATTACAATATTTGGTACATATATTTCATGATCATTAAGTTTTGTAGATAGATTTTCCCATTTATCAATATATATTGAGTTTTATTTCTTGGAATGTGGTTTTATTAAATCTCATATGTCTGATGTAAGTCATCTACTCCATTTTGCTTTGATTTAAATTTTCATGAAATATAATTGTTCACATCTTTACCTTTAGACAATATTTAGTTCAAGCTAAAATCAAACACATACTTAACATAATATAGGTCTTGTTATTAATTAAGTCACTTGGTATCTTGTAATTAGAGAACTTAGTCCATCTACAGGTATCTTGTAATTAGAGAACTTAGTCCATCTACAGGTATTGTAATTACAGATGGGCAAAGAATCAATATTTGCATTTTGTTAGTTCTTCTGGTTATGATTCCTGTGTCCCTTTCTTGTTATTTTCCTTTATAATTTGTTGGTTTTCTTTACATTGCCATACAATGAGTCCTTTGTAATTTGTAGATCTTTTAGCTTACTAGTGTGTCTTTACTGTGAGACTTACACAGAAAAAATTATTATAATAAGTATAACGAGCTAATTTTGATCACATTCGGTGTTTTTCTACTTCCCACACATATTTGTCCTTTTGTTATTTGTGTAATCTTTACATCCTTGTACATTAGGTATCCATTAAATCCTTGTTATAGCTGTAGATATTTTGAATACTTTTCTCAGCTTGTGTTAGTGATGTAAGTGAATTATAATATTCTAAATTTTGCTTTAAATGAATTTTTAATTTGTGAATATAATGGTATAATACACTCTATTTTGTTGTTGTGCATCTAAATATCTCACCTGGAAAAACTCCATTTGCAATTCTTCAGGGCTTCTAGTTTGATTTTTGTTACTGTGATAAAGATCATGACCAAAATGAATTGGGGAGGAAATTTTTATTTCAAGATATTCCTCACTATCACGAAAGACCAAGGCAGGAACTCTAGGCAGGAGTTTGAAGCAAAATCATGAAGAAATGCTTCTTACTGGCTTCTTTTCTTGTTTTCTGTTAAGCTATCTTTTTTATATAGTACAAGCCCACCTGCCCAGGGATGGCACCAACTACAGTGGGCTGGGCTCTCTCAGCTCAGCTCTTAATCTTTAATCAAGACAATTTCTCACAGACATGGCCACAGGCCAGTAGTCTGATTTAGCAAATTCCTAAATGGAGACACCCTCAAATGAGACTGAGCCAGGTCAAGTTGAGATTTGCAGGTAACTAGGATAAGTGGTATGTGATTAATGCTTATTTAGTAATGAATGATTTTATATCTCATTCATTTCAAAAGGACACTTTTTCAGGTGCAGTGTATTTGTTTGTAATTTTCTTTTTTCAGTATTTTTATTATTTTTTCTTAGTGCCTTTTGGAATGTGCAATTTCTGTTGAGAAGTCCATTAATCGACTTAGGAGTCTTTATTTGCATTCAGTAGGTCCCTTTTTAAAATACTCATTTCAAAATACTCTATTGTTGAACTTGTACAATTTGCTCATAAGGAACCACATGATAATCTTCAAATTGTTGATTGGGTTTTAACTGTATATGGGTATCCACAACCTTCGAAGATTTAAGACCATTTTAAGCCAGGTTTCTCCTCTATCTTTCTTCTTGAAAATCCTAGTGTTACACCTTATGTTACTTGACTCAGTGGTGTCTCATAAGTTCTTCATGCTTTGCTTTCATTTCATTTGTGTTCTGTAACTGACTAATTTTGAATAACCTGTCTAATTTATGTGGTTCCTTCTTTGACCTGTTGACTCTGTTACCAAAGTACTTCAAAGATTTCCACTGTATTTCTGCAGTGCTGTCTATTTTTCAATTCAATGAGCATTTCTGATTATCAGGTTATTGTGTTTTCATGATGTTTTCCTGATTTTCTTACTTGGATTTTCTTACTATGATTTCATGCAACTCATGTTGCGTGTGTGCGTGTGCATGAGTGCATACACAAGCGCGTGCAGCCTGTGTGCCCCTGGGGAGGCTGGAATTGAGCCTAGTATCCTCTGGGACTGTAGACACAAGTGATCGTGAGCCACCCAGTGTGCTGGTAACAGAACTTTGATCTTCTGAAAGAGCAGAAAACATTCGTAATCACTGAGCACTCTCAACAGAGTCTAGACAAAACTTTTATTTTGAATAATGAATTCTCTGTGACTCTGTAGAATTCACTTTTGTTATTAATTAAAAATTAACACAGTATACTCAAAATTTTATTAGAAGATAACTATAGGAATAAAATGCTTAAATATGTATCTAAGTAGCGAGATATGTTTTAATACTTATATAGATAATAAGTTTATTTAGTGAATTTGTTGAATGCTTTCCAAAGCTAAATATTGTTTAGCATAGTGAAAATCTCTGTTTTATTCTTGAAGATGTCCTGTCCACATGTAATTCTGAGTTGTCATCATCTTTCATGACCTCACAAAACTTACACAATTAAAATTTGTACAATAAAACCCTGTTAGAGATTCGGGCACTTGGTATACATGGGGTTAACAAGCTTCCTTAGACTCCAGCCAAGTGCAGGTCTGTGCTCCCTCCAAAAAATGCTGTAATTAGGACTATATTACAATTCTCGTTTTATGTAAATAGGCTAGGCTTCTAAACACAAAGTAAGGGAATTTGTGCTTTGTGGTAAGGCTTGAAGCAAGTTTCAGAGTCCTTGGGTAAAGATAGACATCTCCTCACTAATGAAATTCCTATGTGTTTTGCACTGCTAAGGCATTAATCATCATGTGTGAGTCTGTACACTGATCTTTCTAATAAAAATCCTGCAAAGAGGCAGTAAGGTACTCTTGAGAGGACACAAACTGAGGGCTCCCCTGGTCTATTTTCAATTCTTTAGACTAATGCTGTTTCCGGCATCTACAAACACCTCTCCCCAAAAGGCTCCAGTAGCCAGAGCCAGAGAAAACGGATGCTTTAGCAAAATGATATTTTTTGGTCATGACAAGGCAGTTACATACATAAAGTCAGAAGCCTGGAATGGTGTGGACAAGATCTGTACAAAAGAAGCTAAGGGAAATATCAGCATGGATGGGAAAGGGGGATCATGTACTTCCACTACCCTACCAGAGAAGCTATTGTCAGATGATGGCTTCTCAGAGAGAGTGAGTCACTTTTCCTCAGTCACTTTTCCTCAGGGATATGTCCTGAAAGGCTACCTATGCTCCATTAGAGTGCTCCACAGAGATCCACATAAAGACAGCACTAAATATACTCAGTGAACATTTTTTTAAAAAGGAAGACACATGAAGTTTAAAGGGAAAGGTAGAGAGGTATAGGAAAGGTGGAGAGAGAGAGAGAGAGAGAGAGAGAGAGAGAGAAGAGAGAAAAACAAAGGGAGGGAGACTAGATAAAGTAAAGAAGAACGAAAGGTGCATTTTCCATTGGACAATTTCCATGAGAGAGCTAACAATCTGAGCTATTTTTAGTGTTCCTCACAAACCATCTATAGAGTTTGAAAGTGTTACATGTTTTCACTTTTTAAAAGCATGCTTCTCTCACTCATGAACATTCTAAATTTTGTAATTTATTGCTAAAACAAAGGTTAATTATTGCCTAGATCTAGGAGCTTTCTAAAAACTTCTGAGGACTCTTGCAAAGAACAGTTTCCTCCTCAGGGTACTTTCTGCTGAATGAGCTTTGCATTTCATTTGTGAATGGGCCTTCTTTTGCCTTCCTATAAAAAGGAGTGAGCACTTGTTTTCTGATATATGCTTTCTCACTGAATCCTAGCATCTTTAATAATGATCACACACTCTAGCATGCTATGTCTAAGAGGCAGTCATTGTGGTGAGCACACTTGCCCATAGGAAGCTCTTTAAATGTTGATTCTAGGACAGTGGTCATTTCTCATTTCACGATTCTGTCTTTGGCACTTGCTCATCTTCATTGTTTTCCCAGTAGGTCATCTCCTTAGGCTAATATTACCATAACAACATAGTCATCTCTTTGTTTCTAGATAACCCTGGATTAAATTCAGCTGTGTCTAAATATGACTTTGGATGAAGATGTCTGGCTAAGAAGAGTATTTCTAGAAGAAATAGATCTATTTCTATCTCTGTAGTTATATTCTAAAGAAAACTATGTATGGATTTCTCTCAGGTCTTCTAAACATATTTAAATTGGATTTCACAACCCTTATGTAAAATGTGCTGGCATGTTTTAAAAGAAAGGACATGTTTTAGATTTCTTGTGTATATGTATGAATATCTTTAAACTGTCACAGTTCCTTTTGTTAATTCATATTTTCCTTGTGCTGAACATTAAATATTAATGTGAATATAGTGTCACATCTTAATATTAAAATTTGTGTATATCTCCCTTTAGAATAAAAACCAAAATAATATGAAGGTTTTCTTTACATAATTCCTTAGCAGAATAAATTTATAATCATTAACCATGTAGTTATATTTTTATTATATTGTGTATAAAAAAGCTTCAAAGAGTCAATGTCATTTTATTGATAAAGAATTACAATTAAACCTATATAGGTAAGATCCAGTTTTCTTCAGAGCTAATGCTTTATAAAACTATAGCATAACATTGAAACCAGGATATTGACACTGATATCATTCACTCAGCTTACTCAGATTATTTCAGTTGACCTGGATACATTTATGTGTGTATGGATGTATATGTATCAAAGTTCTACAGATTGTTATTACCTATGTAGTTTTCTGTATTGATCTTTATGATGAAGATACGGAGTATTCCATCAGCACATGAACCCCTATCTTGCCCTTTGATAACCACGAGAAAGCATTTTTAATAAATCTGTTTTTACATTTGGGAAGGATCAGAAGTCCTTCTATCAGCCCAGTTTCTGTCTTGATAATTTAAATTAATTGTTTTCCTGTTCCTCTCTAGATCACATAAACATTTGAGTTATAGATCCCCAGGGTGCTCCTCCTCTTGCTTTTTCAGAGCCATGATCTATTGTGTGTCTGTACATCATCAAAGCAAATTGCTTCTTCAATGATGTGTAAGTATAATACATCATCAAAATGGGACACAGGGATAATGCATTACTGTGAAAAACTGCTGTCCTACTTGACAGACAAGGTCAAGGAGCAAATTCAGAAACCTCCTGCAACACTTCTTCAGCAGCATCCTCAGTTTGAAAGTGAGTTTGTTTGCTTAGAATCCACAAGAAATATGGACAAGGCTAACTACATGTGTGTGCTCTGAGTTGATTCCTTCAGTAAATTACAAAAAATGTAGTTATGTTTCCATGAAAATGACATCTAGAGACCAGGTGAATAGGTTTTCTGTCCACAGGGTGTTCTGAGACTTATATATTTCTGACTTATTTGGCAGCCAATTGCTTCCTAGTGAAAGCTCTTCAACAAGATTGCAAGCTCCTTCAGGGTACTTTGTGTCTTGTACTTCCTTTGTTTATTCCACAGTAACAAAACCATTTTTGAGCACACAGAAGACACTCAGTAACAGTTATTTAATGGAATTGAATTTGTAAGCACCAGAGACCCACATCTCTCAATTTATCTCGACACTTGGCTCTTCAGTGGAAGCATGTTGATCTATCCCTCTTACTGTCTTCTCTCCCTGTCCCCCTCTCTCATCTCTGGTATTTTAAACAGTCTTTTGGCCAAGAGCTATATTTAGAAAACATTTCATTCTTAGATGATATGGGATTAAACTTTCAAATTAGCTTTAAAATATGAGGGAAAAACTCTCTATGAATATAATTCCACAGTACAGAAAGGACAGCATTGGAAGGAGGAAGAGCTGTATTCTGCCATTAAGTCTCATGTGTTGCTACTCTCATCTTTAAATGAACATTATTACCCTACCAGCTCTTGGTTCACAGACATTTTATTTCAGTATCACTAGTGAAAAACAGGCCAAAATTTTGTGCAAATCTAGGAACTGAACATGAGTTCTCTAAAGATGTCTGGAAGCATTCTAAGTGTTGCCATGCTTGAAAATGGATCATTTCTTTTCCAGTTTTGTAGATAAACTCTCCATTTCAAAGTTCTCATAGTGTCACAGTGCAGCGATTATACTGTGGATTTTAGCCAGCTTCCCAAATAATTAAGACCAACTTCTTACAGCTAGTACTAACACTGTGCATTCATAAGACAATACAGTTTACTGGCTTTTTTTTCCAGCCTGAGAAAATGGAGTAGCGGGACATAAATCTGTCTCATGTGCCAATTTTGGTTGTTCATTCAAAATTATATCAATATTTTTGATAGAAAGTATTGAGCAAATATCTGTTAGTTATATCTTCCCTGGGCCCAAGTAGCAACATGTAATGTATAAATTAGTTTTACATTAAACCCAAGGGACATGATGGTGGCTCTTAAAGCTTATGCCTAATAAACTCATTTTGGTTAATAAAATTTGGATTGTTACTAAGTAATTTAGTAATATATATTGTGGGCTTGTTTGGAAATTAACTTTAAGTCACATGAATTATATCAATTTTGATACTGATAGCTGAATATTTATTATGAAAGGAAAAAATATACATATCATGAAGTTAAAAGAAGAAATAATTTAAGAACTTTAACTTCCTCCATCCAGCGGCAACAACTTATTGTTATTCTTATAGATGACTTTATATATTGTGATGGTAAGTCTTATTAACTCAAGCAAATTTATAACTATGCAGGTGACACAAAACTTTGAGGGTGTTTCCAGAGATGATTCGCTGAGAGGAGACCTAAATTCAAGCTGGGCAGGACTCTCCAAAAGCAGCCAAGACATAACAAGGTGCAGGGGAAAAAAGCAGTGCACGTCTGTCTTGGTTCTTTATGTGGGAATTCAACTGTTGCTACTGTTACCAACCTGACATCAAACTCCAAATTCTTTAGAAAACTCCAGTTTTCTAAACTGGAGATATACTAAAGACTCTTCAGGGAATGTTCAGAGTTTCAGCATCATATTGGGAGTATTGAGACAGTTATCTTTCTGGGATGAGGAGTTTCCAGGATCTCTGTCTCTCAGGAGGGTCATTTTTAGTTAACTAGCTCCTACTATGTAAACAAAACCAATAAACTCCCTGTTATAATATATATACAGAAGCTGTTGGATATGTTCCTCTAGAGGAAGAGACCTGAAACACTTTATTTGCTACAAATACTATATCTGTCTGTCCATCTATCACCTATCTATCATATATCTATCCTAGTTTATGTATACTTAACCTAATACATTACATTAGTATCTCATTTCGCCTCTAATATTATGTCATGAATCTATTTTATTTTCAATACAAAGGATAATTTCTGTAGAACTTTAAATATTTCCATGGTTGCCAGGGATATAGAGAATAAAACAATTTATCAAAACAAATACTTATGAATCAAAGTGAGGCGTAAATTCTATGTATTAAATTTATACTAATGTTTAATATTTTGAGTATAAAATATTTTTATCTTTTTAAAAAAATCCCAAAGCTTTATATATTAAATCAGATTTTTATGTGTTTTTTTTTTCATGTAGAAAGGAATTGCATTATGTAATGCTGCAGAACACGTTTTCCAACATCTGCAACTACAAACTTTAAAGGTATCTGATTAGAAGAAGCTAATTCTGTTTATTCTACTAGAAGGTATGTTTTGAAAAAAAATGTGTTGCTTCTAAAATTCTTGAAATATTAAGGAAGAATTAGAACAGGATACCAATTTTTTTTTTACCATTGAGTAAATTTATGTAGCAGTTAAAATTACCCTAAATGTGGAATATACGTAACATGAACACTCTCCTCATGCCAGCCACTGCATCACATATTACACAACCAGATACCATTGTTAGTGTAACAACTTTAGCTCTGAACCGGCCATCATATCCACACTCCTCCCAATCTGAAACTTCCAATAGACTGCCGTAAGTGAACTCAAGTCTTTTTCAAGAGGAACTAATGTAGTCCTTTTTAAAACTGTATGTTTCTTAGGCCAGTGTTGCTGATATATGTGTATAATCCCACTCCTTGAGATACAGAGGCCGGCAGATACCTGAGCTACTGAGACCAGGCTGGGATGATACACATAGTGAGTTCCAGACCAGCTAAAACTGCATGGTAAAATCTGGTCTCAAGCAAACAGTGAAACAAACAACCTCCCCAAACAAAAACAACAACAATATATTTCCTAATGATTTCATGCACATAAAATGTTTCTATTTCATTGTCTTCCTATGAGTTTGTGTTTTTATAATTAATACTGACAATCAAAGATATGGTCTTCTTCAATGTTTAGAAATGTCTACTTAGTTAATTCTTCTGTCAAAGAAAAAAAAATCTCTGAATTTCTGAGTTTCTGTTAGATTTTCTGCTTAAAACATAGAAATATTTATTGCATTTGATTGCATGAATTTGTTTTTTAGGATACATAAAAGAAAAATACCATTAACCAAGTGACTTAAAAAGCAAATTTCAACACCATCTTACAGTTGGCTCCTGGTCTTCTGTCCCTTCTTCCATAATATTCCCTGACCCTTAGGTGTAGGGATTGCATTGCAGATGTACCAGATTGAACTGAACATCACACAACCATTAACTGTCTGAGTTTTGACTAATTGTGGATCTCTGTAGCAGCCTCTGTTCATTGTCACAAGGCTTCTTTGGTGAGCGTGAGATCTAAACTTAATTTTATGGATAAATGTTAAGAATATAGGTAAAAGCTATATTGATTTAGACAAATGGCAGCAGTAGGTTCTCCTCTAGAGAGATTAGCAGTTTAAGTCTCAGTTCTCAGTGTAGCTTTGCTTCTTCTGATATATGTAGGCAACTCACTTTCTTCTAAGTTTCTGCAAGTTTTTAAAAAACTTTTGTCATTCCCTCAGTTTGTACAATTTCATTTTTTTACTTGTTATAAGACAGTTTTGTTGTGTACATCTGTCATCTTTCATATAAAGATGAAGTCATATTGAATTAGGGGATTAGCCTAAGTATGACCTCACCATAACTATGTATATTTGAAGTTATATTCCACATAATATCACAATTTCATGTCCTGTGAGTTTTTCTTATAAGTCTGTAAGAAAAATACTCTTCAGTGCCGAAAACTTGAAGCTATTATGACTCACATTTTAAAGAAGAAAGATATATGTGTATGCATACTCATTTGCATAGTATCCCAAGAAAGATATCCATGATTTAAATAAAACTTTATCTTCCCTTGAAATGCTGCACCCACAATGTATTCACTTCACACTTGCAGCAGATAACAGTTTTCCACAGGCTGCAATGGGTTGACTGCCAAAAATGTGTAAGAATACTCTACAATAACGTGATTATTCTACAGCAAAGAAAAGGACCACGGTGTATAATCTAATGCACTATATTTAACAGATCAGGTAATGATTTTTGGTTAAATAAGTGTATTAGCCAACTTACAATTAAAACCCAGTAAAAACCTCTCCACCGTGAACATGTCCATCTAGAGTCGTCAGTTGGCTGTATGATTATGGCTTGTAATAGTGGTTCTGAAAATCCAGAACATTTTTAATGAGTCTGCTTTAGTACAGATTTTATTTATTTTCATTTCTCTGTGACTTCCTTGAAGAGAGCAATATTAGGTGTCACTTGGAAGAGCATTAATATGAAAGGGTATTGCCACTCAATATAATAATTATCAAAATAAATTGGTAAACTTACCCAAATTACTCACTACAATGGGTAACTCTAAGACTGTCTTGGTTAGTATATATTATATATAAATATTTGGATGAAACACAGTATGGGACAAATAGACTTCAACCACGTGTCAAAAATATTCTTGAGCCTGCTTCCCCTGGGTATGCAAATATGATAAAAGCTAAAAATAGTGCAGAGTTGGGGTACAGTAATCATCACTTAGCAGATATTGTAGTGTTTCCTGAAGTTCTTAACTCCTACCAAGCTCAAAAAGTGAATGCACATTCAGATAGCTCGAAATAAGGCAATTAACGTGTCTTAGTGGATTTGGAATTGGGGGAAAAGGTGAAGCACATGAGAAAAAACATCATGAGAAACTGAAAGGCAAGATTTTTCTATTGCCATTTAATTTTGCTTTTGCCCTAAAATGCTGTGGTAGAAAAAGAAGCAACCCTGCCTTCTATTACCAATTAGATCTCATCATCCTTTTGTTTGATTGCTTTAATTTTTGTTTTCACAACTCGAAGTTACATTGCCTCAATGTGTAGTTGCACACAACTCAACACAGCTATTCTGTTATATATGTCCTCTGTATCATGCTGACTTCCATACCATGAAATCATAAAGATTATAATATTCATATCTTGTTGCTCTCCATTTAAACTGGCCTAGCCTCCTTTCTGATAGTGAAATATTTTGATGTAGAGGTTGAATCCCTGCACATTCACAATCCCCAGTGACATACCCTTGATAACTATGCACATATACTTTCTAGAAGCTTTGCTTGTGGTCACCCTCACTGCTGTGGGTTTTAGAGCTCCTTAGTTGCTTGCCACATCAGTGTGTACTGTCAGTAATTTAAAGAATGCTAGAAACTAGGGGAAAGGAAAATTAGGCAATGGGTTATTAAATATTAGGTTAGTTAGTAGAAAGACATCATAATACAGAGCTAATGTTAACGCCAAGGTAGATACAATTTTAGTATTTTAGCCACAAAATTGTAATAAGTGGGGATAAAGAAATAGCTAGTTGGTTCAGAGCACTGGTTGTTCTTGCAGAGGACCTAGATTCTGTTCTTAGCACCAACTGGGAAGTCAACTACCATTCATAATTCCAGTTCCAGGAGATCCAATACCCTTTTCTGGCTTTGATAGACATTGCATGCATGGGCAAATTTACACTCAGACAAAAGTTTCATATTCATAAATTAATAAATAAATAGAATTTTAATATGCACTGTAATATGAAGCAAGGAGTAAAATCGAAGCTTAAAAATATGGATATTTGTTTAAAAATCTGAAATTAATGGAGAAATATGTCTAGAGTGCTAGATAAAGTCACATACACACTTATTCAAAGGAAATTAAACAAAAACAACTATGAAAAGGACCAGGTGGGAATATACTACAAATGTTTAAAGAGGAAAATCACTTGGAAGAGAAGGATTTAAAATAATAATAGCCAATTTGGAGAAAAAAATTAGGGAATATTAAAATGAACAGTTGGTTTCTGTTATACTCTAGACTTTCCTAGCCATGAACATTCAGACTCTGAGCCACTGTGTGTTGCTTAAAATGAATGAGTTGGATGCCTACCTACCTTTCAGAGTGTGATTTGTTGAAAACGGTCAGACCAATACTGTGTGTGAATTTGTTCAATATGAAGTCTTTTGATCAATGGCCCCAGGCATTTATACAAGAACATGCACTTTTAAACTGTTCCAGGTGATTCTTTTGCACATGACACTTGAAACACACTAAATGGAACTGAAGAATGCAAAACATTGGCTAAAGCCAGAGGGATGCAGGAATCCCTCAAAACTTTGTCCTTCAAGATACAGTACCTCAAAGTATGGATGATGAGGTTTATGCAAACAGTACAAATATCTAAGCTGGTAGAATGAATAGAGATCTGGAAGCTATCAAACTTTCATATTTTTCCAGAATTATTAAGGATTTTGAGAGCTTTCTAACATACATTGTTTTTCTCTGGCACATAATCTTTGTACTCTATAATGGTTAAAATCCTTCTGGAAAGTTCCTTATAGACACATCCAATAATTTGTCCCTAAGAGCATTCTGAGTCTTTCCAAATTGACAATGAGGCCTAAACATCTTAAATTTGAATGAAAATTCTTTTGAAAGCAGAGATTCTAACCTTAGTATGCTACCAGAGGCAATCTGTTCTTTGCTCCAAAATGGCTGCCTGCAGAAGTATTTCAATCTTAGGCACACAGAGGCCACTGTATCTGTGGTACCATGAGCCTATACTGCATCTTAATTTGGCAATTCAATTGGGCATTGTCATCCACATGGCACTGATTTTGCAGGCTTACAGTTGCAACAGTGAGCGGGGTAGTGGGGCTTTTACCAAGATTCCAGAAAGTAATTAAGACAAGAAATACATGACATGCTTGAACTTTTTCTGAAGAGCCCTTTAAGCTATTGAATAGAGTTGTGAATTTGAAGCTTAGGTCCCATTGGAGATTGCCAGATATTAGTGGAGACAGAACTGAGTGGTATCCAGGGGGAAAGCAGCAGTCATGAAATATCCTCAGCATAAGTGAGCTGAGTTGCATGAAACAGACTGAAGTGTCAGGACTAAAGCAGTGGAGCCCAGATGATGTCCCTGAGATTCCCATACACTGTGCATAGACATGCAGGGTTTGGTGTTTAGCCTTCTGGGATCCAAGTTTGGCTATATCTCATTCCTCTGTTTTTGCAATGGGAATATTTATTCTGAATCAAGTTTTTATTGGTAGCATTAAATTCATGTTTTAAACAAATGTAATGAAGAGGTTAATTTGAATATCAGAAGAGACTTCAAAAATTGGTCTTTTGAGCAACTTGTGAATTGTTGAGATGTTGGATATTCTAAGCGTATTACTAAAAGCATTTTGCATAGTGAGATCATCATGAATACCTGAGGGCTAGGGGTAGGATACATCTTGGCTGGATGGATGGCTTAGTGGTTAAGAGAACAGGTTGTTCATGCAGAAGTCCCAGGTTCAAATCCTAGAACCCACATGGCAGCTAACAATTGTTTTAGGCACTGCATGACACAGGTGCATGTTACATAGATGCATGCAATATACTCATACACAGAAATTAAACAACAAAAAATATTTTAAAAAAATAAAAATTGAATCAAGACACAAAACTATCAGAGTTCTTACTAAATACAAGACGTGGACAGGATCAAACCAGTCAAGATTCCAATGTGGTAGGGGGAAGGGCACATGAAGGTAATGTTAAGCTGAGCTACTGACAATTGTTGGCTGCTGGTAGAGCAAAAATCAGTTTTCTGCAGAAATGCAGAGGCTGTTTGTCTGTGTTCCAGGAGATGCTCCTGCACCTGCACACACAGTGGCCACACTAAGTGGACTTTAGTGAGTTTTAAAACAAAGCACAGATTTTGGGAGGGAAAAATGGTGGGTGGATAGAGGAGGAATTGGTGAATTGGGATTTGGGAGATATATACTCAAAACTTATATGAAATGCTCCAACAATAGAGAAATTATAAAAAAATAAATAACAATAAAAATGATGCATTTTGGTGTCTCATTGATGAGGGGTGAACATGTAATTGTTAATTCTCATTGTTAAATTGGCTGATTGAGACTCATCTATGAGGCATACTCTGAGTGTGTCTGAAGTCATTTTCAGAGAAGACTTACAGAACAGGGAAGACCCACGTGGACCATGGTTGGAACCATCCTGTGGGACTGTAGCTCAAGCTTAATAAAAGGGAAAAAGGAGGAAGCCAATGTGTGCCTACATTCATCACTCTCTACTTCCTCTAAATGAGAGGTGAAATGGTGAGTATCCTCAGCTTCAAGCTCCCAGGATCTTGAACATTCTGTGGCCACGCCTTCTCTACCAGCATTGACTGTGAGCCCAAATAATCCTTTACTCCCTTAAATTGCATCTTGTCAGATATTTGATTACAGCAATGTGGAATTAACTAATATAGTCTGACTTATAAGACAATATCACAGACTGTCTCCTGTATTACTGGGCAGGTCCCAGTAGAACCGACTTGAAGAACTGACATCTTTGCCATTCTCCCTCTCCTTCTTTCCCAGACTTCTCCCAAGTCCCCTTCATCAGATATCTCAAATTTGAGAAGGCTGTCTACAACTTTGCACTGATCATTAACTCTTTAAATAATATTGACTTAACACCTATAATTCCAAATGAATTATGTAGTTCTGGATGTATAACTAAAACAGCATTGGATATGTCAAGTTGTTATATCCAATGAGCAAAACACTTTTCTCAAAGAGATATTGTGAGGAGAAGGCAGCTCCTTCTAATTCATAAGTTCGCAACACTGAGAAACCTGCTGTTTTCTGTATTGTTGAATACAATTCCAAGTACATCAGGCTTATGTCATTTTCCATATTTAGAGTTTGCTCTTAGATGTAAAAGTATATTCCAATTCATTTTCCCTTTTTCACATGAATTAAATTATATATAAAAAACAACTTATGTGTAAGGCATGTTGTGTGAATGTTTGCTATGGGTGTGCAGGTGCCAGGGACACTGGTGTCGAGAACAGAACTCTGGTTCTCCGGAAGAGCAGCAAATGCTCCAGCTCTCACATAAATTGATTTTACAGTCAGTGGTATCATATGGCTCTGGCAGAATGTTCTGTAAATCTGTACAGGTAGAATGAGGAAAATATAATTGGTAAATTCTAATCTTGCAATGGAGATAAAGTTCTCAGTGTGGAATTGATTAGACTGATAGCGGATGAAGCCCTTTGCGATGATCCCTGGCAGCTGGGCCAGTCAGAGGGCAAGAGTTTTTATTTCCACTTTGTAAATATATCTTCGAAGTGGATTTTATTTCTGGGGAGAGTTTCCCCAGGGTTTGGTGGTTGGCAAAATTTAGAATTTTTCTGCTTGGGAAGAAAGCAAGATGGCCTTCAGTGGCAGTTATTCATTTGGCCATGTTTTTTTCAGAGTCTTACTTTGCCATCCTTTGCTGTTCAATGGTCTCAGCTGGGATTCATACTACATTTACCTGCGTTTCCTCGTTGCTGTGATTACTTTTCAAATCTATCCTATTTTTAAACATTTTGTTTTATTATTTTATATGTATGAGTATATTGCTTGTATGTAAAGTGTACCCATTTACTCACTGACCCAGAGTTCAGAAGAGACTGTTGGATTCCCCTGGAACTGGAGTTACAGATGACTGTTAGCCATGGGAGCTGGGATTCAAATGTGCGTGATGGGAATAGAACCCAGATCTTCTGCCAAAACAGTCGTGCTGTTAACTGATAGGTCATCTCCAGCCCCAGATTTGCCTTATTTGTGATGACCTTGATACTTTCAAGAAGAACACATTTTATTTATTTGACAGAATACCCTTAGCTGGGTATCATTTGATATTTTCTTATGATTAAATTGGAGGAAGATTTTTAGCTGGGGTGGTGTGCTCACTAACTTGATGTCAGAAGAGGGCATCCTTTTCTGCTTTATCTTTTTGAGACAATGTCTCTTACTGAAGGTAGAGCTTGCTGCTTGTTTTTGCTGGGCTCCACAGCCTAGGATTACAGGCATGTACTCATGCTTCGATTTTAGGTAGGTACTAGGAATTCCAGCTCAGATTCTCATGCTTGCACAGAATGTGCACTTCTTACCTACTGAGTCACCTCTCCAGTTAACTGGGGTAAAGGAGGACTACAGAGATAAAATAGGCATTTTTCCCCTTTGTCTCCTAGTTATGTGTTATCAGCATTATTTGCCATGGTCACTTGCCTAAGATTTTTTTTTTGTCTGCTCCTCTGTTGTGAAATTATTTCCTCTCTTTATACACTGTGTACTTTGAAAGAAAGTGGTTACACACATCTCATGCAAAGAAGTATGGAATTATGCTTCACTTTTCAGGATAGTGTAGAATCTACATAATTTATTTATCATCTTTCCACATAAACTTCTTTATTCCATACATTTATTTATTTATTACTCAGAATTAATTAATTCATTTATCATGTTATTATGGACTGATAAATATTTGTGCTTTACATATGGGTTAAATATGATATTTGTATTTTAGCTTAATAATATTTATTGACTTTATTCTTATTTGAAAATCAAACAGAAGTTCATAAAGAATTATAAAACAGAAAAAGGATTTCACAACATGGACCTGAAATATCCGTGCCTTGGCTCATTCATTTCAGACACCCAAGACCTCACCTCCCTAGTTTATATCCTCATGGTCAGGAATTTTATCTTACTGATAAAGCTTGCTTTTAGCAGTATGATTCCAGTTATATGATAATTTAAG
Organism: Eospalax fontanierii; assembly: GCA_035773235.1. Lineage (NCBI taxonomy): Eukaryota > Metazoa > Chordata > Mammalia > Rodentia > Spalacidae > Eospalax > Eospalax fontanierii. The sequence goes on from CM069526.1 coordinate 74,929,960, forward strand.
GAGACAAAATACTAGAATAACGTTACCAGTGTGTACTGCAGAGGAGAGAAGGAACTGAAAGCCAAACAAAGTACAGGGTCATTTTCATATAGTGCTTGCTTTGGCTAGTTGAAAAAGTTTCAGTTGGCTCATGGTACATATTCCTCTTAAAGGAAAAATAGAGCAGAGATTAAAAATCAGAAGCCTCAATGGAAGGCAACAGATTTAATGTACTGTAGAATAGAATATTCTAGAATAGAATTGTAGCATAAGTCTAATTAGGAGTACCTGGATGGCTTGGCTGTGTCAACCACTTACAGTAGACTCAAACCTCAAATAACCTGTCTGTATCCTGGGAAAAATATTTACACAAGACTTCATAGGAAACTTAGTTAAAAAAATACCTCGTTATTTTTTTTAATGGAGAATGAGTCATTTTTGAAAACACACAGAAAATGTGAATTGATTCTGCTATGTGATATGTTGTACTCTTTCCAGCGGCTTGTAATGATGATTTATGGAGAAGTGGCTACAAACATTTTGGCTTTTTCTTTTTTAATGCTGATAGAAAAACAGCAATAAAAAATGGAATAAGCATCCTGTATGCCAACAGAGGGAAACTGTCATAGAAAGCTATAAAAAGTGGTGATAGATAAGGATACAAACATTTTAGATTGACAAAATTCAAAACATCCCACTTTTAAGTCTCTGCCTCTCTGCAAAGCAAATGTGGGCATTGCCCTTTGTTGTATTATGATTACAATATAAACAATTAAAGCAAAATTTAAAAATACCTATAAACGGGGATGGAGGGACTAGTCAGTTGTTAAGAGAATGGGCTGCTCTTGCAAAGGACCTGGTTTTGATTCCCAGAACCCATGTGGAAGCTAACAACTATCCATAACTCCAGTCCCAGGGGATCAGAAACCTTCTTCTGACCTCTGTGGGCATTATACAACACGAGTGTGCTTACACACATGCAAACAATACACTCCTACCCATAAATGAAAATAATATATAAAGTATTATTTATAATATCTAAGAAAGTAGTTTATTAGAGCTTATACTATTTCTATTGGGACAGGAATGTAGGAGAGTGGAATATTATAAGTCCTGGTTGTATAGTTTTAATGTACATGTTTAATGTAATTCAAAGTAACTAATGAATTTTTTGTTTTTGAATGATAAAACCAGAAATTAATTAGATTGTGATATTTCTTTGATTCACTACTCAATTTGGACTGGAATTTGGAACTGACTTGCTCAAATGCATATTGTAACTTATTTTTGGCAACAGATTGTGACAAGTTATGTATGATTAAATATCAATTTAATCTGCAAGATTTTTTCTTGAAATTTGTCTTCACAAGAATTTACCTGTAAGTAGATCAATATTCAGGTTCCATAAATGAAGCTGTAGCCTCCTTTAAGAAATATCTCACAGACATTTATTACTATAGAATTGGAGCAAGTTTCCACCCTACAAATCTCACCATTATTTTAGAAGTGAGCTTGTAGTTTGCATTTTCTCTAGCCTATGCCATTCTCCATGTGCGCTTTCTACTATCAAGTTAATCCAGGGTTTATTAGTTCTTGTAGTTAAACAGAGGGCAGAAAATACTCAAGTAAATGAATCTGTGATTTAGATCTACACAGGCCTGTATCAGAAATTCATTTTTTCATATACATAGTCTTCAACAGCAATGTATTGTTCATGTGTATAGAATGATAATAATAATACTAATGTCACATTGTCTAGACATTTCTTCTCTTATATATTCTAATATTGACTCATGTTTAAAGGAATCATTCTCAAGAGCAGCTTAGAGATGAGATCACTCATATATGATGATAATGCTTACGTATTTTGAGTCAGTGTTTTAAGTTAGGAAATGTCAAATGGGATGCAAAATTGGATTATATATGTATATATATACACACACACACACACACACACACAAACACACATGATATGAAATGTTTCAATGCAGTTTTAAGTATCATTGCAGTATTAAGTTCCCTTTGTTATGTCATTATCATTATTGTTATTAATCACTGTCCGTGCCTATTTTATTATTAGCCTTAACTGTAAGGATATATGGAAAAAAGGAAGCACATTATACGTACAGTTCAATACTATTCATTTATCAATACAATTTCAGGTATCTGCTGGTAGTGTTAGAAGATATATCCAAAGAAAAGTTAGGGTGGCACTATACTGAGAGCTTGTAGAAGGGATCACCACAATCTTCCTATGTTTTCTCTAGTCTTCCCCTCTCTGCATATTTAACATGTAACCTTGTCTGTGAATGTAAAAGACTCAAGCAGCTCAGTACTGCAGCTACCGTCTTCTATTTTTAATCATTTTCCATCTTTTTTGAACCTCCTTTTCTAATATCGGAGTATTTTACTTCATGACTTGACATATCCATCTATGTAAGCAAACTGGATAGGAAGAGCAGAGAAAGTGAAATAGAGCCTTTGCTTTCTGTTACTTGGCTTTTGTTTTTTTTTGAGACGGGGCTCGGTATGTAGCCCTTGCTCTGGCCTGTATTTCATTTTGTAAACCAGGCTGGCCTGAACTCATGGATATCTGTCTTGGTTATTTCACTTGATATGAACAGAGGAATGTGAATTGTCTTGTTTTCACTTCTACTTTATAAGTGGACGTTGAGGAAGCCCGTACAGTTAGGATGTTTCAGATTTGGAGACAGAGTCTCCTGGGTTTGCATTTTATACAATCAAATTATCATTTTAAATCTTTCACCCACGAAGTAAATTCATTAATCATCAAGAAAGTTATATAAACACAACTATTAAAAGTAGTTTGTTAGGCTCTATGAAGTGTAGCTAAGACTGCAGATGATCAAGATGGATACTACCAGTTCATACAAAGAAAACTGGGCTCTGAATCATTACTAGTTCACATTAACAACATCAGGGTTCACAGCCTACTCCAGGATTTATTTTGCTTTATTACCTTGTGGGCAAATTTCAATTTGAACAAAACATACCCTAATTTTAAGGAAATTAGACTTATAGTTGGCTGTTAAACTACTACTTCACATATGTACAAAAAACCAATTGTACATAATACATTTTACATGAGTGACAAGACACAGGAGTGAAAAGTGGAGAGAAGCTCTTTGACTAGAGGGATCAAGAGGAAAATCATGAATAAGTTAAATGTTATTATTTAGGACTGAAAGTTTTCGAGATTTTTAGTAAATGAAAATTTCAGTATGATATTCACTGTTGAAGAAAGAACTGATACAGTGAATCAACAAAATAACTTGGAAGAATAAGAAAGTCTGGTGCTTGTTATTAGAAACAGAGAATAAAATGAAAAGCTTCAACTCTGGGTAAAGTCCCCAAAGTAGTGAGACGCACATCCGACCTTACAAGGTAGGTACACTCAGTCCCCAACTTCTGTCTGGATTAATCTCTGAGAGTCTTCAGTGGTATGTCAGTATGTATACAGGTACTTTGTTGTTCTTCTCTCATAGGATACATTTTCTTTACCTTCTCAAAGTCTCTTGTCTTGTCTGTTTCCCTCTTGGCCCTTGTGGTCACCCTCTTCAGAAGGCATTCTTGCTCATTCTTCTGTACATACAGTTGAATGAAACATGAGGAAGGGATTTCACACACAATTTCCTTCTCCTTAGGGGATGAAAGAGGAAGTCTTTTGACTGTATTTTTCAGAGAAATTCATAGTCATGTGCATATATTTTCTTTTGGAAGGAAAATTATGAATTATTTCATAATTAGAAATTAAAAATTGAGTTCTTGTCTACTGATCTTTTAATGCTCTATTTCAAAGAATGCAAATAGGGTCCACTATTTATTTAATTTATAGCAAACATTGCCTCCTTTTTCCACTGTTTTTGTTGTTATTCTTTTGTAAAATCAATTTAGTAGAATTAAAGATCAGTGAAAGAAGGTGTTTTATCTACTTTCTTCACTATCATGTCCTTCAGGGAACAAAAGGGCCTTAATATAATGTACTGAATATTTTCACCTCTTTCTGCCTTATATTTCATGCTGTTTTTCAAAAGTTCATATCTTGTTGTAAGCCAATTGTTCAAAGAAGATATATAAAGGTTAACTTAATTAAGTATTCCCAAAAATCATTCCCAGTTTAACTAACAAAACAAAACTATACCTATACTTTATTACAGGAACCTTTACATAATGATAGTATATTAACATTGTTTGGGTTTTTATTTTATCAAAGTTTCTGCGAGTCAACTAAATCTGGAAGCAAACATGTTATTTGGTGGCTGCACAAGCCATTCATTGTTTCAAATATACTCTAGTACCAGACACATCATTCAGATTTTATGACAAGAAGCAATAAACAGCCATCTGTGTTGAGAAAAATTTCAAATTAAATTTCATTCTAGCAAACTTTACCTTGTATGTTTCCTTTGTTGTCTTAAAATACAAGCTATGGATGTAAAGAGCTTCTTGAAAATGGATATTTCACTGAATGCAAGGATTTATGCTCACAAGTTTCTATGTACTGAACTGATAACTGTGACTCCTTTAGATGGAGACTAGGTTTGGAAATAATGTGAAGAATATCATGCCATCATATGGACAATCACAATCGTCTTTTTGCATATGTGGTAATCAAATTAAATAATCTATATCTGGTTGAATGTACTCAGGGTAAATTGTTTTTTCATTAAAGTAACTGAACAATAAATATAGCTGTCTTAAGTTAATTTATATCAAAGATTGATACTGATCAAAATCATGACTGCAATGTTTATAATACAATCATAATGTTAATAGCCATCTCTTCCCAACTCCTTTTTCTGTTCAAAAGTAAATCCTTCTGCTTAATAATCTTTATGTGAGAACTATAAAGGGTAGGTGAGCAATAGAGTATGTTGAGCTATCATCTTCTGGGTTCCTCTTTTGGAAGAATGCTAAACAAAATCAGAGAGTAGCTGAGTCAACAGTGAAGAACGTTACTGAATCCTACAACTCATGAACTCATGTAGCGTCCTGAATAAAAGTTCACAGACACCCCAAAGGCATATTACTGCTGGCTTATAGAGCTTAGGCTATGCAAGGGAGCAGCACTCGAGAGATGTAATAAGGGACAACCATAAGATAGAGCTTATCATATGTTCACATGTTTCTAAACATGGACTGTCTGATACGATTGCAGTGGAGATGCTAGTATCATCATCAGAACGGGCTGAGCATCTCACATCTGTGTTTGGAATTGCTGTGTGGCACTACTACACATGCTCAGTTAATAGGGTGTCATCTGGGTTTGTGATTGCTATCCGAAACTTTAGCTTTACTATTTAGTTGAACTTGTGAGTCTTAGGCAAAGAGAATTAAACCCACATAAGAAGTGAGCCAAATGAAAACTGTGAGAGTCCAAAATTTGCCTTTAGTAAGACTAGGGAGCTCTTAACTGGGACAACTTTCTCCATTATGTTAATTATTTTCTTTCCTTTCACTCTCTCTAACTAACTTCACTTTCCCCTGTACAGACATCTCAAATATAACGTTCTTAATCCAATTCCTTTCAGTATCCACACTAGGGAGGATTAGCAGTCTAATAATCTTCATCAAGAGTGAATTTACTTTTCCTCTGTCATGAAACTTCTGGGAGTTTCTTTTTATCTTCATGAGGACATGGGAAAACATTATGTCCAAGGATTATCTTCCTGAATTAGGGTATGAATCTGAAGGTTTTACATTTTCTTGATTACTACAAACCATCCTTATTACCTCTTTTATTATCTTTATTTTAAGAGTTCTTTCTAAAGTACTAAAAGTTCTTACCTTTTCCAGGTAACATATTTTATTCTGTTCATATTTAGATAAAATTGTTTAATTTTACTCTAAAATATTTAATGTTGGAACATTGTTTTTTTTTTTAAGTAACCATGCAGGTTTGAAATTAGAACAGCCCCAGATTTCCTAGAACTCACTATGTAGACTACCCTAGCTTTCCAGCCTGGCCTCAGTCTCAATGACACAAGCCTGTTTCTACCTCCTGAGTGGTGGGAATAGTCGTGTGTCACCAAATTCAATATAAAATATCCATTTTTAATCATTGCTCTTTCTCATTGGTCTCCAGTTTAATCTCTAAACAGACTTGTGAAAAATGTAGGGTATTATTAGACTGAATCCATACTGTCCTGATTATGAAATTAATAAAACACATTTTTAATTACTGTAAAATCAGCCCATTGAGAGCCTAACTTAATTTCATGTGAAATAACATTATCCTGAGAAATGAATTTCATCTTATTCACAGTTCCCTCTCACACTCAAGGAAAGACTAATGTCTAGTATATACATCAGGGCCCAGGAATCTTGGAAGCATCTTAGAATTCATGTACAAATAACCAAAATGAAAGGAAAAAAGGAATTAGTCTTAGGACTTTCAGATCCTCGGGTTATCATTACAAACTTTTAAATAATAGTGTTTTAAACATTCAAACATGAAGGTAGTCAGTAAAGCACTAAGGAGAGAATTGTCTTATCTATATAATGAACTAGACAATTCTAGGTAAGAATTTACATGAAGCATCTGAAACTTACTTGTATAAGAATTGGTTTTTATTTTGAAATTTAAATTGAGGTAATTACAACTTATTTTATTTCACAATATGAAGTATAAACTATAGTAAATATAATAAATTTAATTATGAGCTGAAGAAATTTTCCTTTGAAGATTTATTATTTATTTATGCATATGCTTTCTATTTGTGAAGGTTATGTGCAGATGCCCAGGGCTCCTAGAAGAGGGCATAGTAACCACAAAAACTGGAATTGCAGGTAGTTGTGAGCCAATACTTGGGTGCTGGTAACCAAACATGGTCATCTGTAAGAGCAGTGAATGTGTTTTTATTGGCTGAGCAATCTCTCTAGCCATCAAAAGAGTTAATAAAGAAATATTAAACCTAATTGTGATAGGATTCATGTAATAGTAAATAAATAAGAATGAGACATAGTGAAGCACTGAGAGGAAATAAAAGATGGAAATTACTGGAAAAGGGCTAAAAAGTAAATAGGACCTATGGAACAAATGTCTGCATGTCCCATATAAAAGACAAAGAGAAAATGGAAATCCTTATGCAGCAGGGTGATGCCTGGGAAAATTCTAGAGTTGACAAATGACACCAAGTCACACACTCAGATTTTTTTCTAACCTATATTTTGTTGGCAAGTATAATTCCTAGTACAAGAAAAATCTAATTAAACCCTTTATATGGATATGCATATGTGTGTATTGATCTATAATCTATCTATCATCTATCTATCATGTATCTCTGTGTATGTGAAGTATATATTCATACTCTTTTTAGAAACATCTTTATGGCAAGTTATCCATCTTCCACTCTTTTTCTATGCCACCTTCCCTACCCTCCCATACCTAATTAAGCATCTTAATTATTACATTTTAGGAAAATATACTTTGAAAGAAATGTGAATTATTTAAAATTATGTTTCAAATTTATTATGTATTAACTGATGTAATGTGTAAAATGTATGCACTATGTTATAAAATAACACATCAATGAATATGCCCCTTCTGAAGGCTGTATTTATCATATTGGTAAGAAATATAATCTCTAATTCAGTTCTGTTGCCTCTTCTTGAACACAACCCTTTGCACAGCGTACTTGGGTTTGAATCCCCTATCCTCACCTGGCACTGAGTTGCTGCGGGCAATAATACAACTGAATAAAGCTGCAGTCAAGACAGAATAACCAATGAATTACTAAGATCTTACATTAGTGTGGAACCTTCCTATAATTAAATAGTCATCATAATAAATTATTATTAACTCTAATTTTCTAAATTATTACCTTGTAATTATAAAACTCTATTAATATCAAGATATACAATTATACAGGTAAATTTTAATTTAGAATACTTTTACTTATACATTAAGTCTTCCTCCTTTCCATCTCCAAACAACCTAGCAGCTAGTAACCTTTTCTTATCTCTAGCTTTTCCTTCTCTAAAATGGTCAGGTAGATGGAATCACAATATGTAGACATTTCAAATTGACATCTCTCAGTTAGTGATATACATTGAAGGATACTCTGTGCACAGCTTTAGAGATCATTTTCCTTTTTAAATAATATTTTACTATTTTCTTTGAGTTTTATACAATGTATTTTGATCATATTCATTGTCTTCTCCCAAGTTTCTTCCTAGATCAACCCTCAATACTATACTCACTCAAATTTTGTCCTCCTTCTTTTAATGGCATACTTTTTATAAAACAACATGATTACATTGAAAAGGCTTTGTATAGGTTGGTGAATTAGAAAAAGCAACTAATGCCAAAATCCCATTACGGCAACAGTGAAAAATTTCCATAGTATTTTTGAGTCTGTGTGGTACAATTTGTCAGTAAATAATGCTTAATATTATAGTAGACATATAGAATTGTGAATTTCCATTCTAAAATAAAATTACATATTTTTAGTTTGTTTTATCAGTTTAACTAGTAAAGTACTTTAAAACCATTTACAACTCATGTATGTAATATTTTCGGAAATAAGGTCTTACTATGCAGTTCCGGTGCGTGACTAAGAGCAGAGGAAATGACCTGAATTGTTTAAGGTTTGGTAGGTCCTTTGGTCAACAGTTTCTAAAGAGGGAATTCATTAGTGGCATTGTTTTTTTTTAATTGGACTTTGATGTCTAGAATGGGCAATTGGCAATGTCCCTCTATTATAGAATAACTCCTTTTAAATTTTATTATGTGTGTGTGTATAATCAAGAAGCTTCTGTAGTAGTCACTTACCATGTGACTTTTTCTAAAGGTCTTTAGTGTTATTTATCCCTTCCTGTTCTCCCTTCTCTTCTCTGCCCTCTCATACCACTTACACTTATAAATTAAATGTTCCCCTTTCTCCTTCATATCATTTCATTCTTCTTCCTCTCCCAAGGAAGCATCTTTTCCACTGTCCAGGACCATTTATTAGTTTCTTAACATCTCAGAATTTTCAAATTGAGACCATGCATATCCAAGGTTCCAAAACTAATATCCAGCTGTAAGAGAGAAGATGTGACATTTAGCTTTCTGAGTTTCAGTTAGCTCACTCAGGGTGATTGTTTCCAGACCCAATCATTTACTTACAAACTTTCATAATTTCAGTTGTACAGGTAGTTGCAGAGGTTCTCTCTGCCTCAAGGGACATGCCTCCAAAAATGTGATTAACAGAGATAAAGCCAATAGAGTAAACTGCTTTCCAACCAACCAGTGACTTAAGGGGAATGGTCTAGAGGGAAAGCAATGAAAGCTGGATAGGAGATTCTGGTCTTCCTCTTGGGTGTGTGTGCCAGAGGTCAACTGGACTTCTGATTTTTGATCAAAATGCTGGCTCCCCCATACAAAATTTCTGTCTGCCTCCCCAGGAAGGTAATCATTGTAAATAATCCTGAATAAATGGTTTCTCTAATTGGAAAGAATTCTCCATTCACTCAATCAGTTCAAACCTGGGGAGGGGGAAGCTGAATACCAGAGCCTCACTGAATGAGAAGTCTTAAGACAGGATGGTGTAACTAACAAGGCTGAATAACAAAAACAGAGAATGCTTCTGGGAAAAGGATTCATGTGGCTGCCACTAATGTGGGGAGCAGTGAACGAAAGAGTGTGGGCAGAGGAAATTTGACATGGTGGACTATCCCCGTAGGACTGGTGTGTGTGGCAGTCATTGCAGAGATAGTGCAGTTTATGGTGAAATAGGTAACTAAGATGAACTTGCTTAAGCAGATGAGATCAGTGGGGCAAATACTGCGGTGGCAATCCATGTGTAAGGGATATGAAGTAGCACACCTGTTTGACTGATGGGGACCACCTCAGGAATATGGCGATGCCTTGAGAACAGCAGAAAGTATAGAACCGACTATGCAATCCCTGGGAGTGGTGCGCCAGAAGCAAAGATATCAGCAAGCCACTGCCAAAGTGACTTGGTCACTGCTGTGCCTTGTGAGAGACTTATCTCAGGCTGAATTAGTGGCCCAGAGAGAGAAGAATTAGATCAAGAGAAAGATATGGGGCTTGCTTCCTCAGTTCTAGCCTTTGAACTTGCGAGCAAATTGGATAAAAGAGAAAAAGAGGTAGAAGTTTTAGCCTACCATCTTTTATGGCTAGGAGGTTGAAAAAAAATAAATATCCAGGTCAGGTTGATAATATTAGACCTAGCCTGAGAACCTAGGACTTGGAACCCCTGGAAAGAACCAGGCAGTAATGAGGAAGGGAGCAACCCAGAAGAAGCTAAGAGTGCCCCTCAGGTTCAACCTGTAATACAAAGAAAGGAGAAATCCAGATGTCAGCATGGAGGCCTTAAAGAGTGTGAGGATTTAGCAAATGGAGGGTGCTAAACCCTGGAGCTGCTGCAACTAGGGAGAATATTCAAACAAGCCACAAGAGAGCCTGTCATCCCCTGTGTGTCTGAGAATCTGGGACACATGGGCAAATGATATTAGCTTAAATGCTGCAGAGACTGGAAAGCTAAGCAATATAACTGCTCATTCCTCCATGAGATATAGGCTGTGTAATCTGAAGCAGAACAAGGGAAAGCAGTCTCTGATGGACTGGCTTGTGCGAGCGATTAGAGATACTTGCTTATGACCAGTGGATGTCCCCATGGATGTCGGGAGCTGGAAGACAGTAAAAGGGGGACAGGCACTACTGAGAAAATTAGGTATGAGGAAAGCAATGTATGGTGCCCAGTTCACAGAACCAGATAGGACTGTGTTCACTAGACCTTTAATGAGGAACTTCATTGAACAAAGACCTCAAAATTGGTATGGAGGTTTAGTGTCTGTGCTAAGTCCCCTAATGGGACAAGATCTTTACAAGGCAGGAGAGGCTTTGACAGATTTAAGCATTCTAGACCAGCATGTAAAGTATGTCTGTAGAAGAATAGGACAACCTAAAAGATGTATAAAGGAGACAAACCAGAAAAGGAGGTCTGTGTAGGCAAATGTGGCAAGACCAGCATCTAGCCCAAGTTCCTAAAGAAAAGATTGATAAAAAGTCAAATTCTGTACTAAAGCACCTCTGGGAGCCTTTCACCCCTGAGACACAGTTCACAAAAGGTACACAGAGGCTAAAAATTATCCCAGGGGTGTATAACAGCCACCTCAAAGTGAACAGAGTACATTTCTCCCCTGCGAATGGTTATTCAATGCTTGGAGACAGTTTGCCTGGCCAGGGACTCTCCCAACAGCCAGGTGTAGTCAAAGGAGAGACAAAAGATGTGGCTAGAGCCAGGAGTCAGACCCAGAGTTGGCCAGGCCCTGGGAAACAACAGGTGCAAAAGGGGCAAGAGGAGCATTATTCCTCCTTGGCCTTGTATAGGACCAAACAGTTTGGGGCAGTCCCAACAAGGTTATCAAGGATAAAGGAATGCATGGGGGCTCCATGTGAGAATGCCAGGACACTAGATGGATTCCAGATGATAACTAAAGATAGTCAAGGACTAAGTCACATGCCATTGTACCCAACATGGATCTGTTGAAAAAAAACAGCTGATACAAATGGAAAGGAATTTTCCATGCTATGTTAGACCTTGTGTGTGTATATAATGTTAACTTCTTAGTGTTTTACAGATATGAAACCCAGTTGAGAGATGTCAAGTACACCTGAAGAAACAAGAATGGAATGTAACTCATACAGGGTACAAAGGTGAAGTATAGCTGTGAAATTCTGGGGAGCTCTATGGGCCTAGGCCTATAGATGCCAAAGAGTAAAATGATACTTTATATCATTGTTTACTAGCAAGTCCAGTACCAAGTGTAGGTTGCTCTCCCTGTTAGCTGTTGACCAGGGAAGCCTTGGAGTCCCCCTGTACAAAAAGGGAAATTGCCACATTATAACACTGGTTGCCCAGTGGAAGCGGATGGTAAGGCCTTATTACCGAAAACAAGGCATGATTTGAGCATGGAAAAGAGAGATCTAGCTGGGACCCAGCCGGAAACTCCCTGCAAATGGATGGCTGGCCTTCATAGTGCTAGAGGGCGCTATGCAGACAGCTATGGGAGAATGGTCCTGAAAAGCTCTGCTTAAGGACAGCTCTTGCATGCTCCACTGCCAAATGCTAACCACAGTGTTCCTGCTTGTGTGATAGAGGATCATCTACTATGTGCACCCCCAGCATATTTATAATAAGGCCCACTCCTCAGGGAGGGAACACACATCTAATATTAGCAGAAAAGTCAGCCCCCAGTGGTGATAAGGGGAGGTATAGGCCCCTGTAAAGAAGCTACTGTAATTGTTTGCAAGATGAATATGTTGCACCTACTAAGGTACTGCCTAAGCATTTGTGTTTATGTCCACAGGATAGGTCATTCAGTATTTGTGTTGATGTTACTTTTGCTGTTGTTTTTTTACAGTTGTTGTATTTTTATAGTCGAAGGAGTATCACTGAAACTGGAGGATAATCCATGACACAGTGGAAAGAACATCATCCTAAACCTGTTACTGCCACCCAAACCTCTTGCTCCTGAGGCTCAGGGACTATTGCGGAAGAGGATGGCAGAAAGTTTTGTAAGAGCCAGAGAGAAAAGGAGTGTGGTGTAGGGATAAATTTACAAATTCCCTCTGCCTCAAGGGACATGCCTCCAAAAATGTGATTGACAGAGATGAAGTTAATTGAGTCAAGTACTTTCCAAGCAACCAGTGACTTATTACCCCTCCCTTTAGCCTTGAACTATGTTCACCTTCTATTGACCTGAGGCTATAGTCCCTTCCTGTGAGTATGAAGATGCAGTTCCCTCTCTTTAGTCAGGAGCTTTCTCCCTCTGTGTGCTCTTTTTAAAGCATAGTGAGTCAAATTTGTCTTGGTCAAATAATCTTTGGTGTGGCGCATTCCCCTGGTGTGGAGCAAACCTTTAAAGAAAACTAACTTTTCTGTTCCCTTTTCCAAGAGTCATCAGGGTTCAGTTAGAAGTGGGACTTCACGCCTACCTTGCCTTACAGTTTGAGATTTTGTCTGACTTGAGTTTGCTCGTCTTGCAAATGCTGTCACAATCACTGAGAGTTCATGTGTACAACTTCTCTATTGTTTTAAAAATAAATCATTATTCTGTTTCAGTTACTTACAAACTCTGATACTTACAGGCTTTGTGTCTCACCTTGCCCAGTGACACCTGATACTTGGGGAAGAAATGTGATACAGATGTCACATTGAGAGTGGATGAGAACTTCTCAGTCTCTTCTCTACATCTTGATCAGTGTTTGGTCTCTGTACATTGACATCTGTTGTAAAAATGGGTATCTCTGATGAGGACTGAGAGATGATTATATTAGTATATTTAAAAGCCACTAGAGTCAGTTCAATAGTACTCCCATTTAGCAGATTAGTAGCAGTAGGTTTTCATGTGAAGCCTATGATTAGCCTAGTAATGATAATGGTGCATGCTGTAGTTTCATATTCTGAAGTGGACTTTAAATCCAATCAAAAAGTGTTTAGTTACTCTCATAGGCTTAGTTCCACTATTGCATCAGTGGGAAAATCTTGCCGGGCCAGTCATTATGGAAGCTTGCAAGGTTCACGTCTGACCAAGACTGATGATTGCTTTTCACCTTTTGTAGCAGTACCTTCCAGTACTATGAAAGGTAGAACAAAGGTCTGACACAGGTCAGACATGATTTTCCCCATGTTCCCTGCCCCAAATACGTGTTGTCTTCGTGAACAGGGTCTTACTATGAAATTCTGAAGCATAATCAAGAACAACGGCAATAGTCAATAATATTTTGGAGTTTAAGGGATGCTCCTGGCCACGAACTCCAAAGGAGATAACCCATTTGTGGCACTGAGAGTTTTATTTATTGTCCAGTGGTGTTTAGTGGGCTTATTTACTTCTGTTACATGTAAATCTGTTTGAACGTTTTTCATATACATATACGCATAGTTTGAGAAGCTACTTGTAGATTTCCCTGTGACTCTTTTAAAAGACCTTTAGTGCTGGTTATCCCTCCCACACTCTGTCCTCTACCCTTCCTGTGTATTGAACATTTTCTATCCCTTTATTCCCCTTTCTCTCTTTAAATCACTGCATGTTGTTTCTTCTCCCTTGAGATCTATTTCCCCTGGCCATCACTATTTTTCCCTTTGAGTTTCCCAAATGAAATTCACATATCTAAATATTCAAAGCTAGCATCTAATAAATGAGAGAAAACGTGTAATATCTCTGTCAGAGTCTAGGTTACCTCACTCAGAATGATTTTTTTTCCAGCCTTTCATAATTCTTTTTTTCTGAAAGGGGAATAATATTCCACATTTTCATGATCTCTTCATCAGTTGTACATCCAGACTGTTTTCCTTGCATGGCTATTGTGACTAGGATAACAATGAACATGAATAAGAAAGTATTTCTTTAATAGGATGCAGAGTACTTTTGACATAGTTCCAAAAGATATAACTGAAAGGTGTTAGATATTTTTCTAGATTTCAGAATTTAATGAAGAAATAGAGTTTCTGAAAAAAAAAACAGAATCAGAATGAATTAAGTGGAAAAGACAATATAAAAGCTTGAGATACGGTATAGGAATTGGATCATTTAATCAAAGAAAATGTTAAATCTAAAAACCCAGGTGCACAACATGAAGGATCTCTTGGAAACTAAAAAACATTCAAACTAACCAATTATAAGTATAGTAGAAGGATAAGAACCCAGTTCAACGACACAGAAATATTTTCAAATGAATAAATGAAGAAAATATAGCAGTCTTAGGAAAGAGATGCTTTTCAAGATGCAAGAGACATGCATAACACCGAATAGACAGGACCAGCAAAGAAACTGCCTACATAAAACCTCAAGTGATTTCCAACAAAATTTTAAATACCACAAATGCCTGCCCAAACTCTTATACTCAGCAAAACTAACATGTGTAAGTGTGTTGTGTATGTGTGTGTGCGTGCATGTGTAGTGTATAGTGTATGTTATATTTGTGAGTGTTTACAGGTGTACTAGTGTGCAAACCCATGTGCGGGTATGAAGGCCAGTGGCTGACTACAAGTGTCTCCCTCTATTGCTCTCCACACACTTTTTGAGAGAGTCTCCCAGTGAATGTGAACGGAGAGCTCTCAGTTTCAGCTATGCTGTTTGTTCAGGGAGCTCCAGAGGTCCACCCTTCTCTGCCTCCAGCACTGGCATTTTAAGCCTTTCTACCAAGCACAGCTTTTACATCTGTACTGTAGACCTAACCCCATATCTTCAGATTGCTCAGCCTGCACTGTACCGAGTCTTCCTCCCAGCCCTTCACTTTTGTTTAAACTGGGAAAGAGCATCTGCATTACTACCATGTTAGGAAGTAATATTTATCATCCCGTTTAACGCATGATCTATGCTGCTTCATGGACTGCTCCATCTACACCTTCATCCCGTGTAGAGTCTTTGATTCTTGACCCTAATACAAGTGGGAAAGATTTATTTTTTATTCACAAGAGACATGTCTATCCTATGTTATCTATTATAGTGCATTTCCTCAATTCGTATTTTAGAAAGAGAATATGCATCCAAAAGGGACAGAAACCCCCTAGCTTTTTGCAGCAGGAGTTCAAGTGAGAGAACTCCAGCATTTGACAAGAGTGTTATCCAAACTTTTCGGCTCCCCAGGCTCTCAGTTATACATATATGGCCAGGAAGCTGTAAAGCAAACGTGACATCGCTATCCTTATTATGCACTGGAGATCCACAGAGATTAATCAGTTTTAAAGCCACCCAGTTAGTAAGTGGCAGACATAAGTTTTAAATCAGATTCTTAACCAGCACACTACGTTGTCAACAGAAAATATGATAATGCGAGTGGTGGACAAAAGTAAATTGTTGATAGCTTCTCTGTTTCTACAAAGGTGATTTAAGAATAACCATTTAAATGTTCTTAAGTTAACAAGCGCATAAAGAGGATTTTTCAATTCTTCCCTGTGAGAGGTGACTCCAGATAAAACAGGATGTGGTTTTCAAAATTAATCATGCATTAAGGTCACCCGTGCACATATGGGTAGTACTAATTGAACTTAGTGTGTTATTAAATTTTAAAAAAGGAGGGCATGAAGTTGGGAGAGAGTGTGTTTGGGAGAGTTGAAGAAAAAGTTGGATGCTGGAAGGGGACGCTACATGTGGTGGTACGGTCATATTTCACTGTATATATGAAATTCTCAAAGGGAAAAAGTGTTTTTTGAATGACTTGGAGGGACGCTTTAAACTCTTAAAGCTTCATCCCAACTCAGGGATTCTGATTTCGGAATCTGGATTAGGACTATAAATTTTGCAGTGTGTGTGTGTGTGGGAGGGTGTAACTACACCATAACCCAGGGCATAACTACACCAAAAAAGCTCTTATTATATATTGATGACAATATATTATATATTGTCATTGCCTTCCATTCCTACTGAAATCTTTTCATTCTGAAAAGTAGACCCATTCTTCATGAAGTTTTTACCTAGATTCAAATGCTAGCTAAAGGCACCATGTTACTTCTAAGGGAGTTTCCATGTCTCAGGTAGAAATGTTCTCCATTGATGCCATTTGAGAAACTGCAACCAACTTAGTTTGTCACTCTTATTTGGATTCAGGAATCGGGCAACGTCTTGTTCTATAAAATAGGGTAGGAGTTTTGTTGATGTAAGCAGAGAAGGTGTTACAGGAAGAAAGTTCTAAAGAAAGCAGAAAAACCAAAAGCCAAAAGCCAGTGGTTTGCTCTTTTCCAAGCTACTTTTTTACAGTGTCAAATGGACCAGGATTTTTTTAATCTGGAAGTTCAGACTGATTAAGTCCTACTCATATATCGTGATCCTGGTATTTTTTTTTAATTTGTCTTATAATTTTAGAAAAGATCTTGCTTCAAAATTCATCATATGACCCATAGTATAAATTCCACTCAGTCTTGGACTGGGTGTTGGGGTTCAATTAGGAAGCTCAGTTCAAAACTGGGTTCTTCCATGGATTCATTCAACATACTTGTTCCCTACATCTGTGTATGTGCTCATGCAAGCATGCAGGCAACAAATGAATTCCTCTCCAACTCTACTGACTTGGTATATAGTTCAATTCAAATGACTGATATTTCTGTTTCTGTGCACTAGAAATTTATTGCTTAAATTTTGAACACAATATACTTTTCTTTCCCCTCTGTCATTTTCTCATCAGACTTGTTTAATGTTGTAATATTACTTTACATCAAAATGATGACATACATAGAAAATAGAGAAGTGTGTGTTTATACATGTGTGTGTGTATAGCTAATAGCTGAAATATCAAATTAGATTAGTAAAACAAACTCATTCAGCAGAAAGCCAACCACAAACTGATCTAATCTGACTTCTAACACTGTTCCTTATATTTGCATCTGGGCAGGATTCCATTATATTCTTTGGACTCTTACAACATTTTGCCTCGCAGAGTTGGGAAGGTCTAGATATAATCTGACCCAGCAGTATTTATCATGCATAAACCAGAAACTCAATTTTAGCCTGTGAAGTATGGTGGTTTTAAGCAAACCTTTATTTAACATTTTGTATGTCAACATTTCTCCAACTTGACCTGCCAAGTGGATTTCATAGCAGATGACTCTGGAACATGAACAAGTGTTTGCTCTTATGTTTCAACCATTAGATTGAAAAAAAAAAGCCTACAAGGTTTGGATCACATGGCAGGTTTCTTTGCTGCCTTATGTTGCTAATGCTAGCCAAGGAGAAGAACATCTGAGTATTTATATGTTTATGCCTGTGGAATACTAAAAATGCTTGGACAGTTGACAAAGTGCCCTATAACACCAAACCTAAGCATGCACCCAAATTGGCTGCAAATAACTTTTCACTGATGTTAAAACTGCAGTGATGTTCAAAAGATCTCATCTTATTTGTTTGATAATATCTGTCTGAAATCATCATTTGATATGCAAAAATTCCCCTCAGTTCTCTCAATAATTATGTTAAATTTAATATTTTATTAATTAATTAATCATGTATACCATATAAGTAAATTTATATATTACTTATGCAGTATACGACTAGGATAGTATTTAGAGAGAAAGATTATAGACTGAAAGAATTTTTAGTTATATATCTGATTATTCATTAATTAATCCATTGATTCATTCCCAAAGTATTTCCTGAGCCTTCTATTTCTAACCACTGGACAAAGCTCTGGAAGTGAATCATAATTTAAGACCATCAAAATTGAACTAGAGAGATCATTCAGTGGCTAGGAGCAGAGGACCCCAGTTCAGTTCTCAGTAGTGATGTGGTAACTCTATTTCCAGGGCATCTGATCTTTCTTATGGCCTTTACTGTCATTTCATATACATGGCACCTTTACATACATGCAGGCAAAACAGTCACATATGAAATAAAAGTAAAGTTTTTTTTCTTTTTTCAAAGAGAACAAGGGTTACTGTTCCTCATGGAGCCTATATTTTTCAGGGGAAGAGGAATTATTAGCATGTATAAAATCTACTAAATAACTCAGTTATCACTTGTCACTTGCATTGTTTCTAAGAATGGATCAAATTTGTACTAGATGAGTCAAGGCACAGAACAGTGGCATTTTGGACTTGACACTTGTTTATGTTCTTTCAGAACATGTAAAGTGATTTATACATGCACATTAATATTCAGTTAATCTTTAGTTTCCTACAAAGACAGTAATGTATAAGACATAAGCAGTAATATTTTTAAAAATAGACAAGAAAAATCAAGAAAAATAAACATAGGGTACATAGGGAGGTGGGAATGGATTTTGCAGGAGACTGAGGGGGGGGTATGATCCAAATACATAATATGAAATACTGAAAAAATACTCAAAGAATCATTAACAATATTATAAGAAGTATATACAATACTCATACCTTAAGTTCATTTTCTTCAGAGTATTTACAATTTTACTGTATTTCATGGAACACGAATGAGTGATCACAAATTTCATGTCAAGTGTTGTTATAGGCATGAAGGAAATAGAAACAGACATACAAATCCTATAATTTCACTAAAGGAAAGAAAAATATTCTAAGCAGTTTCCCATCATTGAATAGCTGATAGAGAGCACTAAGAACATGTATTAGCTGTCTTTATCCTCAGTGTTTTTATGTAGCTTTAACTAATTAATCCTCATGATACTAAGCCACAGGGAAAGCTGTTATACTAAGCAGTACATGTTCTTCTTAAAGGGATGACAATCTTCCTAAACAGTTTGCCTAGTGTCAAAACTCCACATAAGCATTCAGAGTTTAAACTCCCTAAATCTCAAAGCATTGTACATCCAGTACTGCGTTGACTTAACTCTGCTACTTGGGATGTATGCCTTTTGACAGTGGAGTTTCAGAAACTGTTGGCTATTTTTAAACTGTGGCGTATTGATTCTTATCTCAAGGTTTATTTTGACTCTTTTTACCGCAATCATCAGGGGAACATGGATGAAATGTGAGCCAATAAGGATGATAACATTAGAAAACTCACTAAAGTTCTTGAAGTTGGTTTATGCTTTAATTCACCAGGTATACTATCTTCACTATGTATTTTATGAGGTTCTTAAAGAGGATAGCACAGGATAAT
Source organism: Eospalax fontanierii (assembly GCA_035773235.1). Classification (NCBI taxonomy): domain Eukaryota; kingdom Metazoa; phylum Chordata; class Mammalia; order Rodentia; family Spalacidae; genus Eospalax; species Eospalax fontanierii. The sequence goes on from CM069526.1 coordinate 74,949,496, forward strand.
TGCACCACCCTCCAGTGCAAACCTGCACTAGCCTCCACTGTTCTGCAACTCCAATTCAGACTTCTTTGCCTATCTACAATCCTTAACCTTCTATCCCCCATCCTCCTTCCAGCTTCTCCTTACTTCATCATTATTACTGTGTCTCTCCTTTTCTCTGGACAGCAGTCCATTCTTCAATCACATGACACTTTCCTTGGTCACGTGTGATCTCTGACTGGGGTTGTTGATCATCCTATTTTTCTTCTACTTTTTACATCGTATATTTTTCACACTCTTGCTTGCTTCCCATGATAACTAAGATGCATCATTGTCTTTATGTGGAATGAAACCTCGTCCTATGTATTATATAATAACATTCAGTGCATTTTTGTAACAACTCTCCTGGTTTTTTCTTTTACATTTTCAGAAAAGAAAAGTAATTTTGACATTTACTTATCATTTGCTTTATGGCCAACACTGTCCTGCTGGGGCAGTTCTAGTCTCTTCTGTCTGCTCAAAACTAACACACAGTGGCCACAGGATGATTTGAACCATTGGTTAGCTATTCACTGGATAAAGCTGCAATGTAAGTCTTCAGAATCTTTAACTACTGTCTTCACAAAGAAGGACAGGGATACAGGCTTGAGAAGATCTGACTTCATTCATCATCTGGTCATTGTTGGCCTGTTTTACTTTATCCAAAGTGTTCCACCCTTCAGGATTTCATCATTTGTATGGGAAATGTAAATGGAAGAGATATCATCTATGCAAATATGTATGACACTCTATTATGCAAAGTATATAAAATGTAGAAGCCCTGATAATGATCAATTTTTTTCATAAAATCAAGTCATCTTATACATCTCACATTTCTTTACAGAATATTCTCCTTAACTAAAAAATTGAAAAACATATGGAATGAAGGAAAATAAATAAAATAGTTTTGACCAATTGATTTTCTAATTAAATAAAATTTTTCCATGTCTATGAATGTTTTTCTTAACACGGGTCGTAATTTTCACTTTCTCTAATAGTTTAAATTACAAAAATTGCAAAGATAAATTTGGTCAGTTTGATTAAAAAAAAAAAAACTTATGGAAAATTTGACAAAATTACAAATAATGAAGATAATTTTATTTCATTTTCTTTAGTACTTCACAGTGCTCCATTTTTTGGGCACAAAACAACACAGTTAATCCTGGGAACATAATGTTATTCTTTGTCCAATTCAGTATCTGACCAGTCCGCTCATTGTTATTACATATATATATATATATATATATATATATATATATATATATATATATAATTTTTTATCATGGGGTTTGGGGAGGTGTTGCTGTTTATGTTTTTCCTTGTTTGGTTTCAACTAGAGGTCAAAGCCCGGGTATGCAGTGAAAATAAGTGTAGTTGTCATGTCACAGAGACAGGGAGCCAGGCCTTCCAGGCAACTATGTTTTAAGCAAAAAGGGCTACAAAATCACACCCACTCTCCCTGCTATATGGGGGTTAAAGGGAGTCAGACAATATCCAGGTCTCACAGATGAGGTAATTCCCTGCCCCATACAACTCACAGGTCATGTTTCAGGCCCTATATTAATCAGGTCCATTGTTCTGGAAGGGTCCCTGTTGAAGAATGTTCTCTGGAATCTCTAGGCACCTGCCCTACCACATTCCTGGTGTTGGCATTAGAATGTTTTTGCCAAAGGAGGATTCCAACCCATGCCTCACTTTCAAACTCCTCCCCATCCTCTTTCCTCCACTCCCTTCCAATGTGCGTCCTTTCACCAACCCTAACAATAGGTGCCTGAATAATCTTTATTCTTTCAACATTATACAATTCATACATGTTTTAACACTCCAAGTCTTTCTGTTGATATGCCCTAATGAATTACAAATGGTCTGTGTTCACATATCTAATTCTATTGTTGAGTTATCTTCTATTATATATATATATATATATATATATATATATATTATAATTACTTCTACTGGAAACAAATGGAATTGTACAGGATCACAGCACAGAAATTTCACCATTACACCATATGCAAGGATATAAGTCTATTGGTACTGCAGGTGGCCAGGTCATCCCAAGTTCAAGCTCAAAGGTTTGTTTCTGTGCTGTAAATACTTCATGGACCTTACCAAGTTCCTAAACATTTTCATTTGTTTGTTTTGTTTTAAAATTTTTCTCACTGTTGTCCTATGGACCATCTGCATGGCTATTTGATAGGGAAGAAAAGAGTCTTATGAAAGCAATTTAGATAATGAGATGAGGTCCATCCCTGTATGTAGCTATTTATTTGAGCCTTTCCTATTTTGAAGAGTTCATTGTATATGTTCTTGTGCCTCTGCTATGTGATTGACTATCTGCTGCTTCAGTTTCAGCAGCTAATTCCTATCCTGCACCATCACATTCTCTTAAATAATAAAACACATTGCTCTACCACTTACATTTTATATCCTCCTTTCCAATGAAATTATATTTAAAAATTGTATCTTATTTTTATCTCTCTTTCACTCCTGTCAGAATCTCAACTCAGTCAACAGTGAACTTTACATTGCTGGATTAAGTAGTCCCCACTGAAAAGGGTGAAAGAGAGCATCCCCTAGTGGGTTCTTAGTCTCATTCATAAAATAATTTAAGAATGGACCCAAATGGAAGCTTTAGGACAATTTTATTGGATTCTAAAGAAAAATCCTCAAGGCTGGCAAGTTGGGGATCTCAGCAGCCACCTGGAGGAAGAGAATGGAGGGAGAAGAAAAGAAGTTAAAAAGTCATGCAGGTTTAGAGCCTGCATGGAGGTCAGACACATGGCAGACTGGCAGCCACATGGCTGGGAGAAGAAGCTTTAGAGAAATACAAGATGCTAGGGCAGCCCAGAGCCTTAAGAAAAAAAACATGTTTAGAAAAGGAATACGAAGAAGAAAAGGAAAGATTATGCTTTTCTGAATTCTTCAGAAAAGTTGGCAGACTTATGGAGAGCTACATGTCTGTGGCCAGTTCTAGAAGAACTGCACTGGGAGGTGGGATTCCAGGGAGGAAAAGTTCACTGCCTCATTAACACACTAGGCCCTCAAATAATTAAATACTGGAACATTTCAAGCTATTTTTCTTTAGTTTCCTTTTCCTTTTTTTTTTGTCTCCAAATTCAGAATAATGATTTCATTCAAAACAACTGAAGTGCTGAATAATCCAACATTTCACCCTAAAGTATTGTTTTCTGTTCAGATCTTCAAAATAATGTATTTATCTGTCTACTTGTTATTTCCAGTTAGATATCTAATAGAAAAATTCATAAAATATGACATCAACAAAAACATTTTATCTGCATCATATGCTGACAAGATATTCCTGTGAGTCAAGTATCTTTTGTGTTATTTCATTAAATAAAATATTGTTAGAACACAACCTCATGATTTTGTTTAGGTATTTGACGCTTATTTCAGATCTGAGTAAAAGACTCATACACATTGAAAATACTAAAATATTTGCTATTTGATGTTTTAAAAAAAGAGATTAGTAAGTGCTCAGTAGCACTTAGTCTAATCTTATCCTAATCTACATTTATCTGACTCTAAAATACTGCTTTCAATCTCATTTTCTAAGCCTAAATTCTAATTATGCTGGTTTTTTCCTCCATTTCTGTTGCCTGCAATATACAATGAATTATTAGCTCCTATGGACTTTTAAAATAGACCCCAAACCTGCATTGAAAGTACCTTTTGGTGAGTCATCCTCACGCCCGCCCCCAGGGCAGCAGAATCTGTGATAACACTATTCACAAGGAGATGAACAAGGATAGCAGGATTAAAGTGGAAGTATTTTTGCCCTTCGTTTCCGCTATAGAGATAAACCTAGGTGAGAGATCACTCCTCTACTGTGGGTGAGAGTTCCTTTCTAGATGTTCTGTGGCCAGGAACTTAGTAAGACACAAGGTGCATGCCCACCAGGTGGTCTCACGCGCTTTACTGCTTTTGGGGTGGTGAAGATGACAGTGAAGGGGCCCACAGGAAGGTTTCAAAGTTTTGGACGGAATTGGCAGTACCCAGACAGAGTCTCCAGGCTGGAACGGATGAGTGAGTTTGAGCCTTTCAGGGGAGGCAGAAGGAGGGAGGTTCTGCAGAGATTTGGGGAGACGGAGGTTATAGATCTCTGCTAACAATAAATTCCCAGCCTTGGAAGAATGGGAAGGAGGGTTCCCCAAACAAGATTTCTAACAGGGAGAAGTCTTCAAGGTGCGGGGTACAACCGGCTCTAAAGCAGATTGGCCCAACTCTTGCTGATGATCTCTGAACAGAGTTTCGTTAGGGTCTCTTTTATTGTCCTTTTAATTTTTTTCTACTTGCCCCGAACTTTGCTGCCTAAAGACACAGTGTAGATTCCAGTTTACTTCTAGAATTTTAGCTACCTGTTGAAATAATTTGGCCATGAAGGCCAGGCTGTTGTCTGACTCCAGGGCTATAGGAAGACGGAATCTGAACACTGTTTCCTGTACTAGTGTTTTCGTGGTGATGCTCACAGTTTTGGTTCCAGTAAGAAATATCTCTATCCATCCTGAATAAGTATCCCCCAAAACAAGGAGGTACTTTGTAACCAAAGTTGGTAGGTATTACCTTTGTGAAATCCAGTCCCAAATGTTCTCCCGTCCTCCCTTTTTCTTTGGTACTTGGTGTCGGACACTTTTCTTCCCTCTGGTTTATGGTGCGCAGGTGACTCACCATCCAGTGTTGTTGCAGATCACGTGTTCCAAGTTCGGGATGTAAAATCTGGGTTGGAATAGTTCGTTTAGGCTAGCGGCACCCAGGTGGGTTGATTGTGTATCTGAGTTATCAGTGTCCGTTTTTTTTTTTTCTGGTAGCATGTACCATTCCTGTGGCTTGGTTGTCTTCTGTTGTTGTTGATGTTGTTTTTCCAACAGGTCAGCTGGAATTGTCACCAGTACTTTGTTTGGCTCCAATGGAGGAGACCCAATGGCTTTTGAGCCATGACTTTGGAGTTTTCTCAGCGAACCTATTTCCCCTGTCCTCAGGGGATTTTCCCTGCTGGTGTTCATGACAGTGGATAATGACCAGCTTCTCTGGGTGCCATATGGCTGCCAACAGAGCTGTCAGTATAGAAGTTGTTTCTGTCTGCCTCCCCAGCGAAGGGCCTAGGTCAGGGACATCAACTCTGCCCACTGTGTGGAAGTTCCTCGGGAGAGGGCTTGCACCTAGATGATCTCATTTTCAGGGATCCCTGCAGCTGCAGCATAGAGAATCCCATCACCACTGTAGTTACTGCTGCAGATATGGACTGTTGTTTCTGACTCTGGCAGCAGGTGGTTGACCAGATTCTGGTGGCTATGTTGCAGGTGGTTCATTACGTCCAGGGAGTTGTGGGCCAGAACCTCTTCAGGCTCAGGCACCACAGGATTCAGTGCTAGCTGAAGAAAACTTAATACACAGTGAGTTTGGAGCAGGGCCTGATAATGGGTGATGCAGGCCTTTGATATGCATCACTCTGGGAGTCCCCTCAGTAAGGTTTCTAAAAATGAGGCTTGCTGACAATCAGTTTCTGCCTCAGAGTGAGTTTGTCAGTTTCTTTAGCAAGTTGGTAGTGCCTATGACTTTAATATAGCCTGGCCAGCCTGCAACCACAGGACCAACCTGTTTGGACAACTATGATACTGGTCTTTTCCAGGACACAGTGTTTGGATTAAAACTCCCTTAATTACCCCCATTTTTCTCATCCATGAACAGCTGGAAAAATTTAGAGATGTTTGGCAACCCCAGAGCTGGGGTAGAAGCCAAGGCCTTCTTCAACCCTTGAAAGGCTTGTTCTAGTTCCTCCTCATCCGAGGAGAGAAGGTACCCCCTTGAGCTCTGGTATGAAGGCTTTGCAATTTTAACAAAATCTAATATTCAGAATCTACAGTGTCCAATGGCTCCCAAGAACTCCCTTATCTGCTTTTGATCTTTAGACTCTGGATGTTCAGGACAGCCTTAATGTATCCTTGAGACATTCCTTTTAAGAAATATCTCAGCTAAGTCACCATTTTGGAGCACAGTTGGGCTTTTTTTAAATGATACTTTATACCCCAGCCATTGCAATGCAAACATTTCCTTTGGTGGCCACCTGGTGATCCAGTTATGACTCTGTAGTGATGAGTAGCTCATCTTTGGGAACTTTCATTATAAGATCTCCAAAAGTTTGTCTGGTGAATCCAGGGCTGAGATGCGTGGGCCCTTTTTACCCTGCTCCAGGAAGTGGTGCTCCTTCCAAAGAGGGGTGTCACTAGGACAGCCCCTGACTGCTTTGACCTCTTCAGATCTAGTGAGGCTTTATTCTCATCAAAGGCTATAGCAGTCCCAAATTTTTAGTTGTTAATTTTCATTGATTTTATTTATTTATTTTTAAGAGATCTCGTTTTATCAGTAGGTATGAGAAATCAGCCATAACCAAGAAGGAGTGTGTCACAGTTCTATTTCCAAGGTTTGTTCTTGGGCGGTTTTCCAAGCATATGTTCCCGTTCCAGTTGCCCCTTGAATTACGGTTGCTTCCTTCCTCACTGGTCCCAAAGGCTGGGTTAATACTCAATGGGCTGCACTGTGTCAGCTAAGAAATTGATAAGCTTACCCCTAACTTTTGCTATGATTATGGGCTCCTGGGGGGTTCATCATGATGATAGGTCCAGCCCCAACAGTATTCCCTGCTGGATTCAGAATCATGATGCTGGGTTCATGCTTCCTATGGGGCCATTTATTCTTTTACTGTCCTTTTTTCTTGTAATAGTCACACTGTTTTTATTTTATTTTTGTCTTTTTCCAACCTCAGTCTTGATGGGTGCTAAATTGGCTATTTTCTTGTGATCTCCCTGAGGGCGACAACTATTACCTTATAACTTTTGCTAGTTGCCCTTTTTTTGGTTGGAGGGCTCTCAAATGTTGAAAGCTTTTGGGAAATTTCCAGTTCAAAATCTGAGACCTATTTATTTCCTTAAAACGCTCTAAGTTTTGCAAGGTTTTTTTTTTCTTCTAAACTATCTGAGACTGACTGTGTCACAAAAGGTTTGTTAATAACTTGTTGATTTTCATGGGTGTTAGGGTCAATCAGGGAGAATACTCAGTGTGTTTCCCATAGCTGCTCAAGAAACCCAGTGGGCAATTCTTGAAGGTCTCAGTAACCCTAGAGAACTTGATGGGCTTTCCAGTGGCTGCTCTAATTCCTTTCAAAAGCACCAGGCAATAGTTGTCCAATGCTCCCTTAACCTGGTCAGTATTGGGGTCTCAACTACACTGTGTATAGAGGAAGATGTGCTTCACCCTGGCCTGTACATCCCCAGTCCCAAGATCAATCTTACAACCCAATCCAATCCCTCTCCTTAGTGGTGAAGAGGGTACTTAGAAGCTGCTGGCAGTCATCCCAAGTTGGCGGATGGGTAAAAAAGATAGTTTCTAGGAGACTGATGAGTGCCTGTAGTTTCTCAAAGAAGGGGGATGGTGGTTGTGACTACCTTAGAGGTCACTGGTAGAGAATAGTACATAGACCAATGAAGGAGGACACTGGCTTGAGCCTCCCTGGGGCAGACATCCCACATGAGGGGCATCCCACAAGGGGAGAATGGCAGGGCCAGTTGAGGGGAAATCCAGGTTACCACCAAATAAGCTGATCTACTCCTAATATGAAGTAGAGTGTGCAGATAAGGGGATTCCAAGATAGGGTGGGGCAGCAGGTTTACCAGACCAGGATGATGGTCCCAGTGAGACAGACAGATCTGTAAAGAAGGCAAATGGTAGTGGAAGGGACCTCTTCTTCATCTGTTGACTGCTGAAAGGATTGGTGGAGGGGAAGAATTATTCTTCAAGGAGGGTTTGTGTTGAGAAAGGAAAACAATTGCACCTAAACCAAGATGGAGGATTCAGGAGCAGGAAGAAAACATCCTTCAATGTAGGGATACTGATCTCAGTGGCTGGGGTTGCTAGTGACTATATCCCAGACCTGATGTGCCATGGGGATGTCCAAAGACCTAGAATTGGGTCACTCTATATTAAACATTGGTCGTTCCATCTCTCACAGGGTGCACAATTTGCTAGAGGAGAGTTTCACTCAAACATTCTACTCCCTTAAGGAATCCTTCCTGGAAATGATTCAACATATAACCAACTAAGGTTGTAGCCAAGTTGGGTCCTCTTCCCATTTTGCACCAGTGATTTCAGGAACACCAAGAGAAGACAGTCCACAAAACAAAAGACAAGAAGATAAAAACTGAAGACACAAAAGATTGGGACAAACAAATAAAACATTCAGTGGCCATGTTCATTCATACACCAAAATCATAAATGAGTGGGGGAGAAAACATCTCCACTTCTCTAGAGACTGCCTTAAATGAACATGTCTGATCTCTCCTTTGTCTCCCCAGTTTGTTTGGACCAGGAAAATTAGGCACCTATATAGGCCTCTCATGATGGGCCAATCTTACTGTCATTTCAGAATTTGCTTTAGTATTTTCAATTTTTTTGAAGGAAAGCACCCTGAGGGTCCCGTGGGCATTAAGATTCACAACGACTTATCCCTCTAATTGAGCCAGACCCCAGGTGTCCTCCCTGAGTAGTCTAAGGTCTCTTTTCCCAAGATCTTGCTGGGGCCTTCAAATGTTACAGCACCAAGACCCCTAGGAAGGATCACTCAGACTTCAGATGATACAAATCAACCAAATTTATTAACTTGCCAGTGACTGCACTGTCTGTGGTGGGATCTAGAGAGTGCAGTGCTGACTCAGAAGAGAACAGGGCTTATAAAGCATTCTGATGAACCGTGTGGTTATATAACATTACATAAGCATGACATGTTTGTTGCTCAGTAGGCATGACATATTAGTTCCTGTAGTTGGCATCATATATCTGTTATATATAGCAGGAAGGCAAGTAATCACAGAAGACAGTAAAACATTAACCAGCCAGATAAGCATTAGGCAAGATAAGCAATAATCAAGTGGTTATAAAAGCTCTAAGACATTAACAGAACTTCCAGATTCTGTGGAGGTATTTTTCTGTGGGTAATTTTTCCTTGACCAGCCCTGTCATTAAACTTTTTTCTAAAATTGCCTATAAGAGTCAGAAACAGCTCATCAAGATAATGGCCTATCCAAGAATGGCAGAACTCAGACTGTAATACTGCATGGTAAGTTTCTACTTGAACATCTGTGCTCCTGATGACCTTTCTGCCTAGAACACTTCCTATACATGCCTTCCCTCTCATCAGTCACCTGTAAGTTCAAGTATCTTTTCTTTCAGAGACTTCTTCCAATTCATGTCATGATGATCATCTAGACTTGGCTGGGTATGTGATATCAACACTTGAGTAGTTCTTCCTTTTGTAGAAAGTGTTTTTTTTTTTTCTAAAAGAGTTCTTCAGTATTTATGCATTAACTTATTTATCAGTTATTTGTCTCCTCAAAGATACAAATCAAATTACTCAAGAACAGTAAGCTTTCATTTCCACTCTTTTAAGCATCCCTAAGATTTAAAACAGCATTTAACAGATAAACACTAATTTCCCCAAATCCATCTATAAGAGTGTGGGCCATAGACTTTCTTTAACTAGAGAAACAGTAGAAGACATAGTACTATAGTATATACTATACTATACTGTATTAATTAATATGTAATATTACAAAATTGGACAGAATTTTGGTTATCATCTCCTGTATTTGAAACTCATAAGGATTATAAACAATACAAGTAACTTTAAAAAATATAGATATTTACCTGTGGGGTTATTTCATGAATTTTAGCCTCTTCAAAGATTTTGGGGGTACTGAATCTGTATATAAATTTACTAATATATCATACGTGTTTGACTGAAGTACCTGGGACCTGGATAGAAGGAAAAAGAAATGATGAGCATTTATCCAAGCATTTGCTTCATTTGTGAAGTAATTAAATCCACTCTGCCCTACTTTCCTTCAACTGCTGTAACAAAACACTGACCAATGTCAGCTTGGAGTGGAAAGGTTTTATTTCACTTACATCTCCCAGATCACACAGTTCATCACTTAGGGAGCCCCACGGTAGTAACTCAGAGCAAAAACCTGGAGGCAGGACCTGCCCTATGTTCAGTCTGCTTTCTTATATAATACATAACAACCTGCCTGGGGTGTCACTGCCCACAGTGAAGCTGGGCCCTCCCACATCAGTCAACAGTCAAGAAAATAACCCACAGACATGGATACAGACCAGTTCAATGGGGAAATTCCCCAGTTGAGGTTCCCTCAACCCAGGTGTGTCAAGTTGACACTAAAGCTATCCAGCACATACTTTAACATCAATCCCTAAAACACACTGAGAAAATAAAGACATGTAATTGAATTAATAGTTGTTTTGGATTTTTTCTGCTATGACAAATATTTGCCATGAACAATTTAAGGGAAGAAGGACTTAGGTTAGCTCATAGTTTCAGATTTTAGTCAGTAGTCCTTGACTATGTTGATTCAGAGTTGGTAATGAGACAGAGTATCTGGGTGCAGGAGCATGTGGAAGAGGCCACTCACCTCAAGGAATAAAGTAAAGACAGAGAGAGAGAGCTAGTGGGAGGGCTAGGTCTTGTAACAGAACACAGGACCTCAGGATACAACTTCAGTGATGTTCTTCCTGAAGCTAAGTCCCACCTGAAATTGTTTTCACCATCTATCAAAATAGTGCTATTTTCTGGGTAGAAAGTATTCCACACATAAGTTTTCTGAAGGATAATATCATTTTAAAGCAATATTATCATTAATACCATTAGTATTAGTATTATTGGGCACTGTGAGGTTGTGTGGTCTCAGCTAATAAGTTGTAAGTACAGAATTTAACATTAGTCAGACTACAAAGAGCCCGAGTCCCACTGGTCCTATCTTAGCAAGGAGTGGATCCTCTGCTATTGGTAGCAGCAGGAATCTCTGAATTATAATAATGTCTATGCCACATTAATTTTCCCCACAGATTTCCTTTTAAGGAGAAATTCCATTTCTACTACCTGATACATAAAATATAAAATTACTTTTGCCTGAATTACTCAGCAGAAAGGTAAAGGGAATCTTAGTAATTCTTTTAGCTTTTCCCTCCTTTCATAAACAATTAAAGAATTTAGAATTGTAGAAAAATTAATGTTACATGACTAGGAAATGGTGGCAGGAGACAATGTGGGAATCCTGGTCCCCGCACTCTGCCTTTTGTAAATTCTACATGTACTGCATGACAGGGGAAGCAAAATATTTGCCTTCCCTGAGTGGGAAAGTAAAAACAGATAAGCTCAATATTTTTCTGTTTTACTCCCACTTTTCTCTACCTTTGGAGTTGTAGCCAGAGTGTGGCAATCTGCTCAAAGCAGGTGTTGCAAACACAATCGTGCAACTTTCGGATGATCCAAACTGTTTTTAAATTTCCTGTGTATACATACACTCACCTTTCCCCCTCCCTGATTTATTCATCCACCAGGTATGGCAATTATGGATTAGATAAAGGGAAATAAAATTTTGAATGTGATTGCATCTTTATTGATTCTGTATCATGTTTTCTTTTCCAGTTTGTCAAAAGTACCTGCAAAGACAGACTATTTCTATTAGTGAAATAGATACAACCTCCCCTTGCATCTTACAGCTTCAGTGCAAAAATTTGCACCTTATTATATAATGTGGATACTCTTTTGGACTTGATTTGTTTGTACTTCTATCAATATTCATCACTAATAATATTGAGTAATTAATACCTGCCAAGAACTCTGTTAAATAGATCATGGGCATAGCTCATTTAATCCCCTGAACCATTTCATCAGGCAATGAATCCAGTTTGCTATATTTACAGCATAGTGTTCATATTATGAGTAAGTAGTGAAGACTTGAACTGACTTTCTTCAGAGGATATTTGCTTAATACTATATGTAAATTTTTAAGTTATATAGAAACTATTTAGGAACATTAGGAAAAGAATGGTTAAGAATCTGTGGGCCATTTCACAACAGCAAGGACAAATTCCTCTTTATTTTCTCTATTACGCTGCCCTTCCTTTCTGTCTTGATTTTCTGCATAATTCTTATACATTAATACAAAAAAGATTGTTTTATTTTGTACTAATATTAATAAGCAATGGTGAATATTATGAGAAGTTAGCAGCCAATGCATTGAAAACTACATCTCTATTCTTTAAATGCAGTTATCTTTTAGAAATGATGCTGAAAATTTGTGCTAATTCAAGTTCTTTATCATTTTTCAGAGCCTTATGTTGTAAGCTCAGAAAATAGTGTGAATAAAAATGGCTGTTCTCTTGAGCTTGGCAGAAGATTGGAGAAGGCGTAAGTAGCCATCTACTTCCTTGATTTATCCCTAGCACTCATAAACGGAGGTCCAAATAAATTATAAAGCAGCTGGCTCCTGTGGTGTTATTAAATTCCTTGTAGGCTGCAAGCATCGATCATTAGATACCCTTAGGTGTGCATTTCATTCAAATGGTAGAAGATATGTATTATATATCATTTCAAATTCATGAGTAAGACTTAGCACAAGCAACTTTCATTATAGCTAATACATACAGTTTGTAAGGAGAACTAGATCTATAATATGCACCTATATGTTAGTGAATATCCTGTTTTACAAGCTAAAATGTGAAGTTTATTGTGTCAGATCTTCCAAAATCATGCAAACTTGTTTTTTACCACTAAGCACCTATTTTAGAAACAACTGAATGCATGTGAATAGTAGATTATTGTGACTGTATTAGAATTTCTGAAAGAATTATACCATTATATGCTCAAAATCTTCTGCCTCTTTGGAAGTGGAACATACAGGGAAGTTGATGGTAGATGTTGTGGATTTCTTCTAAGAAACATATTAATATAATTTTATGCCCTTTTTCTGTGATATTTCCTGAACCTCAGGGGCTTTGTAGATGTACAATTTGGGGCCGGACACCCCAATGATGAGGACACCTGCCCACACATAAACATGACAGGGAAACACCAACAATGAAATCTAGACAAGGTCCAAACAAAACCTGCATAAGGGCAGTGGTTCACATGCCAACATAGATGGTGGGCATTTTCTCAAGTCCCACCTCTAGAAGAAGAATCAAAGGGAGCCAATGGCTGCTGAATAATAATTGCCTCCAGAGAGGAGATTTCCAATATGTCATCCAATTCCAAAGTGCTAGCCCTAAACTTATGTACATAAAAGCAACATTAAACGGACTCAATAGGTTGTGCCTATGTGTATATTTGTACACCAAGAATAAAGAAGAAAGAACATTGTGAGGGAGTATAGGGGACATGGGAACTTCTGGAGGGACAAAAACTATATAGATACAGTATTTATGTAAGAAATTGCTAAAAAATAAAAAGTTGATTATTAAACAAAGAACTATAATACTAGCAGTAATAATGCTATTGTTACAGTATTCGTATTATAAAACTGACTGCAATTTATTTGCACAATGTATGAACTTCAACATGAAAGACAGCTAAACTCTACAGTCTCCCCATTGAGTAATCAAAGGATCAGAGTTGGGCAGACTCATGAGAGATTCTTGACCTCATTCACATTATCAGATTTCAGTTCCTATTTGCAGGGATGTTTAGAGTAATCAATCAACATGTTGCATATTGTTTAATGACCATGTAATTAGCATCTTCTTTACATTAATTCTGGTCCCCTACAAAGCTCAGATCCACTGGTCACTTTGAACATGAAACATATGACTTTGGAAGTAATTTAGGGCAAATTGAAAAATAACTATTCATTCTTGCTCCTGGCTTTATTGCTTCTGTTTCAAGAGAGAAACGATTCCCTATTAGTTGCTGATGTATTCACTTTGTTTTCAAAGCTTTTTGAAATTAGAAAGATGATAAGCTTTCATTATATTTTACCTGACTTTTTTCATGGAGAAATTAATATGAATTCAGAATTCGTTAAATAATCATCAATTCATTCATTTATCCATGTGTATCATTAAAAGACACTGTCAGCCATTATCCCTGTGTGTCATAGTTTAGAGCATTGGTGTTTCAAATATCTTTTGCCTTTGTAAAGATACTTTCTAATAAGGCACATTAATTCCTTCAGGATCAGGAGTATTAATTGATAATTGCATTAGGGATAACACTGAAGTATCTAATGTGATTGTGAAAATTAATTTAGATGAACCATGAGTACCTTAATAAAATACTAATCCTAACTGTCCCTTGCTCTGGACTCACACATTTACCATGATTTACCCTTTCTCACTTCATTGCTAGAGGTATTGCCCCAGATGGTGAAAACAAGTGAAATCAGAATTCATTTCTACTTTAAATCCTATCATCTGTCATCTGAAGTGCAGTTGTTTTTGTCATATTTGGCTATGAAATTATTAATGCTGGTGCAACTGAATAAAACATGCCATTTGTATCTGAAATAGTAATATAAAATCCTAGAGGAATGATGGGTTGCTGGTAAGATAATTGGAATAAGTAGACTATCTTAATTTATCATATTAAGAAATGTATTTCTAGACTTTCAATCTCTGTTCATATATTCTGGTTCCACATTTAATGACATAGCTAACCTTTGCATGGGAAATTATGATTTCTTTCAGGGTAATTTTTTTATGTGATGTGATTCTTGTTTTCTGACTAAAGGAAGAAATATATACAGTGACAGAAAAATTCCAAAAATTGTTTAAAACCCTGCAAACTATGTGATTGATTATCACTGAGATCAGTCTGAAAAAGTAGAACAAATATTCCAAGATTAATTCTAATGATGCTCCCTAAAATTACCTCTCTTCTCTTCACTCAAACATAAGACTAGCTTTTGTTATAAAGCTATGATTTAGATTGAATTCGTACGATTCAACTTGTCTTAGTTCAGGCCATTTATTTATTTTGCAAGGGTAAGTAAGTACAGTTAAATCTTATTAAACCCTGATATCAAAAGCCAAAGCATGCTGGTCAGGTAGAATAAATGTATTGGAGCTAGGATTCAGAAAGAGAAAATCAGAGGAATTTGGAGACAGAGAACTACTGGCTTTAAAGGGATGAGACATCAGCTTAGATATATGACTACCAGATCCAGTAACAACCCAGGAAGAGAGCTTTCCCTATGATTAAATGGCTAAACTACCCTGCAACTGGACTAGGAACCTTGAGAAGTGATATAATGACACATCACTGCATTGCTTTAAGTCTAACTCTGAAGTAACTTGGCCCTACAATAATGAGAAAGTAATAAGCCCCATGAGTATTTATACTGTTTTGTTCTTATGTTCATCACCAAGAACAATTACATCTGTTTCTGTGATATCTCCCACACATTAATGTAACATACAGAATCACAATGTATGCTGAATGCTTTTTGCTTTTTTTGCTCTTTTTCATTAATTGCCTATTTATTGTGAAAATGTGGTTGCTTTTCACAATACATAATTTTGCGAGTGTTGCCTGATGTGTTTAATTACATCAATTAGTAATTTACATGAGTTAACAGCCCATAGGCTACCAAAGATATGATTGCTTTAAAAGCTTGAAGTTGCAGATTACTTCTGAGGCAAACTGGCAAAGATTCAACTTGGAGAATGATTGATTTCTTAGTGATGCATTTTTGTCATCAGCACAGTATATTTGAGAAAGGTGTTCCATAATTGTTTCCCAAACATAACGTACGAACAACTACCAACATATTAAAAGCCTGAAGATAGCAAAAGAACAATTGTGTATTAACAAGAAAATTTAAAACTTTGCCCTACAATTTCTATTTTCTATACAGTAACATTTAAAGTTCCTAACTGTCAAAGGCGATTCAAACCCATGTTATTTGATGGTTCAGACAAGTGGAGAAGACACTGTGTAAAGCACCGGTACACAATGTTTACATAGAAAGACTCTTGTGAGAGTTTTAACCTGTAGTGGCATTCTAATGAGGCTGTGCAAACATTAAGCAGACGCTACAATTATGTTTCTGTTTTCTTTTCAATATTGAATGTTTACATTCTTGAAGTATCCCTGATCGATAGCTCTTATTGACTTTGTTTTCTCCTTTCTCAGCTTTTCCTTTACTTGTTCTATGAATATCTTCATAGGGAGTTTTATTTATTTATTTCACTGTTGATGTGGGGAAGAGGTTGCCCTCTTTTTATTAACAGCTTGAATTATCAGCATGCACTGAGGCTTAGAGCCAAACAAAGAAGACAAGCTTTTTTTTTTTTTTTTTTTTTTTCCCCCAGTACCACTTTTAACCTTGAATATAGGCCTCTGGGTAAAGTCACACTAGATTCTTGGTGAATATTTGCTGCAATTTCCTTTTATGCTTGTCTCAGCATTGGCTTAAAACATAATCAGAAACAAGAAGACTTCAGCAGCTTTTGCCAAGGTCTTCCTTCATTTGCCCTTTATCTCAGGATTTCTAGCAATTTTGGCTTTCATGAATACTGAGATACTACCTGAATCTTTAGATACCTTGTAGGCAAGGACTTCCTCATTAAATAACGCTTAACAGGAAATGCAAACTCTGTGACTTCTTAAACCCACAGTTCACATATACAGGTCTTCAGATTTAATCTCTTCCAATATAACCTCAATACGAATGTAAAACCTTCCTGAACAAACCCTTGTAGAAATAGGTCATTTCTGGCACCCTATCCCCACTCTTCTACAGAGCAAAATATCAATAATTTCTTTTCAAAATATTCACAGAATTGCCCACACTTCCCTATTATCACGGTGTCTGCTTAAGGCTGTCTTCACTGTCTCTCTGGAAAAGTGAGCTTCTAAATTAATTCGCAGCCACATTGATTTATCTTTAGATGTTTCTCACAAAGTTCTTAGTTAAATAGCTATGTACCAGTGTTGAATTCTCCATTTCATACAGAAAATATTCACTAGACTCAGTTCTATTAATATGACTTATAAATTTGGAAATGTTTGAACAGCTTTTAAAACCACAATGAACTCTGTGCTTTTCAGACTTGTGTGTCTCAGTAGAATTTACCCTTTCAATCTGATCAAATTTCTTTTATGATGCTAGCCTATAGTGTTTCTTTTAACTGAAACACTATATTATTCATTCATTTATTCAGACATCTGCACACAAAAGTAGGGTCTTTTTGTATGTTTAATTTCTTCTCACTACCTGATACACTTATAATCCCATTCAATCATTTTCCCCTTAAGAAATCCTTCCTTACTTCACTAAAACAGTTATGAACTTATAATTTTACATTTATTTCTAAAATTTATTACATTAAGTGCTAAAAATTATAGACAACAGATACCTTGACATCTAGCTTTGTATGTAAACTATAGTGTATCTTCAGTACATAAGTTATAAATGATTGAATTTCATTTAGTTTACATAAAAAGAATACCATTAACTTTTGCATGTACCTCGATGGTAGTGTTTAGGTATAACTTTATATGGATATATTTTTGTCAGCAAGTATGTGGAGGCCCAATGTTCTTCAAAACCATCACCCTTGTGTTTTAGAACTGGGTCTTTCATTGGCCTGAAGCTCATTTAGACAGCTAAGTTGTCTGGTTTGTGGGCTCCGGATCTACCTGTCTCAGCCTCTACAGTCCTCTGTTTACAAGTGGTCACTATTATGCCTGTCAGGCTTTCTACATGAACTCTAGTCATCAAACTCAGGTCCTTATGCTGTGTAGCAAACATTTCACCAAATGGGCTATCACCCAGCCAATAATTAGCATACAACATAATAGCATTTCTGGAAATATTTTTGGAGAAGCTATCTTGCTTCCCACTCTGAATTGAACCTATTTAACCTATTCAACCTATTTAACCTTTCATATTAGAAATCTTAGTTATCTTTCACTGTCCTGATCATCCCTCTCTGAATAATATATTGTCATCGTCTTGGTAAAATACAATAAACTCTGAAAATGACACTCAGAAGTGAACTGAATACTCTAGGTGACACCTTGTTCTTTTCCCTTTTCTCTGCACAAATCCCTTCATGTCTGCATTCATCTGGTTTTCTGGAGTAGGAAGATTATCTAATGATATAACACTCATGAAAATACCATCATTAATTATGAGGCTAGCCAACCTGATTTCTTTTATCAGTTATGTTTTTATTGACATAATCCTTATTTGTTTCATGTATAAATATTATCTCTATCATACCCATTTTGGCTATTTACAATTGTATTAAATTTAAAATGATAAATAGTTTACAGGGTATCCGAAAATAGAGACCTTTTATCTATTTCTTCAGAAGTGAGGAAGAAGGCTAATAATCTAAAATTACTTATCTAAAAGTCTTGGAAAGATTAAAGTTATAACTGAAAAATAGTTTTCTTAAGCCTTAGGCAAAATATTTAAAAATTATATGAAACATACCTGATGACTGGAGTAAATCTACTGGTTAGTTTTTCTTGAAAAATAACTATTCCATTTTCACAATATTTATTTCCTATAGTATATTCGTGTTAGTTCCCTTGTTCACCACTCAGGATGGCCTGAGGGGTTGGGGGTGAGTAGATGCAGAGTCAAGCCACAGACTCCGGGAGTTGGCCAGGAAGCAGCCCAAGCGAGTGGCACACAAGCTCTTATAGGTCTGGGTGGTCAATGATCTTATGGGGTGAGGTCTCAAATACAGCCAATAGTAAGTTTGTCTCCAGGTAGGCGGGTTCTTTCCAGGTCTCCAGGTCTCCCAATTAGCCAGAGCAGAAAGCCACACCTACAGGATCCATTCCTCTATTTCTCCCAGAGGGTGGCCTTAGGCTAGGCCCACCTTACATTATGCCCAACACTATAGTTTACTCATTATCTAAAATTCCAGTCAAGTCTGTTTGATTGAAATGTGGTAATGAGTCTTCCTTAGACTTTAATGGCTGTGCCAGCTCTCCAGTCTTTGATCAAAATTTGTATGTACAGGGGAAGAAAAAAATCCCGAAGTAACTTTTTCAAATCTGACAAAATATAGAAATATTATACTAACAATTATGTCTCATTAAATTATTAAAATAATAATACTATAAGAATAAACACATGAGACATCATATATACTATTGAGTATATAATTGGAATTATTTCCAAATTTAAAATAAACTTTACATTGTCCCTTACTATGAACCTTTGAAACTCTATGTTTTAACTTAAACTGAGACCTCTCCATATCAACACTCCCATTAAATTATTATTTTTTTCTTTAGTTAAGAAGAGTCAAGTCTACTCTATTTCTGAGCCTCCCACTGACAAGTGTGAGAATATTGGCCATGCCACCCATATGCTTGCCTCCAGATGGCTAGCCTGCTTCTCTCAGCTCCCCACCTGCCCCGACCAAAGGCATGCTGTGCTCAGAACCCTGTGTGTAACACGGAAACTGCTGGTGCCTGCAGTCATCCATACCTGTGAATGCCCGCAGTTTCACTAGCAGACAACTGAGGAGTAAAAGAAAGAGAGGCAGGAGTGACAGACGGCAAGAGAAGAGGATTAAGAAGAAGGGCAGAAGAAAAGACTGGAAAAGAGTGAGGAGAATATGAAGAGCCAAATAAAAAACTAAGAGTAGGCAATATTTATGTGGAACTTCTAATAAAATTTGTATCGTGTACTCAAAAATAAAATAAATATAATAATATAAACGTAATCACATGAAAACAAATATAGTATATGCTTCCTTGGACTGACATTAGAATTAATGCTGTACTGTAGCTAAGCTCAAAGTAGAAAATGGAGGATAAAAAGATGCAAGTGAATTCTTTTGTAAGGAAGAGAGGCTCTGGATTTGTGCAAGGCATATCATTTCCAATGCTTTTACGTAAGAAAGTCCAAGACGAAGATCTCGTGTGGATTATGTCTGCTGGCCTCAGGTGTTTGTATTGCATATTGAGCAAATATCCCAGAAAAAAAGGAATGTCAAAATAATCTGTGAGATTTCTCTTCTTCTGAAATTTCATCTACATCATTGACCCAGATTATATCTAAGGATTAGCTTTGGTATTTTAAATATTTTATTATTTATTATTTTTATTTTATGTGCATTTTATTTTATTGCTAGCATGTAAGTGCACCTGTGTCATGCAATGCCCAGGGAATTAGAAGGAATCAGATTCCCTTAGAACTGGAATTGGGGATGGTTGTTGACCCCCATGTGGGTGCTGGGAAGAGAAATGGGTCCTCTACTAGAGCAACTAGTACTCTTAAACAATGAGCCATCTCTCCAGACCCAGCGTTGGCATTTTAAAGAGACCCACAAAATAAATAATTAGTAAGAAGCATCTATTGAACAATCTTAGACAAGACAGTCATTCAATAAATACTTACTGAGAACCAATTATGAAATATAAATTATTTTTGGTATTTGGAAATATTATTGTTGTAAAGTAAATAGTTCCAGGCTTTATTATTTTTATCGAAGTTTTGTTAATTGGAAATCAAATGTGAATAAAGTGTTTCTTTAAAGCCGTAAGGAAGGAGCATTAAAAAGCATACTGAACATTTCATGCTCTGTGGAAATTAAAATTTTTGTCAATTAAAATATGCAGACAAATAAAAAATTCACTTAACAATATGTCAAGTAGTATGAGTTGGAAAGAAAAAGACATCAAAGAGAATACTGAAAACAAGAATTATTCACTTAATTAATTAATTTTTATTTTATACATGTGTTTGTCTGCATATACGTAAGATTACCCATGACATGCAATGTTTGAAGAGACGAGAAGAAGGCCATGGATCCCTAAGAACTGTCATTTCCAGTAGGATTTAGCAGCCATGTAAGTTTTTGGAACCAAACCCTGATCATGTGCAAGTAAAGCCAGTCCACTTAACCACTGAGCCATCTCCAAGAAGTATTCACTTTTAGTTGGGTGACATAGAAATTGTTTTCTGAGTTGGTTTGACTTGAGGAAAAGCTAGAAGGAGGTGAAGAATAAGCCATGAAGCTATCAGCCCCTGAGAGAAGAAACAGCCTTTATTTTTGAGCACAGATACGAGGGCGGGGTGACTTTGTATGACGTACCAGTCATCATTTCTGTTCCAACATGTTACTTTTGGGTCCTAATAGTTATTTATTCTAATCTGGAGTAAAGAGTAGAAAGTAAAAAAAAAAATTTTAAAGGTAAAAATTATCACCAAAGATAAAGAAAGTAGACTGAGATTATAATGGTACTATCATATCAAGAAATAAAGAAATGAAAAGACTGATTGAACACTCATACCTATGAAGTCAAGGAGCTGAGATGCATCCATCAAAGAAGACCAAATAAGAGCAATCATTCAGAGAAGAAGAAGAATTTTCAGAAAAGTTGGCATCCCAAGCATTAAGGTAAAGCATTATTTAAGAGAAGAGTGAGGAATGAACAAAGTCAAAGACTAGTGGGGTAAAAATGAAAGGGTTTTGTTTTATTTTGTTATAAATAAAAATAATAAAAGACTGGTAAAACAGCTAAGTGAGATATTGTGAATTGTCAATTATTAATTTGAATTATTGTAAAATAAGATGATGACTCAAAAGAATGGGTGCTTTCTATGATAAATAATAAAAATGAAGAGGAAGACATGGAGTTAGGAAATGTATGTAAGGAAGTAATCTTTAGATGAAAAAATGCTTCTAAGGTAAATGAGGAAGCTAATGGAGTGTCCCAGACAGAGATGATCCCAATTCAAGGGGCTCTACTACACGGAGCAGTAGAAACTATGAATGTATCTATTTAGATAATGGATCATCTGCACTGAGGAAGAAATTTCTTGAGAACTAAAGATAACATGAAAAATGTAATAATTTATATCATTATGTTAATTAGGGCTTTTAGAAAGCAAAGAAAATATCAGAATACACATAATTAATGTATTGACACTTTTTCCTTTTGCTATCAATAAAACAACTTAAGGCATGAAAGGTTTGTTCCAGTGGACAGTTCCAGGGAATACATGTCTTTGTACCAGGAAGGAATAGAGGCCTGGGTAGGAGGCTGGCTCTCACTGCAGCCATAGTCAGCAATCAGAATGAATGGGAAGTTGGGCCAGATTATGTGACCTCAAGGCCTGCTCTCAGTGACCCACGTCCTCCAGCATGGCCCCACCACCTGAAGGTACTACTACCTCCCCAAACAGCATCACCAACTTGGGATTAAGTGCTTAAAAAAATGCGTCGACAGGGAACATTTTACATTCAAACCCCAAGCAATATCAGGCATTAGCATTTACCCCTAAATTCGAAAGAGAAGAATGGAATCTTACTATTCAATTCTGGAATATTTATTCAAATATAAGGAGGAACTGCAGGGGAAAGAGGTATAAACATGCTTACTGCAGCAATATCAAAGCAACAGAAAGGTGGAAGTAATGTTTGATGGTTAATGTTGACCATCAACTTGATTGACAGACTTCTAGAAAACTGGCAAACCATGCTTCTGCAGGGGTCTTTAAGGTTGGTTCAAGAAATGATTGACATACAGTTCAGTGAATTTGACAGGTAAAACTTGCCCTGAATGTGAACTGCATCCTCCATTGGGCTCCCAATAGAAAAAAAAATAGCAGAAGAAACTAGACAATTACATGTACATATTTTCAATTCTTCTTGGCCTCCTGTATTTTTTGCAGCAGCAATTACCCAGGAAGTAAGACTTCAGTTTCTTCAGTCACTGCACCAATGACTCTCGATGTAACTTCCATGCAATCAGTCCTGGACTGGGGCTATATCTAGAGTTCTTGTTCTGGGGCCTCTAGTTTCTTAGACTAGGAAGCTACTGATTTGTCTATCTCATTAGATTGCAGGAAGCTTTATGGAATCATCCTGTATCCTATATTATAAGCCACTTAAAAAATATACCGTTTTAACTGTGCATTCAGGCTTTTTCTAGTTTTCTGGGGAAACATTGTTAACAGGAGAACTATGACTAATATAATGCAAGTGTTCACCACAGAATGAATATATTGGCTGGCAAGATAGTTCAACATGTAGAGGCACTTGCCTTCAAACATGAAAATCTGAGCTTGATTCTCAGAACACACATGGTGAAAAGAGAGAATCGAATCCTACAAATGGTCCTCAGACCTCCACATGAATGCTGTGGTATGTGTTCAACCCCCCTCCCACATGCACACATACACAGACATAAATTCTAAAATGTAAAAAAAAAATCCTTACCTGAGTCCAGTAAATAGCTGCAGGCTGGACATCTGGGATTCATTCACAACCACCTGGGATGCAAAGGGTTTCAGCAGCTCCACTTCCCTGGCCATAGCACAGAGTTCACCTTGAAGACCAGGTTGGCACCATTCCACATCAGGTGCTGTCCTTAGTGGCATTCCATGGTCCTGACATCTCCAAAAAGCTGGGAGTTTCCTTTTAAACTGAGGCTGCCCCTTCACCAATGGGCTCTTCAAGCCTCTCGTGGTGCAAAGCGTCAGATTCTCTCCATGACTCCCACAAATCTGGGGCACTTCACCGCATCAGAGGCTGCCTGTTCACCAATGACCTTTCCTGGTCTCCCGGGATGTGAAGCCTCTGCTATTCTCTGTGACTCCTTCAAGTATTCAACACCAGAACCATTACCAAGTCCTGCTTCCAGCTTAGATAGAGGCTCAGGCCACCTCTAGACCACAGCTTCTGTGTGCTGACACTGAGGAAATCCTTCCCAGAAGAAGAATGCTTCGAGATGCTGGTCTCTTGTTATTTACTGCCTCTTCTTCAGCCCAAGCTGAGCAGAACCCACAGATTCTCAGTTCAGAATGTCACAGACAGTCCTGACAGTCTCTGCTTCCCTTTGAAGCTTCACAAACCAAGGTTCCTTTGTCTACAACTCTTTTCAGCATAACTGTTCCAGCCTCCACAGCAACAGCTCTAAGCACTCAATGGTACTTAGTTTCTAGCCTAAAATTCCAAATGCTTTCACACTCCTCCCCAGAACATCAGGGTCAGGTCTGTTACACAATATCTCATGATCCTGGTACTATTTTCTATTCTAGTTTGCCTTCAATTGCTGTGGCAAACCACTCTGACTAATACCAACTTGGGGAGGAAAGGGGTTACATCTGGCTTACATTTCCCAGGTTCATCACTTAGGGAGATCAAGGTAGGAACTCAGGGCAGGAACCTGGAGGAACTATGGCACAGGCCCTGGAGAAAGGCTGCTTACTGACTTGCTTCTCTGACCCATGCTCAGCCTGCTTTCTTACATAAAACAGAACAACCCGCCCAGTACTTGCCACAGTGGGCTGAACATTCCCTTACCCCTCAACAATCAAGAAAATGCCTCACAGATGGCCACAGATTAGTCCAATGTGGAAAATTCTCCCAATTGAGGTTCCTCCACCTAAGTGTGTGAAGTTGATGCTAAAGCTATCCAGCACAGACTTCATGATAACAGGTCTGCTGATAACTTCAATGGGACTAAATTTCCCCCTCATAGTTACAAAACGGCTACTGAAAGTCATGGTGTAAAGATGGTTCTACAGACAAAAAGACAAAATATGGATTTTCTTCTTATATATTATTTCCTTTCTACAAATAAATGTGTCTCATTCCTGCGACTAAAATTACTATGATATTATTAGCCAGAATTTTGATATACTGCCACACCTGGGTGCAAGAAGAATTATACAAGCACGTCACATTGTTTTTGATGCCCTTTTGAAACAAAAGATGATCATGTGTTAAGAAGCATTTAAATAATGTTATCTGTAGTATAAGAGCACTTGTACACTTATGTTTGTGATTCCTTTGCATAATCTTCAGAATACAAGAACATTTTCTGAATTTGGGCAATTATTGCACTATTACAGCATTCGGCAAAGGACAATTCATCTCTCTTGGAAGAATTTCCTATCATTTGTTTAAATCTGAAAAGAAGTCATTAAGGCAAGCCTTGATTGATATGTTTTTACATAGTTCCCTGCTATAAATGTTTCCAATGAACCATTTTAGTGTCCTGTACCAACACTGTATCATTCACGTAGACTCAAAGAGATGTATAGTAGCATGCAGCTGTATGTGGTACCAAACATTCAGTAGATATAAGTGAACTCAGATGCTGAACACAGGGTGCTTGGAAGTAAAGACTTTGAAGATTTCATTATCTTGCTGTAAGGAAGTAATTCAATTCTGAGCTTATCCAACTTGATATCTAATAGAGTCTGTATGTAACAACTGCTTTAGAAAATTCCTGAGGAAAAAATCAGTTCTCTTCAATGATAATTAACCAACAAGAAATACTGTCAGCAAGTACAGAGAAAAGGAATGAATGTCAGCTTTGCAGCAGTAAACATTCTAATTTATTAAAGTACAAGAAAAGTGTTTTAACTCCCAATTGTGTACAATAATTAGAGATTTGTTTCCTAGTTGCTCCAATGATAGTTAGAGAGCCATTGTGATGGCTTATCTTAACACCATGGAAATAATTCTCTGGGCATAAAGGATTATCTAGCTCTGGTTAATTGATTTGGGAAGACCCACCCTAAACATGGGTGGTACTGTTCTTCATGCTGAAACAAAAAGAAAGACAGCTGAGCACCAACATTCATTTTCCTTTGCGTTTTGAGAGTGGAAACACTGTGACCATCGCTGTGCTCCTCCCTGTGTAATTTCTCCACTATGACAGACCAGACGACATTCTGAAACTGAACCCACCTTCCTTAAGGTGCTGTAGTCATGTATTCTGTCACAGATGTAAGACCTGTACTTAAGTACACTGGCATCTTGGAATCTTTTACTTTTTTCTCACCAGCATTTACTACTTTTTCTCCCTTTCTAGATTCTAATATCTAGATTAAAAAGAAAAATAATAATTGATGTGCACCATGAAGAAAATGGGAAATGAATGGCCAGGTAAAACTGGACTCAACGGAAGATTTATGTTTATGTGAAATTGATTTTAAGGATTCAAGAAAAGGACCAGGAAAAAAAAAAGTTGTAAGTTGTCCCTCATTTTAGAGAGATGAATGCAGAGATTTTATGTTAGGAACAAAATTACCAGTCCAGATAGTGGCTGAGCAAAGATAAGCATTCTTGGCTCCTGTCTTCTGAAACCAATGTGTTTTATATTTTCTCAGCACCAAGTCTTAAATCCTGGGCTGTTTTTATCAGGAGGATCTCTGGCATGTTCTTGGAGTGTGAAAAGCGAGAACCATTTCATCAATCAGGTTTCTACGCTTGGTCTATTAAGTCTATGCCTGGCACAATCACAGGGAAACAGGGCTCCAGCTCGTTGTGCTAGGAATAAACTGATCTCATAGCAGTCATTGTCATCTAATTATATTTGACAGCCAATCTGACAGGCTTTGTTTATTTGTTTGTTTATTCTTTCAGTGCTTGTGGCTTCGAAAAAAAATGAATCGTACTGTCAAAACTATCAGACACTTTAGGAGCTCTTTCTTTGCTTCATTGAAAAGCTTAGAAAAGCAGCTATTTGTAAGATGCCTGGTGAAGATAACAAGGGTTATGTGTTCATTGAGAACTCTGTATAGGTGTGCACTGCCTGTGTAACAATCTGTGATGATTAGCTCTCACTAGCACTTGGTGATGCCTTGGATAGGGCAGGAAGGCTATGGACATGTTACAGACAGAGAATTGCATATGAAGCCTTTCATAATATAGAATTTAATTACCTGAGAGTGGGCAGTATGGGTCTCTATGAAACTGAAGAAAATAAGATAGAACATTCTATAAAGCACCGAATGACCTGAAACTAGGACATGATTCACTGTTTATACTTAGCCATGCCCAAATCTATTTCTCCAGAACTATTATCTTTCAGGAGTATCAACAGTCTGTGGTTAAAGTTTATATGGTCAGAGCTATACATCACACTAGAGTACAGTTCCAACCCAAATACCTTCATTTTGTTTTTCTTTATTCCAGTTTTGCCAAGTACTTTTCTAAAGGCATTGAATGTTTTCGAACATAAATTCTTTGAGAGGCTGAGAGATAACTCAGGAGCTAAGAACTCTTGATGCTCTTTCAGAGGACCTGGGTTCAGTTTCCAGCACCCATGTGCTGGCTAATAACCTCACACAACTCTAGTTCTAAGGAATCTGATGCCATCTGCTGGCCTTCATGGTCTGGTATACTTATGGAAAATTAGGCAAAGGATTCACACACATAAAATTTAAAGGAGAAGTAAAACAAGACTTTGAATC
This sequence comes from Eospalax fontanierii, assembly GCA_035773235.1. Lineage (NCBI taxonomy): Eukaryota > Metazoa > Chordata > Mammalia > Rodentia > Spalacidae > Eospalax > Eospalax fontanierii. The sequence goes on from CM069526.1 coordinate 74,976,564, forward strand.
TTTGAATGGCTACATTGAGATCCACTCCAGATGAATAAGTTCAAAGGAATATTTGAATTTGACAAAGAAAGAAAGAATCAATATTTTAATTAAATAGCCCAAAATGAAGGAAAATAAAGAGAACATTTGGAGAGGTCAAAGAGCCATCTCTGTGAGAAAAGATTTTAGTTGCTGCAACACTGTGTAAGTCAATGATTGCAAAGAGGAGGAATGTGAACATATTGCATTTCACCTTCCTGCGTGGGACACAGATGAAAGCTTGTTTTAGCTGTATTCTATTCCAGACTGGAGAGGCCAGATCTGTGGGACCATCGGTCTGAAAAATACAGTTTTGATTTTCCATCCCTTTGCAAAGTTGCACTTCACCTGGTGTTGCTGAATCTCAATTTTGACAAGTTGGGCATCATAGATTTCGCAAACTCATTAAGCGGCTAAAAAGAGCGCCATCTCCTAAAAACCCATTTTATTCCATATTCTAATCTGGCTTTTGATGTTTAGTTAACATTGTTGTTCTGACAATATAAATAGTGATGAAACATCATTTTTCTAGGTTCCACTTTTGTGTGACTAATTATTCTCAGAGGTAAACTTTTCAGCTTACTGAGAGTAGATTGTGTTTCACTGGAGACACACTACAGCAGAACATTCAAAAACTGTACTTGCTGAAATGAAAATAGCCAGTAAAGGCTCTAGTTAAAAACTACTTAAAGAGTTATGGTGGTGTGGTGCCTCACACTTGGAATTCCAGCATATGAGAGACTGAGACAGAAGGATTGTCATTAGTTCTAGAAGAGCCTGAGCTACATACTGAGTAACAGACCAATTAAGCTACAATGAGAGATGATAACTAAAACAAAACAAAGCAAAACCAAAACAATCAAACAAAAAAGTCTGCTCGGAAAATTGGAGAATCCTATGTATAAGAAAAATAAAATTATCATACTTCAATTGATCTGATTTTTGTGACTATAAGTGCATGGAAGTTACAAGGTTTAGGTCAGGTCAAGATGACAGGTCAGATTAATATTAGAAAATGATTCAAAACAATTCAAATGTTCATAGATAAAACAAGAATGCCATTGGTTCTGTAAATGAAAATTTATTTTTTATTTATTTATAAAGCTATACATTCTGTGTAATATCCTTAAAACATTTTTTTCAATTTTAGAAATATTTGAGAATTTCATACATATTCATGTATTACATCATTTCAACTCCTCCTTCACCAACCTCAAACTCCTCCCTGCACTAATTTATGGCTCTTTCTTCTCTAATTATGCACACATACACTCAACCCACTTGGAATCAGAAAACCAATCTGGGCTCATTGCTTGTGAAAACTGATTTCTTTTTCTTTCAGCAGACTGCTTGCTTGAAGTCCTTCTTTTAGAGCTGGAACCTTGTGAGATTTGCCTCATCCATGTTGGCACAATTGGTGAAATCATTATGCAGGGATTGCTTAGGAAATCATAATGGTATGATTTCATGGGTGCAACTTCCCTGTCATCTTGAGAAGACACTATCTAGCTACAAAGCACCCTGCTCCTCCCCTCTGACTTTTCCAGTCTCTCTGCTCCCACTTCCATGATGTTTCCTAAAACTTATATGTAATGGGTATATTGCAGATGCACCAGTTGGGGCTGGATACCCAATAATCACTTATCTTCTAGTTGTGGATCTCAGAGTTTCCACCTGCTTCGCAAAATGACTTCTTTGATGAGGGACGAGACCTACACTTATCATTGGATACAAATTTTAAATCTATAGAAATTATATTGGCTGGGGACATGGCAGTAGTAGGTTCTCATCTAGGGTATATGACACCTTGAGCCTTGGGTATTTGACTAGGTTTTCAACACCAGGCATGAATTCGATCCCAATTAAGTTCAATAAAGCAGATGTTATTTACTCCCATGATAATGTACCACTACTGCGTCACTGAGGATATATTGTCAGGCTAATCATTCTTGTAGTTCATAGACTTTAGAGCTAAGTGGGCTATTGATTGCTTTTTTCCCTTGACAGCATATATAATACCTACTAATAATATGAAAACTAGTACCTAGATGACCAGGTTTCCTGGTGAGTTCCAGTTCAGTTCCTCTAAATCCTGTCTCAAGACTGTGGTATCTTCAGCAATAGGATTTATCCTTCAAATTCTGGGAGGCAACCAATGCCTATAGCAATAACCTTTGTTGTCTGAGGAGTCGCTTTGAAACCCCTCTTTGTAACGAAGGAAGGTTTCCATGATTGGTAATCGGGTTTTTGTTAGTCTATGGATCTTGAGGGGAACATTATGACCCCATGAAGTGTAGCTCCATTTACTAGGTAAATGGAGTAAATCTATGCAATATGTTGTATTATATGGATTTGCAAGTAAGTTTATAAACTATTTCTTTGTATTCATTAAATATTAATTGTGATATTTTTCTGTCCTTTCTCCCTTTCCCTTGTTAATACCCTCTCTCCACCCTGTCCAGTTAAAGTCTGTGTCACATTTTCCGATTTCCATTCATACATGTGTCCTACTCTTCCTCACTACGGAGCCACTTCCCCTGTTCCCATGATTCTTTTCTACTTTTCTGGCTTCTAAGTTTGCCTTATAGATTACATGCACATACTTAAAATTTAGAACTAGAAGCTATCAGTAAGAGAAAACATCTGGTGTTTGCAATTCCATTAAATAAGTACTGAGACAGGATGCTCCACTCTTCCCACTCCTTTTAGTTTACTACTTGAAACCCTAGTTAGAATGATAAGACAAGAAAAATAAATTAAAGGGATAAAAATTAGAAAAGAACCAAGTTATCCCTATTTTCACATGATGATTATTATACATAAGAGATCAAAAAATTATGCCAGAAAGTTTCTAAAACTTAACATTTTCATCCAAGTGCAGGATATAAAAATCAGCTTTTTGTAAATCAATATCAAGCATACTGAGGGAAAAAATCATGGAAACATTCCCATTCACAATAGTTTATGAATAAAAAATATCCAGGAAAAATGTTACCAAGGAAGTAAGAGATCTACAATGAAAATTTAAATCTCTAAGAAAAGAAATTGAGGAAGATACTAGAAGACAGAATGACTTTCGATGCTCATGAGTTGGTAGGCTTAACAGTGTGAAAATGACCATCCTACCAAAAGGATTGATTCAAATCAATCCCATTCAAAATTACTAGAATACAGCCAAGTATGTCAGTACAGGCATTTAATCCAAACTCTCTAGAGGCAGAGCCAGGCAGACTTCTGTTGAATTAAGTCCAGCTTGTTCTACTTTACAAGTTCCAGGACATCTGGAGTTACATGGAGACCCTGTATCTAAAAGAAATCCAATATAATATGATATAGTATGATATATAATAAATTAATATGGCTTAATATAATATAATATAAATTAAATCATTATGATTTTCTTCACAGAAATAGAACACATATCCTAAAATTCATATGGAAGCACAAAAGCACCTACAAAGCTACAGCAATCCTGAGGACAAAGATCAGTGCTAGGGGGGTTACCCCCAACAGATTTGGACATATATTTCAGAGATAAAGGAATAAAGAAATCATCACAGTAGTGGCATAAAAACAATACATGTGGATCACGGGAACAAAAAAGAAGACCCAAACATAACTGCCCTTAATCAAAATCATCTGGTCTTTGAGAAAGTTGCTAAAAATAGACGCAGGAGGAAGGGAGAGAAAACATCTTCCACAAATGATTCTGGAGAACTGGATATCTATATGTAAAAACAAAAATGAAATTAGACCCTTACCTATCACTCTGCACAAAAATTATCTCCAAAAGTATCGAAGACCCTAATGTGAAACCTGAAAGTTCTGGAAGAAAGCAGAGGTGGTATTCTATAGAACAAGTACAGGAAATGACGTTCTGAATTGGACACCATTCACTCCAGAATTAGGGACAATAATTACAATACGGTACATGATTAAACTCAAAAGCTGCTGTAGATGAATGGAAATAATCAAGAGACTGAAGGAGCAGAGTGAGTTTTCTTTAAGAGTGTGACCCGGAGTAGGGTGCCCATAGTCCAATGAATGGATCTGGGGAAAACAAATTGAATTAGATGGACTACAACAGTGACATAAAGTAAGGGGTGAAAGTTGGTGGGAGCGGATCTGAGAATAAGTGGGGTAGGTTGGTTGAATATGATCAAAATACTTTGAAATTCTCAAGGAATCAATGAAAATATTATTTTCAAACCGGTTGAAAATATGAACAGAGAGTTCTGAGAAGAAGAAACAAAAATATCTCAGAAATACCTTTGAAAGCATTCAATAGCCTTAGTAATCAGGGAAACTCAAAAGTACTCAGATTTCATTTTATCTCATTCAGAATGGTTATGCTCAAGATAGCAATGACTGTAAATGTGTCAAGGATTCAGGGAGCCTCATTCATTGCTGGTGGTATTGCAAATTAGAGCAACCACTATGTAAATCGGTGTGGAGGAGTCTCCAAAATGTAAAATAAGTTCAGCGTATGACCGAGCTGTACCACTCGGCCTACAGCAAAAGGCCTATCTCTCCTATGATAGAGACACTTGCTCATTGATGCTTTACTCACAGTAGCTAGGAAATGCAAACAAATTACGTGTCCTTCCCAGGATGAATGGATAATAAAAATGTGGTGCATATACACAGTGGAATTTAGTTGTAAAGAAAATTGAAATCAATAAATTGATAGATAAATAGGTGAAACTGGAAAATATTATACTGAGTGAAGTAAGTCAATCCCAGAAATGAATATGTTTCTTTCTAAGCAATTCATGGAAAAGTTCAAAAAGATAGAAAGATAAATATGTTAGCAGTTTGTTAAATGGGAATGATTTATCAGATAAAGATTCTAATCAGTGAACTAGGAGATTCTTTCCAATTCAGAAAATGTGTGATTCAGTGTTGCATTTTTTAGTTCTTTACTATGAATAACTATGAACATCTCACTCTATACAGCTTTAAGATGACGAAGAGAGAACTCTCTAACCTTTATTTTGTTTTCTATTAATTTGTAATTTATCATCTAAAACACAGCTCTGATTGAAAGGTATATATGTTCCAGACACTGGAGGTCAAGTAAGTGGACTGGAATTTGGTTTCCTGTGGGGTACATAGAACATACTGATGGATGAAATATATTGATGATAAATTGACAGAAATTAGAGAAATCCTTCAACTTATCCTGGATAATTCTTTACATCTCTGCTCCATTTTTTCCCACCACTTTTTAATACTAGAGGATTTTAATGTCAAGTTAGAAGATAATCTTTGGGGGCTACTAAAGACATATTCCTGTCTCACTTTGAATATGTGAACAATCGTGCCTTTAAAGAAGCATCTATTATCAGGGAAACATTTGTATCAAATGATACTGTCTCCACAATCTGCATGGTCCATTCAATATATCTCCGTCATTGCTGAAGATGCTCTTTGTACATACACCTGCACATTCTTTTCCTTCTCCTCCAACCGGCACTTCACTTACACACATACTTTTCACCTTTCATTGTCCCCCAAGAAAACTAAGATGAACATAAGCACTCTGATTCACAATAGGAAACAAAAAATATTGATTTATATTAAATCATGAAAATGTGCTGAAAGAGTTTAAGAATATTCAGCGAGAACTGCAGTATTATAAAATAAATGATATACTAGTCATTGAAGGCTCTTGTCCATGTAAGTGACTAGAAATATATAGTATTTGCTTATTATCTCTAGCCCCAGTAGTAAATTATCACTGAAATAGCAAAGACTGATGTGGACATAAATTTGGGGTTTTCTGTGCTGAAGAGTTTTCAGCTTAGTGTATATTTCAAAAGGCTTCAGAGGCTACTCATCATCTTGATATGCAGTCCAGTGCTGTGAATAAAGGAGAAGGTGATTTCTACTTAAAAATCAACATTCTTTTGACTTAGAGTTAGAAAATTCTGTTCTCTGGTAGAGAGCTTACACATTATCTTTAAGTTCTTTTGAGATCCAGATCTATTGCTAAAGTGTCAAATTATTTTTAGTTCATCATCCTTTGGGGGTGGGGCAATTGAAAATTTATATACAGTTTAAAACTTTTGATTATAGAATGACTGATTTATAGCTGGGAATGATGGCACAAACTTGTAATATCGCCACTCAAGATAGAGGCAGGAAGATCACTGCAAGTTTAAGGCCATCTGATTTACATAGTTCCAAACCAGTCCTGACTATGTAGTAAAATTCTATGTACAGAAAATGTTTGAAAAAAAATCTTTGGGCAGGGAGGAATAGAGAAATGGCTCAACATTAAAGACAACCAGGCTTCTCTTGTTGAGGATTCAGGTTCTGTTCCCAGAACCCATGTGGTGGCTAATTGTCTTCAACTTTTGTTCCAGAAAATATGATGCTCTCTTCTGAACTCTGTGGGCATTGCATACACATGATTCAGTGCAGGCAAAACACTCATACACATAAAATAAACATACATAAATGAACAAATAGATAAATGATTGGTTTGCTATTAGTTATTGATTGGCTTCATATAGAAATCACTGTTCTGTGCCATAGATAGCAGCAAACTAAAGGATCTATTATACCTGAAGAGTTTATAATCTAATAAGGATTACAAAAACAATAAAGCAAGTAAATATATGCACTAAATTTGATGTTTTAGGTGAAAGTTTGCTTAGGGTATGGTACACACACACACACACACACACACACAAATACACACACACATGATTATAACTTAAACAGCATATTTTAGAGAAAAATCATTTTTTCGATCTCCAAATATTCCTTTGATCATTTTACCTGATGAGAGCTCTTATCTGGCAACAGTTCTCCTTAGCACAAAACATGGTTATCAGGGTTTGCACCTCTGATATCATTGCATCTGATAAGGAACTAGCAATATATCACTCAAAAATTCCATCTTAGTGAACTGAAGAAGTCAGATTTTCTTCCCTTGTAAGTCCATGATATATTCAGTGTTGTAAACTTGCCAACTTTATCTGTTTCTCTGTGTGAAGAATGTTTGTTTTCTTATAATAGTGATGGCAGTTAATAGTTTCTTCAATGTAGTCATGTTTGTTGGTGGCATTCTCTGATCCTTTGCTCTCTGGCCTGCCTACTACCCCACACAGAGCTCCTGGAACAGAAAAGTTCCTTACTTATTTTAAGAAGTCTGCCATTTGATACCAAAAAGACATAATGCACTATTAAACTAAGATTATCTAAGGCATGTGCCAAGAAAATTCCACTAGAAACTATTATTTCCTGGTTGTTTCTGAGAACGTGACAGTCTACATGACAGAGTTTTAAGAAGATAAATTATACTTTTCTTTCTTGCTATACCTTCCATAACAATATAAAATCTCAATTATTTTGCAAGCATTCAAGTAGATATACAGTTTCCTAAAATAAAATGTTCTATACGTACTGAAAATGAACTAGCTCTTATACTTCTTTGACCATTTTGACACTTCCTGTACCTATAATGCGACTCACTGATGATATTCTGTACTGTCTTCAGTATTCTAATTCCAGTTCTAGAAAGAGATTACAAATATTTTGTATTTTATTCATGAATTACCCCACTCAATTGTTTTAAGCACTTTTGTCACAGAACCTGGTGCGTATCTTGGCTGATTTAATGACTGATGGAATTTTTTAAAGCACCAGAATTTTACTAGTGATTTGTATAGTTGCACCAACTATCTCCCATGTTGAATTCATCATAAAAATCTAAAACTTGAATGCTCACTTGGAGACAAAAGCTGATGGATGAAGCTGGTTAAACAGATGCCTAATGAAGCAAGTTGACAATCCCTATGATCTTCACATACCTCTGGGCTCTGAGATAACCACAGTGCAAGTATATCAAGTGACAAACCAATCATTATCACCTAGTCACTACTTTATGCTAAACAAAAATGTGGAACCACATGGTTGGGAGATTGCATGAGATATCACATTGATGGTGGTACAGGTAATTATGGTACTAAGCATTAATATTCTTAGTCTTGATTCTGTTCCTTTGACTCTTATGAGATAAAGGTCTGATGCAGGAGCAGTGTTCAATGAAGAAATATCCATATAAGTGAAATTTGTAAGATATAATAATTGACCTGAAAATCCAGTAAACCATATAGATATTGTCAAAACAGTATAAGAATTGCATGGGATCAGAAGACATAGACCTAGAAGAAGGTACTGGTTATCTTGACATGAACTTGAATAAAATATGTGGGGAATATACACCATTGGAGCTGGATAAATACAAGAACAGGTTGGGTTTTGTGAGTTGCAGATTTCAGGGAGCTGATGACCAGTTTGGATTAATATTGATGTGTGAAAAGGAAATCAAGTAGATAGATAGGAAGTAGACACCTACCCAGGGATAAGCACAAAAAGTTAATTCTATCTCTGCTGAGGAGGTGACTTGATCAGTATCTTTAATAGGGCATGCTTTGTAATAAATCTTTATACATTATTACAGTTTCTTTGGAGCTTCATCTGTCATGCCAAATATATTCTAGAAAATTGGGCATATGTATAGACAATCATAATATTTCTGTTTTTCGGTTTCATGATGTTGCATAGATAAAGTTTCCTCTCTGCTTCGAGGAATGTGATTGACAGCCAACTAATCAATGACTTAAGGGGGGAAGTCTAGCAGAAACACATGGAAGAATGGGAAGGAGAGACACAGGCGTGGCGCCACGGCTCCATTTCTTGCGTGTTCCAGAGGTCCAGGGGACTTATGATCAAAATGCAGTCTCCGGCATATGAAATCTCCATCTCTCTCCCAGGGGATGAATCCTTTGTAAGTAACCTGGAATAAACTGATTTCTCTAATTGAAGAGCATTCTCCATTCTCTCAATTGGATCAAACCTGGGGGTGGGGTGTGGTTGAATGCAGGGCCTCACTGTGAGAGAATTCATGATACACATGATCTCTAAAATTAGTTGAGAGAAGATCCAATAAATAAGAGTAGCCTATTCTGTTGTGCAAGTTTAGAATAAGAATCCATGGCACAAGGTTGAGACCAAGAGTTTTTGCGTCATTTTTGCAATATTATAACTTTTACACAGAAACAATGAAATTATATTAAAATCAAATTTCAAGGTGTCAGAAATCTTATTTAAACAGCCATTTTAGAGGTTCTGTGGGCTATTGTGTCGCAGAGGACTATAACACTTTGGGAATCATGTTTGCCCATACAGTATAGTTAAGACTAAATTGTCCTGGAAAGAAATGATTATCAACATGTTCTTTTGACTGTATTGATTTGAAATCCTAAGTTTATGAGAATTTCCCTCTAAAAACTCTAAAAATCAAATGATTTGTAAGTAGAATTTTTAACATTCCCAAAATACACAGCGTGTGAAAGACAGCAGAAATTTCTTGATTGGGAAAAATGTATGGATCAATAAAATTGAAAACAATATGCACATATTGAGCACGCACCTATTGATAGCGAGGGGTTTTCTTACTCGCTATTAATGATACTCATCTGGACCTATATCTATCCCCTAAAGGATTTTTTTTAAATTCTTTAATATATAAAAATGTAATAGAAGGTAATGGGGACTATGAGAGCAAATGTGTTCTAAAGAAGATATTAATTATAATTAGAAGAACGGGAAAGATTTAAAAGGAATATTTATAGGGGTGCTGAAGGTTGGAGAGATTTTCAATAGTTGATTAATAAAGTAACAGAAGAGAACATTTTTCATTACAGCTCTATTTGAAATACTCAATTTCAGGGAGGTTTCCAGGTTAGTTCCAACTCTGCTGATCCGCGTCCTTTGTTTGAAGCATGTCATGTCTTCAGCAATAGGGCCTGCCTTCAAGTTCTGGGAGGTAACCAAAGGCTGTGGAAAAAACCTGTGTTATTTTGGGAGTCTCTAGGACTACTCATCTAACCATTTCAAGGGAGGTTTCTCTTGCCTGACACCTTGTTCCGTATTGTAGAGCCTTCATGTATATACATGCACTCATGTTCACATATTGCATGTGTGTCTTTCAGGGGAGTTTTGAATTTATAGATTTTTCCTCTGGCTTTTTACACCACCTAAGTTTTATTTGTTTCTCCTCCATCTGTCTCCCTGTTTAACCTCCTTTCTCCTTCTCTAGGCTGAGTACCAATATTTTCCTCATTTTCCCCAGATCTTGAGTTCCTCCTTTACCTCCATGATTCTTTATATGTCCCTCCCTCTTCCCTTCCCAGTTGAATACTCCCATTTTCCACACTTCCTCTTTGGTAATATCTGCTTCCTACTATATCCCTCTGCTGAGCAGAACTCCATTGTGAAAATGGACCACATTTTCATTACCTACTCCTCAGATGAGGGGACACTTAGGTCATTTCCATTTCCTAGCTATTATGAAAAGAACAGCAACAAACATGGATATACAGGTATCTCTGCCATAGAATGAGTCGCTTGGGTATATATCAAGGTGTGGTATAACCAGATCATGTAGATTAATTTTGTTTTATAAGAGCTATCCACACTGCTTTCCATAATAGTCATTTGAGAACTGTCTGTTCAGTTCCCTAGTATATCTTTTTATCAGATTGTTTACTTTCTTGATGCTTTGTTTTTGAAATTCTTTGAATACTCTGACTATTAATCATCTGTCAGATGGGAGAAAATCAATCCCTGGTCCAACCCAGCTGTAAACTAGGTTTGCAATAACTGCAATGGCTGGCACAGCAAACTATCTGTATCTGTGCAGTTTTGCACTTTATCTGGGGGCTAATCAACAGTTGTCTAATTGGACTTAATGCCTTCACAGTGGGACGGAACTCCTGGGTGGCATTGTAAATATAGCTAAATACACATGGCTGGAGAAGTCAAAGATCTTAGAGAAAATCCTATCACTGCCATATTGCTAGAGAGTTGAAATATTTTGCTGTGTGCTAAGTCTGGATCTTATATTTATAGACAAGTATATTATACACCTCTCATCAAAGAAGCTTTATTTATTTAGGCAACATATGAAGGCTATTACAGAGTTTCACAACAGGTCACACATCAAGAATATATGTCTGAAAGTCAAGTCCTAAGTGACACATCTGAAATGGAAGCGCTACACCTAAGGCTCCTGGAACATAGCAGAACAGGGAGTAGAGAGAATACTAATCCACCCCTCAACCCTCACGAGTGGAATTTCCTCATACAACAGAGTGTGATGCACACAGAAGGCCATAACTGGCCAAATTTTAGAGAATAAGAGAATGCAGAGTCTGCATCATGGATAGGAATCCTATATACTAAACTTGACCCACTCATGACTCAGAGACTGTAACTGAAGAGAAGGCAGAAAATTTGTAAGAGCCATGGCTATGGCACAAATAAAAGGAAACAGAGATTTTCAGGCCTCTGAGAACTTGTTCACATGCATTTGCTACAATGTTGACAGTATGCATATGACCCATGCCTACCAATGACACAAAAATCTAAACCCGTGCCTACCAATGAGATAAAAATCTAGTAAAGAACTGGGCAAATGGGCCACAGTCCCCAAACCTAGCTGAAGAACTATTGGAAACTGATTACTGTGGGATGAGGGAGAGTAGATTTTCTTTAAGGGAGTGACTCCTCATAGACTAATTAGAATCCAGTGGATGAACTTGCAGCAAGGGACATCTGGGTACAAAGGTTTGACCAGATAAGACTTAGCTTATATGGCAAAATGGATGAAATCCAGTGGGCTGCTTTGGTGGGTGGGCACAGATGGAGAGAGGAGTCTAACTTTGATTAAAATCCATTATAAGAAATGCAAAAAAACTCAACCAGATATGTAAAAGGAAAACAAAACAAAAATTTAATTGGTCTTCAGCATAAGTCACTATGACAGAAGCGCACAACTTATTTCTTAATGTTTGAGATATGCTAACATGTACTAAAAAACTCACTGAAGAGACCCATGGACTTATATATAATTTTCTTGCTGCTTTAGTTCATAAATAGAATTATATAGTAATTTTTAATTATACATAAGACAGATTTAAGTTTTGTCATCTCAAATTACAACAATTGTAAGCTTGAAATAAAGAATACTCACTTTTCATAAGAAGTTAAAGCACTCACACGTGCCACCAAAAACTAAAATAAAGGGGAATGGTATTATTCCATGAATGTTTTGCTCTCTCTTAAGTTTAATAAATAAGAATCTTTTACTGTTGTGTTTCTTCATTTTCATCATCTTTGATAAGAATTTTTGTACAGTAGAGAAATCTAGCTAAATGGATCTGATGGAAGTTCAAAGAATGGACAGATTCTAATTTCACTCTCAACAAGCATATTCTTGTAGGAATTCTTATGACCCCCAAAGTACAGATAAGTTACCTTTTTCAGTAAATGCAGAACAAGTTCCAAGTCATCAAAATATGAGGGAAATTTTAAACAAATATATCACAACTGTACCAGCAAGTGCCAGAAGTAAAAAAAAAGAAAAAAAAAAAATATATATATATCTCATAAAAGCAAACTTGGAGTGTCAACAAAATTACTAATCAGTAGAGAGTGAGTGTCTTCACCAAGAAACATAACATCAGAGTAAGTTGGCTAAGATCAAGGAAACTAGAGTCCAATACCAAATGTTTACATGCTGTAGGGTTTATATTGTCTCTCTAGGTGAGACTCCTTAGTTACGTAAAACAGTAAATCTTTGCAGTCAAACTCATTTGGAAACTATAGCTTTTTTCATTTTCTTCAGTACACTTGATATAGGACTTACTATTTACCTTGAATTGCCCCTTTCATATTTTAGATTAGCTTTCAGGTTTAAATTGTATTGATGAACTGTGACTAATGAGGAACAGCCAAGCTCTCTTTCACACCAGTAATAAAAGCAGAAGCCATCTTAATAAGATGTGCTCGCTCCTGTTCCTTGTGAAACTTGCAAAGTTCTGATCAGAAATAAAGTCTTCCTTGGTATGACGCTTTCAATTGGAGTGGTGAACTTTTTCTTGTCATCTCAAAGTTATTTCTAACAATTATGATTTTAAGATTAAAAATATTATGGATCTTACTAGTTGACTATATAGATTAAATGAAATAATTCATTTAGTATGATGCTTAGTAATATAGTTAATAGAAAGAATTAGCAACTTTTTGCTGTTATTAAGCTGACAATATTATCCTTATCATGGAACAGGATTATCACATCACCATGTTCCACTTACATCTGAAAGTGTAAATCATATCATCCTCTTAACTTTGTTACTTGTTTCCTAAGCCCCTTCTATTCCTAACTAGAATACTGTCCAATGTTATCTTGAAGGGTTCACTGATCTGGGAAGCTCTATTTTAATACATAAACTAATATTTCTGCTTTTCATGCTAATTTGGCAATGGATTCTAGTGTTTCCCTCCTTCTCCTGGATCTGGAACATAGTATGATAGACAGAAACCATGGGATATAAGTATCCAATGTTTCAAGAGTATTATACAAAGAAACGTGTAATAGTAACCCTTCTAGGGAAATAGGAAAATTTTATTACAAATAGTGCTAGGGAAGACAGAATGCTCCATAACAACAGGCTAGGAAAACAAGGGGAGATGGGGAATGATGTGGGATAGGGCATCAATTATTCAAGATTTGAAAACAAGATAGAATAAAATAAAATAGAGGGACTGGCTAAGCCACCAGGCTGTGTTAGTGTGATAGGCTGAATGATGTTCACCTTCCAGCATATATGTAGTTCTTGTAAACCCAAGTACACTCAGTGTGTCTTTATTAGTGAAACCATTCCGGTGAAACGAAGCTCAATATGACTGATGTCCTTATAAAAGGGGGGAGTCTTTCTGACCCTCTGTTTTGAGTTTCTATCTTCACATCGTGAGTTAGATAACTTCTATTGTCTAAACCCCTGAGGCGATGGGTATTTTTTATTGCAGCTCAGTTGTCAATAAGACAAGGTTTTAAATACTTCTTTATTTCTGCAGAGGTGAAGCAGCCATGTCCCTAGCATGACAGTAGTCACTGAAGTCTTTTTATTTAAGATATGATATGGGGATACACGGTGATTTTGTGTGTATGTGTGAGACTCTGTGAGTGTAATTACAGATTATGATAGCTCAGAGGAGGATGGAGTCATAGTATTAGCCAGTAACAAACCATTTTGTAAAGTTCTTCTGTTTTGATTGAACTGTGATAATTCTTAAAAGTACAGCTATTTGATTTCCAGAACTGTAGTGACTTATTTCTCTAGTTTTGGGACCTCATCAAACTAACGTTCTGTCTGGCCAGGAGAGATGTTAGTCCATTACCTGCAATTCTTTAACTTACTATTCTCTAGTTATCCCTAGCAACAGCCAACTCCAGGTTCAAAAAACACTTCATTTCTTTCCTACATCCCTCCCTATGAGAAACAAGGGGCTCCTGTTCTGTCATGTGAGCCTAAACATTTATCATAGCCTTTGCTATGCTGTGTGTTCTGCCTCTCTATAGCACCAATAACTCCTCTAATATATTACTTGTCCCAATGGTTCAATTTGCCTAAAGTGTTCCCATTGAACAACAAGCCTAAATTCTTTGACATGGAAAGTAAACATTCAAGTCAAGAACATGAGCTATGAAGTTTTTATGTTAGTTCAAGTGAGTTATTACTGTTTTTACTATCAGACGACTCCGTGATTGTGCTTTATAAGCATAGTAGGTGAAGTACAAATGAGTGTTTATTGAGGCTAAACTTCAGAATGTCGATTCTGCTTCAGCACTTGCTATCTGTGAGCTTAGGCATGATGCTTTTATCTTATCTCAGCATCATGCTTTGAAGTTTCTCAGTGCTCTGCAGCCAACAAAGTTTCAGAACATAAACACAATTGTTACTTACCCATTCTTTTCACTGGCATCTTCCCTTAAGTTGCTCAGAGGTTAGACAAAGATGCTTTTGTCTCCTTCCCTTTCTCCCTTCCCTTCTCAACACTTTCTTTTTCTTTTAAACTTTCTTCCTTTATTATGATGCTAAAAATCTTGGCTGAAATTTACTTTTATCTCAGAGAGTGATTTTTTTTAATGGTAATTAATTATATACTAAAACTCTGTTTTCTGCATCCAACTCTTTTACATCACCAACTGTGTGACCACAGTTCTTAGTCATTCCCAGGGTCTGATTAATTTATGGTGGAAAGATAATAAACCCAAATGAAAACAAACAGAAGCTATGTGTTTAAGCTTGGTAACAGGAGTCAGCTGTCATAATATGTTTTGGCTGGGACTCAAGACGTGGGAAAACTTTCTAGTGAATGAAAATGAAGGCTTTGGGCTTGACCCTCTTGAAGGCTGTCATAATAAATGATGTTGAACTAGAGGCAGAACATCCTATCTGATTGGCTAGAGACAAATATTGGACATTGTGTGGTTTACACTAACTTGGAGTCACAGATACAAATTACAAAGTTATTAGTTGTTAAACTGTGGCTATTTGAGATTGTTGTTGCATGGATTGTAGCTCAATTTCCTGGATTGGTTGTTGGTGGTAATTTTCTTATTTTCTTCGCAAATTATAGTAAATAGTACTTTGGACTGTGGCTACTCATTACTACTGGTTGTGGAACAGAATTAATCTTTAAGAATGTTTTTATTGGTGTCTACTGTTCATTGGTTTCCCAATGTATTGTTTCCTTCAAAGGACTTTTGTTTCAGAATTTTGTGGAACATAAGGCATATGTTGGGTTAACCAAGATACTAAATTTACAGAAGACCTCTGTAAATCGTTCACAAAGAGAAAAAGACATGGGTCAACAAAGTTTGGAGTCTGTGTACCCTTGAGCACACAGATCATGCTATTTCCTGAGAAAAATGGAAAAGGCAAACTTTCTAAACTGAGTGTGAAAGGGTAAGCAGAGGCAGAGAAAAATATATTGCTGGCCATGTTATAAAAACTGTCAAAGCTCCAAGGCAGTGTTACGAAGTGGCCTTTTTCTAAATGCAGATGTGTGGAAGGAAAATGAAACATTAACTCATTAATCTCCATTATCACTGTTGCAATTATTAATTTCTTAGTAGAGGGGGGAATCCATGAGACACTGGGACCTATGATGAACAAATTTTGATGAGTTAAATAGAGCTGAAAAGACAAACACGTCTTTAAATTCACTTTGAGAGAAAAACTGCAAGCTGTAAATAATAGCCACTCAGGGACAGTTGTACAAATGGATGTGAACGGGCTTCTTTCGAAGAAATAGCAGCTGGACAGTCAGGAAAATTGAAGTCACTGTATGAGTTCCTGTGGTGTGATGTAAAGTATCGTGATGGGTTCTATGAGAAACCATAAGATTTTCTTTTCTAAAGAAGATGGACAGGGGTGTTATGAAGTAGGTGCTGAGATCTTGTGTGTCTGTTAGTATGTCTTTGTGTGTATATGCATGTAATTCCATGTTTATGAGTGTGTCTGTGTATGCATGCATGCATGTGTCACAGCATACATGCAGAGTCCGAAGGACAACCTCAAGTGCTGGTCAGTTTTGTTGGGGACAGGGTCTTTCCCTGACCAGCAATCACCAGGGTTGCATATTTCTCTACCTCTTTGGCACTGGGCTTATAGTACAGCAATGTGGTTTCTGAGGAATGAATGCACACTTCAGTTCTTGAAAAGTCAGCAATTTATTAACTAAGCTGCTCTCCAACCTAGTACCTGATATATTTAAATTTCATAGAGGGTAAATTTAGACACATTTAAAGGGTCATTTGAATTGGGAAAAGAAATTAGGAATGCTATAGGATAAATAATGCTTGGCTGAATTATAAATTTTATAAAATATCCAAAAAGGAAGTGAAGGAGACTGGGAAAAGTAGTTTCTGCCAGATGGGAGAGGTTCTTGAATGCCTGGATAAGTTTGACATTTATTTTATACTTTTAAATTTATTTTATTTTATTTATTTTATCCTTTGGGCAAATGATCTGATCTGAATCAAAAGAGAAAAATAGAAAGTGATTTGAGCTCTCTGTTTATGAACTGTGAAAGTAATGTGACCAGCTGTTGAACACTTGTGCCATTACAGCTTGAGTTGTGATGATCATGCCCACTCTACCACAATGACTCAAACTATGAGCCAAAACACACTGTTATTTAATATCAGCAATAAGAAAACTAGTACAAATGGTTTAGAAAAGAAGAGTAAAAATTAATATAAGATCAGAGCACTAAAATGTTGCTGCTGCAAACTCAATAAAAAGTACCCCAAATTGTTCACTCTATGAAATTTCAAAAACTGGTCTACTCTGTAAATCATAAAGGCTCACATGGAAATATACTTGGAAATGACTGTGGCTGTAAGATTCACTGTCATACCTGGAAGTCAGAATTCAGGATTATTTTTCTCCTTTTTGATATTTCTTTGGAGAGATTTCTATAACCCAAACATTCCCTTGATATCTCAAGGTATTTATGAAATGGCGATAATGATTTTGGTTACCCTCACATGGCTTCAGAGAAGGAAGGAAATGGAATTCATTTCTATAAAACACATTGAGAATTTCAAACATTTTCTTTTATTTCAAGAAAAATACAAGCTTCAAAAATACTCAAAGCACCCAAGTTGGGCAATTAAAGTGCCTTGGTGTCTATACAGACTGCATAATATGAGCTAGAGGAAAGAAAAATGATCCTGAAACATGAGCTCTCATACCAACAACTGAAGAAAAAGTCTAGAACACATAAATTGTGCTTTGCTCAGTAAGTATTTATAGCCACTCACTTGTGGAGCTCCTGTCTCCCACTGAACAGGGACAATGGAAAACATTTCTCGATTGAGCATTTTGTTTGATCCCTCACTACACAGTGATTGATCATAGCAATTTCTTTCACATAAACAGAATCTTCCAGATAAGCTTGCTGGAGACACTCTGGGCTATGAATACACTCCAGACCTAAAACTAATATTTTTCTTGCAGTGTTTCAATTCAACGCTGGAAGGGCTCAACCTACTTGTATCACAGAGGTAAAACTCTTTTAAGCTTCATGATTTAATCAGGTTGAGGGGAAAGGGCATTGCCTAAGCATGATTCTCCTATACAGAGATATCTGTCTTTTCATTAGAGCCCAATATACCAGCAAAAAAAATGTGGCTTAGTGCTGAGAGCATCCTTAATCATTAGAAGACTATCCTGCAAGTACTCAAGAATCTCATTTTGTAGAGCAGAGAGCTGTATCAGGAAGGAAGAGAAATAGAGGACAGAATTTCCTGTGATCCTGAACATTTTCTCATATTGATGATGGTCATTTCTGCTGCTGGAGGAGCTGGAATCGTAATTTGAAAGGAGTGTCATTTTCTGCAGACACAAGCCTGGTGTAATCCTCCCATTTAAATGGCATGATCCTGCAAGATGCTGATCCCATGGCCTACAGTTTATCATGTCCCCACTGAAGAGAAACTACAGTAGTTAAATGTCAACAGATAGGCTGATTTTGTCCATCTACCAGTTCACCTTCTTAGAAATAACATTTAGTCAGTTAATTATGTTATATTGTAGTATCAACCATTATTAGAAAAAAAGAAAAAGAAAAAATTGGGGGAAATAAAGAAGGGGAGAGAGAGAGGAGGAAGGAAGGAAGTAAGAAAGGAAGCGAGTAGGGAAGGAAGAATAAAGAGAAAATAAAAAGAAGAAAGATAACCACATAAAGAGAGGATGGTTTAATTGTATTAGATTGCAAGAAGTCCCTCTAGTTTGTTTCCAAACCCAAAGCACAGCATCTCTAAGGGGAATTTTCTATTTAAGATTTTAAAACTCTTTGCGTTAACCTAATGGGTTAATTTTCATCATTTCTGGTTAAAGTTATCTTTTACACTAAATTTTACAGTGGTAAGTATGTAAACACCTACATGTGTGCTTTCAAAAGTTATTTTTGCACTTATTTGTGTATATTTATTTTACAATGCAGTGGGCGCAAAAGTAAATTATCACTTTAGTATATCATTTACACCTGCTTTCCTATCTCACCCCTTCTATTCCTGCTGGTCCACTGCCTTTTTTCAAATAGGCCCCCTTATTTCATGAAAACTTACTGTTAAACCTAGATTATGAATGTGAGAGGAAATGGTGATATTCATCTTTCTTTTATTCATCTCTTTAGGAAAAATAATGCAAGACATTTGAACAGACAGTGTTTTGTCAGAGTCAAGTGATGGAAGTTATGCCTCGTCAGACATCATTTAAGAAGTCCTAACTCTTTAAAAATGTTATTACATTTTGATTTAGTGAGTGTGTGCATGCAAATTTGGATTGTATGTATGTATGTATGTATGTATGTCCCCACATGTGTGCCATGGCATGTGTTTGGAGGTCACAGGACAAACAGTAGGAGTCAGATCTTTCCTTCCTCCATATAGGTCTTGGGAATAGAACTCTGGCCAGCAGATCTGAGAGGATATGTCTTTATCTAATGAGCCACATCAAGGGTCCAGATATCATCTCATGTTTTAGAGGTTTAGGTGAGATTTAGGAAGTAATTCTTCATAATATCAAACATTTTTTTTTGTTGGGGAGGGAGAAGCTGTTGTTTGGATAAATTTATACTAGATATAGGTTTAACTGAAAATCTGTGACCTAAAAGTTAGAAAGGGCACATATTTTCAGGGCACATCAATAATATGAATTGATTTGAGTTTAACTGGATGCTCCTTTAACGTGACTGACTTTAGCTTTCTCTGGTGTCAATATTGAATGGGGCCTTGTAAGATGAACATACTGTTATGTGTCCCTTTTGAGAATTACTCTTTCAAGAATCTAGACAAAACTGGGCACCTCACTAGGAAATTGGGATGGTCAGTGTGTGTGTGTGTGTGTGTGTGTGTGTGTATGAATCCCAAGTGATACGATATGAAAATTACCACATATCCCCAAACAAGAGATTTGTGCAGGAGGTTGAGAGATTTCTGGATATTTACCATGGTGAGAGGAGGTGGGCAGGGAAGCGGAAGGGGGAAAAGTCCCATGATATAATTGAATAAGGAGCTGGGTAGATTTTATCATTCATGAACATCACCCATTAATAATTTCCTGAAACATGGATAAAGTTAATCATCTGTAATAGAGAAGTTTCCTCTCTCAATGTATCAGTTCTATGCACCATTTTCCCTGAGTACTTATGAACCCCTCTAAACTGCAATGAGGAAACGGTTTGTAGATATGTTCTGTAGATGAAGATGGCTTTTGAGTTCTTGGTGTCTGTTTTACATAAGATTATTCACCCTAAATGTTTTCTCTTATTTTTCTTTTGGGGGACAGGTTTTCCCTGAAGCCACAGTGGGCCAGAAACCTGCTATGTA
Organism: Eospalax fontanierii; assembly: GCA_035773235.1. Taxonomy (NCBI): domain Eukaryota; kingdom Metazoa; phylum Chordata; class Mammalia; order Rodentia; family Spalacidae; genus Eospalax; species Eospalax fontanierii. The sequence goes on from CM069526.1 coordinate 74,996,845, forward strand.
GATGAGGCTGACTTCTAGCCCTCAGAGATCCAGCTGCCTCCACCTCTGAAGTGCTGGGATTAAAGGCTTGTACCTCTATGCCTATCTTTAAATGGTTTTATTTGCATACTCAAATAAAAGGCCACTTAAATAATTCTAAGATGCCCCTCTTGATTCCTGAGTGAGACAGCAAAACTGTGGACTGGCTAACTAAAGAGTATGGATGTCAAAAATGAACCAAGACTCAGAGATCATTTCAGCTTCTGCAAAATAAACATGGTAGCATTATCTGATTCTTACATTTGACCCTGGGTTGTACTTCTGAGCAACCCAGAATTACAGTGTTGTTTACAGATAAAGAATAGAACCCGAATTACAGAATATCCCACCTATAAAGCAGGGTTGGTGCTGTACACCTGTAACCTTAGCACAGACTCACATACTCAGGAGGAAGATACAAGAGGTATGTAAGTTTGAGCAACTCCGGATTACATAAAAATGCTGTCAAAAAAGAAGAAAGGGAGGGGAGATAAGAGGGAGGGAGGGACGGAAGAATGGAAAAACAGACAGAAATAGAATTATATCCATAAATTGAATGAATGCAAAAGCAGGAATTCGATTATTCTTTTTAATTTCATTTTACTTTAATTTTTTGCCTCAATAAATCCATGCAAAAATAATTTTCATATTAGAATTTTCTACTTCATTAGCACATCTATGAAGCTTTACCAGCAGAGTTCCTTGTCTCAGTATACTTCAATTTTTGTTAAACTTTATCTAAAATATTTTATTGTATATTTGTGTACTTCATACAATACAGCTTGATCACATTTAGAACCCCTGTCTTATCTGTAACCACCCTCATGAGTTCTGTACAGACACATCAGAGACACACACTCTGTAGTCTCTAATTCTCTACATTTTGGCCACTTTAGGCTTTCTGTGTTAATCACCATCTGCTGCATGATGTAGCTTCACTGTGACTGTTGAGAGATGAATTAATATTCTCTCTGTCTTCTGTTTCTTATGTTCCTTGAATCTTAGGTGCATGGGTTGCAATATAGATGTGTCACTCAGGGCTGGGCTACTCACAAACACTTATTCCCTTCATTTGACCCACTAAGGAACTATGTAATATTCTCTGTCTCTTGCAAAACCTAGCTTCTTTGATGAGTGGTGATACAAATACTTTTCTGTAAATATAAAGATATTTATGTAACATACAGTAAGAAACTGCATTTGTCTAGGGATTTAACATATGAAGGTTTTTCTATAGGATTTATGACCTCTCAAACAATGTGTATTTGGTCTTGTTTATATTACTACCACACATGAGTTCCCTCCCATTGAGTGGGACTTAAGTTCAATTACATGGTTGATAATTACCCCCAGGTTAAAAATGCTACTACTATACCACAGAGATAGTTTATTACTATGATTAATGTTGCAGTTATATGGTTTGAACCATTGTTTTTCCTCCCTTAGCAGCTTCGAAGTGTCCTCCGAAACTATGAGAGATAGAATAAAAGGAGGCTACCAGATTAGTTCCAGAACAAGTGCTATGAGTTCAGTGTCCAAAGTATGTTCTGTCTTCAGCAGTATAGTCTTACCTTCAAGTTCTGGTAAGGCTGTGGTAATAGCCTCTGTTATTATGGGAGTCTCTTAGACTGCCATGACCAACAACTCAAAAGGAAGTTTCTCCTGTCTGTTATGTGTTTCTTGTTACGAAGCATTCAGCTACATAATGCATTCATATATACTGAATACATGCAAATGCTTTTAAAAAACACACACACATATATATATATATATATATATATATTCTGTAGTACACTATATAAAAGAAAAGTATATATTCTATGTACTATATAGTATACTATACAAATATCAGTTTATAGTATATAGAGTATATAGTATGTGTATTTCACATAAGCTTTTTTAACTTATGCATTTCCCTGTTTTTTCACACTTCCTAAGTGATGTTCACCTCTCCTTTCTTTTCCTCTGTATAACCTTCTGTCCTCCCTCCCCAATTGAAGTATCCCCCTTTTACCCTTTCTCCCTTGATAACACCTGTTTTGTATTTTCCCCCTCTCTTGAGCTCCTTCTTCCCCTTTACTCCCATGATCTCTTTTAATGACTCCTGTGTTTGCCTCAGGATATATATATCCATATCTAAGTACTGGGAGCTAAGCATGACAAATAAGAGAGAACATATGTTGCTTGGTTTGTGAGTTTGTGTTACTTCATTTAGCATAATTTCTAGTACCATCCGTTTATCTTAAGTTTTCATGATTTCCTTTTTCTTTACCACTGAGTTGAGCTCCATTGTGTAAATGCTCCAGATTTTCATTATCCATTCCTCAGCTGAGTGACATCCCGTTTGTTTCCATTGGTTTAGCTCCTGTGAAAAGAGTAGCAACAAACGTGGATGGACAAAGATCTCTGCAGTGTAATGAATCCCTTGGTCCATGCCAAGGAGCAGTAGTGTCTGATCACGGACATTTATTTTTAGTGTTTTGAGACTTCTACACACTGATTTCCCCAGTGGTTTCATCAGTTTTCAGTTCTACCAGCAGTAAACGTGGGCTACTTTTCCTGTCATTCACGTTAGCATTTGGTGTCATTTGTTCACTTGACTACAGTCGTTCTGAAGGGCAATACGGAATCTTAAAGTATTTCTAATTTGCACTTCCCTAATTTCCAAGGATGATGAACACATTTTAAGGTGTTTCTTTCCCATTGCCTTTCCTTCTTTGTAGATCTTTCTGTTCAGACTCATAACCAATTTTTAAATTGGGTCCTCTTTTTCCTTCTTCTTTGTGTTTTATGTTCTTTTTATATTCTGGGTGTTAATCCACAATCAGATGTATAGCTGGTGAAGATTTTATCCCTACTGTGGGCTTCTCCTTCACTTAATTAATTGTTTTCTTTGCTGTAAGAGGGCTTTTAGTTTAATGAGATCCCACTTGACAATTGTTGACTTTAATTCCTGAGTAACTATCGTCTTATTTGGAAAGATCATTCCTGCTCCTATGTCTTGTAGGTACTCTCTATGATTTCTCCTAACAGTTTCAGCATTTCAGCTTTCATGTTGAAGTTGTTGAGCCATCTGGAGTTGGCATTTGGGGAACTGATTTTTAAAAAGTGTCTAAATTCATGCTTCTACACATGAAGATCCAGTGATTTCCTGGCACCATTTGTTTGTAGATGATGCTTTTCCTCTTGTGTATTATTGGAACTGTTGTCAAATATCAGGTGACTGAAACTGCATACACTCATGTTTGAGTCTTCTGTTTTGTTCTATTGATATACAAGTCTGTTTTGTGATAGTACCATGCAGAATCTATGAATAAATCTCTGTAATATAGTGTGAGATCTGGTTTTCTCAATATTTATATCTCTTTTGTAAATTCACTTTGAAGTCTTGAATTATCTTTGTCATTTCTTTGAACTGTACATTCGTGTATTTTGAGCTTCATTTAGGAGTTTAGTCCTAATCTCTGAGTTCTTTGAATTATTTGCATGTTCAGAAAACTTGCTTAATTATTTGATCATGTTTATGACTATTCTTTTAAATTCTGTATCCTGGGGTGCCTCTGGGTATTTCTCATCCTTTTACATTTCTGTGGGTCTGATGAGTTAGGGTGGGGTCATATTATCTTGGTTTTTCATATTATTTGTGTTTTTAAATTGTGACTGGAATGTAGATTTCTTCTGTTGGCTATATGTCTAATATGAAATTCTAGCCTGTCTGTTTTAGCTGCAGTTTGGTTTTCTTTATATTATTGATGTTTGTTTCTTTATGACTGGATTTTTATAATTAGTTGGTCTGTGCTTCATGTTCTCACGTTTTATTTTTTATTGACAGTACTGGAGGGTTCCAGGCTGGCAGTCAAGAACTCTCTAGTAGGGCAAATGTGTCTAGGCCCAAGGCAGGGGTGGGGGGAGGGGTAGGGAAATTCTAATAATTAGTGTCGATATGAACCCTAGAGGAATGAGAATGGGGATGTTCCTGGAAAGAGGCTATCAGGACACTGAGAGTTGGATCTGATTTATCAGGCTAATCTGGAATCTCTCTGGCAGGACGAGCAGGAGGGGACATAGGTCAAAGACGAGGATGGAGATACTGTGAGAAGGGTTGAACTAACAGAGTAGCCGTGAGCCCTGGAGCAGGGAGAATGCCTAAAGTGTTCTTTATGTGCTTTTTGCATTACTAATTCCATGTGTTCTATGCTTAATTTTTAATATATAATTAAAACAATTAATTTTCTCCCGAATAAATTTTCCTAAATTTTGACTACATTTGAAGTAATAAAGGTTAATGAAGCACTAGTAGAGAAAATAATTTGTAATGTTACTCCATCCTTTAAGATGTCTGAAGTATTTTTTCTTTCCTTTTTATTGTTTTATTGATATGTTTACACACAGTACTTAGATATTTTAAAAGCATATTTCTTGAGTTTTATTTTGGAAGAACCAGATATGATGGCTACCACCCATATTTGCCTCATTTTTTTCTTTCAATTAATGTTAACTTAAGATTGATGATATTCCAAATACTTTTTTGGTAGTGATCACTGCTCCAAATTGGAGTAGCTCAGAACTCAATTCTAAGTGAGCTGGCAGAACTTTTGAGATCCGTTATACTGCCTGAACAAAGCCCAGTGTTAGCACTTTTATTTTCAACTTAGTTGTGTTGTTTTATAGTTAGGAAATCTGAGACTAGACTCTGTAATACTATGACATATCTGAATTCATGAAACAATGAAACATGAAATTCCCTAATACTGGGTGCTATGATAATGACTTAGCGTATACCATTTCATCTAATCTTTAATGTAAATTGTATGCATTTGGCACTGTTAATACTTCTCCTTGAAGAAATTAGGACCAATAGTCATCTTGTCATATGACGAATGAGTGATACTGATGGAATTTGTATCAGGCCATCTTGTTTCGGACAGCATGAATTTAGCTACCAATCATGATTTCTCAAATTATAAATGTTACTTCTGTTCCAAGCAAGACGTCAATAATTTCCATAACTCTTTTGCGCTATATGGGGTGACTGAGAGCGTGGAAGACACATCCATTTTCCAACAAAAGAAGGAATTAGGGATTCTAATTGAATAAACAAGAGAATACAATTTGGCATTGGGAACAAAGACGAAATGAGACTTGATTTCCCACTAAAAATGTGCTATGCATAATCAAGTGGTTTTCGGCTCACATGCGAGAAAGAAAACATGCAGAGTAAGTGTTTAAGTGTGTTTAAGTACGTAGAGCAAAGGGAGAAATCGTCCCTTTGCATTTTAAAGATTGTAAATAAATATAGTTTAATCTTCTATACATAATTCATATTAGCAATAACTAATTCAAAATTAATGTTGGCTAATGTTAAGATTAGCAGATGAATTCTCTTAAGCTTGGCTGCAGGCTATTCTCACAGACACCAGATAATACCTTTGTGCTTAATTTCCTGAGGCTCATTTTTTGGTATTTCCTAATGAAATATCAAGCTTTTTAAAAAATAGATTTATCTGATAAAAATGAAAAGCAAACCAGAGTTCACCATGTTACAGAGATTTTTCTTGAAGATAGGGAGAGACATTTCACAGAATTGGAAATATTCCAGGGGATTCGATTACTCTAGAGTTCCATACAATATTTTTTTCTATTTAACTTGCCCAGATGCCCAACATACTCTCAGTAAGGTATGTTAATGTCATCTTCCGAATATATTTTATTGTTTTAAATATTGAGAAGACTGTTCATCTTCCACTTGTCACAATCTCAAAGAGCAGGGACAACACTGAGAAATGAACACACAGTGTTGAATTGGAGTTTTACTCATTCTTTTCTGATAACAGAGGTCATTTTAAAATTAAAGATTTCAGGTTCTAAAAAAAAAGAGATAAGAGTCTTGTGTTTTATTCTTTTCTCCTCTTTCAAAATATTTCCAGTAACTTCAAATAACAACATAGAATCCTCTTATTAAGCTCTATTTCTTTGTGCAATGATATTTTAATACAAATTTAAATACTTTTCATTTAAATTCTTTTTATGTATGTCTGTGTGTTCATGTTAGAAGTTTCTACAGTTGTAGTCTTGATGTGACTTTTTTAATGTGTCTTGAGTATTAGTGATCCCTCCCGTAGCTCCTCCAATCCCTCCCATAGTCCCCCCTCTGTCCTGCCCTGATACCCTCCCCCCAGTTAGCTCTCCCTTTTCCATTAATCTCCTCTCCCTTTACATCACTGCATTCTATCTCCCCTCCTTGGATGTCCCCCCGTCAACTTCCCCATGGCCACTTACTTGTTTGCTGCCTTCTGTGCTGTCTGTGGTTCTTACAGATGAAATGCACCTACTCGGAGTTTCAAAGCTGGCATTCACAAAGGAAACAAAACACATGATATTTGTCTTTCTTGGTCTTTGCTATCTCATTCAAAGTGATTATTTCCGACTCCATTTATCTATGAATTTCCTAATTTTATTTCTCTTAACAGTTAAATAATATTTCATTGTGTAAATATACCACATTTTCATTATTTATTAGTTAGTGGGTAGACATCTATATTCCTTCTATTTCTTGCTTATTGTGAACAGCAATGAACATGAGTGAGTATATACCTTGTACATGGATACAGAATCCTTTCTGTATATGGGCAATACAGTTAAGGCTAGATCCTATGATGGCTGTACTTCCAGCTTTCTGAGGAGGATTTATGCACATTTTCACAATGCCTGGACTGGGTGCAGTCACACAAGCAATGACTGTTCCCTATCCTCAAATCTAAATCAGCATTTGTTGCCATCTATTTGTGGTTTTGGATCTTAACCATTCTGACTATGGCAAGATGAAATCTCAAAATATGTATAATTTTCATTTCCCCAACAACTAATAATATTGAACATTAAAAATGTATTTCCCCAAAACATTTGAGTTTCATGTCTGAGTATTCTCTGTTTAGCTCCATGCCACCATTTTCAATAAGCTTGTTTGATTACCTTGTCCATCTTCAATATCAAGATCAACAATTTGTCTACTCCAATCGTAATCAATCTCTAATTTACCCTGGAACACGACTCCCTCATGGAAGTTTCTTTTCAAACTGTGTGTCATTCATCATTGGTAAATGATTCAACATCAATTCCCAGATGTGCTTGGTGTCTCTAAACTGAAAACAAGATCCTGAAGTATCTTCATTCCTTCATCCTTGTCTTGCTTTTCTTTTTGTTGTGTCTCCCTTCATTCTCTTTTTCCATTTTCCCCATTTAGTTTCTAAGCTTCTTAAAATTCAACAAGTTCCTACTCTCTCAGCATCTTCACAAGTCAAAACCACATCAAAGAGCCCAACCATCATGGCTGAGCTACCACCCCTGTGAATGTAGAAGCACTTTCTATGTCCTAGAATATCATAAGACATTATTACTGATTGTCCTAGTATTAGCTACAGTAGAGTGGTGTTGATCCAATCAATGAAGTCCTAAGGTAGATTACTGCATATCGCTGTGGATAATGAATAAAATGTGGAGTGACTGGGACTCTACTTGATTCTGTCTTCTATTACAGCCTTTGTCTTATGACTTGAATTCTATAGGCTGTAGAACCATGCCTTACTACTGACTATAGTTGTTGGAAAGTCATGCAAAATTACATGTGGATATAAGCCCATAGCATAACAATTCTCAGATATCAGACCTTTAACAAGTTAACAACTGACATGTTTTCTCCAAGATCTCTATTCTCCTTTCCTCCAAGTTGGGCTTTAACCACAACGTATGGTTTGAGGAGGAGAGAGAAAAGTGCTAAGAATAAGTAAATATAAACAAATAAGTTCTGAGAATACATATGTGTCAAAGAACTATGCTTGTTTGCCAGAGCCATGGAAAAGCAATCAGAAATGTCCTTTCTACTTTCAGAGAATTATTCTGTGGAAACACAGGTAGGAAGGGCATCGTGATTGGAAATAATTAGTATAAACTGAAATGGTGAAAGTTACTGCTCTTAGTTGTAGAACTTTGATAGTTTATTGTGTGTCAAGCATCGATTTCTTTCATCAAATGCTGATTGGTACATGAGAAGACAGAGTCTTTCTTCTTTCCACCTGCAGATATATTGCAATTACAAGTGTACTTAAAGAAGGGGTATGGCACAAATGAGTTTTTCAGCATTTCTGTGAAGAAGGATGGTCATTTTAGCATAATTTTCTGTGTCCCCAGAAGCCATTTTGTAAGCAAGACCAAATAATCAAAATGCAAAACCTTCACAGTGACCTCAAACACCATGGATGAGCTATCACACATGTGAACATATGAAGAGGCGACTTGGAAGCATGAAGTTCACAAATCATTAAGCTAGAGCCAATACTGAAGGCCCAGATATTACATATAGCAGATTGCTTTTAATTTGATTCATGAAATTCTAGGTGGATATTTGCACAGCATTGAAAATTCTAGAAAAAGCCATTAATATGTCGTTAGGGAGTAACTAAACTCCCTAATTTGAAATTTTAAATTCTAATTTGAAAAATTAGTCAATTGAATTAGCCTGTTGCAAGAACATACCACCACTACCAATATTCTTCAAACAGTGGCCATCGATGGTTTTTGCATATGTAAAATCATTTATTGTGTTGGTATGTGTATTAATATTCATGTGTGTGTGTGGGTACATTATGTGCATGTAGCATACCTCAGGTGCTGTCTATCTTCTGTTTGAGAACTGGGTCTTTCATTGATTTGGAGCTTGTCCAGTACAGTCTGCTGGCTAGCGAATGAATTCACCTGTCTCTTCTTACTTAATTCATGGATTACAAATACACCTTCTTGTTTAAAAAATGGGTTCTGTGGATCAATATCAGGTGCTCACGCCAACGAGGCGAACACTTTGCCAAAATGTACTACTTCTTCAGGCTCAAACCATGTATTCTAATAAATAAAGCAAAGAGTCCAAATTCAAGAAACCTCACAACCTCCACTCATTTATTTTGTGGTTCTGCTTTGCCATATTTGGAATTTTTATTTTGCACAAACATGATACTGCCACATGAGCTAAATTAAATGGGGCAATTTATGTACAATGACTTTGGAACCTGACAAGCACATTGTCCATGTTAACACTTATGATTAATGGAAGACAGGAAAGCTCTCACAGCCTGAGCCCATAATTACCCATCTGACAAAGGAAAAGAAGGTGCCATTTGTGATTTAAAAACATAATTTACAGAAGTTTTTAAATATTGTAAAATCTTTGTGTTTCCCACCTTAAAAACCTGATAATTAATAATCTTCACATCTTTAGAAAATGCAATAGAGATTAATATTCTGAAGCACAACATCTTTATTCCTTCGTAAATAAGTCTCTGCCAGGAAATAAGGGGTATCATCAGTAATTAAAACTGAACAGCCCAAAAACATTAATAGAATCTCTGATTTGAGATTATATGGATTGCTACAGAAATCTTTTAGAACCTTACAAAAGCTGAGACTGTATACAGAGTTTATAGAGGAAAAGAAAGAGATAAAATTACATGTAGAATAAAAAATCTGGACAAAGGCAGGTGATATATCCTCTGAAGACTGCTAGACATTTGAAGTCTTCATTTCTTCTTATTGATATAAATTATAAAAACAAATTAGTTCATTGCTCTCTCTACCTCTTTTTTCCTCACTCTGTGTGTCAATGTGTGTGTATAGTGTATGTGTGTGTACATGTCTTTTTATGTGCTTATGTATGTTCAGATATGTGGGGATTAGTGTCGGGTGTCTTCTTTGAACTTTTTCCACTTTATGTTTTTGAGGCAGTGACTCTCATTGACCCAAAACTCATGCATTCTTCTTGGCTGTCTGGCCATCAAGCTCCAAGGATCTGTTTACCTTTTTCTCCCCACTGCTGAGATTAGAGTTGCTAGATGAAGTACCTGGCCTTATATTTAAGTGCTCAGGATCCAAACTCAAGTCCTCATGATTATGTGATAATTCTTTACTGACACAACCAAGTCATCTCCTCAGCTTCGTCAAATATTCTTTGTATACAAGGACATAAGAGAAAACAAATTCTAAATGTTGGGAAAGTTGATTTTCTTGACTTCACGGAGGCCTTGCTCAATTTTCTTAGAATATCTCAAATCAAATTCATGACTCCCAGTTTGGCATAATGCAGGATGGACCTTAGCCAGGTCACCTAGTATGAGGATTAATGGAGTGGCTCCTGTGAGCGTGGTGCTCTGCTCCAGCCAGGGGTAACACTAGCTTCTCTCTGGAGAGAGCCTGCACAGAAATGAACAACCCCATAGGGGGTTGGAAAACCAAACTCATCAAACCCCTGTACCTCCTTGAATAAACGAGCTTTGCTGCGGCTTGCCCTCCGCATGCTTCTCATTCGGCTCCTGGAGTCTCTGTGTTAAGTCCGTGCCTACTCACCCTCTTTTAGTGAAGACCCTTTGTCCCCCTCCTGCCAGCACTGAGCAGAGGGATCCCAACAACTACCAACAGAAAATAGAAACCCTCATAGATCCAAAGCCTAACAATAAAAGGCAGAAGTGAAGCTAAGGAACTATATAGATTTTTTAAAAATACTACAAGAAACAGAAAAAAATCAAGATTAAGGAAGGATTAATAGAAGCTGGAAAGGAGCCTCAGTAATTAAGAACACGCACTGCCCTTGTAGAGGACCCAGGTTCAAGTCCCAACCTCCATGTTGGGTGGGTCACAATTACCTTTAATTCTAGCTCCAGAGTATCCAATGCCTCTGACCTTCATGGGTAGCTGCAAGCCTATTGATATAGACAGACACAGATACACACACACACATAAAAATTTAAAAATACATTAATCTTAATGGACCTATGTTTATAGCAATAGATCATCATGGTGATTTGAATGAAAATGTCCCCCATAGACTCAAAGTATTTGAATACTTGGTCAGTTGGTGGCATTGTTTGGGGAAGGCCAGAGATCCTTCTAGGAACTGTGGCATTGCTGAAGAAAGCAATGGGCTTTGAAAGTTCATAGACTTGCCCCATTTCCACTCTTATTCCGTACTTTCTGTATGTACCTAAAGACATGAGCACTCAACCTTCTGCTACTGCTGCCTCCTGCTATGATGAAACCTTATCCCTAAAGAACCATACTCCTAATAAAGTCTTCCTTCGATGTGTCACCAACAGAAAAATAACTAATAACTAATCCAATCTTATATTTCCTAATCAATGCATTTTAGACATTGAAATTTTTAATCACATCAGCGACTTATTTTTATAGGCAATATATAAGATATTAAGACCTGTGAAGATAAAAGAAAAAGTGAATTCATGTAGAGGAGCCAAATAATTCCCATGCTCCTAAGTAGGAAAAGTGATGTTTATTGAGTGAGAGAGCTGCTTAAAGGCAGCAGGAACTCCTTCCAAATTCAGGGATAGAAATTATAATAGGGACTTATGTAAGGTATTGCATACCTGCATTAGTCACTCAAGGTGCAAACACTACACACAAACCTTTCTGCACACATATTAATTTATTTTTATTCAGGACATGTGTGAGCACATTTTTATATTTTAACATGTAGATAAGTCATGTATCCTTCTTATGTGATATCACAGCATGTTGGGCAGATATGGTGCATTATTAAAATTGAAATTAAATCATAAAGATCATTTATAAAACCATAAAGAACATAATGTCAACAGTAGGCACAGCACTGAATGAGATCAGTAGGTAAATAATACATTGGATTAAGATGAAGATCTGGAAATCAAGGTACCTGGATTTGTAGACTGAATCTACTGGTTCCTGGGGAAGCTGAACTTCCACATATGAGGATTAGTGAGCACAGGATGAAGAACTCTGAGACCAGACTTACTGTAAGGATTAGATGATATAAAACCCACTTTATTATGTCACTCTGAAAAGTGAGATATTACCTAGGGGTAGGAGGGCGGGCAGTGACCCATGAAAAAAAAAGTTTGAGCTGATTTTACAATGAATTGTCGGGCTGGACTGGAAGGATATATGTGCTGCTCATCAGCAAAGTCTCAAAATCTTGCCTTGTAGCCTCCTTCCTCTTGAAGGAAAGAGGGCTCTGAAGAATTTAGAAGCTCATATATGGCCATACTACTTTGAATACAGCTGATCTCAGAAGCTAATTAGAGCTGAGCCTGGTTAGTACTTGGATGTGACAATTTTGGAAGCTCAGGAAAATTTTAAAAATAAATCACCATTCTAATATTACCATTTGGTTGGTGTCTTGTCACAGCCCTTAATTACATTGCAAGGCTTGAAGGTAAGACCCTATTGATAAAGGCAGGATGTACTTCAGAAACAGGACTTGGAACAATCTAGTTGGAACTGACCTGGAAGCCTGACAACTAACTCTCATAGTATTAGAGAATACTGTGCAAGCTGCCAACAGAGAAATCCAATAAATAGAACTACCCGTCTGTAAAGTCTAATAAACACAAGACTAACTGACCCAACAAACTTCCTCTTGGTTAAGTATTGGCACTTTTACTTGGTATGGGGAGTAATCAAATTAGACCTAGGGACTGATCAATGAGAGGCAACTTGTGTTGTATTGTAAATATAAACAATTACACATAGCAGGGGAATCACAGATCCTAGAGAAAAATCTATTTTTGTCACATTAATAAACCAATGTAATATAATATTCTCTTTTAAATATGTATCCTTACATTTAGAAACAAGTATACCTTTCACCACTCATGAAAGAAATTCATTCTTGCAAAATATTGAGACTATTACAGAGTTCCCAAACTGGCCAAACTCAGAGAAGCGTTATGAAATGTCTAGCCCTAAATAAAACATCTACAATGCACCCTGTACACCTAAGACACATTATATAGTTTTTGAAAACTGTATAATGGAATGTATACCTTAATTTCACCAAAAATACATTGAAATTATCTATGATTCTGTGCTTCGGAAGAATATCTGATAGAATATGAGCCATGACATTTTAAATACAAATCTGATAGAACAAGTGATTAAATAAGATCTTCTGAGGAAAGGTGTTATATAAATATGATAGATTTGTATTAATAGCAATAATCTGTGTCTTCCTAAGAAGATGTGTTATTAAAGCAATTCTACTTACCTTCAGCAGTTATCACAATTTCTGTAATAAAAATAAAACTTTAACAAGCTTAAAAGTTAAATTAATGGTTATTAGAAAAGCTGATAGCAGAAAACGATTCAAGAATTTGCCTTCTGAGGCTTCATTCTGTTAAGGTTCTTTCCGCATGCTTTACATTCTAGTACCTTACGATGAACTCACTATTGCCCTTTTCCACAAGAAATGTGTTTCCTCCCGTATCAAACACATTTACATCTAGATTTATGGTTTAAAATATTTTTTTAGCTTTCTACATGCTTGAAATTTTCTGATCCATATTGCACTTGCATAATTTAGCAATCCAATGTGTTCACTACACTGAAACAACTCAAATCATTACTCATGCAGATTTTTTACTTTATAATTAGTGTCATGTCAGAAATGAAGGGGGGTCCTAGGTATTCAGTCAAGTATTTCGCTAGACTCAAATATAATGAAGAAACAAAAGTGATTCATCAGTGCTAGGTGGGCATTTTTTTGCAGGAGAGGGTTCTAGGTAGAAAATGGTCTTTTGAACTGTGAGATCTTTGTCACTTCTATTCAACTTTGTCATTGTGGCATGAAATTAGCCAGAGACAATTGAAAATGAATATGCATAACATATTGCAATAAAACTTTGCTTCAGGGGCTAGAGAGATGCCTCAGAGATGATCAGCCATGACTGCACTTGCAGAGGGCCCAAATTATGTTTCTAGCTCCTGCATGTAACAACTGTCCATAACTCCAGGATCAGAGAATGCAATGTTCTCTTCTGGTTTCCTTGGAAACTGCACACACATCATGCATTAAGTTTTGTCCTTAGGTCTTCCCTTTGTCATGTTTTGGTCTTCTGTAACTTATCTCTTTTATGTGTGACAATGATTAGGAATAGAATATTTAAATAACTTTTGAACTCTTATAAACTGAAATTCCATTGACATTCCCTTTGTCAACTTGATTTTTACTTTGCATTTCCTGAACTCCATATTCCATCAGGATTAATGGAATGATATATTTGTAATGCAAAGCAGTTTATGAATTTGGACTTGAATTCCTTCTAAAGATACAACTGACTTTGATTTGGAAATCGGTCTCCTCATCAGGCTCAAACGGTCTGCCTTCCTACAGTCTCTGCAGACCTGTATCTATTTCTCCTTTAAATGCATTGTATAGGCATTCTCTATGGAACTATCATAGTATGATGTTTTGTAAGCAGTCAGGACCAGATCCACTTTCTTACCTTCTATCCAACCTATTCCCTGTTTATTGCTTGAGACATAGTTGATCCTAAACAAAGAGTTTGAGGATGAATAGCAAAATTAACAGCTGAGATCCAGAAAAAGCCTATAGGACTGTGGACTAATTTTGTAGAATGACTACCAGATTTTTCTCAACCCTGTGGTTGTTTCCTGGGTCTTACCAGCTGTGCATGGCTAAAGGATCAGAAGTAAGCTTATGGGTAACCTTCATTGGAGTTGAACTTTATCAGCCTACTACCTTTTTAACTCATCTCTTTTTCATCATCTGGCATCTCAGAGATGCTTCCCCAACCCAACGGGTTAGTTTTCAATCTACCGTTACTTAAGGACATAGCTGTTTTGTTATACAACATCATTTCATCTGCAGATTGCCTGTTCTCTGTTTGTATCACTTGAGAGAGGAATGTAATTCTCCAAATGTGCAATTCTGTAGAAGTCCACAAATCTACGGTTATAGTTTATGTTCTGAAGGACCTTACGTTAACTCAAAATACAGGAATGTGGGTGCTAGAGAAATGCTCAGAGGTTCAGAGCACTGACTGCTTTTGCAAAGGACCTAGATTCAAATTCCAGCACCCACATCGCTGCTAATAACCATCCTTAAAACCAGTTCTAGGATTAGATGCAACACCTGCTTCTGACCTCCAAATTGCACATGTGTGCAGACAGACATCCATACACATAGAACAATTTTTTTTAATTCAAAAACTATAAGAATGTTTTGATACTTATATTGGAGGCCCCATAGTGAACACTAATATATATTTCAGGGTAGTGTGTGAAATTACAAGCACTGGAAGATCACATTCTCCAAGAAACTATTGCCTAAGTCCACTGACAATGCTGATCGGTTATCACTGTAATGCCATACCTGGAGCTTCTCTTTGGGTACCTCACAGACCTGAGCACTGAGAGAATGCTGGAATGCAATAAACCATACTGACACCACTAAGATCAGTGATATTTCTTTTCCTAAAATTGGTCTCCAAACAACCGTTTTAAAGATAATGCATGATTCTGCCTTCAATCACATGATTGTTAACTATCTCCAATTTAAGTATGAAATTCACTCCAGCTCTTAATTTGACTAATTAAATATATGTACTAGCCAAATATATCTTAACTCAAAGGTTTTATTTAGTTAATTTCAGAAAGATGAATTTTTTTTTCCTATTCCTTTACCTTCAGTATCACAGTCCTATGAATGAAAATTGGTACAAAACAGATTGACAGGAAATACAATGTTTTGGTAGAGACATACATGAGAATTTCCAGAGAGTTGAGGTGAAAAACCTGGTCAGAATTTGAGACTTAGTTTCTATTTTGATAAAGGGTGAATACTGAGATTTCAAGGTATAACAACGGCAGGCAGTGATTATGACAATGAGATGAGAGGAAACAAGCGAAAGGTCAGATTTGCTTAAAGGTTTTTTAATTATGTAATTAAAAAAAATATTGAGTATTTCCAATTTTCATACAATCTCGTTTGATTCAGATTCAGATTTGTTCTCATGCCACTGAATATATATATATAATGGGTCTATTCATGTCTGATTTGTGTTCCCAATTGTCTTTAACAGTGGGTCCATCCACTGGGCCAACCAAAAGTCCCATCCTAAGAAGACGTTATTTTTCCCTCTCTCAGCAGTCATAAATTTCCCGGAGTTCCTTAGTTTGGGTTGGAATTTCTTATTCACTCCCCCATTTCTGTACTGGAATGTTGTTTGGTATGAACGTGCATAAGACTTATGACTTTCATCATTGCTGAGAGTTCATAAGAGACTAATCAGCTGTTTTGAAGACTCTGATTCCTTCTTGTTATCCACCCCTCTGGCTCTTTCTTCCTCCTCTTTTGAAATGATCCTTGAGCAGTGAGAGGCAGAGGCTTCAAATAGGTGCCCTATTGAGGGAGAAGCATTCTGTGGTCTCTTGTTCTTTGCACATTGACCAATTATGGGTTTCTGTGTTAATCACCACCTGACACATGAGGAAACAACTCTGGTGAGAATTGAGAGACCCATTTACCCTATGTATCAAGATGCATTAAAGATGTGTCACTTAGGGTTAGGTGTCTTAGCGACAGTATAATACAAATTTCTGGTATCAGTATCTTCTCATCCATTCTTCAAGGATGACCAAAGTCACTCACTTGTTTAATAGAGGCCAATTCCGGAAAGGGAACTTTTGACGATCCCCCTTTGAAAAATCTCTGACATTAAATAAATGATAGCAATATTGAGAATGCTTTGTCTTGAAGTTTTAAATTATCAAATATCTTGAGTTCCAAAATGTTCTTACACCACAGTGTCTCCTGGAACTCATTCAGGAAGGTCCAGAATAATGAAAAAAAATATGGAAAAATACTTAATAATTGTGGGAAATAAACTTATGATTCTGCCTCCAAATCATATGATAGATGCCTTTGAAGGGATCAGACCAATATGAACAACTGTCCACTCTAATTTTCACTTAAGCAGAGAAATCATATTGAGTTCTAAATCAGTAATACTAATTAGACGTCTCCTGCCAGAAGATTCAGAATTTCACATTAACTTTTTAGCTCTAAATGAATCTGAATCTATTAATTTCCTATGCACCATGGAATATATATATGGTGAATTTATTACCCAAGTTGAACTCTTTGGAAAGGAAGAAAGGAAGGATACTGTATGAATGTGCTGTGGTTAATCTTACAGTAATTAGAACCTCCAAATGTTGAGGTTAGACATTTTCT
Source organism: Eospalax fontanierii (assembly GCA_035773235.1). Taxonomy (NCBI): domain Eukaryota; kingdom Metazoa; phylum Chordata; class Mammalia; order Rodentia; family Spalacidae; genus Eospalax; species Eospalax fontanierii. The sequence continues at coordinate 75,013,931 of CM069526.1, forward strand.
TCATAAACTCAACAGTTGATCTCTGGCTTACATGTAGATAAAGAGCAGTAGAGGAGGAAGTGGTTTTTCCAAGGTCATCTGATTTGATGTTTCCTTAAGTGGAATCTGAGTCTTGGGTTCAGTTCCACTGAAATATTTGAAAAGAGGTCTATCTAATGAGTTTAGGTTAATAAATAGAATACATTCATCAGGTTAATGCATAAAAGCCCAGGATATTGAAAAAAATAAAATGACTTAGAGCTAATTAAGTACAGGAGAAATTAGAAAATGAGACTTAAGACAGAATGTTAATAATAGAAGTAGACATTTCATTCTTGTGTTCTTAAACCATTCATTGCTATCATCTGTCACATTTCTATTCATTATTTCAATATTTTACAGGTGGAAATGTGCCCTGACCCTTCAATCCATATTTCATAGTCCTCACCACCAAGACATCAGAATGTGACTTTATTTTGAGATAGGGACTTTACAGAGGTCAACTTAAAGAGAAGTTGTTGGTGTAGGGCTTATGGCTTAATTTAGTTGTTTATACTCACATTTTACTTCTTTCTTCAGAACTTGGTTATCCACATACCATGCAAAGATTCTAACTTCTGAGTAACATTTCCAAATACACTAAATTTTTTCTTAAGACTGCAAAATTCTGCTATGATAATCCATTGTTAATATATATCCTTCTGTTTGAATCCTATAGTGCCCTTATTTTGCCCATTGCTACTTGATTGCTCTGTTTTACTGAAACTAATTCTATGCCAGAAAGAGCAAAAAAATTAATTAAATTAATATATAATAAAATAAATCATAAGAGACTTTACAACTGATCATATAATCAGCCCAGCTTATCCAAGTAACATTAAATCTCTAATTAAAGTAGGATTTCAATAATGAATGAAATTAAAAAAATATGTTCACATGTTTGATATTAACCATTAGAGTCACCAACAAACTATGTGCAATGTTGCATGTCTTTGAGGTGTTACAGAGAAATCACTGTTGAAATTCTAAAATAATCTTATTTCCCATGTTCGGGTTGCATTTCAAGAGGCATGTCTGTTGACACTGCTCACAACTTTAATAAATTAATAATCATTGTATGATTTTATATATCATTTTGTTACACATGAAGAGCTAATATTTCCCAAAAGTTGGCTATGTGACAGGTATGGTGGTGAAGGCTTTACCCATTAGTCAACACTCTGATAAAAAACAAAAGATGACTCGCTCAAAATGATTGCCTGAAGAGTAGTGAAAGGATGCTTATACAGATGTGGATCCAGGCCAGTGTGTGAGTTATCAAGAGAGGGAATGTGTTATCTGGGCCAGAGTATTCAGAAGGAATCACCAAGACCTCAGTAAGTTCGTAGAAGTAACACACAACACTAATGAGCCACGGGAAAACAGCTACTGTCAGAGAAACGGGAAGCTGGGCGTCCTCCCTGCTTAGGGAGGATAGGGATGCTAAGTCTACACAGCTGCCCAAGAGCCCAGTCAGGGGCCTTTTTTGAGCTTTGACTCCAGAGAGAAGCAGGAAGAAGATTAGCAGTTGGGGGCAGCTGGTTCTCTGTGTATACATGCTCTTCAATCATGGATACAGACATCTGTACTGAACACCATTTCCTACAGGCTAGAGCAAAGAACTACTACTTCCAGAAAATTTGCATTTTATTAAATATCATACATAATCTAGAGATGGTTCTAAGTGTACACAGCAATAGGAGTTAGAGGATTCTGGAACCCCAAGAGAGTCCTGGAAGTAATTACTCAGGACACTGAGGGATGACGGTAACTTTCATGTATCATCTAGTTTATAACTCAGTCATCTCAAGCCCATATACATTGTATTGACTTAGAGGCAGACACTCAGAAGAATTAAAATAATATTTATTCTTTCCATGAGTGAACAACACAATGCCTAATGTTCTGGACCAAATAAAGGTGAATAAAGAAAAATGCATATTCATTTTGAATGAAGGAAGAAGAAATATGGCATTACAAGGAACTTTTGAAGAAATTATAGATACATTTGATTTTAAAAGCACCCACATATGGGTCAGAGTTTCCCTGGAATTCACATGGTATGGAAAAGGATCTGAAGTGAGTGAACAGGAAGTTAGATTAATGGGCTAGAGATGTGCAGTTGGAGCTCTGTGTAGGGGATAATCCATTTCAAGATAAAATCTTAAGAAATGAAGGGGTTCTGGATAACTTTAGTGTCAACTTGACGCACCTGGGTAGAGGGAGCCTCAATTGGAGAATTATCTCCATTGTACTGGCCTATGGCCAGGTTCCTGGGATATTTTCTTGATTACTGAGTGACTTGGGAGGGCCCAGCCCACTATGGGCAGTGTCAACCCTGTGCAGGTGGTCCTGTATTGTATTAGAGAACAGGCTGAACATAGGCCATGGAAGCAAGCCAGTAAGCAGCCTTCTTCCATGGCCTACACTTCAGCCCTGCCTCGAGGTTCTGCATTATGTTCATACCTTGGGCTCACTTACTGGTGAACTGTGACCTGGAAGAGGTGACTGAATAAACCCTTTCTTCCCCAAGTTGTTAGTGATCAGATTGGTTTGTTACAGCAATTGAAGGCAAACTAGAACAGAATGAGACAAGACATCTAACATGATAGTTTCCTTTTGTAGGACACTAGAATTCAGTGAACATGATAGTGTACTTCATATGGTTTGAAAATAAACAACTGAGCAATGATATTGCGATCATTTCATTGTTACTATATGGAATTTTTCTATTTACAGTTGAAGGAACAAGCTCAAATTGCTTACCTGTTTGTTACCCAAAGCCACAAAACTACTGAGTGATAGAAACTGGTGTTAAATGTTAGCCTGAGGATTCTGTCTTGTGAGACAAGAGCAGCTAGTTGTTTTAAAGGTGTGAGAATAGTCTGTCATGTGAAATGACACCAAATTAATACATCTGCATAGAGTGTTGAAGGCACATAGATTTCCTTCAGACATTTTCTGATCAAATCTAGAATGAATTATGTCATAATGCAAATCTGTATAGTACAGGGTTTTATAATCCATTTTGTTTTGTTTTGTTTTACTAGAATACTTTTGTCCCAATTACAAATGCTACTAAACCTGAATGATTTTCCTAACCATTTGGTTTATGTAGTGAATTACCTGTTAACTATGTCTGATTCTCTGTTCACTACAGTAATCATTTTTCAACACTTCTGATGGTTTCCTCTAGAGATTAATTGCCTGTCTTTTTACTAAACTAGAAGTATGTTGACATTTAACAACCTAGATTTATAGATTTTCTGGTATGTTATTGGACTGTTTGCTTCGGACAGATCCCTTAAGCATTAGAAATCGGATTTCTCCAAGGACAGGTGTATATAAGCAGAGGAGTTAATCACATCCTCTTCCTCCAGTCTCTTCTCAGAGAACTCAGTTCATTACAGTCTCCTAGGGTATTTCTCTAGCTCTGCATGTGCCTAACTGTAACAGATAAGAAACATGGTCACTCTGATCCATCCGTTTGCCATGTCTTATCTTTTTTGTCATAGAGATACCTCTATGCTGTGTGTTTCAATATTAGAAATAAGATAACTCCTAGAACCCTACTATGCATCCACAAGGTCAAACAAGTAATATTAATCGTTCTTTAACTCACCAAAGGATAAAACGTTTGTACATATTAGTTGCTTCAGTGAAACTTGATAACATGGTTTATTGACTAAGCACTAAACTAGTTCTTTATTTAACAATTCAATGCATATGTATTTCAGGTTCAGTTAAATGCTGAGGCTTAAAAAGACAGTGTTCTGTTGCCTGAGTTATTCGAGTAGCATATTAGCTAAAATTCTTTTCATCTCAGAAGTTAGGCACCTTTCTGAGTCAGTTAAGCTGATAGAAGCAATTAAGTGGAACCAAGGGCAAATTGTGTAGAGGTGATTTTTGCTTCTCACTATGTGAACTTTATTTTTATTGTTACTATGGTCCACATGACTCTATGTCTCTATGCCAATGGCATTCTATCATGGCTGATTTTAGTGACACATTCAAGTTGAGGGCATTATAAACTTAAATTGCTTCAGTTTCAAAATCCTAGTAAAAATAATCTTATTTGTCAATGTTGGTCTACAAATGTGTGCTTACTTCAGCCATCTCCTGTTAGGGGAATTGGTTTACCTAGTAAATCTACGGCTACTAATATAGCTGGGTAGAGACAGTGGGAGGAGCATTTCTTCCAGAAGGATTGACATACCCGGTCAACTATAACACATTTCTGTGTTCTACATACTGTAGAACTTCCACTTTCACTGGCCATCTCTCTAATCTTTCCTCTTCTTTGGTATCTGGCTGTGAATTACCTAGCATTTAACACAAATCTGAGGGTGCTAGATGCTTAAGCTAGCAAAAATGGTTAATAGCTTCCTTCTTATAACAGTTGTAATTCTTCCCCTACCAAATCAGAGATTTATCTAAAGAACTCAGCAGGGGAAAAGGGGAAATCCTAGCTTTCTGGCTTCTAAGTACAGCAAGTCTGAACTGTATTATTTAGATGCCAGAAATTCTGAACTGACCCAGAGCAGGAAAGTCAATTATATCATTTCAACTGGATTTCATAACCGTGGCTGATTTTAGAGCAGAAACTATAAAGAGATTGTTCTTTTTTAACCAGAAATAGAACAAGAATGAGGTGAGAAATTTCTGTGTTTGCACTGCAAGATATCTTTAGAGAATCTCCTCTCAATTCCTCAGCTAAAGACATTTTAACATTTCCTGTGCAGCAGGATCAACACAGTGAAGATATCATGCTCAGTTCACAACATTTTTTTCTAGCAAAGAAAGTGGGGAATAGCTTAGCCAGATTAGCCAGAAATTGCACAGAGTAAATATAAGAAAAGAAAAATCCAGTTCTCATTAAGAAAGCTGTTCATTTTATATCCCAACTATACATTATAAAATTTATTTAAGTATCATCATGTCTAGCTCATATTCGGGTCTTTAGGAGAATGAAAAGAAAAAGACATCAAGGGGAAAATGTCATATGAGAAGTTTACCAAGTGCTACAGGAATTGAGATTAAGTAATTTGTTCTTTCCATGGTAGTTTTAAAATATCGACCTCAGAAGTTGTCAGGTTAGTCTGGCTTGGTGCTTGTTACAAGCGAGACAGTTGGTTATGTGTCAACTGTAGCGATCACGTTTTCCATAGATGAGATACAAATCTCTCGGGGCCTGCTTTTCTCCCCATTGAATTTATCTAGTTTTTTATCTCTGCTCTAAGGCAGACAATATAATCCATCTATTTACTGCTAACACCAGTGTATCTGTCTAAAGCTTTACATAAAGCACGCATTCTTATGAAGGCAGCGCATTACTCTGCTTTGATGCTGCAGCCGTGGGCTTTATCTTGTAAGTTACCTAAAGTTAAAAGCTTTAGTTATTGTCCAATACAACAGAGTCAGTAACCTGTGGTTGGTAGTAAACTAACAATTCCCCTGAGTAAAATTCTCAGCTGACTGGGCCTCTGCACTCAGGCAAACAAAATTGATAGAAAGAGGCAGACAGAGATGTGAACTCTACTTACTGCCCAAGCAGATGTTTACAGTCAGAATATGAGTGCTTTGCCTTCAGTAAATAACTTATTTAATATTATACTCATTCTTTAAACAATGACGGTATTTGATAAATAAATGATAAATAAACTGATAGACAGAGGACTGGATGGACAAATGATGGACAGATGAATAGCCAGATGAGTGAATGGATAGATGGATGTGTGGACGTAAGAGCTACATACCATTCTTGCGAAGCTTTTCTGAATAATACAACATGCTAGACTATTACTAACTTTGGTATTTTGATAACACACAGTCTGGTCCTGGCCCACTTCTCTATTTCTTATACCTTTTTTTCTCTTTTCTAAGAGTTCTAATCACCTGGGGCTTCTCTCTGCTTTTCATTTAATTGTCTGACAGTTTTTCCTTTCCTTCAACTTAATTGTTTCTTTCTTAACAATCAGAGTTCACCTCACAAGTAATACCATTGGAAATGATACTTCTAACTCCCTTGTCTGAAATAGAAAACCAATTTATGTATCTCATTCCAGGCTGGCCTGAAAATGACTACATAGCCTCTGGTGACCTCGTATTTGTGGCAAATTTTCCTGCCTCAGCCTCTCAATACCGGGACTGTGATTGTGAACCAGAATGTTCAATCCTTGCTTTTCATTTTACTGCGCTGTGCCTTTATGTTTCACAGTCAAACACAGTATAAGCTACAGGACAACTTTGTATAGTACTTACCAATATATTTTCTTTGCAAACATCTAATTATTACAGAATGTATGAATGAATGACAGGAAAATTATACATTTTCCTGTACGTTTAGTTGCTAGAACTTCCCTAATAATATTTTGTGTGGTATATATAAAATGATGGACATTATATAAATCAAACATACATAGCCTTTAAGAGAATTATCTCTTAATTTAAAATAGTAAATGTGTTGCTGGAAAGATGATTTGGCACTGATATCACTTACTGGTCTTATAGAGGACAAGAGTGATTCCTAGTACTCATACTGGATGGCTCATAACTGCCTGAAACTCCAGTTTCAGGGGATTTGAAGCCTCTGCAGACACCTGTACTACATGCACATATACCACATACCCACAGGCACAAAATATATACATAATTAAAAATGAAAAGAATGTGTGAAACATCAAGTTTTGAAAATATAACAAAGGATCAATAAACAGTAGTATATATAACATTTATTGGATGAGTTATATATAAGCACTCAGGTGTGTGTGATTCATACATATTAGATGTTATATTATATATGCATTTATATATATTACTTCAGAAAAACTGATAGGACGTGATAGTTATTTAATAACGGTGATATTAGTAAATGGATGACGACCTTGCTACATTTCATAATACATGGAAAAGCTATACACTGTGAAAAATGCTTTTGTGTCTCATATAAGTTTCTACAATTTCTGCTCAATCACCCTAGTATCTGTAATTCTGTTGCAATTGTAACATTTTGTACTCAGACCTTCTGACTAGGCTCGTTCTCCATTTTCTAAGTTCTTCAATGTGGGATGTGACTTCTTGAGTTTTATTCCACTTCCCTAAATTTTTGATAAAATGCAATTCTGCATTTGTCCATCTTTACCAAATTGAAAGAGGTCCCAGAAAGATGATTCCCTGTGAATTCTTTGCATGAACAAACATCTTTTCCAACTGTATATTTTTTTTTTGATTTATAAAAGTGAACTAAATTGTAATTTAAAAGTTTATGCTTAGGTAAGATATTTGAGTCAGAAATAGTTCCCCTTAATGTCAGTCTACTCTTTGGAAAAATCCTTAAAGAGAGGCTGCCCCTGTTCTGATGTTTAAAGTTAAGACTTATGAAGGCCCAGTGTTCTGCTGGATGGAGAAGACTGATGAACATTTGCTATAAGTGACTCAAATGGCATTTGTTGCTAAAATTCTTTCTGGGAGGCACAAAAGAAGTCCAGCACCCTCCTCCCTTTGTCCTTTCAAAAAACTGAAGTCTAATTCCTCCAAACTACAGTTTGGAAAATTAGTGAGTTTATATGGCTTACTTACAGAGCAGTGTTTGAGGGGATGCTTCAAAAGGTTGTGTGTGCTCTCCTGCCCTTGAGGCCACACTGGAAAGTCTCCATCCAAGTATGAATCATAACTTTGCAGAGGTCATAGAAAAACAGTTGAGACCATCCCCCTCCCTGCTTCTGCTTAAGTATCCTTAGTCCCTCCCTCTTGAGGGCTAACTGGTTCATGTGAAGGAGTGGCTGACTGCCTTCCCCCTCCTTTCTTGCTGAATGTTCAGAAGATGAGTTTGGCTGTAATGATCCTAAGCAAGCAGGTGCAACCAAGGTTGGGAAGAAGCCATCTGATGTCCATGGTCTGTCTTTCAAGGGATAGTTTTATGCCACAGCATTACTTTCAAATGGGTCAGAGTTATCATCTCTATAAGCCAAAAGTCAATTTCATTTTCTTTTCTCAAATGTACCATGAGGATTGTTTGTGGTTGTGGGAATCACACCTCTGAAAGTCATGCTGCTTGTGTCACAGTCAGTACCTCAAACTTCTCAGTCTGCTTTTGTGGGTAACAAAGTCAGTGCAATACTGACAAGATAGGTATAAGTCCCTGACTTACACAATTTCCTCTGTTATCATCCTACAAAAGCAACTAGACAATGCAGAATGTATTATCAAATGCTTGTTTTTTTTTCTCTCTGTATTGTATTAACTTAAGGCTGTATATAACTCTTCTACTTTCCTAAATCATGTGTAGTGATATAAAGGTAACACAGTTGTGAATTTATTTCCATGATAATGAATGTGACAATATGAGATAGTTGTCCTGAAAATGGGCTACATACATATATATCCTTTAAATAGGAAAAATACTCTTCTACTACCAGATAGTGACTATGAAATGAATGGATTATTACAAGTTTGCCCAAACATGCAGAAGATATTTGTACAGTTTTACACAGACATATTTTAAAATGATTAAAAACTTTTGACATAACAAACATAGGGCTAAATATACAAATTTCTAAAGCAGTCACATTCTATTAGGACAAAAATATTTCCACATATGTGATAAGGACAGCAAAGGAAGGGAGATTGATTTAGGAAATCTAAAAACAGAACCCCTAGCAAAGGTCATTTTCAGTATGTATATTAATAGAACATAATCAGTTTTTTGCTGAAAGAATTTTCCTATGTAACAGATAGGGAAACGTTTTTAAAATTCTCTGGACATCTATGTTTTATAGATTTTACACTTTTAATTGAATTTTTGTTTTTAAAATTAGAACACACATGATTAGATATTATTTTTGTCATTTTCAAACTCTTCATTTTAGCAAGCACTCCTCCCATTTCTTCTCTCCCACTGCCTTCCCTGGCACCACTCTCCTTTTGTTTGCTTCATGTATGTCACATGTGTTCTTCTGCGCACCCTCTGTCCTTCCTTAGCACCCATTTTACCCTCTTGTAATCCCTTTCCTATTTGTGGAGTCTTGACCCACATTCATGTCCATTGGCATAGAAACATGTAAATATTAGAGTTAGACTGGGGACTGCATCTGACACAGGACCCGTGGTTTGTCTTTCTGAGATTATTCAGCCATTTTCTTCCACAACTCATCATTTCTCTTCTTTTTTTCTTTACAGTTGAATTACATTACATTGTCCAAATACAGTGTTTTTTTAAATATTCATCACCTTATCCCAGTCAGAATGGTTACCGACAAAAGAAAATTGACAACAAATTCTGTCAAGAATGTAGAGAGAGATGAGCTCTAATTCACTGGTACTGGGAATACTCGCTAGTAAAAGTGTGCAAATAAGTAGAGACATTTCTTATAAAACCTAAAATTAGAATGGCGATATGACCAGCTATACCAGTTCTGGACATATGCCCAAAGGACTCTATATCCTATCACAGATGTGCTCAAATCCATGTGTTGCATAAATTTATTCTCCACACCTTAATGGGTGGGATCTGGTTAATCCAGCTGGATAAAACGGAAATTGATCTTCCATTTAGAATGATTTATTTATCTAGCGACGTTTACAAAGCTGCTGGGTAACCGCTGCCAGCCCCCAAAGTGTGTGACGCTGGCAGCAGGCCCATAAAGTTCTCAACAGTCGCACGGGACGCAGGTCTCTTAGCTCGTTTCACTCACATGATCCTTAAGATGGTGGGGACTTGGCACACTGGCTCCTGGGTTCCAGCCTTCTGTGTGGGCCTGGGGCCAGGGCACTTTTCTTCCCACATGGATACAATCTCTCCCCATTCCCAGGACTAACCACCATGTTGTCCCCGCCTCATCCCAGCCTCCCCTGCATTTCTCTTAAGCCATTGGCTACTCAGTTGTCAGTCAGTCCAAAGTCCATCCCTCATATCAGACAGAGAGAAAACTGCTCTTTGCTTCCTTTTTTTACACCACAACATGTTTATTCTTCCTCATTTGTGTTAGAAAAAAAAATGGAACCAGCCTAGATGTCTATCAACAGATAAAAGGAATTCTGCTGCTTAATCTGTAAAATGGAAATAAAAATATATGTTTTGCAGCATTTTGGAATGTAAGCAAGGTGACTCATGACATCTATGTCTCAATGTTTCTGTAGACCCAGCAGAGGATTTTATTAAAATATATCTTTGAATTCCTAAGTATCAGCAACACATTGACTAAGACCGACACTTTGGGCAAAGTCTACAACAATGAGCTATGACATGGGTTGATTCCAGCTTGAGAGTCAAGGCCAAACTCCTTCTCATATAAGAAGGGACCAGTCCTGGTAGGCTTTTTACATTCTCTTTATGTTCTTCCTCTTCTTGTCCTTGTAGGAAGCATGGATCTGTGAATGTTGAAATTCCCTCTTCTTTTATGTTTGCAAATTGTTACAATTTCACATGTACATAAATTTATGAGGAGAAAAAGTGACAGGGAAAGATTTTTTTAGAAATTGAGAACCTATTTTGTATTGAAAGAAGCATGGAATATGAACTGTATTCTTCCTCACACACTCTGGACATAATGTAATATTCTAGAACTCTGGTCATATTTCAAATACTCTTTTGTAATAATGTAGCTGTTAACAGAAAGATGGAGAATATTGCTACAGTTAGAACCTATGTGTCTTTCCAGAATTCATGTTTATGATCTGTGAAGGGGATGAATTTCAAAGTCAGAACCCTTGGAAAGGTGACCAGGCAATGAGCACTCTGTCCTTGTGAATGGAATGAATATTCTAGAAAAACAGGTGTTGTTCAATCTTGCCCTTCCAGATCTTCTGACACACATGGACAGAATGACAACAAATTTGCTCTTTTTCTTTCTATCATTTGAAGATATGTAAACCAAGATATCATTTGTAGAGCAGGAAGCACTGCCTCATTTGTCATTGAGTTCAGTGACACTTTGCAGTTGGAAATATATGAACTCATTTTTGGTCTTAGTAGTTTACCACTCTAGCATATTTTGTTATAGTACAGAACAGAAGAAAGGTGTGATTACTGGTTATTTCTACAGCAGCATCTCTATTTACTATATAACCATACATTTCTAATTACCGAGACTAGCCTCACATTTCCAGTTTATATTAGAAAATTAATTTTACTATTCTTCAAGCATGAATTGGAAGGTAACAGCTTAGAAGAAATGGGCAAACAGTTGTTCTATCAGGCTCATCGCTCACATAGACAATTGTTCCCTGGATCATAGAATTATCTAAAATTGTTTATTTATATTTTTTAGGAAAACTTATTCTAAGTTGTCTTGTATTTTCCAGTTTCACCAACAGATGACACCAGTGAGATCTATGACAGATTATTAATTTTTGGAATAACTTTAATGAAAAATCTTAGAGCCTGTGATTTTCAGATTAAAAGCACAACCAAAAAAATATTCCCACAAATTCAAAATTGCTAACATTTTTAAATTATGGTATTATTTTTACTGAACTCATTCAATTTAGTATGATAATATTGTGGTAGATGACTGAACATTTCAATTCTGTCTACAAATGCAGAATTCAAACATTAATTCTTAAATAAAATATTGAGGGATATTCATGAAAGTGATTCAGAGATATATGTTTTATCTTGTAAAAATTGGATGTCTATACCTTTGCCTACAAAATGGTTCTTTTAAAAATGCTTTGTCTTTCCCTCTTAGTACACTGTATGCAGTAGGAAAAAAAAAAAAAAAAAAAACTCAGCCAAGCAAGACAAGACACTGTCTAAAAGACTAATGGAGACAAGTCATCTAGTAAAACTCTTCATCGCTATGTGCAAAATGCCTCAATAGAGTCACAGGCATCCTCCAGTAGTGTTGGGAGAGAGAAGATGGTTTATAATCTGTAAAACAATGCTCATGTCAGTTTCTGCTTTTTCTATAAATTTTCTGAGAGTGATTCACACTTAAATCTGATCATTACTGTGCATATTTTATTCCTGCTTTTACATTCTCTATATTCATAAAATACAAATAATAAAAAATTCATTTCATCAAAAATGGCAGTAGCTTATATAATTTTTTTCACCTGTATAGAGTGATCATGCATTCCTTTCTTTAGCCTAAAATATCACTGATACATGAGTAAAAAGGAAAATATGCCACTATACAATTCTTAAATATCTTCTTATCTTCTTAAAATGTAATGTCTTCCTTTGACAGGCCTCTTTACACTGGAGTCTTCATATTTTCCCTTTGAAAAATAAGTCCTGCTGGTGCTTACAACTTCTGTTTGATCCATGGTATCGCTCTTTAAATGCACTTCACAGCAAGTAACCCCAGACACCTGTTGCTTTTTTGGATCTCCTTTTCGTAAACTTTGCTTCACAAATCGATTAATACCCATGTCTGACAGGTAGTCATGGACAGGTGGCAGATACGACTTCAAGCCATCTGCCTAGTTGCTTACTTAAATTTATGGCTAAACAATAATCAGGATTCAGAAGAGAGTGTTGGATTCATCTGGAACTGAAGTTATAGATGTTTATTAGCCACCACGCGGGTGCTGGTAACTGAACCTGGGTCCTCTGCAAGAGCAGCTGGTGCTCTCAGTCACTGAGCCATCTCTCCAGAACCAGAAATAATGTTTTATAATGCTAATTATGATCTCATTCTTTCAAATATGAATAAAAATGTGTGGCTCATGGAAACTTTATTTGTAATGAAATAACCTAGCATTCCGTTTTTTTGTTTATTTTTGATAAAGACTTTTTATTTGAGGATCAGGTTATATCTTTGCTAAACTTTTCATCAAGAAGATCAATCAAGAAGATTGTGACTTCATTGGTTTCCAGACTCTGTTTGTATTGGTGGTTGCATGATCTACCTTCAGATACAGAACTGTGTTGAGATAAAAAGCTATGACTTCAGTAAGATACATATGTGTGAATATAGTACACAAAATAGAGTGGCTTCTAAATGATCACATGTTTTCAAACATTATTGCTTTAAATAATTGGTTTGTAGAGAACAAATGGAGCATAGCATTAGTTTTTGAGACAGGGACTATCCAACACAGACTCGCCTTAACCTTACTATTTATTTAATATTTACCTCAAACTAACAGCAATTCTATTATCTTAGCCTCTTTTTATTTTATTTTTAAAAATTCTTAAACTTTTAAAAAAATTATGCATATATGTATATTGTGCGCTTCTCTTTATGTACAACATATATATGAATATGCCTTTGAAGGTCATAAGAGGGTATCGGGCCCCATGGAACTGGAGTTACAGATGGTTGTGAGTTGCCTATTATGGGAACTGGGAACTGTCCCAGGATCCTCTGTAAATGCAGCAAGTGCTCTTAACTACTGAGCCATCTCTCCAGGACTTCCTTAACCTCTTGCACGCTATGCTTACATATATGCTAGAGACACTGAACCCAGTTAGTATAACAGTTTATCAATCTTAGTTCCAGCATTAATTCCAAAAAGGAAGATTTATTTTTCTATGAGGATTTTATACAGACAAATATAATATATTCTCAGAAGAAACGTAGTTACGGCATTGCCTTGTGTATCTTTATAATTGTATGTGTATGATATGTTCACAGAGAGAGAGAGAGAGAGAGAGAGAGAGAGAGAGAGAGAGAGATGTTAATGACTGGTGTTTTAAAACACTGAGCTAATCTTGTGTTTCTACAATAAACTCCATTTTGGTTAAGATATAGCTTCCCTTGATAAATCAATGGATTTTATTTCCTAATGTTCTATTAAGAAATTTATGTGGGGGCCTGGAGAGTTGGCTCAGTGATTAAGAGCACTGACTGCTCTCGAAGAGGACCTAGGCTTGATTTTCAGCACTCATGTGGCAGCTAACAACTGTATGTAACTCCAGTTCCGGGAGATCTGATGCCATCATCTGACAACTGTAGGCATTGCACAGAGTGGGTGCACTTACATACATGCAGGCACTACACTCATACACATAAAATTAAAATAATATATACAATATTTTAAAAATAATTTTTGTGGTCATTTGGGGAACACCAATTAGGCTTGGTAGGCTTTTAAAAAAAATAAAGAGGACATGATCTTTCAGGGGGTTGTAGTAGTCCACACTGAGGTGAGAGCTGTATGAATATAATAAAAACATATTTCAAGAAATTCTCAAAAATCAATATTGAACGAATTTTTGTGTCTATGCTCATATGGAATACTGGATAGCAATTATATTCTCATAAAAATTTTCAACAGTTTAGATATTGTGGGTCTTCTGGCCTCAGCATTACTGACAAATGCTTCCCCTCTGGCCTTCTACATTAGTGTATATTATGTGTAGACAAAAATTCTTCATTTAATGCATGTTAACTATTGTCAGTTAGAATATTTGAGTTTACTCTAGTCCTCAGGAGATTTTCTTTTCTATGAACTATTTATAGTTTTTATAAATAGGTGGCTATTCAATTCTTCCATAATAAGTTTTAGCATACTCTGCTTTAAATAAACTGTTATATCCATTTTTACCATTTTATTAAACGAGTTTCTTTACGTTTTCTTTCATTTTTGTGTCAGGGTTTGCAGATTCTGTTAGGATGAATAGAAATACTCCTGTTTATTCCCCAACCACCCAGTTTTATACCTGATATTGACAATTTTCATTGTCCCTTTGTGATGCTTGATAGAATTTTATCAATATTACTGATAGCATTTTTGAAGAACGATTTGTCTTTTAATTTTTATTTTTTTGGGGGGAGGGCCCCTTTTCTGTTCTTGTTTCCTACTATTTAGTTTTGACCATTATCACTATTATTGCAATATCTCAGGGGGAAAAATTTGAAAGTTACTCATATTAGTTACTTACTGTGTTGCTGTGATACAACACCATGACCAAAGCAACTTATAGCAGGAAGATTTTTGGTTCCAAAGCGATGAGTCCATTGCAGCAGGAACAGCATGATACAGGGGCAGCAGGAGCAGAAAACAGCTCTTTCATTTTCAAGCAGGCACAGGAAACAGAGAGACACACTGAACCTGGGATTTGGCTATGAACGCTCAAAGCCCATCCCCAGTGATAGGGACTGAGAGCCACGTGGGAAAAGCTCCTGCTGCTCCCTCAAGGCGCAGAGTTCCGTTCTCAGCAACCATATCTCCTGTCTCGCTAGTTCTTGTAACTTCATCCCTAGGGATCACATGCCGTCTTTTGATTCTGTGAGGGCTTGCACTCAGATGAACATGCTCTTCTCGCTCTTCTCTCTCTCTCTCTCTCTCTCTCTCTCACACACACACACACAGACATACATAATTTTTTAAAATACAAATTAATTTAAAGATCTAATTCTCATTCTGACCATCTCAAATCACAAAATACTGCTCTGAGTGTCATCAGTTGTATGGCACACATTTTGTTAGTTTCATTTCATTCCATTAGTCAAATTGTTATTTTCTGATTTCCTTTTGAATCTGTCTACTGACATAGGGATTTCATCAATGATAATTTTAATTCTGATATATGAAGAATTTTATCATTATTTTAAAATCATTTTCAGGGAATATATTGCGTGAGATTTCAAACATCTGTACTTATTCAGGATTTCATGATCAACATGTTATATATGTTCTGAGTATTCTCTATGCTCCTAAATGTGAGATACACTATAAGGTTGTTGACTACAGAGTTTTATTTATGTAAGTTGAGTGAGTTTATTTTATTCAGATTGTCTATATCTATATTTACTCTTTTCTCTCCTCCAATTAGATATTGAAAGATTAATTGACCCATAGCATATATATATATTCTATACTTTTCACACTTATAAAATTTAAAATTATAACCTTAATAATCTGTTGTTAGGTATATCTTTTTATCCAGTTGATTCTCTTGCAGTATACTGTTACACGTCATGTCTTGTAATACTGTAGGAGGAAGTGTCTATGTTTTGTTAACACTTCCATGTCCACATTATGCTTGTGCTTTTTATCCCTTTATTTCCCATTCTGCCAAGTTATAGACTTAAATTTCATGTCTTATGTGGGAGATAAAATTGTACAAGCTTTATTTTTATATTCTCAAATAGTTTCTACTGCGTCCTGGGATGACTTTCTGCAATTTGATCAGTTGTGGCTCTCTATGTTAAATGTCTTCTATCGCAAGAAGCAGCTTCTGTAGTGAGGACTAAGAGATACACTGATTTTGTATAGTGCAATAAGTCATTGGGAGTCATTTTAATAATATTCCATTTAGTTGAATATTAGTAGTAATGTCTCTCACGGGGACTAAGGCCTATCTTGCCATTGGATTTTGACCCTGATAATGCTGCCAGACGTGGGTTCCATCTCAAGAGCAGGTCTTAAATCCAGTGATTGGGTGATTGGTTCCTCTTGTTCCATTCATGTCATTGTTGCACTATGGGCATGTTTTATCAGGCCGGTTGTTACTGTATCTCACAGGGTCCACAGCTGGGTGAGTAGAGTGCAATACCAACTTCCACTGCCATGGAAACTATCCACTAGAGAGGAAGTTTCCAAGTGATTGCCCATTTGATTTCTCTGTTTTATGACTCAAATATCTTGTCTTCAGAAATAGGGTCTTAATATCCCTTTCTGATACTGAAGTTTTATTTTCCAAGGTGAGGTGTCAAGATATTGTCCCTCCATTTAGGGTAATACACTTTAAATAATTTTTATGTGTGTATATGTATATTTTTAGAGAGCCGTGGAGCACATCTAGAGTCGTAGCTATCCGTGTGTTCCTTTCAATAGGCCTTTAGTGTCAGCTACCCCTCTCCGTATCCCCTCCTCTACTCCACCATCCCAGGAACCATCCCATTTAATCCTGTTTATTCCAGTGTTCCCTTTCCCCCATTCATCATTGTATGTTCTCTCTACTCTTTGTCATACCCTGTTCCCAATGCTACTGCACTATCATCTGAGTGAAGAGATAGTCTACAGATTAAAAATAGTCTGTACCAGTTACACAACTGACAGCTGAATAATAGCTAGAATACTAAAAAAAAAAAAAAGAAAGAAAGAAAAGACCAACTAAAAGAAACAAAATGCCAAAAAAAATCAATCAAATTTAACAGCACTGGGACACATAGCTGAACAGACGATTCATGGGAGAGAGACAGACATTGTGTGTTTTCTTACATGGGTGTACATTACCTTTCATTATTCATATATGTATGGTTCATTTGGACTTATTATTTTAATTTAAAATGTTTATTGATGAATTCAGAATTGCGTACATTAGTACAAGGTATTTTCATCATTATCGTTCCACACTTTTCCCCTCAAATCCTACTGCATCCCCATCCTGTGCCCTTCCTAAGTTCATGTCCTCTTTCTTATCTTTTTCCTTCCTTAACCCACTTTACTACTCATATGTGCATGGGCGTGCGGTTTTCTACATTATCATGGTAAGTCTTCCGGAGACCACATCTCTAAAAGAAGCTGAGTACCCTTCTTCTATCAGTCATCATTCACCCTCAGTAGCTCCCCGATCTAAGGATAGGGGCCTGTGAGTCCCTCCATCACCCATGTCTGAATTTTTACTGTTTTGATTTTGTACATATCTTGTGCAAGAAACCAGAGTTCATGAATTCAATGGTTCTTTCATATCCAGGAGACAGACAGTGTTACTCAAATCTACCATGATCTCTGTCTCTTAAAATCTTTCTGCTACTTCATCTATTATGGTCCCTGAAACTTGTAGTGAGGGTGTAATATAGATGTACGACCAGATCATATGGGAGACTTAGCTTTTGTAAAAGTTCTTCATACTGACCAGGAAGAATCCTTCCTGAAGACCACCTCTCATGTTGTCAAGGATATTATACAAGCTTCCTAGTGAGAAAACCAATCAATTCACCTACCCAGCCCTAAATCCTAATAAATAATGAGTGATGTCCCAATAAAACATCACTATTTGTGCAGTAGTGTCACTTTTTTCTTGGGGATAATGGGAGGGAACTCTATTGTGGCAATGTAAAAATAACCAAATACTCATGGTTTGGTAGGTCATAGATCATAGAAAAAAATCTACTTTTTCCACAACCCTACACCAGTATAATTTATTACTTTATCATGAATATGTACTCTCATTTTATAGACAAGTCTACCTTTCTTCCCCCATCACCAAAGGTTCTTCTTGAAAATGGGTGGAAACTATTACAGAATTACAGAACTAGTCAAACACAAAGAGTAAGTTTCTGTGAGATGCTTACAGAATGATGTGTGTCTTCTGAGTGACACATTTTCATTGCAATCTCTACAATTAGGATGACTGCGTGTCTCAACTCTCACCAGAGAAAATTTCTGTATGTAAAAGATAGTGATTAACATAGTGATCCACAATTGGCCAATGTGCATAGAACAAGAGGCCACAAGAGTGCTTATCCCTGAATAGGACACCAGTTTTAAACTTCTGTCTCCCAAGCCTTAGGGATCATTTTTCAAGAGAAAATTGTAAGAGTCAGAGTTGTTGGATCACAACACACATCACAAGGAAACACTCTTCCAGATAGGTGGCCAAGTACTCATAGGAACTCACAGCAATAGAGGCAGCATGTACAAGTTCTATGCAAGTTCAAACCAGACAAAATTGCAGCATAGTCTTGAAGAGGTGGCTCTGAAATCCCATATCAATGTAAGGAACTTTTGTCAATTGATGGCTACTAGGAGAGGGAGAGACAGCGTCTTCATGGGATGGGACTGTTAGTGGGCCTAGTGGATGTACTCACACGACAGGACATTTGGGGACACATACCAGATTCTATAGGCTGTATTATACAAGAG
This sequence comes from Eospalax fontanierii, assembly GCA_035773235.1. Taxonomy (NCBI): domain Eukaryota; kingdom Metazoa; phylum Chordata; class Mammalia; order Rodentia; family Spalacidae; genus Eospalax; species Eospalax fontanierii. The sequence goes on from CM069526.1 coordinate 75,032,711, forward strand.
AGTACATTAAATTGGATGAGGGCAGTTGAGGTAGTTGCATATAGGGGAGATGATCTAAATACTATCAAGCTATAGTGTATAAAATTTTCCAAAATTCAATAAAAATAAATTTTTAAAGTAATATTCAGCAAAAACCAGAAAAAAGTATACACAGAAGAGCTTTGGATTATCATAATGCTCACCTTATAAGTATCCTCTCAGTCATCCCAACTTCTGCTGCTTGATGTCTACTGCCTATAGAATCTGCTTCTTCCCACTTGTTAAATTATAAAATTTAATAGTTCAAAGAATATGAAGTTACACATTATTAAAATGTTTTCAGAAATGTTAGTCTAATCTAAATGTAATTTTTTTGAGAAAGAGAAATCTGGCTAGCATAGTCAAAACAAATACAGATGGGAAAGAACAATTGCCCTACATTTATAAGGGTCTATCAACAAAAGAAGTTTTTGTATGTCTGAGGGGATACCATAAAAAGTCATGTTGCTTCTAACAGCATTATCTTATGCCTGTCCCTTTTATAGATACTTGTAATTTAATATGAGGTTTAAAACACAGTGTTTTTTAAGGAATTTATTTTCATTATTTAAATTATGAGTATGTGTCTATGTGAGTATGTACATATTGTGCAGAAATCCAGAGAGACTAGAGGATTCAGATCCTCTGTAACTGGAGTTACAGGCCGTTGTGAGCCATGTGATGTGAATATACAATGGAACTAAAGTTTGCCCGCAGAGTAACTTGATAAATCAGGAAAAATTTGAGAAGAAATGGCATTCCACACATATTCAAAAGAAACTGTTATTATTTCTGATGGAATCTAATTTAGATGTGTGACTTTTAAGCAACCTATTTAATATTCCATTTTCTCAATCTTTAACATGAGGAAATAGTAACTATCTCTGTAAAGTTGTGAAAGTAAAATTACTGCATGTAACGTGAGCTATAAATGCTTGTCTCATTAGAAACATTCCATAAGTTTCATCTGAAATGAAAATGTAAGATACTATTGAAAAATACCATCTCTGGAACTGTCTTGCCAAGATTTGAATACTAGCACTGAGAGGCATGTAGCCTCACTTGGCTTCTTTCTCTTTCTGTGTAGAATTTGTATGGTATCAATAACTTTTGCCAAACAAGGTGCTTGTGAGAATTAAATGAGGTAATATAATGAGTTCAGAAGCCATAGTAAATTTGTAATAAATGGTTGGATCATCTTGTGTCTGTGGCCATTTTTTTCAAAAAGTAAAAACATATTAAAATATGAAGAGTAAATTATGAAGGTTTATGTAACAATCATCCATATGCTCAGATCTAGCTATTCTTCCTCGTTTTCTCTCTTCTCAGTCTCTCTTTCTCCTTCTTTGACACCTTCCCTCTCTCCCTTTCTTGTTCTTTCTTTTGATAACTCCACCCATATTATTTGAAAATAAGGCAACTTCATCTGCCTTTGGAACCACATTTCCTGTCTGAATATTGTGTGCTTCTGAAACTACAGTTTAGTTTCTTCACTTGACTGTATTATGGTTCTCTCATCAGTAAAATGCAGTTGATGCTTTCTTTACAGGTTTCCTACAGAGGGAAAAGAAGTAGGAACTGTGCTGAGCTCCAGGCTTCTACACAGTCAGTACTCATTTCACTGAAAAGCAAATTCCTGAAATAATATTTTCTTAAGCCAGAGGGGTAGGATTGGATTTGAAAAGCCACTTCACCTAATCTCTTTCCAATGCAATTTTAGTGCCTTTAAGCATATGGAAGTGCTATATATTGATGTATTTCGTCCATTTTATGGTACTTTTAAATATAAGCTCTAGAAGGACAAGATTTTCACATTTTATGTGATATATGTGTATATCTCCAGTTCTACATGGTGGGTTCTCAAGAGTATTTGTTAAATGTTCAATAAATACACGAATAACACCTTGACTGCTTCCATCAAATGAATAGTTATTTTAATGATCAAATATTTAGCTCTCCAAATTATATCTCCACAAATCCTAGCTTTTCCATACTGGGTTATTCATGTATGGATTATGCATAGTATTTATTTAGAATTTAGAATGGGTTAAATACTATCTTTAATACTGTATCTATATTTGCTAAGTGACTTGTTATCCCAATCCCATGAGACATTGCTATTGCTGAGGTGCAGCAATGAAGTAAACATGGTTGTCTGTATCCGTGCTTCCAGCTTTATGGATTAAACAGAAAGCATACTGTGAAAAACTTCTGTGTGTACTGAAAATCTGCAGATCCTTTTCTATCGTTGTTTAATCACCAGGCTTTCTGTAACTTGAAACTCCATACACGATAACATCGCTGAATGGGAGGATGGAGGATTTCCAAAAGTATCTGACAAGAGTAGAAATTTGCTAAAAGCACAATAGCCAAGAGTTAATTCAAAATGAAATGCTATGATTCCTGGGCGTTTGGGGGCAGCACTCTGAACTTGATTGCAGCTTTGGTTCTGAACATACCAAGTACAAATTGCACTGTGCATCTGACTATCTCACAGTCTTCAAGATCAAACACCTGAACTCAAATTCAAGATTACTGTTTGATATGGACTGTACTGCTCATCATGCATATGAATCTTCTGCCCTTATAGAAACATAATCCTTTAATTACAGAAAAAAAGAAAACTTGCATATTTTCCCATCAGTCCTCAGTGTGTGTCAAATCGCTGTAGTTTGGGATTGTATTGTGCTACAATGTTTGACTTTGAAAATTGCTGTTTGAATTGCTAGCTTCAGCTTCATGAAAAACCATTAAATGAATTTTTACTTGAAATTAGGACAGAATTTCTAACAATTTTTTAAATTGCCCTAAGTAAACTTCTGTCATTTTGTCCTGTGACATTTTTATGAGAAGTAACAACTGTCAGCATTGAGGTCAATAAATAATAAATCACTTTTATTTGCATACCTCTTTTATTTATCTATATACCTCTGGCCATGTAAAGCTTTCTCAGATAAGAAGATGTCATGAATAGACAAATTTTGAGACGTCTTGACCTATATAATTCAGTGTAAAAGTATTTGTGTAGTGTTTACATTATATAGGGTAGTCCAATAATCTAGAGTTGATTGAAAGTACAGGAAAGGAAGACTGAACTTGTTATCTGCACCTACTGTGGCATGTTATAGCAGGGTAGTGAGCAACTAAGTATTTGATACTCAGAAGAGTCCTGGGACCATTCCCTCAATGATCTCGAATGATGATTGGCATTCTCCCAGAATCGTACAGTTAGCAAATAGGAACCACTGTATTTTTCTTCATACAGAAAAAAGGGACAATCCTTTGCAGAGAGTCTTTATTGATTTCATGTACTCATTTCTGAGACAGCCCAGACTAACCTCTAACTTGCTATGTAGCCAGGAATGACCATGAACATCTAATCTGCCTGCCTCTACCTTCTCAGTGCTGGGATCCCAAGCATGCCTCATCATGTCCTCCAGTTTTATAAGATTCTGGGCATATAATCAAACGTCTCATACATGCTTGGCAAGCTCTCTAACAAGTACTACAGATAGCTTTAGTAACATGTGTACTATAACGTGATTTATTTTTTTAACTAATGTTGGATTTCACTTTTGCTAGAGTCAGATAGAGCAGACCAACTTAGACCTGCTTTATTTGTATAAAAAATTTCCTTAATTATACATTTAAAACTGTCCCTGTTGAACTGCCATCTCTCTACCAACATAAGCCATGTGTCTGCTACTTGCTCTAGTCTGTCTTCTACATACATTTGTTGTCGTCATCCTTCACTATCCAGTGTTTTACCTTACGTAATTTTAGTTATTCATTTCAACCACGGTTTGCAATAATTATGGGAAATTGTGGAAACATTTCAAACTGTGTCTAATTAACATGATGGAATCTTACCTGCTCCCACTCTGTCCTGATCAGGACGTGAACTGTGTTCTCTATCATACACATACTGTGAGTATCTCCCATCCGATACAAATGGAAAGAACACATTCAGGTTTCAAAATACATGATTAGAATTGCTCTAAGCATTATTAATTTAATTTCTGTGTCAGATTTAAAAGCTAACATTTTATGGATGCATATGGAAGAAAACCGTATATGCAAGGTTTGTGACTATTCAAATTCCTGGTATGCGCTCAGATCTTAGAATTTATCTCAGTGGATTAAATCAGACTATTTTAATGGTCTTATTGTTATATAGATACATAATTCTCTCCTGCTGGTTGAAACATTCTCAATTCTGGTTTATAAAAAAATTTACCATATTTTTTCTATCCAAACACTTAGCATAGAACTTTGTGGACACTCTGTAAATGTTTGCTTAAACAGTGAATGAAGAATGAGGAGGATTTTCATTAGCAGATGCTGTCCTCATTCTCTCTAGGCACCTTGTACCATTCACTATGGACTGAAGTGGGCTGACAATCAGGGAAAACTGTTTTCTTTGACACCCATATGTTTAAGCTCTTAATGAATAACAAAGGAAGATCTTCACCAATGTTGTGGGAGGTTATTTTGACATTATTAAGACTCATTAATGCATTGTAGAACTTCATTGAGGGGTGCTTTACTTGAGAGGGACACTGTACCCTCTAAGTTTGATAACTGTTAAACTGCAGAAGGGACACAAAAGATAAAGGTGTGTGTTTTCTTTGATCTCCCTAGAGTGGCTGATTGCATTTTCACTTTTTAATGCTCAATCTGATACAATTTTTCATGTAGAAAAGCACAATGGGAGGTAGACTATTTCAGAGATTCTTCTTATTGTGCTGATAAAATAATCATAGACTTGACTTATGTATTTGAAGCTTTTTCAATTTAGAATTACTAGGTGATAAAATTTCTCTTCATTGCACTTCACACACACACACACACACACACACACAGAGGAGTATGTATTTTTTCATTTTTTTATTCCCAATTTATGTTTCATATAATCTATTGTTCATTTATATTTTATTAACATATTATTACTTTCTTAGAAAAGAGTGTCACGATAGAAGAGAACATCCCATAGGAAAAGACATTTGTGCACATCTTTACCATTCCTGTTCTAGACACGTTCACTTAATTTGTTTTCCAGACATGAAGCTTCTTACAGATTAAGAACCCCAAGCTCAGATATATTAAATGTATTATCTCAAAAATGCATAAATTGCACCTTTCCTTTCTCATTACCATTCAATTATCTTTCTGATAAACATCTCTACTTGTAGAAGGAGATGTGTTGTCTTTGACCTCTTTCTTAAGCACAGAATTAGGTTGCTGAATGATAAACATATTAGGCATATTCCATTATTTACATTGAGTACTAAAAATCCATTCGGCAGTGAAATCAAAAGGCTGGAATGCCATATTTTTGATGGAATACTTTCCTTGAATAAATCAACAAAAGAAAAGGAATAACAGCTATGTCACTTTATTACATTTGGAGATGCTTTTTAACTAAACATTGTTTTACTAATTTTGTTTGTACGTTTACAGACCCAATTAATCCTTGTAATTCGTTAAGGACACGGCAATACTGATAATAAACAGACTTTTAAGTAGTAAATTTACAATTTCTTTACATTGTTACTTTCCTGAATGCTTTATTTGAACATGTTGGGCATAGGAAATTAAAAAAAAAAAAATCCCCAAATGTTGAAGTCACTGACAAACTAGGAAATAAATTGCTTAATTTTTGTAGGTAAATTAAAGCACGTAATTATAAAACCATTATTTGGTAGACTGTCATTAAATTATATCCAAAGGCAATCTATTTCCACTCAGCTTTATTGATCTGCCCAATAAATTCTAGAGACCGTGATGGTACAGTTCCATTAATTCGAGTACACACATTTATATGAAATCCTAGACCATTGTGAGGTAGAAAGAAATGGACACATATCTTTCCATTTAAAAATACTCCCTTTTGGAAGCTCTAATTCATTTCAAGAGGAAAATGCCTAAGCATCAAATTATTTTTATAGAATATAATTCTTTCCTTCATCATAAGTATTCTAAAACCCAAATGTATTTTCCTCTCTTTGATAAATCACATTTATGATTTAGTCTTCAAATTAGTTTCATTGAATAGTTCGTTTATTTCCTAAAACTAGGCTTCCTTCTGAAGCTTAATCAACATTTCTATTAACCAAAATATGTAGAACACCTTATAAACTAGTCCTATTATGTTATATTTGACCATATATCTGTATTTTGCAAATCTGCTTTGTCAATAATCATCTATTGTTGAAGAATATGACAGATAACATATTCAAATTCTGAGTGGATATATAGCTATCTATATCTATATCTACATCTGTACCTATATCATCTATATATAATATATATACACAATCTAGGTGTAGACTTCAGTAGAACTTTACACTGAGGTATTTCCCTCTGGTATTGTGTATCATCTAAGCATTGTTTATCTCCCTCTCTCACTCCCATGAAAAGCTTTCCCCACTCTCTCCTCAGATAAAGTGTCCCTTATTATTTCCTCCTTAATAATGTGTCTCCTACTAGTCCCTTCTCTTAAACTCCTTCTACCCTGTGTTCACATGGTTCCTTTCGATTGGCCTGGCTCTTGCTCTTATATGAGGATATAGACTAATATTTGGAGCTAAGATTCACAAATGAGACAGACTGTATCTCCCTTATTTTCGGAATTTGTATGACTTAACTTTTATAACAGTTTCAGGACCAGGAAGCAGAAATCTTCCTTCAGATTTTTGGTCAGTGTAGTCCAAAGTCTCCAGAAATAGCACAGGCTATTGCCACAGTCCTTGTGTCCCTACAAGAACTTTAGCGGAAGACACTATTGCTGAAGACAGGCCATACTTGGACACAGGGCTTGGAGTAATCAAGGTGGAACCGTCCTGGAAGTCTCTCTCCTCCCTGAAGATTAGCTCTCATGATATCAGAGGATACTGTGCAAGCTGCCCAGGAAGAAAAACAGTAAGTGGTCCTATCCAGCTGTAAAGTCTAATAAATAATAATGACTGACCCAGCAAACTACTAATATTGATGCAGTACTGGCCCTTTTTTCTTGGGGGGAATCAACAGCAGTCTAATTGTAATGAAGGCCCTCTCTATGGGAGGGCACTTACATGTGGTGGTGTAAACACAGTCAAGTACACATGGTTTTAGGGCTCATAGATCCTAGAAAAAACTATTTTTGCCAAAACCCTAGACCAACATTATTACTGCATTCTAAACTTGGGTCTTCATATTTACAGACAAGTGTACCTCTCACCTCTCATCAAAGAAGCCTCTTTTTGCAACAGATGTATAATATTACAAAGTTCAACAACTGGTCAAATGCAGAGAGTGTCTATGAGATGCTTAATCCTAAGTGACACATCTGCAGTCCAACTTCTACACATACCTCTCAACTCTAACCAGAGAAGTTTCCTTACACAAAGATAATCAACTTAGAAACCCACAACTGACCAATGTGCAGAGAATAAAAGGCTACACAGTGCTTATCAATGATACCAATTTCAAACCTTTGCCTCCCAAAACTCAAGGATCATTGCAGAAGAGGGGGACAGAAAGATTGTAAGAGCCAGAGATAGTGAATGACCACAAGAAAACAGAGTTTTCCAGTCAACTGATTAGTTACTCATATGAACTAAGAGCAGTGGTGACAGCACACACAAGTCCCATGCAAGGCCAAACCAGGCAAATCCCAGCACAGACATGGTGAAGTGGGTAAGAAATCCCAACCCAATCTAAGGATTTTTTGGCACCTGCTGGCTTCTTGGTGTGGAGAGACATTCTTTTATAGGGATGAGACTATTGGAAGGTTAACAAAGCTGCACAAATTTCCAACGGATAAATCCACATTGAAGAACACTTAGGAACACAAACCAGACTCTATAGGCTATAACTATATATAGTGCATTAAACTGGTCAGGAGAGGTACAGACACGGTAAGTGATCTAACTGTCAAATCCTGTATGAACATTACAAAATATTCAAAAAAAATTCTGAGTAGCCAAGGTATTCTCAGCTAAACATATTTATCAACCAGTGGCATTCTTAGATACATTTAAAATAAGTGCAGGTCAATTTACACAGTTACATTTCCTATTTTTCTACCCTCAGTTTTTGCACACAGCTAAATGATTCGTTTTCAAGTCCATTTCTCCATGTGGACTCATTGTACATATGCAATCTGAAGAAGACAAATATGTCAAGCAGGAAAGCATCTGTGTTGAATCAGAAGGGTCCTGAACGAACAGTACTTCTCTCAGTATGCCCCCTTCCATGACATATCAAGAACTATATGAGGTACAATTTGAAACCTACTGATACAGAGAAGCATAAGTTTATGAAGATTTCATAAACTGAAATATTTGGTTATTACACAAGAAAGTGGAGGCCGAAAGCAAAACAAAAATTATCTTGGTAAAGTTTTAGACGTGCTTTGTGTAAGAAAACATGACTGTGCAACATTTCCCCAGCTTCGCAGCAGTCACAGGACCTGCTTCATCATCTGTGATATAATATAGTTGATGAGACATTCAAGATCATTGAAGTCAAGTACTTCCAAGAAGAATCATGAAGAAGCTAAATAGCATAGCTCTTTCAACCCTAAAATGTACTTCTGGTCTATAAAAATAATAATACTAATATAGGGTAAGAAAAGAAGATGAACATTTGTTCAAATGAAGTATCAGTGTGAAATATTTTTCCAGAGAAATTTTATACTAAATAGGGGTGTCTGTTTCATGCAAAGTTTCATGAAAGATAAATGTGAATCTTGACAGTTAGGAGGTTAAGTCAGAATTGTAAGTTCAAGTTTGACCTGGCCTATATAGTGAGAACTCTCTCAGAAAAAAAAAAAAAAAAAATATATATATATATATATATATATATATAGAGAGAGAGAGAGAGAGAGAGAGAGAGAGAGAGAGAATATTGAAAAGTTTTTAAAAAGACTACTGGAAAAAGTATTGAAAAGACTACAAGATAAACAAGGTTAAGAAATGTCTGTAGAATTCTCAGCACTTCCAATAGAATAACATATAGTATGAATCTATAAGAAAAGGCACTTTGTCATTTTCCATAGACTCCTTTGAAATCTTTAGACATAACAAGTCTCCAAACAACACAGCTCAGAAGATATTAGGTAAAGTGTACAAAAAGAAAAGGGCTAGTAGTGAGAAGTTTAAGGTTCTTTTGCAAATGTTGCTTGGCTTGTTTCTGGCTTGTTTTGGTGGGAGGTGCAGGGTCTGACATGTATGTCCTCAAACCTGCCATCTTTCTAAGCCTGACTTTCTGGTATTTGGCATACACATGTGCACCACCATGCTAGGCAGAAGCTCAGGGACTAGATTAAGATTCCTGTGTCAGGAATGTTCTTTTAGCTTTGGGAAACAACTGCTGTGTGACTGTTTCTTCATCCACATCACAGCAAATATAATACAAGACTAACATACTTAAAACATAAAAATGGCATCAGGTGCATCAGATGAAGGAGTGCTAATGTATAAAGTGTGTGTATTGGGCTCTAGTGTGGCAGCCATTGTTTTCCAGGGATACAAGCAATATATTTTCAACCAGTCTTTCAGAATCAACAATAATTTTTCTAAACACTTATGCCTCAAGTATTTTATCACATTTTTTCTGAAGGACTGAAATTTGGGAGTCATGTTTTAGATTATTTCTAGTGGAATGAAATGCTAAAAATAATTTTAATCCTAAATGCATTTCTAATGTGAAATTTATTTAAAAATTTCCAGATCTGTATACTGGTAAAAAAGGAGATAGATTGAAGTGCTATGTTAAGTTGCTTGGATCTCTGGAAAGGTTTTCTCTATTAGAACTTAATAGCCTAAAATCATCAAAGTAACATCTTAAAGAAAAACAATACAGTTGTTTTATAAATATGTGTATTCCTAAAATAATATTGAGTCTAAGAAGGTAAATACAAATTACTGCTCATATTAAAAACTGGCTATTTGACTAAGGATATAGTTCAATGTTAGCGTTCTTAGATACCATTTATGAGGAATCATCTCAGCTCCACACACACACAGAAACTGGTTGCTTACTGTAATGCCCTCAAGAAATAAAACTATTGAGCTTCAACTAACAATTTGATTCAGTGCATTCAAAATTTCTGTGCTATGTTCTCAAAACACTTTCCCCCATAAAAAGGTTTCAAAGAGGCTCCCAACTGATTTAGAATCAACTTTTATGGGCAAGTCACTTCTAAGGAGATGAAGTGATTTTTTTTTCTTTTAAACCAAAAAAAGCACAGAATTAATACCAATAACACAAGTAGAGCAATATTTCCCTATACCTGAATTTAAATTTTGTTAAACTTGAATTAGAAGAAAACTTCCATAACAGTAAGCGCTTTATATGCTTTTTCTTTAACATTCTACTATATCCAAGAGCCCCTAAAAGCACTTGGCATCCATTGAATATTTTATTAAAAAAATATGTTGTGCCAGTTCCTGAGATCAACACAGCCTTGAAAAGGATCTTGATTAATATGAGGAAATGTATAAAATTCTGTTAAGTATCTAGCTCTGCAAGGATAACATCTGAGGATATCAAACAAGTCTAATTATTGTTAAAGAGGGGATGCCATTCACAGGCTTCCAGCACTCTCGTGAGCTCATTTGTGTATCCAGAGTTCCAAATTTCCTGAAGAATAAACACATGAGCTGCAACTGAATGGTAGATCCCCATGCATTCCAAATGATAGAAACATCTACTCTGTCCATGGAAACGTTGCCAGCCCTGGCTAATTGCACTGGTTTTAAACCAAGTTCAGCATTCCAAATAACAAGTGGTCCAGAATTATGAGAGCCAAGACATTTGATTAAAAAATGTTTAACTAATATTAGGCCATAGAAGTATTTCTCCTAGGAGATTTATAATGTAGTTCTGATAGCATGCTATTCATGCAATGTATCACTCGTATCTACAATTTTCTATTTCAGTTCATCTTAGGTATATGATTATTTGTAATCTATGAACAGCTATAATTAAATATAGGCAAGCAAAAGCATGATGAGCTTTGTGATGCCTGCAGATTTTTCTCCTGGATGAGATTTAATCATTGCTGATTTTGTTACTGGGTATTTTTCCCTGCTTGCTTTATATCAGCAATTTTAATATCAACATACATATAGTTCAATCATCCTGTGAATAGTATGTGTCTTTCTTTTACATTCCACTGTAGTAGTTAGCTTTTGGGTGGAATCCATGAATAAAATTACTCAGGTATACAAGCACTTATTGAACATAAGTGGAAGCAAAATTAAGGATATTATTTTGACTAGATTCTCAATTATATGTCTTATTATTATTTACAATCCTAACCAAAAACCCCTCAATTCATTTCAATTTCTCTCCTGTTCAACATGTTGGCAAAGGCAGAAGCTGCTGGAGGGAAAGATGATTTGAAATGCTAATATGGTTCAAAGAGACAGAACTAGCCAAGAGAGTTTGGAGTGAGCAAGGCTTTCAAATCTGGGCTTGTGATAGGAAATGGAAAACAAAAGTGCATATCTCTGGCTTGGTTACCAAAAGAGGAGGGTGGCATCTAGCCGATGTTCCATATAATAGCATGGTTTAGTGGTGGCAAACACCCTGGGCTTAAAATTGAGAAAGTTCGCAGGGAGGGAAAAAGAAGCTTTCATAAGGTCATTTGAGTTCCTGAGTCAAGGCCTCAGTTAGTCTGTGGGATATTAATGCCAATGTGCTTTTATTTACCCACTGAAACCTGTTTTGATTATGGGTTCTGTGTTGGAATTATAAATATATATTTTAAAATCCATATATACTTTTTCTTATGTGATCATGAATTTATTGCACATGGCTGAAATGATGAACCACTCTGTAAAATATGTTATTGTAACAGAAGATGAGGTTAGCATCATCAAAGGAAAGTCTGCTATCCATCAGTTGATAGAAAGCCACTCCAAAAATTCTTGCTTGTCATTGCTCTTACATGTCTATATTGTGGGGAGCTTCTGTTGATCCAGGTTAGGCTGGGCTCTTCTTTCTGGGCTAACATGCACTCCTCTTTTTCTGGAATACGAACTGGGGTCTGGAATTCTGAGAATTAGCCTCACATATCCGGCACTTGACCTGTAATCACCTGGCCAAGAATACTGACTAGATCTATGTCTTTCATTATCCATCAGTGTATCCTGAACTTGTTTTCACAGTTAGAGAAAATCAGTGGGTCAAACAGCAAAATGCTGGACCTGGGAAACACAAGCTTTAAATTTATTGCAATCTATTTGATAAGGTAATTCAAACAGTAAAACTAAAGCCACACTATGACCATGATTTCAAGAGATATAATGTCCTAAACATAGTATGCAAGGCACTTGTTTATAGAATGATTTGGAATGATTTGAAGACATTAGAAAAACAGTAACTTGAAAGTGGTTATCGATATCGATAAGCTGACCCTAAGAGTTAACTAAATGTTAAAATATATGTAGCAATGAAAACTGACTGTGATGGACTGTGGGGCACAATTGAATTGAGTGGTGCTAGTAGTGCAAATAAACTTTTGTGATACTAATATTATATTAAAGAAGATTTTAATTTATATAAAATATTGATGATTGAAAAACAAAGGTGAAAAATATTTAGTGATTAAATATAGTTTATAATTTTTTTTACATTTAGTTAGCTATGGACCCAAAGTATTCAATTCAACCTGAAAAATTGAGATATTCACATTAAGAATGTCTCAGGACTGTATCCTCATATGGTATTTTATATTAATTCACAGAAGTTATTGCTTATATAACCACTGATTAGAATTTTTCTTTTTACTAAAAATATTTTAGAAACAAGAGAAAATTTAGACATTCAAATACTTAAGAAAATAGTACAAAAACTGATTGCATTAAAAAAAATGGTCATGAACTTTTACTTAGACTATTCAACAACTGTAGGAAAAAATCAAAGACCATTTTCCTGACTTGAATGTAAGTAAAAGATCATTTGGTTTATCGTTCTGACCTGATGTTGAATATCCTTCTTAACACTTCTGTACGTGGTACTAATATTTCTTAGACTGTATACACAGAACAGAAAGAAACCAGTCATTTCAATAAACAGAGTTTAAGAAGATTGTGAGTAATTGCAATGTTCACCTTCCCCACCAGTGAATTCATTCTGTAACCACCCTCAAGCATGTTTATTCTTCTGAGTGTCTCTGAGCCTCTCGTATATCACCAGGGACACATCACCTGAATTCCTTGGACTCATTTTCCACTTCTCAAATCACGAGCCTTACAGAGTAAGTGTTAAATTTGGATAAAACAAATAGCTGCACTAAGAAAGCACAACAGGATGTTAACTGAACTATTTGCAGTCAGAAACCCAAGCCTTTACATCTTTGCCCTGTATATCCTACTTTTGAACTCATGTGTTACTCCTTACATTTTCTCAGCCTCAGTGTCTTCACATGCATAAAAACAGATGGCAACCCTGACTCCCTTACTTCCTGAAAATTTTGAATTGGAAATGTTTTAGAGTAGTCTCCTGGACATTTACTGCAGACTCCAAGTGCTTTTATAGTAACCATATACTGATCATTTTTAAATGAACTTTGTGAGAAACCTCAGATTTCTCCAAATCATTTGAAATGATTGAGAGTAAACACTTTGAATTATGGAGGAAATGAAGAAGAAAGCCTTGCATTCTCTCAAGGGTCTGTCAGCCCAACACTCTACTTAGGTATAGGACTTACAAACTTAGGGCCAGAAGGATGTGAGCTGGATGAAAATTAGTCACTGCAAAAGGAAGCATACCATATCCTCTTTGGAAATATTTTATGGTTAGTTAACTTACTCTTCTTTTAGTCTTATAAGTAACTAATTGTTAATAATTTGCCTTATTACTTAAACCAGTCCCAATGGGAAATTTGTTTCTTATAATGTAGAATTTTCCTTTTTACCATTATCTCTTAATTTTTACCCAATATAATTGTTTAATCTCTACTTGTTTTCAAACTCTCCTTATCACCATCTTTTGTTTTATTTATTATTTTGTATGTCTAATTATGTGTTTGTGTGGAGGTGTGTGCTCATGAGTACAAGTGCCCAGAAGACCAGAGGGCTTTGGATCCCTTGTAGCAGGAATTACAGGTAGCTGTGAGGCTCTCAATATGGATTTTAGCAATTGAACTCAGGTTCCCTGAAAGAGCAGTATGGCTCTTATCCAGTAAGCAATTCGTGTAGCTACTTAGAGCTAACTTCTGGGGGTTTGACTCTCAGAACGATGAACTGTAATATTGTTTGTATCTGTTTCAAGATAATTTAAAAATGTGAAAATCCGGTACATCCATGTTTCCTTGAAATTAATGATGGTAATTGATTCATATATCATCTGCACTCATCTGTTTTTCTGTATATTAAAAAAATAGGTTAGTGAATTAAATTGATGGTTTCTTTAAGGTTGAGTTAATAATATTTGTTTAGCAGAGCAGAATCAAATGGAAGAGCACTGAATTATTTTCAAAAGGGCAGTAGCTTTGTTGGGTCAAGAATGCATGCATACCTAAGGAAGGAATGTGATGTACTGTTGCTCTTTTCACTGTTTCCAGGACTCCAACAATAAAGCAATGCAAAGAAACAGATCTATTCTCAGATTAGAAAGCAACCTGAGACTGTCTCATTATTATGTGATTGAGGATGGTGAAGTGTAAAGTGATTGCTCCAGGTCACCCTGGCATGGCTAAATGAGTTAAGTAACAGTATTAGCCTTCTGACTGTCTAACCTACTCTGGTCTTCCCTGTTCCATGTGGAGACAAAAGGAAGCAAACCTACATGGAAACTGTAGCTCCTCTTTGCTTCTCGAGTAAACATATTGTGCTTGGCCTGGGATCACTGTGGTCCTTGTAAGGACCCCCAGAAATGAAAAGTGAAGATTGCAGCGAACCTTACTCCATTTTGTTAGAGAAAAACCTCTGCTATGTAAGCTAGATTTCCCAGCTCCAGGAAAGACCACAAACAGCCTTTCCCACACTCATAGGAAAACACCTGCATGGATGTAGCCTTCAAATAACAGATGGTTTTGTAAAAACACCCTACTTAGGATTACATGAAATCTGGTCAGGTTGAACAAGGCTAAAATCAGAGACATAAACAAGACCTTGTAACATTCTTTGGTCAGCACATTCCATGGGCTCTGTAATCTTAATATGAGAAAGATGCTTTTCACAATAGCGGGCTTCCTTAACCAATCACAACCCTTGTCATTCCTCTCTTTATTTTAACCCTATAAAAGATCACCTGTTTCGTCAGTGTGTCAGACTATGGACCGAGCTCGAGCTTGTAAATAAAGACCCTTTGTGCTTGCATCAGATTTGACCTCCCTGGTGGTCTTTTGAGAAGATTCTATAACCTGGGCACAACAGTCCTCAGGACCAAAGTGGGGAGTAGAAATGGTGCTAGAGGACTTAAAAGTGAGAATGTTCCATGACACAATTCTGTAGTTATTCAAAGACTGCATCTGAGTAGGACAAATACAGAAAGTACAGTCTTCGTTCATTCTTTCTGTATCTCATGATAGTTCTTCTTTTAGCCAAATCTAACATGTATTTACACAGGGAAGAGGATTTGGAATAATAGTTTAGAATGCAACCATGTTCACAAAGATAGGAGATTCCAAAAGATGTTCTTTGGTCCCTTTCAAATGCAAAATTTTCAGTTACTATTTTAATAAATTATATTCAGACATCTCTAAGTTGTTGTCTTCTGATTTCTAGCTAGGAAGAGTAAATAAATAGATGATAGATTAAAAAGATAAATACAAGCATAAAAATGGATTGAATAAACACATAGATGACTGACAGTGATAAACAGATAAAGGATAAGAGGTAGATAGGAAGACAGATAGATGATAGATGAACCTAAATGAAAAATGATTAGAAGACAGAGGATCGATTAATAGATATTTAACTGTATAATTACACAATAGAATTTTAGATGTTTGTAATCTGATTTTGAATAAATAGTAAAAGAATAAGGAAATTTCTTTACTTTAAGCCAAATTCTTGGTGTATTATTGACAGTTAAGCTAGTGGTGGTGCCAGAAGTGCAGCATTTTCTCCAGAGTGCAGCATTTTCTCCTTGCTAGCATTTTCTCCAGAGTGTGGAACCTCCCAGGGACACAATGGTTTCTTAAAGGACAAGCACTGTTTGTTCTGCCACCAACAAGGAAGGTTCTTTCCATAAAACTCTAATGATTCTCAGACCAATTCAGCACTCAGAAAGTAGATGAGGACATGGCGATAATTATACTGACCATCCAAGGAAAAAGCTACTGGGTACTTCAGACTACTACAAGCTTAGCCCTTACTACAAAATAATTGCTTTCTAGCTCCACAGTGCACCTGGTTTGAGTGTCCACTTACGTTAATGTCTCCCTTTCTTTCTACCTCTATTGAAATACAAATCAAGATAGTCTCAGATGATCTTTTATTCTACTCCACTCAGGGTCTTCTAGGGAGTCCACTCCTGGTAGAACCAAGGGACACCTGTCCGGGTGACGGAAGCCTCTGCTTCCAATTATTTCTACCCTGCAGGCACTTCATAAAGGAGCTTTCTTTGCCAAGTTCTAGTTATTATTTCTTGAGGCTTTTTTTTCCCTTTTCTAAAATATCTCTTGAGACCAAAACTTCTGACAGAACTGCAACTTTGTGACACTAGCTATTACAAGAATCTCTCATTATTTTGGCTTTTTTTTTGCTTCTTGACTTTTTACACTGTAATAATTGCATGCTTTGCAGTCTCCCCATTCTGATTAAAGTAGTATATTCTCAGACATTTTTCCTTACCTTTATTTTCATCCTTAATACTGGAAACAGTATCTTCCTTAAAACCTTACTGTAAAAAAAGTACCAACGTGTTTCCTACATTTTTGGTATTGCCTTCTATAATTTTTTTCAATTCTAATGCTCTGAATACCACAAAGACATTATAAAGACAGTATGATGACAAGACTTTCACCTTCTTTGTGTGTTGACACAATTTTATTACAGAGGATAAAATGCAGCAATGATAGCTTGATTAGGAATCCACATTTTTCCTAATCTTTTATTTCTAAACATTAATGTAGGCAGCAAGAAGATCAGAACATAGATTTTGTGTGTGCTAACGTTTGCATGATTTTTGAAGAAGCTTTACAGAAGCATTTGTAAGTCAAGTAAATCATGTTAATCATACTGAAGTACCATCAGTGACTTTATTCCTGTTTTTGCCATAATGACTACACATGGGCTGGAGATATGGTAAAGTGCTTTTAATGCCAGCATGAAGACTGGAGTTTGATCTCTAGTACCTTTAGCACCTGTAATCCAAGTTTTTGGGAGGCAGAAGCAGGAGAATCTCTGGAGATTAGAGGCCAGCCAGTCTAGCTGAATTGGTGAACTCTAGGTTCATTGAGAAACTTGTATCAAAATTAAGGTAGTCATAGAGGAAGACATACAATATGGACCGCTGTCATATGTGCACATTCATATACACTCAAAAATAAAGAGAATATATTTGTGTGTGTAGGTGTATGTGTATATGTACATGAAATCAACAGCTCATTATGAGTGGACTAAGTTTTGACACTACACTACAACTGAAAATCTACCAAGACTTAAAATTGTTTTGTAAAGCTGGCATACTGAAGTTCAGGCTAAGAACAAATTTGTGTAATTTAAAATTAACCAGCTGAGATTTGGATGCTATACAAACATGTGCATGTATTTGTAAGCATACATTTTTGTAATCAAAAACTAAACTAGGGCTGGAGAGGTAGCTCAGCACTTAAGAACATTGGCTGCTCTTGAAGAAGACTTGGGTTTGATTCCCCACACCCACATTGTAGTTAACAGCCATCTTCTGACTCCACGGGCATTGTAAAACATAGGTGCACTTACACAGGCAGGCAATTTATTTATACACAAAGAATTTAAAAAATAAAATAAAATAACCCAGTACAGATCAAAATGTAATTATTGATTATCTTATTTATACAGAAATTCGGAGAAAAATGCACTCTGTCAAGTCAAATGGAAAGAATTTTGGGATGTTTATAATTAAAACTTGGGTTATATTGCTTTATTTAATATGTATGTTAGTTACAATCTCTTTTACTTTTAGCTATAAATTAAAGAAAAATTGATGATGAGTAAAGAGGAAGTGGAGCTGGATATGTTGACTATGCCTCTAGTACCCTAGGGTAACTAAGGCACAACAATGACCTAACTTTGAAGCCAGTGTTGGCTGCATAGTGAATTACAGAACATCCAATGCTAAATTGTGAGACACTCGCATAAATATTTAAAAGCAAGCTGCAAACAATAAGCAAATGGAAATTTTGGTGTTGACTAAAGCTTCTGTTCTGAACCAGATCGTCTCCTGTATCCTCTCTTGTAGACAATGAAAGAGGGAGAACACAGAAATTGAGAAAGTGTCTCCCTGCAAGAGAATTTTGCTATTATAAAACAAAACAAAATCTTGTTTGAGAGAATTAGTGTATTTTACTCCTCAGAACACTAGACATAGGCACTTTACTGTATTTAATTGAGAAACAGGCCTAATATTAAATAGCACAAATATATATTACACTTATCTTTGCTTTTTAAACTTGTAGAATTGCTCACATTCGAATTCTACATTCCATTTGGAAAGCCTACAGAATCACTGGGTCATTTCTCATGCTTTTCCAAAGATACCCAAGAATACCCCTATAACTTAAACATAAGTCAGGCTAAAATATACTATTCTTTGTGTGACACGTATGCTTCACAACATGGTGACTGTCAAAGCCACAACTTGCCAGTATTTATAAGCCTAAGTCTATTAAAATTTACAATACAAATTATGCTGAAACTGTTTTCATGCCTATAAAACAGAACTTGCTTGAAGTTCTCTAACCATTAAATAAATGTGGTCACCTAGCTTTAAGACTTTGCACGGAGTATGACATATAGAAGTGAACAGTATATTTTTCAAACCCTTGTTGCAAATGGGGTAATATTTTGCCTCCAGAATCATAATATGTCATAATTTGAAATAAAACTGAGTTTTGTTTCTTTGTTTGGACACAGGATGTCTCTGTACCCCAGTGACTTAAAACTAGCTATGTAGACTAAACTGGCCTTGATCTCACAGAGATTCACCTTCTTCTGCGTCCCCAGGATGATGTGATAAAAGGCATGTGACACTACACCTTGGAAAAGAGGACTTTCTTAATCGTTTTACTAAGTAGATTTGAGAAAGCCAATATAATTTCTGAGAATATCTTTGTAGAAAACAAATAACTAAAACTTTATTTTTAAACTATTGGGAAATTAATTCTTAGAATGTGAGTCAAATGGCATCATCCATATCTGAATAAGATAGTCTGATTTCATATGATCTTTCTTGTTAGGTGCTAAAATTAGCTCTTTCTTATCTCCTGGTCTTGTTGCTAAAATGATGCTGGTGGTTTCCAGAAGTAACTGCAAGATACTATTTTATATTCTTCTTTTCAAATCCCTGCCTAAGACATCTCTGCATGACCAGAAGATTCAGTGTAGTTCCGAGAGAGCCAATTTTCAATTTTGTGGCTCAAGCCAGAATGGGTCTGTCACATTACAGCATATCCCACATTATTCCTTGATTCATAGGGTTCAAATGCTGATCCTATACCACCATTTGACTAAAGGTAACTCTCATAGACACAGACATAACTAACAACTATTCTGCGAACACATGATTCAAAAATGCCTAGTGGAGAGATTTTTCTCTTTAGTGAAATTGATAGCAACTAAGCTGCTTGCTGAATGGACACCACTCGAGGCATTGTAAACACCATGATCAAGAAATTCAGCTTCAACCTCTTGTTTCTGGTTCACTAAGGACGTTCTCATAGTGCGGAGCTTAAAATAAGCAGAGCAAGTACAGAAGGGGTGTTTTTTTGCTAATGTCTAAATAATGCCTTTCCCATTGCCGTTCTCTAAACAGCAAACTTGCTTGGTTCTAGGTGAACAGAGAAGTGGGAAATTTAACCACATCACACGTGGTACCATGAACTCCGGGCCTGAAGATTCCTGGTCAGACAGCCGTATGGCATTGACCCTCTACGAATTTACCATTTGAGAGGCAAAATGAAGAAAGGTGTATTAAATACTTCTAAAGTTTCTTTCCTGTAAGTGACTTAGCATGTAATTCCTCACCTACAATTCAGGAAATCAGAATCTCAAATTTCCACTTGCAACACAGTAATAAATACACTCGGTGTTATTATTATTAATAATATTGCTTTTAAATTTTTCTTAATGAGTATTTTGTTGGATTTTTGTGCACTTCATACATCTTGATCATATTTAGATACCTCTGATCCAGAACCCCCATAGTGCCCACACCGGATTTCATGTGTTCTGTCTTATGTGTTAAGGCCTGTCAAGTCGAATTTGTGTACCCAGACGTCCTTCCATGTGAGTTCATCAAGTGAAGTCTAGTCACACTATCTAGATTGTCTCCCTGAAAAGATCATCTCCCCCTCACCTGGCAGTAATCAGTTACCAATAGTCCTTCAGCTAAGATTAGGGCCTCCTGCCCATTTCCTCACTTCTGAGCTGAGTTTTGTCTGACTGGGTTTATACAGATCCTGCAGACTCTGACACCACTGGAATAAGTTCCTAAGAGCAAGCATCCAGAGACCTGGAAGACTCTGTTTTCTTATGATCCTGTACCAACTCTGGCTGTGACAATCTTTCTGGCCCCTCTTCGCCAATAGTTCCTGAGCTATGGGTCAGTGAGGGTTAATATGGGGTCCTATCCAGGGAAATGCATTTTGCAGTCTCTTATTCTCTACACTTTGGCCAGTTGTAGCATTGTGTTCATCATCCATTGTTTAATGAGGAAGTTTTGCTGGTAAGAGTTGAGAGATACATTACTGTTCTTTCTATATACTGTTCCATTTTGTTCTGTGATGCTGCGATGTAGAGTTTCCATTGTAAATGTGTCACTTATGGCTGGGCATCTCACAGACAGTCTCTGTGTGTGACCAGTTGTGCAACTCTCTAATAGTCTTTATCTGTTACAAAAGATACTTCTGTGATGAGCAGTGAGTGGTATACTTGTCTGTAAATATTAAGATCCATATTTAGCATACGGTGAACAATTACATATGCCTAGGTATTTGTCAGAAGTGCAGTTTTTTCTAGGATCTATGGCCTTTCCCGCCATGTGTATTTGGCTGTTTATCATGACAAACATTTAGAGGGGTTTAAGACCAATTCAATAGCTGTTTATTACCCCATAGATAAAAATACCACTACTACACTGCACTTTTCTGTCATTCAGGTCATTTGGGGGGTTATTAGATATTTTTAAAAATACATTTTATGTATTATTTTTATTTCATGTGATTGAGTGTATTGCCTGCATGTGTGTAACTGCGCCCATGTCATGCAGTATCCACAGAGATCAGATCCCTTGGAAGTGGAGTTACAGACAGGTATTAGCCACCATGTGGGTGATGGGAATTGAACCAGGGTCCTCTGTAAGAGCAGCCAGTGCTCTTAATTGCAGAGCCATCACTCCAGCTATGGGGTTATTAGACTATAAATTTGGGTATTTGACAACTGAATGATTTTCTCCCTTAACTAGTATCCTCTAGAATCATGAAAGCTAGTCCTCAGGGAGGAGACTTCCAGGTCATTTCCAGCTCCATATCTCCAAGACCTATGTCCAAAATAAGTTCTGAATTCAGCTATAGGGTCTTACCTTCAACTTCTGGGAGGTAATCAAGAGGTGGCAATAGTCTGTGTTATTTTGGAGTCTATTGGACCAACACCTCGATGGCTAATTTCTCCTGACTGGCACTGTGTTTCTTCCTATACAGCCTTTAGGTATACAAAGGCACTCATGTTCAGATACTGTGTGTGTTGTAGGTGATGAACTAATGAATTTCCCTGTACCTTTTTACACCACCTAAGGGTTATTCTTCGCTCCTCTCTCGTTTTTGCTCTGTCTAACCTACCTCAGTCCTCCTCAGTTAAAGCACTCCCATTTGCCGCTTGGTAAGAGCAGTCTGCAGTTATTCCCCATCTCTTGAGCTCCGTCTTCTCCTTTACCTATTTTATTTATATCTGTGTTCTTTTTTGGGGGGGGTGGGTGGAGGAGTTGGCAAAACTCTGAGTTACCCAAGGTGGAAGTGGTTTGTCTGATAATACAGCCTTCCTCCTCTAGCCAGGCATTCTATTAAATATCTTTCTTTCTTTCTTTCTTTCTTTCTTTCTTTCTTTCTTTCTTTCTTTCTTTCCTCTTTTTCTTTTTGAAACAGTGTCTTTCTGTAGCTTCAATTGACCTGGAGCTCTCTATGTAGACCTTGACCAGGATGACCTTGATCTCGCAGAGATCTGGCTGCCTCTGCCTCCTGGATGCTAGATCAAAGTTGTATACCACCACCCCTGGGTACTTGAAATGTTCTTAAAAAAAAAAAAAAGATTTTTCCTGTCTGGCATTGTGTTCCTTGTTATATAGCCTTCGGCTATGCACATGCACTTGTGTATTTGTTGTATGTGTATTTTTAAGTAGGATTTGAACTAATACTTTTTCCTCTGATTTTTCTTACTCCCAAAATATCACAGACTGTTGTGGTAACTGAATTGGTTTGTAGAAATTGAAAGGAAGAACCTACTCCGGCAGACATAATCCAAACATAGTCTTGGGAACGTGGTTACAAAATCCCAGCTCAACCCAAGGAACTTTTGGTAATTGATGGGTGTTAGGAGGTTGAGAGACAGTCTCAAACAGGTAGGGGAATTTTATTGGGCCCAGTTGATGGACCCACAATTAAGGACATTTGGAAACACAAATTAAGCTCTACAGGCCATATTGTGTGTGTGTGTGTGTGTGTGTGTGTGTGTGTGTGTGTGTGTGTATGAGAGTACATTAAATAGGGCTGGGGGAAACAGGGAAAGTTACAGATAGGGAAGGGCACTAAAGACTCTCAAGCTAATTGTATAAAATATCGCAGAAATTCAGTAAAAACCAAATTATTTAAAAAATTTTAAATATATTTATTTTTCAATATGTGTATATGTGCATGTCTGTGTGGGGGCATGTGCATATATGAATCAATATGTGTATATGTGCATGTCTGTGTGGGGGCATGTGCATATATGAATCAATATGTGTATATGTGCATGTCTGTGTGGGGGCATGTGCATATATGAATTCTGGTGTCTCCAACATCCAGAAGATGTCAGATCTCCAGGATTTAGAATTGCAGGCTGTTATGCACTTCCTAGGAACTGAAATTCAGTTCTCTGAAAGAGCAGTTTGTATTTTTAATCACTAAGTCTCTCCTCAGTCCTTGAAAGTAATTATTGACCAGGTATTGTTTGGCTTTCTTTATTATTTGAAAAGAAGCAACAAACTGTATGTACCAAAAATATCCTGTTTATGTGTTAGATGGTGAAATTAAATTAGTTATTTGATGTTAGAATCTTTATGACTGGCTAATTAGTATTTCATAATGTAAAGTAAATTGACTTTAATCAAAATTCAGGAAAAATATTAACACTGAGGTCATAAGTTACAGTATAGGATCTATATGGGATTTGTCCTGGTTAGTTTATCAACTTGACACAAGGAAGAGTCACCTGGGAGCCTCAGTTGGGAGGTTTTCCAGAGCAGATTGGCCTATGGCCTTATTTGTGGATTATCATTTTGATTGTTGATTAATACGGGAGAGCCCAGTCTACTACGGGGAGTGCCAAGCATAAGCAGGTGTTCTGGGTTGTATAAGACTGTTGGTTTAGTATGAGCCAGGACAAGCAAGTCAGTAAGCAGCATACCTCCATGGCTCCTCTCTGACTTCACTCAGTGGCAAATTATGACCTGGAAAGAAATAACCACTTCCATCCTCAAGTTGAATTTTGTAGTGGTCATCACAACCACAGAAAGAAAAAAAAAACAATCAAGATTAAACAGAGGAAAAAGGTGATCTGTACAATCCCTTTGAACTTAAATTGATGGGGTTTAACAATGTAGCACATTTTGAGATTTCAGAGGTCCAAATTCTGACTTCTAGGTGATGGAGATATATTTTATTTGTCTAGACTAAATCGCTACGTAGCAGCAAGAATCTTCATCTTACCTAAAAAGACAAGATCCAGCACTTGAACCCAAATAAACTGAAATCATCTGTAGAGTAGATTGATTTTCCGAAGGAAAAGCCTGATGAGCTCTGGACAAACACCACTATTTGACGAAGTGGTATTACCCAGGACTACCATGTATAGAAAGACAAGGAGCTGGAATGTCCTATGCCCCACCCACCTTGTCCATTGGCCTTGGATGTGAGAAGAGGAGGGGCTGAAGGTATTTAAACTGGGGGCCCCAGGAAACAGCCCTTTTTTTCCTCCCCCATTGGCCATTTGGATCCGACACCAGGATGTTGCAAAATCCAAGTTTTGTGGATTTACTAATGTAACTCGCAGAGAGTGGGTGCCCATGTTCTATAAGTAAACCCCTACCCATTGCTCTGTTAGTATGCCCAAGTAAACTAGCTAGAATTTGCATGACTGTCAGTTGAGAAATGTGTGTGTTTGTTGCAAGGTCTGGGGAGATTTTTTGGGTTGCAAGGCCTGGGGAGAGATGCAGGCTAAGTTTTTTCTGCCGCTACCAAAAGAAATTTTAATAACAATTGGTGACTAGGGCAGGGTATGACAAACAGAAGGATGAACTTGGTAGGAGCAACCATACTGTCCCTAATATGCGGAAGACCAACAACTGAAATAAAGTTGGGTGAGGGAAGAGTATAGGCAGAGGAAATTTTGACATGGTGGACTCTCCCCATAGGGCTGGGTGTGTGATTGCCATTGCAGGGATCATGCTGTCTATAGTGAAATGCATAGCTTAGGTGAAGTCACCTAAGCAGATAAGATCTATGCGGCAAATTCCAGGGTGGCAACCCATAGGTAAGTGGTATGGAGTGGCTTGCCTGTTTGACTGATGAGGGCCACCTCAGGAATATGGCAAAGCTTTGAGGACAGTAAAAGGTCTAGAACAGACTTTGCAATCCCTGAGGGTGGCAAGCCAAGAGCAAATATATCATCAACAGCTGCTGAGATGGCATGGCCATTACTATTTCTCCTGAGGGATTTATCTCAGGCAGAGGCAGCAGCCCGAAGAGAGACTCAAAATGTGAGAGAGGAATTAGGTTGAGAGAAGGTCACGAGGCTTGCCTCTTCTGTACTAGCCTCTGACCTTGCTAGTAAATTGGATAAAAGAGAAAAGGATGTAGAGATTTTAGATTGCTGTTTTTTATGATTAGGAGGACAAAAAGGGAAGAAAGCCCAGATCAGGTTGATAATATAAGAGCCATCCTGGGACCCTCGCACTTAGAACTCCTGGGAAGAATCAGGCAGTGATGAAGGAGGAAGTGACCTAGAAACTGGAGATAAGGCCCCCTGGATTCGACCTTTAATACAAAGGAAGGGAAAATCTACAGTTCAGCATGGTGATGGGGGTCTTAACAACAGCCCAGCGCAGGAAACCATGGTAATCAGAGAATAGTCAGCAGGATATTAGAGCTAGGAAAGAGGTTAAACAAACCATGAAGGAGCCCTTAGCTACCTGGCTTTAAGGCTGTGGGACATGGGAGCAGATGGGATTATACTAAGTGCTGCAGAAGCAGAAAAGCTGAGTAATATAACCACCTATCCTTCTTTGAGACAAAGAGTCATTAGGGACATGTGGTTATCCCCAACTGAGGTTCGCATGAGCACCAGAGACTGGAAAACTATAGAGGAAGGGCAACCCTCCAAAACACCAGGGCTCATGGGTGACAGTGGAAAGCTATGGAGATAAAACTATACAGGTAAAGCATACTAGGCTTACTCCGGGGGTGGGCAATTACCCCCTCAAGAGTACATGGTGTGCATCTCTCCCTTGCGAGAGAACATGGGGGCGGGGTGGATGCCCTACTAGGACACACCCTGCATACCACCATTGGAGAGTTCCAACCGAGGGTGCGCTCAGTGAATGTAATTACTCTGGGGGATGGGCAAGATGGGAATCAGTCTGATTACTTATTCCACGAAGAGTGGTGAATGTCAAACAGTATAGGCTTCCTGGAGGCTGACAGGAAATTACAGAGATCATCCAAGAGCTGGAGAGGGTGGAGGTTATACGCCCCACCCACAGCCCTCTCAATAGCCCTGTATGGCCTATCAGGAAGTCAGATGGCTCATGGAAAATAACTAGATTACAGAGAATTAAATAATGTGGTCCCTCCTATCCATGTAGCTGTGCCCAACATCGCACTTCTAATGGAACAGCTCCTGCAAGAAATAAGGTATTTCCATGCAGCAGTGGACCTTGCTAATGTGTTCTTTAGTGTCTCCTTAGCAGCTGAATCCCAGGACCAATTTGCATTCATGTGGACTGGACGACAGTGGACCTTCAGAGTGCTTCCCCAAGGTTATCTCCATGGCCCCACTTTTTGTCCTGGGATGGTGGCCAGGGACCTGGCCCTATTACCCTGCCCTCCCTCTGTGAGAAGGTTCCACTATATAGTTGATGTAATGTTGACCCCTGAGTGCCTTACAGATTTGGAAGCCCATTTGGGGGACATGCAAGTTCACCTGAAGAAGCGAGGATGGGAAATCAACCCAGACAAGGTACAAGGGCCTGGTAGAGCAGTCACATTTTTAGGAATCTTATGGTTAGGAAGGACTCACATGATACCAGTACAGCAATTGAAAAAGTCTTACAGCAACCTAACCAAGAAATCCAAAGCAGTTACAGGTATATGGGGGGCGCTTCTAGGATGTTGGTGGATTTTCATACTTCACCATACACAGGACATCTGTCCCCTGTATAATTTAATAAAAAGGGGTGCTACATGTGATTGGGATGCAAAGGCCCAAGAAGACTTTGGACAGGCAAAAGTACTTGTTGGACAAGTGAATCAGCTGTGTGCTCCCATATCCCAGTATCCCTTCCTATTGGAAGTCACCCGAATCCCCAAGGACTATGGGTGGGGCTTATAGCAACAGCAACCAGGGCAAACTGTCCTGATTGGATTCTGGTCCCAGTCTTGGAAGTGGGTGGAGTCCCGGTACACAGCCTTAGAGCAGCAGCTGTTAGCAGTATACCCAGCACTGCAGCAGGTGGAATCCATTACAAGTTCCTCCCCTATTACTGTAAAAACCAAGTATCCTATAAAGGGATGGGTGGAGGACTTGCTAGTCAAACCGCTGTCTGGGGTGGCACAAAACCAAACGTTGCAAAGGTGACACGCGTATTTACAGCAGCGAGGGATGGTGTCCATGAGCCCGATCACGAATGCCATACAGACAATACTGGAGTCAGTGTCATTTCAAAGCACCGAACCTCTCCCCCTTACCTCCTATAGACGACCCTCCAGCAAGACCAGCCCAGGTGCTAGAAGGGAGTCCCCCAATCCCTGCTGATGCCCGGTATACTGATGGCACCAGCAGAGGAGCTAAGCAAGAGTGGGTAGCTATGTCAGTACAGATGAACACTGACACTATGTGGCTGGACAAGGGAGAAGGGGAGAGCAGCCAGTGGGCTCAGTTAAAGGCAGTATGGATAGTAGTGATGCAAGAGCCCTGGCCAGTAACCATCTGTACTCACAGTTGGATGGTGTTCAAAGGCCTAACTTTATGAATGGCCCAATGGTAGAGGGAGAACTGGAAAGTATTGGGACGGCCACTATAGGGACAAAAAATGTGGAAGAGAATATATAGTGAGATGTAACAAGAGCTAGTGCCCGTGGTGGTTTATCATGTGTCAGCCCACCACCTAGTGAGCCCCCCAGGGAATCAGGAAGCTGATGCTCTTTACTAAGGTGAGGACCATCTGTCCCTAGCTGCCCTTAGAAGCAGCTCACTGGATTCATATAAAGTCTGTCAGCAGGGGTCCAAGGTGGGATGGAAAATAGCCAAAGCTCCTGGCATTCCTGTAAAATATTCTGACACTTTGCAAGCAGTCCAGGCCTGTGAGGCATGTTCTCGACTACGGCCCCAGAGCATGGATGCCATGATGGGTGCCATGATGGGGCATGTGCATAAGGCTGTCTCTCCAGTAAGAGACTGGTAAATAGATTATATAGGGCCCCTGCCTGCCCTTGAAGGATGCAAGTATGCTCTCACTTGCATGGACACTGCCAGAGGCCTTACACAAGCCTTTCCATGCAAGCCAGCAATGGGTAAGGCTACTATTAAGGTCCTGACACAGCTCAGTGCCATGTATGGGTGCCCACGGAGGATAGATAGTGACTGGGAAACCAATGTACAAGTGCAGATGTACAAACTTAGGCCAAGAATAACCAGGTTGAATGGTATTTCCACCTTCCCTATAATCCCACTGGGGTAAGGCTGTGAGCCTTAAATGCAGAAGGAACCATATGAGGATGGAAAAGAGTCCTTCCAGAAGCCATATGGCTGTTAAATGAAAATCCCAGTACCAGGGCTGGGTTTCCTCCCTACGAGTTATTGGCAAGGGAAGGAAGAGAGGGCCCCCAAACCATAAAGGCTGCTACCTCAAATGTGAGTTGCACCCCAGAAGACAAAGTTAAGACCCTACTGTTGAAGAAACCCCATGTGGTAAGCACGGGAGAGGGAGAGATCCAGCTGGGACTAAGCTGGACACTCCCTGCCATTGGCTGGATGACCTTTATTGTGCCAGAAGGTGCTATGCAGAAGGCCTGGGGAAAATTGTCCCCCACAGTCCTGCTCAATGAAGGATCTCGCCTGTTACACTATTGATTTGCTAAGCAAGACATTCCTGTAGGTTCAATAGGGGCCTGTCTATTGATTTGCTAAGCAAGACATTCCTGTAGGTTCAGTAGTGGCCTGTCTAGTATATGTGCAACCCGCAAACTTCCAATTGGACTTACAGCCTACTCCCATGGGGATGACCCACATTTGTTCCTGTAAGCCTGGTTGACCCCCAGTGGCAGGGGAAGTTATAGGCCCCAGTGGCAAAGCCACTGCCATTGTTTTACTGAATAGGTATGATACGTCTACTAAGGACCATCCAAATATTTGTGTATGCCCATAAGTTAGATTACTATAACAGTCAGTATCTGTATGGATAATATGAATGTTATTGCTTTCCTCTTGGTTGTTGTTGCTGTGTTTCTGTTTTGTTTTCTACAGTAGGAGAAATGGGAAAGGACATCACTAAACAAGTGATGATAAGACTGAGAAATTTGAGACTCCCTTGCAGGAAACAAACAAACAAACAAAAACAACAAAAAAAGCATGGCCCACAACTATCCTCCCCACCCCACATTCCAAGGGTCAGGGATTTTTTGTGGAAAAGGAGGGTGTAGAGATTGTAAGGGCCTGAGAAAGGGTGGATTGTAGAGTAGACGGATTCTCCGAGGGAAAAACCTGATGAGCTGTAGACAAACACCCCTCTTTGACAAGAACCACCTTGCTCAGAAAGACAAGGATCTGGGAAAGTCCCATGCCCCACCCACCTTGTCCATTGGCCTTGGATGTGAGAAGAGAAGGGTCTGAAGGTATTTAAACTGGGGGTGCCATGAAATAGCCCTTTTTCCTCCTCCATTGGCCATTTGGATCTGACCACCCGGAAGCACAAGTTCCAAGTCTTGTGGATTTACTAATGTAATGGAGGGGAGGAGAGGGTGGGCGCCCATGTTCTGTAAGTAACCCTGTACCCACTGCTCTGTTAGTAGCTGGAATTTGAGGAACTGTGAGTGGAGAAATTTGTGTATTTGTTGCAAAATCTGGATAGATTTTTGGGTTGCAAAGCCTGGGGAGAGAGGCAGGCTAAGTTGGTCTACCTCTCCCAAGAGAAATTTTAATAACATCATCAGAGCTAGACCTTATGAACCAACACAACAGAAGAGTTAACCACTTCCTTAAAGCTCTAGAAATGTGGCTGTAATTCTTCATATTGCTTCAGTGAAAAAGCAGCCAATATGTTATCATAAACTCTTCAATACTCAAATTAGGTGAAGTATGTTGTACTAGATAGAAACAACTGTAATTTAATGAAAAATTTCTTTTTTGAAATAGAATAATTGGTCAGAATTATTACTAATATCCAAAAGACTCATTATACAGAATTAAATAACTTCAAAGTGGTCAGGTGTGAATTTTAGCAATACAAAGAGTTACATAAGAAGCATGCTGACTATCAGGATTACCTAAACAAAAATCTTCTGTTCTTTATTTTTTAATGCAGTTCTATAGATTCATTGGTAGATTGCAATATCATGGAAATAATAAAATCTGTCAGATATGCCGTCTAAGAACTGTAAAAGGTCTCTACTAGCTGTCAAGTGTCAAATCTGTGGTTCTTGAAAGCATATTTTAGAAAATAAAGTAGGCATTACTTTAAGATTATTGAAATATTATTGAGTGGGTTATTTCTTGAGGCAGGATCTCTCTGCAGCCCCAGCTTGCTTGGAGTTAGATATGTAGACCAGACTGGCTTTGAGATCTTCCTCTCTGCCTGCCTGCCTCTGACTCTTGAGGGCTGAGATTAAAGGTGTTCAACACCACACCTGGATATCTATACATTTTTAAAACATATTACATGGTATATCTTGACATTGTATGCTACAGTAGTTCGGAATATGTATTCTCTAAGTCATTCAGAATTGCATGCTATGCCTGATTGTGACATCTTCTCTTTTCAGAAAGAAATGTAGATACAGCAAGTAAAGGAAGAACACATTGTATTTCAGAGTTGAAGGGTAGTGGAAAACACAGATGTTAAAGCTGTAATCCAATGCAATGTGATATCAATTATGATCATATATTATGCAAACAAGTATCACAACCCAACAAACAACTGACTCATACATTCCTATAGGTATAGTATGGATGATAATGTCTGAAATATCTATTAAATAGAAATGTAAAAGCAAAGACTGTATATGGCTGAGAACACTGAACTCCCTGTATATTACCGTGACCAAGAGCCAAATGCATTTGCTGCAGAGGAAAATGATGGTTAACACTTGACCTACTTTATTTACTGAATTGTTGAACTTCTTAAAGTCAATCAAAATTGGTCCTTTAACATAATTGTTTTTGAAGCTTAAGGGGAATTGTTGCCATTTCCACATATGAGTGATTTTCAGAAAGTACTTCATGTTGAAATGAAAATTTATTCAATTACTTAGTATAACCATTGACAAGAAAACATATTATGTAAGCCAATGAAAAGAATTCTGAATCCTTAAATGTGATTGTGTATTTCCTAATATGTAGATTCTTAAATGTATAGAATAAATATAATTACATAATAAAATATAATCAAGTTAAAGGAACAAGACAAATTCTTCTCTCTACTTATTTAAAGCTCTTCCAAATGAATATAAAACTATATTGTATTCTATAATCTGGTCACTAAATATGTAAATTATCTAGATTAAAAAATTATTTCTTCATGCAAATATAAACTTAAGCTCCCATTTTGATATGCCTCTTTTTGGTCAATATGAACAATTTTTTTTATGTCATAGTTAACTGAATAGATAAGAAATAACTACCTCCATGCCTCCTGCAACAAGTGCTAACAATCCATTAATTCTGCTATATAGCATTGCTTTTCTTGTAGAGTCTATTTCCATTTACTCAAGATAGAGAGGGCAATGAAAGACAAAAGGAATGGCTTTATTCAACCACACTGGTTATTAATGAGACTATTAGGCTCACTACATGGAGCATGAATGACTGGAGTTGCTGAATCACCAAAATACCCAGAATGGATGACAGATAATGGAAATCCATATGCTGGCGCTCTCTGCAAAGCTTGCCCACAGCTAATCTTGTGAAGGCTGTTGTTTTCCACAGATTTTCTTTATAGTTTATATATTATAGCTTTTATATAACCTTGGGTTGGTGGGGGGGAGCTCATGAATCTTGTAAATTTAGTGATCAATGTGAATCTTGTAGCTTCTGTGTGATTTATGAACCTTCTAAGAATCTTAAGTCCTTCCATGAGGGAATGTTTGTTTTATTTTCATGAAATAGCTATGCAAGTCTGTAGAAACTGTGGAAAAAGAAATAACTAAAGTAAATTAATAGTGATATTGATCAACTCAAAATTAAGGATGAAAAGAATTAGAAGAATTAGGAGAAAGAGAAAGAAAGAGAGAGAAAAGGAGCAAAGAGAAGGGGGAAGTGAGAAAAGAGAAAGAGCAGAAGGGAGGGAAGAGAAACAACCACACCTCAAGGTGCCAGGACCAAAGAGATGTCATGCCACAATAAGTAGCATCAGAAGACAAAAGAAATTACATATATATGAACTTTCAAGATCCATTGATGAAAAATAATAGGCATTAGAAGTTTTCAAGATCATTAGTCTTCTTCTCACAACTCCAGTGTCACTGAGTGGCTTTCAGAGATCTAAGGAGCAAAGCAGGGGGCACTGACAGCCTTATTACTGACATGTGATTCAGATAATTAAGTAACTCAAGTTTAATGACTGATTTGTGTTTCATTCTAAAGGAAAAATAAAGTAGCATACATGTGAATCTCTTAGGCAGATCAGCTTATCTGGGAGTGGACCTCAGCAGTCCTTACCTCTTGCATACACTTTGGGAGGAAAAAGGATCTGAAGTTTATGGTATTTCAGGACCTTTATAAAGTCGTTGAATTGTGTAACTCCTGACCTTAAGCAGTTTCTTGCAGTAGGGAGTGTTCCACCTCCATTAACACCTGTGCTTTAAAGTGCTTCCTTCCAAGATTGAGCATTTCTTATTTATATGCTGATTTGCTTATCTGCAAAATCTTGATGTTTACTTTTGAAAAGAATGCTGTGATAGTCATTGAAATTCACATTAGATTTGATAGTAGTGACACACCCAGTGTCACTTGTCTGTACATCTTAACAAATAAAATGTTGTATAGGGGGAGCAAAGAATCAAAGTCCTAACTAAAAAGGATTAAAGTAGAATAAGATTCACTATTTTATATAACCAGTGATCTTACCAAATGGTTGATCACAACCCTGGCTGATGAAGCAGCTAATGTTATACAAGAGTCCTGAGATTTGTTGCTGATGTAGCAAGAACATCTCACTCTGGAGCCAGGTGTGCTCATAATTATGTCTTGTGGTTTCAAACCCCATAGCTGAAATGATGCCACTCACTAGGAGAATAATTGATTTCTTGGTAACCTTATTTTAATAATGAAAAAGTTTGTTCATTATCATCCATCAGAGCCATCACCTCTACCAATTTTACAGAGCTTTATTGAACTATAACTCACATATTATATAATTATGATTCAAACTACATAATTAAAGACATTTTGGCACACTCATGAGATTATAGGAATGTCCAGTTCCAGAATACTTATTGTCACACAAAGAACCTTCAAATTGCTGAGCATTGACTCTCGATTGCTTCACTCCTAACCTCTGCTAAGTTCCAGTCCACTTTCTGTCTTCACAGACTTGCCTATTCTGGAATTTTGAATAGATGGAACCATTTATGTGCCCTTCTGTTTCTGCCTTGTATCAATTATAGAAACATTTTCAATTTTTTTTATTTTAAGGTATTTATTCTTGCTGAATGACAACCTCTGCCATGCCTATCATTGGAAGAGAAGTAGAATTGTTAACAGAACCTCTATACAGGGGTTTCAATTTGTTTATAGAAGGGTATTTCTATTGCCTCCATATTTTATCTATTACAAATAATGCCACTGTGAACATTTTTGTAAGATATTGTGTAAACATAAAGAAACTTTTATTATATTGAAAACACGAAGGGACGAGGGAAATCCTTGTCTCATTTCTGATTTTAGAGGAAATGCTCTCAGTTTGTCTACATCTAGTATAATGTTGCTTATAGATTTGTTTATATAGCTTTCAAACTGTGAGCTGTGCTCCAGCTATTCCTAATGTTCCCGTAACTTTTCTCATCAAACTTGGTGAAATGCCTTTTTGGCATCAGTCAAGATGATTGCTATTTTTGTTTGTTTATATTAAATTTATTGATTTACTTAGCAACTTACATCTCTAGGATGAAGCCCACATGTTCTTAATGTCTGATATGCTTAATGTTCAGTTCACAAGTATTCTGTTGAGAATCACTACATGAAATCCTATACTATTTTAAAAACTATTTTTATTAGTTTTTTAAATGTGTTAATGTTATGCCTACATGTATGTTATTGTACCTGTATCATGCAATATTTGTGGAAGACAGAAAATTGTGTCTGATCCCTGGAACTTGAATTACAGATGATTGTTAGCTACCATGTGGGTGCTAGTATTCAAACCCAGGTCCTCTGGGAGAACAGCCAGTGCTCTTAATCACTGAGCCATCTCTCTGGTCTCTGTTTGGACACTTTTGTGGTTCATGCTTCAGGCTTCATTCCCAAGAATTCACTGTCAAATCAGTGGTCATAAAGATATCATTTTTTTCCAAGCTTAATTCTTTTAATGCCTACATTTTTGTGCCTTTTCTGTTTTGTATATGAATGCTGTATATGCATGGTTTGAATATCACTCTTGATTATGGATATCAAGGCATCCCAACACAACCTCTTAACAAAATAATATTTCCTACAAAATCCTTACACGTTTGTAGAAAATCCATTTTCCATGAACATATTATATGTTTTTGGAGTTTAAGCTCTGTTCCCTCCATTTATATGGATGACAATACTTTCACCAATACTCTTATTTTCCTAATTATTATAATCTTATACTTCATTCCATAACCAGGAAGTTTTAGCTCACCAGATACACAGTGCTTTTGATTTTGTTTTGACAGTTTCTTTTCTTTGAATTTGCAAACGAAATTCAACAACTTTTAGAAGACTTCTAAAAAGAAAAAGGACCTAGAAAAATCATAAATTATAATATGAATTGTGTTGAATCTGTAAATTAATTGGAATCACCTTGCCATCTTGATATTTTACCTGCTAACCCATGAAGAGATGACTTCCTACTTCAGAATTTTTCAGCTTCAACCATGCTTTGTTGCTTTTACCTTGTTCTACTGTTTTTTGACCATTTGTTTGTATGTATTATGAACAAAAGTATTTTTAAATTCATATTCAGAATATTCATTACTAATGATGTGCAATGGTATTATATCTAGAATATTTTAACTCCCTCTTTAAATTGAATGTTTTTCTGTGTCTCTTTAAAATCATCTACAGACAAGAACTTTTTCACTTGTCAATGAGAGTAGTTTTAATAATTACTTTCAGATAGGAGTTGTAATTTTCTCTTTCTTTCTGCACAGTTCTGGTGAGAGTCGCCTGTATAATATTGCAGAGAAGTATTGAGATCAGCTTTTGACATACTCTAAGATTCATAGGAAAATTGCACATCCTTCCTAATTAATTAAATGTAAGGGAGCTTGAGTGATGACTCAGTGGTTAAGAACACTGACTGTTATTACAGAGGATCTGGATTTGAGTCCCAGCACCCACATGGAGGCTAACAGCTATCAATAACTCAAATTCCATGAGATACTATGCCCTCTTCTGACCTCCCCAAGAATTGTAAGATATGGGTGTACTTTCATTCATGTAACCAATACACATATGCACACAAAATAAAAATAATAAATTAAAAAAACAAACTTTAAAAAATGTATTTGATGTGGATTTCCATTTATATCTCCATGAAGCTTAGAAAATTACCCTTGATTCTAAGTTTGGAAGAATTTTGTTATGAATCAATGTTGGGATATCTGAACTTTTTAATCCTATTGATCATGCTCTTTGCTAGTGTTATGAAACGATTTTGGTGATAAAGTTTATTTTACATTGACAGGTGAATTTGAGGTTGAACCAAGATAAATTTCCCTGTATACCAGAATAAATTTAACCTGGTCATTACACTATTTTATGAGACTTTTTTCTACTATTCTGTGAAGAGTTTTATGTTGCTTTTTTTCTCATATGATATAGTAGTTTCTGATTCTCTTAGCATGCAATATTCTGTTGGTTCATGGTATCAGATTAATGATGGTCTCATAGAATTAATTAAAATTGTTCCTTGTTCTTCTGTTTTTATATAAATACCTGGAAGTCTCATCTTAATTATGTGCAATTTGGTTGGTAGATTTTCCTGGTGAAATCTCTGGCCTTGAGCTACTTGATGAACCATTTTTATTAAAATTGGGTCTATATGCATTGTTTATTTGGGTTTCTTCTTTTGAAGTCAATTTATGAATGTTTGCCTTTCTAGGAAGTTCCTCTTTTCAATCTGGATGTGGTAAAGTCTTTATATTTGTTTTTCATTGCATTCACATATAATCATTTGCTGTTAACCTCCCTTCTTAATCCTAATGTTTAATTTTTTCCATTATCAATTTGGGTAGGTGTTGCCAATTCTCCAACCTTTTAAAGAATCATCTCTTTCATTGTTGCTACTGTTTTCCATTGCTTATTTTACTGACCTCTAATTTATCTTGGCCATTTCTCTACTTTGCCTAGTTTCAGGTAGAGTCTTCTTTTCTTTTTTTTTTTTTTTTCTAATTTCACAAAGAAGAAGTCAAGGCTTTCCTTTTGAACTTATTTTTATTTTTAATGAAGATAACTGCAGTAATTTTCTACTGAGCACTTTCTGCAAAGCTTCCTATATGTGACAGCATTTATAATTCTAATTTTAAGTAAATTTGTTTTTCCTTATGAATTTTCTTTGTTTCGTTGATTATTTAAGAGTGTAATACTGGAGCAGGTGAGATGACTCAATGGTTAGGGAGACTGGTTGCAGAGGCCTTAGGTTTGGTGCCCTATAACTATATGGAGACTAACAACAATCTATAAACTGGACCCAGTTCACTCTTCTTGCCTCTGTGGACATTGCATGAACAGGTCCACTTACAATCCACAAGCAAAACAATCACATATATAAAACTAGGTTTTGGTGTATCCAATTATTGTTATAGAAGTAGCTTTTATCTCATTAAATCTTAACAGTATTTGCTCCCTTTAGTTTGGACCTCTGTGTATTGTGAAAATATGGCTATTGTCATTAGTATGTATTCTTGGTGCATATATTCTCACATATCAATATATTCATTCCTTCATTTGAGCTGTGACAGTTTTTAATTAACTGGATTCTGCATTATTATAACCACTACAACTCTTTTTTTGAATATTGGAGACAAGTTCACATTTTGTGACCCAAGCTGACCAATCAATGACCTATAGGTTCTGCTTCATTAGTCCTCTAAGTACAGGATTAAAACATCACAACATGCATATTGCAGTTTTTATTTTCCCTTTTCATGACTACCACCCTTTTAAATCATTTTATATTAGTTTCCTTATGAGTTTACAACCAAAGCATCTTGTAAATGGCTCTTATAATTTTCAGTCTCCATCTTCTCAATGGACCATGAGACTTGACGGTGGGCAGGGAGCCCAGTGTGAGGTATGGGATATCTCCCTCAAATCTGTTGTTCAAAGGTTAACCTAGGGACCGCAAAACAATACTGGCTACTATCAGTGCTCTGGTTTGCACACCGGAATTTCATACTGGGACTCTATGGCTGCATACTACACACTTTGCCATAAAAATCAAGTTGATAGTGAATAAGACAACATCTCTCTGGTGACAAGCTTACATAGGAAGAGAAGATGGGATAGAGATTACTGGGGAGAAGGGGTGTAAGACTATTGTCTTATCCAGACAGCAGGCCTTATATAGGAATGTACTGTTAGATTTCACTAATTTGGGAATGTCTTAGTTTCTCCTCTTTAAAAAAAAAGTTATTTATTTACAGTCTTTTTGTGTATGTACATGTGTGTGCATATGATTTTATATGTATTATACCACCATGTGCAAGTGGACACCAGATGACAAGAGCCTCTGTTGATACTCTGCTTACAACCGGTGGTGTGGGGATCAGTCTTAGGTCATTAGTCTTGAAGGCAGATGCATTTACTCACTAGGCCCTCCCATCAGTCTTCTCCCACACCTTTTCTTTTTCATTTAATTGTAGTGATTTTAGTATAATATAGTTTAATGGCATTAGGATTGTCTCCCCTTTCTGAACCTCCCCTTCTGCTCTCTGCCCAAATTAAAGTAGTACTCTCCTATATATATATATATATGGTCAAATTTCTTAGGTTGAGGTGGGATTTCTTGCCCACTTCCCCATGTCTGTGCTGGAATTTGGTCTGAGTTTGCATAGGACTTGTGCATGCTGTCACCATTGCTGTGAGTTCATATAAGTAACTAACCAGCGGTCTGGATGACTCCATTTCCTTGAGGTCATCCATTCCTCTGACTCCTCCAATCTTTCTGTCTCACCTGCAATTATCCCTGCACCTTCGGAAGCAGAGGTTTGAAATAGGTATCTTTATTCAGAGATAAAGGGAGAATCAATGATTCTACTAAGCTGTATAGCCTAAAAACCCAACTGCTATTGCAGCAGAGACATTTTTATCCTGGACCCACTCAATGCGAGGGAATTCAAGTGTGGTAATGTAAGCTTAGCCAAATATACATGGCAGGAGAGGTCATAAATTCTAATGAAAAACCTACTTTAAAAACCAACAGAGCTTTTATTTTCTTCTAAACATGCATCTTCATACTTCCAAACAAAAGTACATTCACCCACCCATCTTCAAAGAAGCTTTTTTATGCAACAGATATAGACTATTACAGAGTTCCAGAATTGATAAAATACAGAGAACAAGTGTCTTTGAGATGCTTAACATTAAAAGACACATTTTCAATGCCGGCTCTACACATATGTTCAATGCATTTCTCAGCTAGAGAGATTTCCTTTTGCAGCAGAGGGCGATTAACACAGAAACTCACATTTTGCCAACATGCAGAAAACAAAGGACCCCATGGCACTTTGCTTCTATTTTTCAGGGTCACATTGACTGAACCCTTCAACCTCTGTCAATGTCAGTTTGGCGTAGTACAATAATCTTTACTCTATGGTATTACTATAAACTGAACTACTAATCTTATTGAAAATCTTTTCTATCCATCACATGAACATCCTTGAGTTTGATTAATTTTTCAAGTTTTTCCTCTTGTTTTTGTAGACTCATATATTTTATTTACTTTGGGAAGATTTTTACGTGTCTGAATATTTTACTTGCATGTATGTAAGAGCACTCAGGTCATGCAATGCCCTCTGCAGCCAGAAGAGTGAATCAGATGCCCTGGAACTGCAGTTAAAGATGGTTGTTAGCTGCTTCTTTGTGGGAGCTTTGGCAATGAACCTGGATCCGCTGCAAGAAGAACCTGTGCTAACAGCAGAGCCATCTCTCCAGAACCTACTTTGGGAAGTTTTTAACCAGTCATTCCTCAAGAATTCTTTCTTCACTTTCTTCATTTTACCTTTTCCTTATGAAAATTCCCAGTGAATATGTTAGCACATTTGTTGATTTATCAAAAAAAAGCTGTAGAGTTGCTACATTGTTTTCCTTTTTATTTTCCAGATAATGCTAATCTCTTTGTCTTTAAATTAATTCTGTTAAATTAAATATTTCCTTCCTGTACTTGAATTTGTTGTTGAATCTGCTCAAGTGAATTCTGAATTTAATTTATTATTAAGTTCCAGAACGTCTGCTGTTTAATTTCATTTTCTGTTTTATGTTTCCTGGTAGTCTCATTTTGCTTATGCATTGCTTTTTTAATCTTTCTTATTCCTTGCTCATATTTTCTTTTAATATTTTTACCGGAATCATGATACATATTTTGAAGTCTTTGTAAAGTTAACCCATGTCTGAATATCCTCATGGATTCTTTCTCATAATTTGTTTGGGTCTTGTTTTGATATTTATTTATACGACTTTTGATTCTATTCTCTTGAAAAATGGACATTTGATAGTTATGATGTAGTAACTCTGAAAATAAAACTTCTTACCATCCTCAGAGTGTGCTTTTTAAATATTATAACTACTGTGCTGTACTGGACTAATGACAAATAGTTTCCAGCAGAGTTTTACATGTATAATTTGTCTTGAATGTGATCTTTATAGTCTATGATCTTTGGTATAAGTTTGCTCTTCCAGTGTTTCAATAGAGGCTTCCATAAATTCTACAGAAGACAGAAGGCAAATATAGAAAAGAAAAGCTTATTTCTATTCTTTGTATTTTTACTTTTTGCCAACATTCAATCTCAACATTTTCAATCATTTCTTCACTGTTGGGGAGCAAAGCATTTTCTACTTTGAGATTCAATTTGTTGTATACAAAAATTATTTTGAAATGTCATTATTTTTATGAAATTTTGCTCCTTCCCCAGATATCTGTAGCTTGGCAGTTTAACTTACAATATATGGCCATCACTTTTCCAGTCTGAGTTTCAACAGAGAGAGTGATTTGTATCAATCCTGAAACTATCCTGGAGAAAGGTTACAATAGGAACACACAATAATTGATGACCCAAAAATATTTTTTCCTCAGAGCAGGAGACCAGAGACCTATAGTGAGAACCCAGGATTCTTTCTCCAAAACAGATGATGTTGCAGAGAGGGATAAGAAAAATACAACAAATGTAAAGCATTCCTATCATTTCTGATCTCAATTTATTGATTTGCTACTTTTTGGAATACCAAAAATCTTTGACATTTCCTAGAATTCGGAAAAAAATAGTTCTGACTAATTCTGCTTGGTTCTTTGCGTTCTTGGGATAAAGATTCTGGCACTTTCATGTGCATTGTGAGTGTCAGAGAAATGAGAATGTATCTGTTACTGTTTGGAATACACCAACGAAGTCCAACTTGTTTTAAAGAGAAATGTAGTGAGTACTCCTGGTGTTGCTTTCAAGAAACTGTTTTGAAAATAATTATTTTAAATAATGGAGATTAAGGTTTTAGAAGTTAGTTTTGTTTTCCAAGGAAGGAAAAATATTCATACAAAACAAAATTGCATATAAGCACTATTTCCCCTGCTTAGGGAAATTTTGAAAAATAAGTGTATGTTAGGGGCCTGCTCACTCCTTCAGAATGCTTGCTCATTGAAAAGCAAGTTACTAATCAATTGATAAAGAACATTCCTTCACTTGCCCCATAAAGCCTAAATTACTTTCTTAAACTTGACTCTATTCCATTCATTTTACTTTCTCAAAAGGGAAGAGTAGACCCCTAATACTATAACAATGAACATTTTAGGACTTTTATTCTAAAAAATAAACTACATAATTTATTCAAGGAAAGCTTTGCCCTTCTCATTTGCTAAAAAATTCTAAATTTATCTTATTAATGTGTTGTTTCATTTTTAATAAACTCAATAGTAAGTAATGAACAGTATATACAATATGATCAAAAGTTATGGTAAAAGCTACTGACATCATGAAATATTAAAGACTGAATCTGAGCTCTATACTTTATATAAGTTTTTATGTCACCTTCAATTGTAGCATCATGGATGTGAAAACCAGAGGATAACCTAAACTACACTGTACACATTACAGTTTATATTTTGATTAAACTATCTCTTATTAGCAATTTTACAATGTGTTATTTTTTCATAATACTTTGTTCTACAAAAACACATGACGGGTGTCACATCTTTTCCAGTTATTCAAAACCATGACTCCAGACACTCTTATCAGTAACTGTGACCAGTTTGTGAATACCATTGCCTGAATTGACAAAATTTGTCAAAGAAATTCCTAAATCATGTGACTGTGTTTACAGATGGAATCAGGCATACGGCTCAAAGGTGTTCCAAGTAGTGTCATTCCTAGCTACATTTTGAATAACTGGATGGATAGAGTTGGTTGGGGTGGCTGAAGGCTTTAAGATTATAGCTGAGTTATTAGCTATATTTAAATTTAAGCACTGTGTTTACTTAGCCATCGATCTTCTTTATTTAAGAATTCCCTCTGATATTTGCCATTCCCCCTGGTTATTTTGAAAATCTCCTACAAAATTAGGAAGAAGAAAAATGGTGTTCTTTGGTTATATCAGGATTTTTCTGAGGAGGTTATATCAGTATACATGTGTGTACATGTGCATGGGTACAATTATACATGCGAGCAAGTGTGTGTAGAAGCCATATTGAGTATCTTCCTCAATACTTTCTCCATCTTATTTTTTGTTATATGGTCACACACTGAAAGGGAAAATCATTAGTTTAAGTAGGCTTACTAGCAGGAGCCTTAGGTGTCCCCCTCTTTCCATTTCCACAGTGATGGGATTGCAGATTCAGGCCATGGCGTCTATATCCAATTCTTTACATTGAAACAATACCTTTATTCTACCATGCAGGGCATGGCGCATACATTTAGTTCAGCACCCAGGAAGCAGAGGCAGGCTTATCTTTGTGAGTTGAAGGTCTGCCTGGTCTATATAGTGAGTTCTAGGCCAGCTGGAGCTACAAAGAGACCTTGTCTCAAAGAGACAAAGAAGAAGAAGAGGAGGAGGAGGAGGAGGAGGAGGAGGAGGAGGAGGAGGAGGAGGAGGAAGAGGAGGAGGAGGAGGAGGAGGAGGAAGAGGAGGAGGAGGAGGGGGAGGAAGAGGAGGAGGAGGAGGAAGAAGAGGAGGAGGAGGAGGAGAAGGAGGAGGAGGGGGAGGGGGAGAGGGAGGAAGAGGAGGAGGAGGAGAAAGAAAACTTCTTTTATTTTATTTTCTTATGTGTTTGAGTGTATTGCCTGCATACATTTAAGTGCACTCATGTTGTTCAATGCCTGTAGAAGTCAGAAGTGGGCATCATATTCTCCTTGAACTGAGTTGCAGATAGTTGTTTGCTGCTACATGAGTGCTGGGAATTGAATTAGGGTCCTCTGCAAGAGGAGCTGACGCTCTTAACTGCTGAGCCATCTTTCTAGGCCCTGCACCTGTCTTTTCTGGCAAACAAATTACAAACTGAGTCATCTTCCTAATCCATCAAAATGACTTCTGGTTTTTATACTAAATTTAGGCAAGGTAATGACCAAGAAACAGTAGATTCCATTGTTACAAGTTATAATTAATTCCCTAATGAATTCACATATGCAATGTCTCTCATATTTCAGCTTATTTAATTTTGAGGTGGAGAAGGAAATAAGCTTATACTCCCTCACACTGTATACTGCAAGAAGAATGAAAACAGAATATAAAATCTTGTTTCGATGAATATGAGATTTCATTATTTCCGAATCATAAGGAAAGAGAAGGGGGCTTCAGACATGATGAAAGACAGTATAAAGAAATGTCAAATATTCAAGGAAGATAAGGTAAATGTAGCAAGATAGAAACTGACCTACTTCACAGACCGTCTAATAAGTTACTAGTTTGAAGTCCAAATTATTGAAGAAAGTGTGGTCGAAAATTTTGATTAATATGAGGAAAGGAAGAAGTATTCGTTAAACATCTGTATATACACAAAGAAGAGTACAAGACAGCAACTGCTAATATTCATAGTCAAGTAGTCAAACTCTCACTTCCCAAAATACCAGAAATCTAAGAACGATTCCTACTGAATTGTGGAACTGTGGCTTTTTTATTTCCTGATTTTGATAGTCCTCTCTTCCAGGAAGTATACTATAGTCATGTCCATTACCATCATGTCTCACCACTAGGGGCCAGCTGGAGTGGACTTTGGGGGGGCAGCCTGAGGAGTTGGGGGTGAGAAGACGCAGAGTCAAGCCGCAGACCAAGTGTGTCTTTTTTTTGAATAGGTGCACAAGCTCTTATAGGTCTGTATAACCAATGACCTCATGGGGGAGGGGGGGTGGTCCCAAATACAGCCAATAGTAAGTTTGTCCCCAGGGAGGCAGGTACTTTCCAGATGCTGGTCTCACAGTTAGCCAGAGCAGAACGCCACACCCACAGGAACCATGCCTCTATTCCTCCTAGCAGGTGGCCTGGCTAGGCCCACCTTGCATTATGCCCAACAGAATACAGGCACACAAATCTCTAGTTATACTGAATCACCTCACAGTAGAGACATCTGTGTATTGACATTTGAGAGCAGATTAAGATAAAAACAATAACCTAAGTTGTCTGCACATTTCAGGAAGCTCCACAATGTAGGAGAGAGTGAAATAAGCAAATATGTAAACTAAACAAATGGAGAAAAGGCAAACAGAAACGAACATGAACAAGATGGCAGAAAATGGAACATTTCTAAAATATGCAATCAATTTCCTTGGGAAAATTCCAAAATAGTATCAGGAGAATCTTCAAAATCTATACAAATTCTAATTCAAATGTACAGGTCTTGAAAGCTAAATAAAGGTTTTAGACATAATTTAA
This sequence comes from Eospalax fontanierii, assembly GCA_035773235.1. Classification (NCBI taxonomy): domain Eukaryota; kingdom Metazoa; phylum Chordata; class Mammalia; order Rodentia; family Spalacidae; genus Eospalax; species Eospalax fontanierii. The sequence goes on from CM069526.1 coordinate 75,076,870, forward strand.
AACATTTGTAATCCTTGTAAGCTTTAAATCAGGAATTTTCTCTTGAAACTGGAGCTGCAATCCCACCCTGGTAGAACTGTGGTCCCCTTTTGTGAGTCTTAGTTGTGTTACCAGCCTGTGAACCCAGACCTGTGGTCCTCTCCCACAAACTGGACTGCAGTATTGAAGGCAACAGAGTGTGCCCTATAGTATTCTTCTATGAGATTATTCCAGAAAGAGAGAATGAGGAAAATGATAGGAAAATTCTCAATATTGCAAGAAATAGTTCTCCATTGTGGAAGAATCCACCAAGTGACAAAAGACTGAATGTAACAAATGCATTCTGCAGTTAAAGCTCTTCATTTATTTTGCAAAATAGTGGTTTCAAAATGAAAGATTTGAAATTTTCTGTATAAAATTAATGGTAAAGTTTCACAAACATGAGCATAAATAATTAGTATGCAGTTGTATTGTTTATCAGCTATACTGAACTTGAGATAGAATACAACGTGTCTAACGCCTTCAAATTTCAAAGCTAAACAATTTTACATTTATTTACTTATTTACTCTAGTACATAATATAACTGAATATAGAATTGGTTGTAGCGTTATATTAACATAGATAAACTGGTGGCAAAGATCATACAGTAACAACTACTTAGAGAATGGTGATGATTTTGATGACAAAACAGAGGCTGTAAAATCGTTGCTATTCCTCATGCCTCCTCAAAAGTTAATACAACATCCATATACACATTGATATGCTTTATGGCTTGGTTGTTCATAAAAATTACATCAGATAGCATCATGCTTCTCATCATTAAGATGACTATAAGCAATTTTATTAAGATATGCCCTTTGAATCCTTGTTAATAATTAAAACAAGCTATGAGTAAGCTTATCTCCATCATTTTTCTTCATTTGACTTTGCTTTTCTGTTGAACCAGGTTATTATACATATTTTACTCTGGATTTGAATGTTCAATGCTTTAAGGAACATATCTTTTAACACTGAAGGATGCAATATATATGAATTACCATTCATGCATGCAAGATATTGAAGACAGCACAAAGAAAGGTGTCCTGCAGTGTAAATTGTTTAGTAAAGAGTGACCTAGAATGGGGCATGTAAATTCTCTTTTTATCATGTTTTGCACAAAACATTAGAGAAGGGGGAAAAGGCTGAAAATAAATGGGTTTTGGCTTAGTGATGTCCTGCCCTTGTCATTTTGAATAATGCTTCCTTAAAAGGACAGTACTGTTTGAAACCTGTGAATTCACAGAAAAAGTACAATAGGCATTTTTATGCTGACTCTTGTGTAATTGCTAATTACTCAAGGAGTTCTGAGAAACAGAATAGCTTTTAAATTTCTTTGTAATTTACATTTAAAAAATGCATATTAACTATTTTGAAAAGAAGAGGAGTCACGCCTCTGCAGTGAGCCAATGGAAAGGAAACTTGTTTCCCAGTCAGGATTTCAAATGACCTGATGTTTGCGCAGCGATAACCTGTGCTTGGCAAGCAAACACTGGCATACAAGGTGGTTGGAACGTCATGCTGACCTATTTATCATCTGCGTGGTACTTAAGAACATCAGGTATAACCCTACCTTCAGGTGTTATGTAATCATTATGTTGTTCAATAACTTCCTCAACATCTTGATCTCCATCAGCTCACGCCCTTGCTGACAAGAGTTGATGCAAAGACATTGCCTTACAATTATACACAGATGCATGACCCAATAAAGTATAGTAGAGGTACCCATTCAGGAGTTTCTTCAAAGTTTAGATTTTAAGAACGTTCAGTTTATTACATCCATTACTAGTCTATTTTACGGTGTTATTTAGCAGATCCCTGAAATTTCTGTTTTTCTGTTTTCACCATAGGAATGATTAGATATCCAAATAATCAAAATTTGTTTTAAAGGGGTGACACTACGGACAAAATTCAATGGAAAGATTAGCAATATGGTGCCCAAAGAATAATATCTCTTGTAATTACCTCTGTTTTTGTTATCCCAAATCATAGCCTTTATACTGTAAATCTTCATTTTAAGTTGAAATGAAAACATTTGATACCATGAGAGGTAGTCATCAGAGAGGAGGCTTCCTGGTCACTTCAAGCTCAATTACTCCAAGTCCTATGACTGAAGTATGGCATGTCTTCAGCAAAAGGGTATTTCCCCTAAGTCCTGGGAGATAATCAAAGGCTGTGGCAACAGCCAATTTTATTTTGGGAGTCTCTTGGATTACCAGGTCAACAACTCAAAGGGAGGTTTCTTCTGCCAGGTATTGTATTTTGTTATACAGCCTTCATCTATACACATGCATTCGCTATCATCTATCTATCTATCTATCTATCTATCTATCTATCTATCTATCATTATCTATTACCTATCCATATACTGTATGTGTATTTTTCAGTAGGACTTTGAATACATTTCCCTATGATTTTTCTGAGCTTCTAAGCATACTTATCTACCCTCTCACTTCCTTTCTCCTGTATAACATTTCCTTCTCCCTCCCAAGTTAAAGTGGCCCCCCATTTCCCACTTAGTAGTCTGCTATTATCCCTCTCAAATTCCTTCTTCCCCTCTGTCCCCTTGGTTCCTTTCCATTTTCCTCTCTCCTGTGGTTACACTAGGGTATATACTCACATCTAGGGATTTGGAAGAGGCAGAAAGATTGTAAGAGCCTAATGGGGCAGATTACCACAAAGAAACAGACAACTAGTCAATTACTCCTATGATTTCAAGTCAGTGGAGACAGAATGCAGAGCGTTGGCATGAGGAAGCGAGGAAGAAACTGCAACCCAAACTAAGGACCTTTTAGAAATGGATGGCTGCTGGGAGGGGAAGTGCCTTATAGGGACAGGACTCCTGAAGGCAGCACACGCTGAAGAATGTTTAGACTTTATAAGCCATAGTATATATTTAAGAGAGTGCATTAAATTGGGCAGGGGCAGTGGGGGAGGTGCAGATAGGGAGGATGTCTAAATACCATCAAGCTATACTGTAGGAAAATCACAAAAATTCAATAACTTTCCTTACAAAAAAGGAATGTATTTGAAGGTTTGGTTCTAAGTCAACAATAAAACTTTTATTTATTAATTTCTAAGTCATTAAGAATATAACAGTTAAAGGCTAACAAGATTGCTCAGTGGTTAAAAGCACTGACTGCTTTTGCAAAGGAACCATCATCCTCATGGTGGCTAACAACTGTCTGTAACTCCAGTTCCAGGGAATCTGACACCCTCTTCTGACCTCCACTAGTAATGCATGACACAGTGCATATAGGTATATACAAGCAAAACACTCCTACACATAAAATAAAAATAATAAATTCATAATTGCCTCGAAAATCTTGAAATAAACCTGACCAAAGATATTAAAGATTTCTATAATGAAAAGTTTAAATCTTTAAAGAAAGAGACACCAGAAGATGGAAGGAGCTTCCATGCTCATGGATTAGAAGAATTAATATTGTGAAAATGACCATCCTACCAAAAGCAACCCCAATCAAAACCCCAACGACATCTTTATAGCATTAGAAATCTTTATAGCATTACAAAAAAAAAATGACCTAAAATTCATACGGAAGCACACAGGGCCTTAAATAACCAAAGCCCTGAGCACAGAGAGCAATGCAGGAGGGATTACCATTCTAGATTTCAAACTAAATTATAGACATGTAGTCATCAAAACAGCATGATACTTGCACAAAAATATCCATACTCATATATTTATTGTATGTGTATTTTTCATAGACATAAAAATGTGGGTAAGAATCCCCAACCCTCCATCATGAATCAGTAACGGCAGGGAATGGAAAATTCAGTCACATTTGATAGCGAGATTCTTAATACACTGACCAGAAAAGGAACTCATTCAAAATGGCATCTGGGGAGATAAACCATACTATATAGGCATCTGTGTGTGTGTGTGTGTGTGTGTGTGTAAACAAATTTAGTGGGAGGTTAGAAAGGGTTTGCAGATATGGGAAGGGATATAAATGTAATCGAAATATATTGTATGAAATTCCCAAAAATTCAATTAAAAAGAAAGGAAAGATTTTGTATTTAGTAATATTTATAATGAAAAAGTTGTTTGTTACTTTTTAATCATGATTTTTTCCCATGGGAGAAAAATAATTGGTAAATACTCCTTAAAAAGAAAGAATAAAGCAAACTAAATAAGGAAAGGTTTCTATCTAGATTTGTTTTTACTCTCTTGGATAAAACTATTTGATAAAGGTTGGGCTGTATTTTTAGACTTCTCTCCATTGCATGAGACAGGAGAGTGACGGTTTGGAGGGTTCTCTGCAGCTTCACAGTCATGCCTGAAGCTGACTTACTGAACGACTCATTAGTTAGTGACATGGACAATATAGGTAGATGATTAAACAAGAAACACAGAAGTTTGACTCACAGTGACTTAAAGTCCACACTCTAAGGGAAATAAGGATCAGTTTTTTTTTCTAATTAGTCTTTTATTTAAAACATTTAAACCCAGTACAGAATAATTTAAAGAAATGATAAACTGTTCTAGTGGATGACCCTACAAGCACATAAAGGCAACAATGCATGTACTCAGAGTATTATTTTAAAAGGAGAAGCTGGGAGGGTGACTGGTGAGACGGGGTGGGATCTGAAAGGAACTACAGAACAGACTGAGGTTAGGAACACTGAAATCATGAAATTTTCAGACAAATGGATGGAACTAGGAACTGTTACACTAAGTGAAATAACAAAGACTCAGAAAAACAAGTGGCTTGTGTCCTCTCTAATTTGTAAATCTTAGCACCAATCCCTTAAAGGTGAGTATATGTCCTCATGTAACTGCAGGGCAGGGAAAATGAAAAGAACCACAACCAGGGAGGCAAAGGGAAACAATGAACCTGGGTTGGGCAGGTATTAGGAAACTGGGAATGGTGGGGGGACATAAAAGGAACCATAGACATAAAGGAGAAGAAGGAGCTCAAGAGTTGAGGAACAATAGAAGACAATTATTATCAAGGCGGAAACGGGAAAATTGGGGGTATTTTAACTGGGGAGGAAAGAGGAAGCTAAGACAGGTAGAGAGAAAAGAGAGAAAAAGAAAGCTTAGATGTATTAACTCAAAAACACACTGAAAAATACACATGCAGTATTTGGACATGAGTACATGAGCGTACCTGAAGGCAATATATCAAGGATACAATGCTCCAGAAGAGAAACCTCCCTTCAATTTGTCGGTCAGAGTAGTAAAAAGCACTTCCAAAATAACACAGGTTGTAGCCACAGTCCTTGAGTACCTTCCAGAACTTGAAGGTAAGATTCTATTGCTGAAGACAGGACACACTTCGGACACAAGACTTAGAGCAATGGAGCTGGAAGTAAACAGAAAGCCTTCTCTCTGGACTAGTTCTCACAGATCTAGAGGATGCTATGCAATCTGATCAAGGTGAAAGTCAGTCAGTGGTCTAACTTCCAGCCTCATAGCTTAATAACCATATCGATGACTGGCACTACAAACTGTAGTGGAGCCGTAGTGACACTTTTTTCTGAGTTTAATCCATAACTCTCAAATTGAATTTAAAGCCATCTCAATGACAATGAACTAATGGGCAGCACTGGAAACACAGTTAAATACATATGACAGTGGAAGTCATACATACCTAAAGAAAAATCCTCAGTCTGTTACAACCATAGATAATAGGATTTCTTATTATATGCTAAGCGTCCTTATATTTACAGATAAATACACCATCCTTTCACCACTCATCAAAGAAGCTTCTTTAACAACAGAGGGAGACTATTACAGAGTTCCATCACTGGTCACACGCAGGGAATATGGGTCTGAGAGATGCCCAGTCCTAAGCAACACATCTATAGCAGTAACTCTTTAAGGCTCACGGAATATAGCAGAGTAAAGAGAAGATTAGTACCTCTCACAACTCTCACCAGCAATACTTCCGCATGTGACAAAGTGTGAAACACACATGAGGCCACAGCTGACCAAGATCTACAGAATAAGGGACTGTCCCTGGATAGGGCTCCTATGTTAAACTTCACCTGCCTTTATGGTTCAGGGTCCATGTGGAAGAGGGGACAGAAAGATTGTAAAAGGCAGGACTGGTGTGTGAACATACGAAAAGAAAGTATTCCAGGCCTCTTGAGAACTTGCTCATATGAACTTGCAGCAATGGTGTCAGCATGCACAAGAACTGTGCAGACTCAATAAGACAAAAAACAGCATAGAACTGAGGAAATGGGCACGGAAGGCCCCAACCTTAGCAGAACAATTGGCAACTGATTCCTGCTTCATGACTCTAGATTGGCTGACTAGATTCCAGTGGTGAATTCACATCTAGGCACATCTGGGTACAAAAACTTGACTCGATAGGGCTTAACATACGTGAAGGAAGGAATGAAATTTGGTGGGGAATGGCCTATGAGGGTGGATAGGAGCTCTAAATATGATTAAAATTTATTGTATGAAATGTACAAAAATTCAATAAAGTTTTCCATAAAAATACAACATATACATGTATGAAATTTTCAAAGATTATATAAAAATATATTTGTATAAAGAAAAGATAGATTTGTCCATACCATGTAGGAGAAATATGGTAGCCATCACAAAATTAAATCAAAACACTGAATTACTTTTAAGAGTTTAACCTCAGAGTTTAGTGGTATAATTCTCCTTGATTTTGTCTTATTTATATTTTCTTGGTCTGTGTGTTCATTTTCCCATTGTAATTATAAGTTAGTAACCACATTTTAGAGACTTCAGGAGGAAAAGAGACATTACCTATGAATGCTCATTGATTACTGTGAGAGAGGAAATTTGATTTGCTCATCCATTTAGTGAGTAATTGGAGAGCTGTATTTGACATTCACTATGTCCCATATTGGAGAGCTGTATTTGACGTACACTACATCCCATTGCTCAGTCCTCTCACTAGGGCACTATTTGCAGCTTCTTGAGAAAGAGGAAAACTGTTTATAAATATGAAACCATAACTAAAGACATCATCACATTAGTCCCTTCTCAAACATTGCTATTTGATACTCACATGCATTTCTCCAGCAACAAGTAGAAAAACTTGACATTGGGAAACAGGTTACCTGGCTTCAAAATCTTCTCTCATTCTAAAAAGCTCTGTGTTGATGAAGTAGCTGGTTGAAATCTGGACTTCATTTTTCACACATGAAGTAATTTCATTTATGTTAACCATTCACATTTACTTTCTATGTATAGGAATTGTTAACAAGCTCATTCTCCTGTTGGGGTCATAGATCAAGTGACACTGAGTTGGATTTAATCTCTCTCTAATATAATATAAAAATAACTAGTGGATTCTGCTAGCCTTGAGTTTGCGTCCAGTTATGCCATACTGAACAAATTGGTATGGTATCTTCCTCTCTTTGTTTTTTCAGTCAGAATAATAATTAGATGTATCATGTAAGGTTGTTCATTGAATTTAATTAAAAAATATGTATAAAGTATTTGGCTAAGTGCCTAGTATATACACATGCTGAGAAAATATTAATTCATTGTTCTTATTAATGTTACTTTTTCCACAATTTGTTAAGGTGTGTTAATCCTTCACTCAAGATCAAGATTCCTGCAGAAGTAAAGAGCCATTTTTTTCAAAAAGCAGATCTTACCTCATCATGTATCAACACAGATTCTTTACATAATACACCTGTTAACATTTTCTTTCAGATACTTTTCTAAGTATCCAAGATCAGAGGCTATTTGTAACTGAAGTATGTTGCCATGTTAATTGTGTTTGAACAATTTTAAATTCAGAAACATGATAATATAGCAAGATTTAAATGAATGTGGGAAAAACACAGAAATAAAGGAGTATTTTTAAAATTTATGTTTATGAGTGTAATGCCTGCATATAGATGGGTACACCTGTGTCATGCAATACTCACAGAGGTCAGAAGAAGGCATTTGATCCCCTGGAATAGGAATTACCTATGTAGTTAGTCACCATGTAAATGTTGGTAACTAAACCCAGGTCCTCTGTAAGAGCAGCCAGTGCTCTTTACTGATAATCAAATCCCCAGCCCTGGAATATAGGGATTTAAAGAGCAGGTAATTAAACATACACCAGCCCTTGGACTTACATGTTTGCATCACCTAAAAGTATTTATTTGCAAATAGGCCCAAATCATATGATATTTACTTACATCATAAAAATAACTTTTGATACTTAATCATGGGTCATAAAATTATTGCCCTTTCAAATAATGTTTTATGGATGCCAAAACAATAAATAACTAGAGTCAAAAAAGTTCAGTCAATTCTTTTCAGAGACATATAAATAAAATGTGTTTATGGGATGGACATTTTTGAGTTTATGTGAAAGGTTGTTTCTGTTCTCTTACTTTCTGACCTAAATTCACATGTTTTGATAAACAGTAAAACTTCCCATTAGTTTTAATATAAATATATTAAAACAATCTTTTTTGATCATACTGACAACCTTAAAGGATTGGTGGGATAGGAATTATTGCTATCATATTCATTTTAGAAGGTATTTGCCAAAGTCACCCAGCTAGCATGAGCCCATCAAAGAGCTGCAAAATGTCTACTAGCATTAACCAAGTCATCTTGTTAAAATATAGGATAAAATTTATTTATTCTGTTTCTTTCACACTACTTAAGATCCTTTAAACAAATCGTCAGTGTTGAAGTTTCTCACAGATGCATTTGAAGATCAGTAGAATTAAATTGGGACATTTCTAAAATGAAAAACTGAGTTATAATATCCCCTGAGTTCAATTATCTGAGTTAAGAGTGTTTGTGATAATACATCTTGGTACACAGCTGGCAAAATTCTCTGCTGTGTTTCTCCCTATTTTTATCACCTTTCAGTGACATTACTTAGAGACATTACTAGTAAGCTAATTTTTATAAAGTCATATACAGCCTCAAGGTTTGTGTACCATTAACCATTAGGTGCAATATTCCTCCAATAGATATGCTTTCTTCTTCTTGAAATTACAGTCAAGAAAACCATACTGACACATGTGCAGAAGACATGCAGGAGGTGGAAGCACTTAAAGAGAGGTACTCTATGCAACATGGGACTTGGATTCCATAAAACATGTCTACTGAAAATAATCAACCCATGTAAGAATTACACACAGCCAATCATAGAAATGATGTTGCTCAGAAATTGGGAGTTGTTTTATAAATGTATTTTCCAGTTTAGGAGCATCCTCTCTCAGTAGCAACTTCCTTTTAATAGCAGAATCTTAGGCACTTGAACCACAGAAGGAAGTAATTAAATTTAATAGACGCAATCCTCATTTTAAGGACACCCTCGATTTAAAGTAGCAGGGGAGCATAATTAAGTCTAATGGAAACCATGGCTTGAGAATGAAGATACATTATCAAGTAAGGAAAGTCAGACCAAGTCTACACAGTAACAATTACCTGGCTAATCGTGGCTACAAGCTGTGTTTATTTCATATTATTCAACCAAGGCAAAGCTTGAGGGGTGAGATTGGCTTATTTATTTAGTTAGTTAGAATTACATTTATAATTGGATTTGAGTGACTATAAACCTCAGTATTAGATGAGCTTAAGGCTTACACAGATTCAAATGGTAAAATGAAGAACTGGAACAATTAATGGGATTTTTAATTGAAAATAATATATTCTCACTCACATAGATAATTAAATGAGAAAATACATAGCCTAAACCATCAGTAAAAGCATCAATGTTCCCAGTTTAATTCTGCACATTTCATCACAAGTTTAAATTAAACTGAAGGAAACAACTTTGACTCAGAGTTGCAGCATAAAATTATATCTCTGGCATTGGCTAATATGGAGAAAGTCCGTTTGGAGCTTAGGAGGAGAAACCTGTTCTAGGAGAATAGAGTTCTTGATCTTCATCTTATTTCAGTTCATCTACGTTTTTATTTGTCAGACAGACATTGAGTCTAAATTTTTAGTGTCAGTAAGTTTGGAAAGAAATGAAGGGAATAACAAAATGATATGAATGTAGAAGATGAAGAGAGATAAATATGGGAAAATAACAACTGCCAAATAATCATATTTAATAGTAGAATGGATATTTAGAGAAATATAACTAACAAACAAAAGAGATACAACAATATTTGATCCCAGTAAATGAGGGTCCTAAAACTCATAATAAGGTCCTAAAGAATGGCATTGGGAGTAGAGCTGAAGGTGCCAGAGATGAATGGAGACCCAATGTCCCTTCGAAATTTTAGACTATATAGAGGATCTGCAGAGAAAGGGTTAAGGAACTAAAAAGGTTTGTTAGTTCAAACTATGTAGGTCTTAAATGGAAAAGAAAAAGTGTGGACCAGTCATTGGGAAGTTTTGCAGAACATGTGTACATGTAGGACTTTAACCCTTGGAAAATAATCTTTTAAGCCAACGATTTAGTTCTGTCTATATTCTTACCTGTTTAAGGTAAACAGTGCTCATTATGCTATATGTTGAATCAAGATGGGTAAAAATTTCACAGTCAGTATTCATGGTTATATTGCAAACTTTAAATAGTTATCAGTATAGACTTAATGTAATGAATACATAATGAATTAAACATACAGTAGCCTTTCTAGAAAATATCTCTACTTTGATAGCTTTGAAGTAGAAGAATAGTGATAACTGACAGTTTTATGGAAGTGACAAAAATGTCAAGACAGAAAAAATATAAGTTGCTGTATATTCAGAAAAACTAGAGGCAGAGAATGTGTAGCTTAAGAAGAGAGACACTGTGGAAGAAGAAACCAAATTCTGACTGGGTGGCAAGACATCTTTGTACCTGTTAAGTTCTATTAATTACACAAATATTTTTCAGTACTTATATTTCTTCAAACAGGACATGAAACAATAATAGACATAGTTCCTTTCTGTATTGGAACTGCAACAGACGGCAACCAAATAGGCAATTTAGATTCTCGGTATTAGAAAAATATATATTGGGAAGAGTCCGTGTAGCGGAAAAATATAGTATCCTTATTTGGTGTTTCACTGTTTTCAAAAACATACTTTCATCCCTTTAAAATATAATCTTACATTTGTGAAGAGACTTTCATATGTAATAGGAAACAGTTTTCCTCTGAATGGGTAATGGAAAAAAATAGTAAAAATGTTTTCTTTTTTTCCTAGAAGGAAATGGCTATGATTGAATTTAAAGTAGTTCTATAAATGAGTATTCTGCAATCCTCAAAACACTTTAGAGAAAGATCAAAGTTCAGCTTTGTAACTCATTTAAAAATATCATCCTTAAGGTAAGATAGCCCCAGAGAGATTTATTTTCATGGGTTTATATGCTCTTAGATACTGCATTGAAAACATAGGCTAGCTGAAAGATGGTTAATTACTGACTTCAGTCATTACAACAATGACTTTAGTCTCTCACTTAAAGAGAATGGCAGCATTATCAAAAATAACCTGTACAGATTTATTGAAGCTATCTTTGTGATAATCTCTTTTAAAGTGCATTGTTTTTAATTAGACTTTGAGTTTGAAAGCATGAAGGGTCAGTGGAAAAAAAACCTGTAATCATATCCTAGCCACAGTGCTACATCTTTACAAAATTCAGTTATTTCCATGTGGTGTGATACAAGAAGCATTTGGCAACTGATTAAAACAATTCTTAAAGCAAATCATAGCTCTGTCAGGAAACAAGAAATCACAATGTCAAAACACAAGGACATTTCTATGCAAAATGCCTTGCAAGTGCCTTTGACAGACGATTTCTGTCTGCTTGTTATATTAGTTTCATTAATTTAGTCCACATCAAAGAAGGGGGGGGAGGTACTTCAATACATTTGCTTTTGGAACTAATAATCCTCAAATGAATACCATTTTCAAAGATAACCAAAGTGGCCACATGGGCAAATTTTATGCTCTAATTTTATGCAAGCTCACTAAACAATCAAAAAAATGTGTGATTTGTAACTGTTGATTCCAAAGTTCTTTTCTTATTTTTTACAAGAAAATAGCATCTATAAATTTGCTACTAACATGTAAATATTATAAAACATAGATTATATTTAGAGTTTTCTGAATGAAGCATGGCATAAAGATACAAAACTTGAATAAATTTGATGTATGCTTTAAACTGATAACTTATGGTTTATATAGGTTCAAGCAATGCATCCTATTATGAATTTTTTTTTTTTACTCAGTTGCCGGATTCGCTGGCAGGTGGGGCGGTGGAGGAGCTAGTGCACCAGCCTCCTCCAGAGGCTGAGCAGGATAGTGAGTGTTGGCAGCCCGCCCGGACCCTCTCCATTCTGGAGAAACACCACACCAGGCCGGGAGAACTGTCGAAGCACGATCTCGCTGTACTGCATTAAGCACAGTCTTATATAGGGTAGGGATAAGGGGTTGGGGCTAACGGGGGGTGTAAAGGACCAATTATTTTTCACCACGTAGGCTGTAGCCAGGTAGAGGCCATCTTTTGTTGTACCTTGCTAAGTCACTCCTATGCAGAAGTGGAGTGTCAGAGACAGACTGCAAAACTCAATGAGGCTGGGGAAGTTACACTGGGCCACACATCTGGGCCCATGAGGCCCAACACTCAATGTTTTTATATATTTTCTTTTTCGTTTTTAAAGCTTCATAGGAATGCAATGATTTGTATTACAGAAGGCTGACACTCTAAGTTTATAGTAAAAGAATATTATCTGTGAGAAATATGTTTTCTTGCTAGTATATCCCCTGTACAGTATTGGTACTCAAGCACTTAGATCTGCTACCCAGCTTTATGAAGGCAGGTAACTGAGTACGTTACTCATGAATGACAGCTTGTTTCAGTGGAGTGGAATTTTGTCCCTAGAAGATACTGAAAAACTTTATTGAAGTCTACAGAAATAAAGACCCAACACGACAGTGATCAACACTATTACTGGTTCAGTAATTTAATAGTAATTTATATTGCCTAGTAAAACACTAATTTCATGATGTTCCCAGTGTTGGGGGTGGGGGATTCATTAAGCAGAAACAGAGAATGGATTTGAATCATGAGTCTATCACTATGTCCATCATACTGACAAATACAATGTATTATAAATTAGTTTTAACTTTAGTGTGCAGTTTAACTTTAGTGTGAAGACTCATTGAAAAGATGCAAGATAGAGATGAAACAATAACATAGAAATGAGCAGATAGACAAACAGATTTGGAACTTGTCCCTAAAATTAAAGCTTCAGGAGCACTTTGGATTTGATTCAAGTACATGAATAATTTAATCTTGATTTATTTTTCTAGCATACACATGCATGGGCACACACACACACACACACACACACACACACACACACCACGAGCTTTTGCATTCTTTGCTGTTGTCTTTGTTCTCCAATACCTTCCAAATTTTTGAGGCTTCCACATTTACTTCTCTTTAAGGAAGAGAGACTGCATCTTCCTGAATTGTCACAAATGGTGCCAAAGCTGAAAACCCTTCATTTATCTGCACTCCCTGAGGCCAAGTAGAGGAGCTTTGATAATTATCGCCAGGCAGGTTAAGCCCAATCTTAAAAGAAAAGAAAATAGAGAAAGATGGCATATTGAGGAAATCAACACCTTGTTGACTCCAAATGAAGTGCGAAAATCTATTAAAAACAAGCAAATAGAGCCATTGGGAATGACACATAGCAGTGCAAGCTGTCTTTGGGGAAATTACATGCCATCGTGTTTGAAGATGGCACACAACTCTTTTAACTTCAACATTAGTGTTTGTGAAGCTCACATGTTCTTTGGTGTGAAACTCCAGTGAGTTCTCTCCCAAAGAATTCTCTCAGAAAACAGAAATTAGGGATCATAGCCTAGGTACAGTATCAAGACAACCTGGCATAAGCATATAAAAGAGGTAACTTACTATTGTAAGTCTGAAATCATGCAAAGCTTAGGAGTCCCAAAACTCCATTGTACATGACATGTAAACACATCAAGTTCATTCAGTACTAAATTGAATCACTACATCCCAGTTGGGCTGGATCTTTTTCTTTTACCTTGTATCTATTAAAATCTACAGAATTCTTCTTATATATGCCTGACTTAATAATATCTTCTACAAAATATATCTCTCTAAATGTGTTTATTTTAGCTACATAAATAACTAACACAGTAATTTATATTGTTACCATCGCCTCTTCATTTACGTTCCTGGATTCTGGTGTAGGCTAACACTTCAATGAATTTATTTGGTTACTATTATAACAATGCATATGTATTATATGGAAGAAAATGTATAGTTAAATTTGTGTAAGATAAATTCTCTTCTGGCATCTACCTCTTAAAATTATACTTCTAGAATGTTTCTATATCAATTTTCTATAAAAGAGACATAACCTCATTTTTGAGTGACTATAACATGCTATAAATGCATGTAACACAATATATATTTCCAGCCATTTTTAATAGGCATATCATTTTAGAATTTGGTTATTTTAAGACATGCAACAATGAGAAATCTTGTACATCTGTTGCAGTTAGTTAATATTGACCTTTAAGAATTCAGTATAGAATAGAAGTTAATCTTGTATATGGAAATTCTAAATATTTTTATCTAAGAAGGTATTTTGAAATTCACTTTTTTCTTGATCATGTAGAATTTAAAGAGTTTAATTCTTCAGTTTTCATTTATGATACATTTTGTGATAATTGGAGAAGCCTTTTCTACTTTGAGGTTACTAAGAAAAGAATACAAAATAAACCCCTAACATTTTTCCAAAAACCCTGTAGTAATACTTTGAATCATTTATTGGATATTCTCATCTCCTTTATCTCTCTCCCTCTGACAGATTATAGGTTTCTAAATGTGTACAGCTCCATGGTGTTTGTTATGATTGTCCTGACCAGATAGTCAGTAAATATTTATACAATAGAAATAATTTGCAAACACTGGTCTTTTCTAATCTCTGCAGGAATACCTATTCTAAGTAGGATGTTTAATTGTAGAAATATAATTAACTGGATTCTTTACAAAACCATTTTTGGACAAAAATTAATACTTGTATCTCATATTCTTTCTGGTGAATAATTAGGAAGCATTAAAAATACATATCAGATAGACACATTGGCCTATTTTTAAATAAAAGAAATGTGTGCATACTTTGAACAAAGAAAGGGAGGTGGTTCTTATATAAATACATTGCATCTAAATTCAAACAATCATAGTTCTGAAACCTATCCCCACATATCGAAAGTATGTAACAATTTCTCTGCAATATTGTATTTGTAAAACACAGTATTGTATTATGAGCCATGGTTTCCTCATCCACCTAATCAGGTTAGAAAGCCTCAGCCTATTTAGTTATCATGAAGAGTGTTGAATTAAAGAATGTAATCCACTGAGTTTTCATTGAAATCATATCTTTGTTTGCATCATAGGATACACTGTGCCTCGTTTATAATGTCTAACACAAACTCTGCTTTATAAAATAACCTCACTGCTCTTGAGAATCATCATCCACAATGTTGAAGGGATGTATCTAACCCATACATGTGGCTTGAGATTAACCCCTTTTCAGAGTTTCAAATTCCTTGTGCAACAATACACCCAGAGAGCAGATGCAGCAGTAAAAATGAACAAAACAAAACAAAATCAATCCACATGAATATTAAAATTGTTTCCACCTTTAAGAAAATAAGTTTTCTTATATACCCATACCTTCAGAGTTAAATTATCAGAGATGTAAGGGGATAAATGTATTCCCTACAGTTTTTGTTTGACTATGTCTCACTCTATGAAGGATTTTGGAAGAAATCTTTTCTTCTTATTTATCAAACATGGACATAGACAGCACTATTACAAAAGACATCTATATAATCAATGTTTTGTTGAATGCCACCAGCTAAAACTGCATTGGTATCAGATTGGAAAACCTATCATCGATTTTCAGTATTTATGAATTTATTAGAGTGGTTAAAATTACCAAGTCTTCCTTTGGAGAGACTTTTGGGTCTTGGGGAAACTTCCTAGTAGACTGAGGAAATATTCCTTTCTGTATTACTTACAAAGACATCATTAAAAAAATAAAATACAGACCAAACACAGTAAAGTTCAGAAGCAGGAGGCATGCGGACCTTTTCAGAACTCCCTCTTTGGTGGAAATAAGCCAGTAACTTAAAGAAGAGGCAGTTTTCATAGTTGTCAGAATTGGGGAATGTATAAATGAAAGGAGTGGAGTCACAGGAAAAGTTTGCTTCAATTCATTAAGAACAAAAAGGCTAAAGAGAGCAACTTGATTTAATGTAGTTGTGGAGGGAAAGAAATTGGAAATTTCGTGTGTATATGTATATGCGTGTTTCATATGCCAATGGGGAGAGACAAATATTACTGATCATCTTTTTAAAATTTGTGGTCTGAGAATTCCCTTTGCTGTATAAGTTTCTGGCAGTTGCAGTTCAAGAACCTTTGAAATTTGTTAAGAAAAGCCAAGAACTACACTGTAGGGTCAGAATGGCTGAATTCCCTTCCTTCTTGCTCTTGGGTAACTAAGCTGGCTGTCATCACTAAGGGTTCAGGCGTTCAAAGAGGTTTTGACTCTAAAGAAATAAATCTCAGCAGTAGAAATAATCAAATAGGTTAGTTTTGCTTCTAGGGCTTGTCTGTACATGTCCTTTGCCCCGTTTCCAAAGTATAATGTATCTCTTGGGCTTTCAAAGTCAGGCACAAAATCCTCAGTTTAGAAGACAGGCAGTGACCCAGATCATTACTGGATGAAGTGCTCCATTCTGTGCAGTCCAGCAATAGCAGAGATGATGGCTTTAGGATTAGAAGACGCAATGCTGATCCTGTTTGGGTCTTCCATTTGGCTAGACCAGTGGTCCTCAGTGAGGTGTAAATTTGCACTCCTGTCCAGGGTACATCTGACCATGTCTGGTGTGACATTTTTTTTAATTACCTGAATTACCTGGTATCTAGGACAAGGATCTCATGGAGGTCAGAAACCTTATCCAAATGTTACTGCCGCTGAGGTGGACTATTGAGTTGAGTACAAGTTTAGGAAAAAAAAAAAAAACAAAATTCTTTAAATTGAAACATGAAAGAAAAATAATGATGGATTTGTTCAAACTCTTTTTGAGACCTTCAAAATCTTGTCATTAAAACATGAACACTAGATTTCCTACTTATTTTTGTTTTAGTTCCCTTCTGATAACTAGATTTTACTAATGGAAAGAATATAACTGGTCTCTGGAGAATTAGCAAAGCAAAGCAAAACAACGAAGAGAACGTTAGTTGTGTTGTGGGAGCTCGATTGTGAACAAACTATAATTTTCTAACCCCAGGCAAATGGCTTTTAGCTATTTTGATTCATCTCTAAGAAAATGTAAAGTTAAAACTCTTTCCTCCTGTGAAAGAATACTTTATTTTAAACAAGTTCAATATGTGAATTACTGGATTTATAAAAAGAACTAAATTTTACCAAATGTTTGCATTAGGAGAACAATTTGTTCCTTTGTAAAAGACAATACAGAAGAAATGCAGCAAAATTAAAATTATAGGATATTTTAGCTATTTTAAACTCCTCCCTACTTTTGGGAACACATGAGCATTAATTTAAAAGTTAAAAATAAAATTAGTTCACCAATAGGTCATTTAATAAAATAATCCAATTTTTTCACTGAAATGATTACGTCTCTGAAAAAATGTAATCAGGAAAGCTTTCACATATGTATTGTGTTAGTCAAAAACATCCTAATGCTGTTCCTTTTTTCATCATTGCCATCAAAAAATATATGACTAACGTATTAATGAAAACATACTTAGAATCATAGGTAGGCAAAGACGACACTGTTGATAAAGTGTTAGGTGGAATGGTATACACATAGAATTCTGGGGCTGCGGGGATGGAGGCAGGTAGGCTCCTGGGGCTTACTGGGCAGCAAGTGATTCGAATTTGCAATTTACAGGCCACTGAAAGACCTTATTTCAAAAAATAAGGTGGATGAAATCCTGAAAAATGACACCCCCGGTTGACTTCTGGCTTCCACATGTATATGTATATGCACCAGCATACCACACACACACACACACACACACACACACACACACTCACTCACACACAGAGGAACCCACACATATGAACACATAGACACAGAATATCAATATATATTAAAGGCATTATTCTTATATGAAATGATGCAAAAATTATAACCTTATCTGTTTGTTAGTCAGAATGTTAGCACAACTAAACAGGTAAACATTACACAAGCACTTCTCAGAAATCATTGAAAATCACAATGATATCAATATAAATGTTGTAAAATAATCTCTGGTAACTAATTTTAAGGTATTCATTTGCCTACTCTGTCAGTATTATATGAGATTTTATCACATTTTTGTATATTTTAATTGAATTTTGTGCATTTCACACAGAACATTTTAGTCATCTTTGCACCTCCTCCCCCATCAGCACCATCACGTAGTGCACCACTAGATTTCATGAATTTTCATCATTATCTTAAGGCCTATTGAGTCACATTAGTGTTTGCAGATGCCCCTCAATGAAACTTGTAGAATGTAGTCAGCCTATCTAGAGTCTCTCCTTTAAAGAAGATTAGGTCTTCCATATCCAACAGTAATCAGATGCCCTAGAGTTCTTCAGCTAAGATTGGAGTCTGCTAACCATTTCTACAGTTCTATGCTCAGTTTTTGTGTCCTTGAGTTTGCCTGGATCTTGAACATGCTGAAACCATTGCTTTAAGTTTATATGAGCAAGGTCCCCAAAGCCTGTAAGACTCTATTTCCGTATGGACATGCACCTACTTTCCTGGCTCTAACAATATGTCGGCCCCCTCTTCTGCACTGGTCCCTGAGCTCTGGGTGGGTAAAGTTAACACAGGAGTCCTATCAAAGTACCCACATTCTCCAGACTCTTATTCTCTATTCCTTGACCATTTGTGGACATTTGTGTTCATTGCCCTCTGTTGCATGACAGAGCTTCATTAATCAGAGTTGAGAGACAGACACATTAGTATTTTTTTGTACTTTTGTTCCAGTAGTTATAGATTTAGATGCTGAGGTTTCATTATAGATGTGTTACTTATGGTTAGGCATTTCACAGACACTCTGGGTAACCATTTGTTGCAAAAGAAACTTTATTTATGAGTGGGGACTGGGAGAGTTGTGTGTATGTGTGTATGTGTATGTGTGTGTGTGGTGTGTGTGTGTGTGTATCCATATTTAACACGTAGTAAGAAATTACATTTGCTTAGAGACAAATTACATTTGTCTTAATGTTTCCTCTAAGATCTACGACCTCATATATATTTGGCTGTGCTTACAGGCCACACATGAGTTTCTTCCTACTGAGTGGGCTTTAAGTCCAATTAGACAGCTGTTGATTACCCCCAAGGTAAAAGTGCCACTTCTGGTCCAATCTAGTTTGCTTTGTTGGTAATTGTTTTGAGTATCAGACCTTAAAGCTGGGGTTGGACCATTGATTGCTCTTCTCCCTTAGCAGCTTACATAGTGTTCTCCAAAACTATGACAGTGATCATTCAGGGAGGTGATTTCCGGGCCAGTTCCAGTTCCATTGCAACAAGTGCTGTGTCTGAAGTATGTCCTGTCTTCAGCAATAAATTTCTGCCTTCAGATTCTGGGAGGCAATCAAGGGTTGAGACAATAGTCTGTAATTTGTGGAGTCTCTTGGATTATCACTGGAAGGTAGGTTTCTCCTGTCTGGCACTGCTTCTTATTAAATACCCTTCAACTAGACACACGGACTTATGTAGAGATTGTGTGTGTGTAATTTTTCATAGGTTTTTGAATTAATATATTTCCTTCTAGTTTTTAAACATGCTAACCACTATTAACCCTCTTTATCTCCTTGTCTAATTCTCCTTCCTCCCTCCTCAGTTAAAGCACCTCAGTATTTCCAGTTCACCTTGCACCCTTGAGAATATCTGTCTCCTACGCGCCTTCTCTCTTGAGCTCCTTCTTCCCCTTTACCGGCATAGTTCCTTGTATGACCCTCCTGTCCCCTTCCACTTAGGTATTCCATGTTACCCCTTTCTCCCTTGGTAACTACTGTTTCCTACTGTTCTCTCTCAGAATCCTTCTTTGATTTTACCTTGCTGGTTTCAGTCTATTTTCCTGGTTCCTACATTTAAATGCAAAGATTTGGTGCTAAGATCTGCAAATGAGGAGAATAAACATTTGTTTTTTTTTTTTTTCTTGTTGATTTTTTTTTTCTGAGTCTGTGTTACTTCAATTAATATAACGGTTTCTAGTTTCATACATTTACCTGAAATTTTCATTTTTTTTTTACTACTGAGTAGAACTCCATTGTGTGAACTTGCATTTTCATTGTCCACTCATCAGTTGAGGGACACGTAGGTTACTTCCACTTCATAACTATTGTATAAAGAGTAGTAAAAAATATAAATGCATAGGTATCTCTGCAGCAGGATGAGTCCTTTGGCTGTATGCCTAGGAATGGCATAACCAGGTCATATGATAGTTTCATTTTAGTTTTTAAAGAGTTTTCCACACTGCTTTCCATTGTGGTTTTAGGGGTTTGCAATCCAACCAGCGGTAAATGAATGTTCCATATTCCTTACATCGTCTCCAGTATTTGGTACCTTTTGTTCTCTTGATCTTAGCCAGTCTGACTGGGGGAAGATAAAATCTTAAGGTGATTTTAATTTTCATCTCCCTAATTAGTAAGACTATTGAACACTTTTGAATTTGTTTCTTAGCCATTTTTTTTTCTTCTTTTGAGATCTCCCTGTTCAGATCCTTAGCCTATCTTTTAATTGGGTCACTTTTTTTCTGGATTGCTTTTTGAGTTCTTTATATATTCTGGATGTTTAATTTCTGCCAGATGAGTCACTGGTGAAGATTTTCTTCTACTCTATGGGTGGTTTTCTCTTTACTTCCTTGGTTCTTTTTTTTTTTTTTTCTGTACAAAAGCTTTTTACTTGAATGAGGTCCTACTTGTTGATCATTGACCTTAATTCATGAGCAACTGTTGTCTGATTTAGAAAATCCTTTCTTACTGAAGGGACTGTGAAATAGTGTGGATTTAAAAATATGCTTGGTGAATTAAGCAGATCCTTGAGTATGTATGTCAGGAGATCCTTGTGTTTCATGAGAAAGTTTATGCAATAATGTTTACTGGAGAAATATCTCTGGAATGCTGGCACTCCCTTAGTTTCTCAAGAGTCATGCCTTTCCCTAAAAGGTCTGCTGTGGAGATAAAGTCTTCTTACTTAACTGTTATATTCTTGTCACTTTATTACTCCTAACTGTTCTGTAAATATTCTGCTGTAGCTCTAATGAGTAAGTATAAAAGCAGAGCTATCTGTGCTTATGACACTCATGTGTATGGAGAAATCACACAAGTCTCCTGGTTCCTTACTCAGTTCTGTCATAACCCATTCATAACCCATGCCCCCCACTCTGGGGCCATACCCGCACCTGCATTTTCCAGGGTACTTCATATGTTTTCTTTTAACAATTTTAGAGTTTGGGTTCACTTTGTGGTCTTTCATCCATTTGGAATTGATGTCTGTGCAAGGTGAAAGATAAGGATCTAGTTTCAGTGGTCTGCAGGTAGAGATTCAGTTATGCCAGCATCATTTGCTGGAGAAGCTAACTTTCCCCCAGTGTGTGTTCTTGACACATTTGTTGAATATCAGGTGACTGAAATTGCCTGTACTCATGACTGAGTCTTCAGTTATATTCCATTGATCTACATGTCTGTTTTTGTGCCAGTACCATGTTGTTTTCAGGACTATAGCTCTGTAATATCGTTTGAGATCTGGTATGATTATCCCCCAGTGTTGCTCTTTGTACTCAGGATTGCTTTAGTTATCTGGGGACTTTTGTAATTTCATATGAATTTTGGGTTTATTTTTATAATTCTGTGAAGAATGTCAAGGGTATTTTGATAAAGATTGCATTGAATCTGTATATTGCTTTTAGTAGTATGATCATGCTGACAATATTAATGCTTCCAATCCACGAGCATGGGAGGTCCTTCCATCTCCTGGTGTCCTCCTTAATCACCTTGTTGAAAGATTTAAAATGTCACTGTAAAAATCTTTAGTGTCTTTGGTCATGTTTATTCCTAGATATTTTTATGGCTATTATGATTGGAAGAGTTTCCATTTACTCTTTATACAATTGCTTGTTATTGATATATAGATGGGGTGCTGATTATTATATATTAATTTTGTAACACTCCACTCTGCGGAAAGTGTTAATCATTTTTTGGAGTTTTCAGCTGGAATTTTTACGATCTCTTGGATACAATATTGTATCATCTGCAAATAGGGATAATTTGACCTCTTTTTAAATTAGCATTCCTTCAATTTCCTTCTATTATAATGTTATCATATCATATATATCAATCTCTAGCAAGATTTTCAGGCACTATATTAAAAAGGAGTGGGAGATGTGGACAGTCTTGCCTGGTTCCTCCTCTTAATGAAAAGGCTTCCAGTTTTCTGCATTTAAAATTATTTTACCTGTGTGTTTGTTGGATATAGCTTTGTGTTGAGGTATGTTCCCTCCAGTCCAGTTCTCTCTAGGAACGTTAACATGAATTCATCTTATACTTTGTCAAAAGCCTTCTCTGCATCTATTGAGATGTGATTTTGTCTTTGTGCCCTTTTAGATGATTTATAAAATTTATTGATTTGTGTATATTTAAAAATCTCTGTATCTCTGGAACACAACTGACTTGATCGTGGTAGATGATCTTTTTAATATGTCTTTGTGTGTTGTTTGCTTATATTTTGTTGAAGTTTTTTGCATTTATATTCATTAAGGTTATGAGTCTATAATTTTCTTTCTGGTTTGTCTTTATCTGGTTTTGATATTAAAGTGATACTGGCTTTAGGAGTTCTCCCTCTGTTTTTTTTTTTTTTTGAATAATTTATGTAGTGCTGGTTATAGATCTTTAACTGCCTGGTGGTATTTTGCTGTGAATTAATCTGGCCTTGGGCTTTTTGTTAGTTGGGAGATTTTGTATTGTTTTTCCAATTTCTTTACATGTTATGGGTCTTTTAAACTGTTGATCTCTTCTTGATTTAGCTTTGGTGGTTCCCATAATTATAGATATTTATCCATTTCTTGAGCTTTTCAAATTTAATAAAGTTATAGGTACTCACTTATAATGATTTTTGTATTGTTTTCTTTGTTTTTATTTTATTAATTTCTGCTCTGATTTTTGTTATTTCTTCTTGTCTGCTAGGTTGGGGTTGGTTTGTTCTTGCCTTTCCAGAGTCTTTAGTTGTCCTGTTAGTAATTTATAAGTGCTCTTTCTGTTTTTTCAATGTAGGCACTTATGCCTTGTACACTTCCCTCTTAGGACCACTTTTAAATGGTCCCAGACATATTGTTGTGTTGTAATATCCTTTTCATTTAGTTACAGGAATACTTTTATTTCTCTCTTAATATTTCCTTTGACCTATTCATCATTCATTTGTGTGTTCTTTAATCTCCATGAGTTTGTGTATTTCCTAGAGCTTTGTTTGTTATTGATTTTAAGCTGTATTACACTGTGGTGTGATAAATCATATGGACTTATTTCATTTTTCTTTGTATTTGGTGAGGTTTCTTTTGTGTGCCATATAGTCAGTTTTAGAGAATAAAAAGTGTATTCTTAGGTGCTTGAATAAAATATTAGGTAAATATCTCTTTGATACATTTGGTGTATAGTGTCATTTAACCCAGATGTCTATTTATTTTTTGTTGGGTTGAACTGTCTATTAGAAACAGTACAGTACTATAATTCCCCACCACAACTGAATCGGGGCTAATTTGTGTCTTAAAGTACTATAGTACTCTTTTATGAAATTGGGTGCACCAGAGTTTGTGCAAATATGTTTATGATTATACTATCTTCTTGTTCAGTTGTTCTTTTGATCAGAATGAAGTGAGAGTCTTTTATCTCTTTTGATTAGTTTTAATTGAAAGTCTATTTGGTCTGATATGAGACGTGCAACCCCTCCTTCTTTGTTAATGCCATTTGATTGGAATACTTTTTTTTCTCACCTTAAGGTTGTCCCTATCCTTGAAGCTGAGATGAGTTTCTTACAAACTTCAAAAAGACAGATTTTTTTTTCTCAATCCATTCAATTAGCCTGTGTCTTTTAAATGAGGACTTGAGGATATTGCTAATTAGATTTATTCTTGAAAGATGTGTATTGGTTGCAGTCATTTGAATTTCTGTTTCCATTCTTAGTCTAATTTTGTTTTTCCACAATTATACCTGTATTTAGATTCTTTATGTTGCCTCTTGTGTACAGTAGTTTCTTCTGTCCTTTGTATTACATTGAGAATTTTCTGAAGGGCTTGTTTGCTGGATGTGAATTCTTCCTGCCTATTCATTTATTCATGATCATTCTTTCCCTTTCAATTATAATAAAGCTGTTTTGCTTGGTTAAGTATTCTTGGTCTGTATCTGTAGTCATTTAGAACTGGGAATACTTTGGTCTAGGCTCTTCTGACTTTCATAATTTGCATTGAAAATCGTCTCTAATTCTGTTGGGTTTTCCTTTATTTTTGACTTGTTTTTATCGTCCATTTTTCAGTATGCTTAGTGCTTTTACTATGATATACCATGGTGAGTCCCTTTTCTGTTCCTTTCTATTTGGTGTTCTGTGTGCTTCTTGTGTTTGCATGGGTATATATTTTCTTAATTTAGTAAATTTTCTTCTATAGTTCTGTTAAAGTTCTGGTCAAAATCACCAGAGATTCTTCTCCTTCTATGCCTATGATGCATAAATTTTGTCTTTTCATGGTGTCCCACTCCTGCATACTCCTTCCCTGTATTTTTTATAATTTTCACAATCTTTGCTTGAGTGCTCTAATTCTCCCACTTTATCATTCAGTCTTGATATTCTGTTTCCCATTTCATTCATTCTATTGTTGAAACTTTCTCCTGTCGTTTCTATTTGGCTTACTGAATTATTTACTTTCTTCTTCATTTCATCTTGTTTTCATAAATATTTCTGTCTCTTTTGTGAATTCAGTAAGAAGTTTATCCTAATCTTTTCTCACTTCTTTGTTTGTTTGTGTGTTCTTTAAAATTGTTGAATTCTTTGATCATGTTTATTATTATTCCTTTAAATTCTATTTTCTGGGCTATTATTGTAGAACTCTTCAATAGAATTGGTATTGTTTGGTGGAAAATATTATTTTAGCTCTTCATATTATTATATTCCAGTGTGGTTTAGGCATGTGAGTTTCTTTTGTTGTTTGTGATTCTGGTATCTCAAACCTTCCTTTGTGGAGTCAAATTCTGATTCTGTTTGTATTATTGATATAATTTGGTTGCTTTCTGATTGGGTATCAATCAGAAGAAATGATTGGTCTCGGCCTCAGATTCTATCTTTTGACTTTACATTGGAGGAACATGATTTCTTTGGTCAGACTATAGGAAGGTGAATCAGCCATGGCTATTTAGGAGTACTTCAGAAGCAGATGGATAGTGTCAAGGTCTAGGGAGAGAAGATGGGAGATGAAGTGCTGGTCCTTACTAGTGAACAGGGAAGCTCACCCTGCAGAGTCCTGAGTCAGATTTTCTCAGGCAGTCTCAAGACTGCTGAGCCTCTATTAGCCAGAAGGGAAATATGGCCCTGGGGAGTGGGAGGAACTGCAGGTGGTTTCAAAGTAGGGAGATAGATACATTGTAATTTGGGAAGCTCACTCTTCAGAAGCCAGAATCAGCTTCCAGTCTGTCTCTCTCAGGCAGTCTCCAAATTTCTAGATTTTAGTGCTCATGACATACCTTCTAGCGCTATGTTTTCATGGTTTAAGGTGGCATGGTTTCAAATCTAATAGTCCAAGTCCTTCCTTCTCTATGCTTACAGCAGAGACACAGTATAAGAGGTAATCTGTACTGCTCACTGAACAGATCATCAAAGGCAGAGAATGCACAGAAGAGAAAAAAATGGAAATGTGACTGAGAATGAGGAAATCAGGCAGCAGCCTTATGGGGAAGAAAATAATGAGTGAAAACAAAGTCTAAGAAAATTGAGGATGACAGAAGAGAAGATAAACTTTCCATAAGCACCTTAAAAACTTGAAATTGTTTCAATGTTATTGTGTTTTCCCTCATAGTCCTCCCTTTAATTAATAAACTCATTTTGAGATTGATGTGGAAAGTATTTTCTTATTTTAGAACTCAGAACCTGGGTAAGAACACATGCAAGAAAAACCCTTTCAAGTAATCATTATCTATCAGTATCGGTAATAAAATTTGCAGAATTAATATTTTATACCATTTTTTTCTGGCAGTCTTTAGTTGGATGAGAGTCTAATTTCAAACAACATATGCATCATGAATCAAGTACTAGGGTCCAAATAAAATACCAGTTCAAAGTCTCAGACTTGTCATTGTTAGTCAGACACTTAAAATACATGATGGCTAAGTGAACAGCATTGGATATGCCATTACTCTAAGACTACAGAAATATTGCAGAAGAGGCAGAGAAGAAAATCAAGACCTGGAAGATAAGGAGTAGTACAACAAAATAATATCTAAAGGGCATGACACTGTGTTAGAGACATGATCTCACAGCAGTCATGGTTGCCTGTACCAGAGCTGTACCAGGCTGGGTCTCTCAACAGTCAATTACAAACAGGAGAGGGCTTCATGGGGTCCTATCACTCCCTACTGAACTATTGGCTGCTGCTGAATTCTGGGAGAAAGACAGTCATGTTCTTCAGTTTTTCAGTCAACAGTGAGCCCATCAGGGTCCAATGGACTATTCCAAACTTGTGTCCTGATTAATATCAATGTGACACAAAACAAAACAAAAAGTCATTAAAGTGGAAAAGGGACCTTTAGGGAGGAGTAATGGAGAGGACAGGTGTGAGAGTGAGGGTTTGGGTTACAATAAACAGAATGTACTGTGTGCGTGTATGAAATTGTCAAAGAACCAATTTAATCAATAAAGAATGACTAACAAATTGTCTGAGCAGTCATGAATGATAATGAAAACATGCAGTATATACTTATATATATTTACCCTGCATAATAATGGGATTACTTTTGTTATCTAATCATGTACAGTTTTCAAATAATATTAAATTCATGTCGATCAGTAGGAAATGCTCTCAGACATTTACAACATACTGTAGAAGCATATTAGCTGCACCTTATTGGCTAAAAGTGTCATTGTCATATTTGTTTTTAGGAAAGCAAATTTAGTTAAAAAGAAATTCTTGAGACAGAATTCATCTCAACTAGAAGTTAGCCCTTTATTCTGTGTGTTTATTGTTTTGGAATTAATAATATTTTTATGTGAGTGTTTTTAATTTTTTTATTTCTTTATATGTGTTTAAATATTTTGCCTTCATGTACCTAAGTGTGCTATGTGCTTACAATGCCCATGGAGGTCAGAAGAGGGGGTAAGATTCCCTGGAACTAGATTTACAGATGGTTGTTTGCTGCCACATGGGTGCTGAGAACCAAACCTGGGTCTTCTGGAAGAGCAGCCAGAACTCTTAAAGGTGAACCATCTCTCTAGTCCTGATGTTATTGCCCTTTTGGTTAGTATAACAAGTACACAGATTTACATGGCAGTCTTCTTTGTTTCTAACATCATAAGAAAGCACAGGGCAATTCATTTCGTACTCTATTCACTCTATCACCATAACATTGAGTTCAAATCAGGGACCAGCAACTATCTCATTGAGAGTCATCAGTCTACAAACAACTTTCCCAAAACTTACACTCCTTTTATTTCTATGGTTGGAGATCATTGTTGACTTTGACCCTATTCCATGAGAAAGAGTATCGTGAATGAAATGACACCATTCTTGATGGAATAAATGAGTGACATTAGAGGATGGGAGAAGGTGAAAGAACTGTCATAAAATCTCCATCTTGCTCAATGTCCGGAGTGCTGATTGCTTTGAGAAGGAAATATATTTGTGTTGGCTTAAGGAAAATAAATTTGTGGACCATATTGCTTTAGAGAAATTTTCTTGCATTTTTAATTCGCTGACCTGGGTGGCTCCAATCAAACAACATTTTATTCTTTTCTCTTGTGTTCCAGATGGAAGAAAATGTAAACAGCTGTCCAGGCAACGATGGAGCCTTTTCTTCCACATTCTTGCATGTCATTACGTGAGAGATTTACTTTTTCAGCAAATTGAAACCTCTAAAATCTAGTAATCAAGTGCTCTCCCTCTGTCTTTGTATTCCAACTCTCAGCCCTCACTTATGTTCAGCAATAGTTCCCGAAGATGAAGCAATGATGAGTATGAACAGTCATTATCATATTTACTCTCGTCACTACCACATAACATTATGTTGTTTACAATAATTTGCTGCTGGAGGCAATCCTGTAAACACAGCAGTGTGGCAGCCTGCATCAAGAAAGGCAGGCCATTGTTGAGGACAGCAGTAGGTACATAATAGTCTGACCACCATGCTGTGACTATTGAGTGTAAATATAGTGCATGAATGTGACAGGAAATCACGGAGTAATTCCCAAGTGGCTGAATATATGAGAAAGAAATCACAATGAAAGGAAATTAGGACATTTAAATGAAGCTACTGGAAAGATGTCTTGTTTTGTTTGTTTTAGGCTAGTGTTTTTACTCTTTATTTATTGAGTTTATGCAAATTTCATACAATATATTTTGATCATACTTAGATCTCCTCTCTGTTCTATATACTTCTTACGACCCCATCCAATTTCATGTACCCTAATATATATACATATATATATATATATATATATATATATATATATATATATATATATATATAACTATGGAGCCAAATTTGTATCGATAAATACACTTCGTTTTTGTTAATCTAATGGAGTGTGGTCAACCTACCAAGATTCTATCATTTAAAAGAGACTGACTCTCCCCCTCCCAGCAGTTGCCTGTTGCCAATATGTCCTCAGGGAGGGTAGGGGATTTCTTACCCTGTTTTACAATAACTCCTTTCCCAGTTCTGTGCTAGGATTTTGTCTGGTTGAACTTAGGTAATACTTGTTTACACTGTTACCATTAGTGAGTTCATGAGATTAACTGACGAACTATGTGGAAAACTCTGGGCTTTATGGTCATCTACCTCATTTGGGTATGTGAATCCCCCCCCCTTCTTCTGCAATGGTCCCTAAGCCTTGGGGGCAGACGTTTGATATGGGAGTACTATTCAGCGATAAGAGCTCTGCAGTCTCTTTTTCTTTGCATGTGAGCCAGTTGTGGTTCTCTGTGTTAATCACCATCAGCTTTATAAAGAAGCTTCTCTGCTGATAGTTGAGAAATGAGTATAATGATGTGTCATTAGAAATTACTTTAATACCATACCTCCTATTCAGCAGAATAATAGTATTAAACTCTCTCCTATGGTCTATGTCCTGTCCAGCCTCAGGTTCTTAGCCTACTATCAGTGTCAGTCATGGGCTCCATCCTATGAAGTAGAACTTGAATTCAAGTAGAAAGTGTTTGGTTACTCCCATAATATTCATGCCACTGTAGCATTTGTGGCCATATTTTAACAGGTCAGTTGTTGTAGCTTCCTGGATTTGCAGCTGGGTAAGGTTGATGATTAATTTTTTCTTAAGATAGCCTGCATAACACCTGTAAATACTATGATAGCTAGCCAGTAGAGATGAGGTTTTGAAGCCAGCACCAGTTTGCTATTTGTCCTGTTTTTCTAGAGCTCACATATATAGGGTCTTCATTAATAGCATCTTACTTTCATGGTCTGTTAGGTAACCAAAAACAGGGACTTCAGCCAATACTGTTTGAGTGTCTATGAAAACCCTAGTCAACAGCTTCATAAGAGTGAGTGCATTCCTGCTCATTCCTGCTATTGGGCTTTACCTTTGCTAGTCTATGGTGTCCAGTAGAAACAACATCCCCTTGTTTTACAATAACTCCTTTTTATCATTCTTATTATATTGTGTATGTATATACTTTAATTTGTTTCTGTAGTGGTAAGTTTCCATATGCTTTTTTTTTTCTAAAAACATTCAATCTTTGTTATCCTTCCCCATAATCCCTTTTCTTCAATAACCTCCCATTGCACACCTCAATTAGCCCTTCCCACTCTAGTATTCCTACTTCCCTGTTGACATCAGTGCATTCTGCCTCCTCTGAAAGGAAGCTCCCTTCTTCAGCTATTTATTAGTTTTCTGTCCTCTCTGGATTTTCAAATTGAAACATGCATATCTAAGATTTCAAAAATATCAGCAAACTATGAGAAAGAATATGAAATGCTTGTCTTTCTGGGTCATGCTTATCCTACTCTGGATCACTACTTAAAGTTCCAGCCATTTACTTGAAAATTACATCCTTTTGGTTTTTCTTAAAAGCTTAAAATAATATCCCATTATTCATTATCCATTCAGCAGTTGATGGACATCTAAGTTGTTTCTGATTTCTGGCTTTTCAGAAAAGAGCAGCAATGAATATGAATGAGAAAGTATTTCTGTAGTAAGGCCTAGAGTATATAGGGTATATGCCCAAGAGTGGTATAGCTCAATCATATATTAGATGAAGTTTTAGTTTTTTGGGGCATCTCCACACTGATTTCTATAGTGGTTGCACCAGTTTGTTCTCCTGCACGCAGTGGATAAGAGTTTCCCTTTCTCCACAGCCTTGTCAGCATTTGTCATTGTTATTTTTTTTTTAATCTTACCCATTGTGAATGGGTTAAGATGAATCTGAAAGTGATTTTAATTTTCATTTCCCTGAGGAATAAAGCTGTTGAACATTTTTTAGTATTTCTCAGCAATTTGTTTTTCATTTTTAGAAAACCTCTTGTTCTATTCTTTATTGTGATTTTAATTGAGTAATTTGTGGGGGGTTTGAGTTTAGTTTTTAAGTTCTTGATAAATTCTAGATACTAATTGTCTGACAGAGGTATAGCTGGCAAAGACTTTTTCCCATTTTGTAGGTTGCCTTGTCGATGGAATGATAGTGTCCTTTGCTATTCTTTGTTCAGAAGATATTTAGATTTATAGGGTCCCATTTGTCAACCGTTATTCTTTTTGTTGCTCAGAGTCCTGTTCAGAATATATTTCCTGTGTTAGGGCAGTTTTTATTTTAAGGAGTTATATCCACTTAAGAATCAATAAAACAAAATTTTGTGTATTTTTATGAGTTAATATATTTTTAATTTACTTATTTTTTATTTGTATGACTATAAACATGCACAAATGTAACTACACTAGTGTCATACATTGCCCTCAGAGGACAGAAGAAGGTTTAAGACTTTCTGGAACTGGAGTTACAGGTGGTTGTTAGACATCAGGTATATGCTGAGAACTGAACCGAGGTCCTCTGCAAAAGCAGCCAGTGCCCTTAACCATGAAGACATCCTTCTAGCTCCAAAAGTTAATAAGTTTAGTAAACACAAATTTAGAGCTTCCTCTTCTTTTTATGTGAATATATGTGTGGTATAAATGTATGTTCTTATGCATGTGAAAATGTGTAGACTTGAAATTATCCAGAATTTTTCCTTTGTTGGTTTTTCATCCTATTCTTTGAGGCAAGGTTTTCCTGTCAGACTCAGAGCTCAACCATTCAGCTAACTTCCCAGTCAACTTGTTTCAGATATCATCTGTCTCTGCTCTCTGAGTCTGGAATTAAAGGCAGGAACGCTCACACACTGTGAATGTTGCACTGGGCATCGTACCCAGGTTCTCTTGCTTGTGTCACAAGTCTTGGAGACATCTTTGAAACCATTTGGATAAATTTAATTTTATCCACAAGGTATGTCCTTATTTCATGAATGCAATCACACAAAAAAATAACCAATGAAAGTTATCAAGATTTATGAAAGTATGACTAAGTGACTTAATGGTTTCCCGACCATTGAAAGGAATTAAAAATGCTCAAAAAATTGGGAGTGATATTACATCAGCATTCTCAAGCTGCAACCTGAAGAAAATGGGGCTAAGAAATTATAAGGTTAATATATGATTAGAGGAACAGACCCATGGTTACATGCACACACAAAGTCACATGCATGAGTAATTTGATTTGGATTTTTATAAGGATAGTTTAAATAATATAGAGTTGTTTCTAATGATAAATTTCAAGTGTGATTATATTTTAAAGTACTTATGTGCATATTTGTGATTATCTCCAGTATTTAAAGCACTGCTTCATGTAGAAAATGTGAAGAATCAGACACTGTTTTCTTCCTTTCCAGAGCTGACAGACTCAGAGGGATACAAACGTCAAAGTAAGAAGTGATGCCATTTACTGGCAGAATCAACAGCATGCCTGAAGTGCGGAAAGTAGTGTAGGAGGAAAAATATGTATGAATTCTCCATTATTATGTTGCGGTATTGGAGTTCCATTCTGTTTGCTAAATTATTGAGAGAAGTCGTGGACTGGAGAGGTAGCTCAGTAGTTAAGAGCACTAAGTGCTGTCGCAGAGAACATGAGCTTGGGTCCCAGTACTCACAGTAGACAGTTCACAACCTTTTTCTTTTTCTTTCTCTTTCTTATTCTTACACAGGTAATGGGTTTTCAAAGTTATTTTATAGGCACATAATGATTACATAAATTAGATCTTGAGACAGTTAAGTTAGTTCTCCGCAACCAAGTTTGTATTGTGACAGCTCCATGTGTGGTTTTAATAGTCACTAAAATATACTAATTTTAATGTTTATTTTTCACATGATTTTTTTGCTTACTTTTCTAATTGATTCTCAGATTATGAATCAAACATTCTGCATAGTTAGAGCCGATGACTTTTACTCTTATGTGACATCTGATATCAGCTCCTATAAGCGACTACTGTGGTTGTCTGCGCAGACCTGATTTTCAAGATACATGCATTTAACTACTAGCTACTGTAAGTATCTTCTCATGGTTATATGTATTTCTGAGTAGTCCTCTTAGACAAAGTAAAGCGGTTACTCTGGGGAGGATGTGCTGCTTTGAAATTCAATGCTGGCTATTTTCCTAACCCTAAGAAGTTATCACCTCTGTAATTTAATCCACATACTACAGCTTCACCATTTCTCACCAAGACAGACTGAGATTAGTTTGCAGATGTTTGGATTTCAGTTTTTGCCTTCCCTACTCCCCTAGTTCAGACATTAGGTCCCCAAGGAAGCACAGTCCTGTACACTTAACCTCAGGTGTACAGTCTGATAAAGAAATCATTACACAAGCTTTTCTTGGTGGATATAATATTCTATGTACTCATACAGGTAGAAATAGTACAATTTAGTCACTCCACATGGAGACTTAATACAATTAAGACATATAATAATTATGTCATACAAGGGCATATCTTGTGCTAAATATAGAGTTCTCATGCTGAATGAATATATTCTAAATTAATGATAAAAATATAGTAGACTAATTATATAAACCATATATGTTTATCATTGTAAAAGGCTGTCCATGTTGTATAACATTATTTGTATACTTTTTTATGTGGTATATATGTGTGTTTATATGTACTTGATATATGGGTTGCATGAACATGTTTGCATGTGCATGTGGAGGAAAGAGGTTGGCATGATCTTCTTCCTCAGACTCTTTCCATCTTATTTTTGGAGGCAGGGTGTTGGGGTTTGAGAGACACTAAGACAAGGCAGCATGCAGCAGAGGCTTCTCTGCATAAAGAACACCCTGACAAGGGCTCAGTGACCCAAGCCCTTTGTTAATAAAGTCCCGTAGGTTGACTATGCAACTACTTGATTTGATGTTTGCCATGCTGTTTTTCTGTTTTGTTTTGGTGTGGTATCTCCTCAGTAGGCACATATCCCTCCATTTTGGAATAGGAAAGTTTATTTGATTTCATTGTATGTTGGAAGTATGTACATATAATTATTATTTTTTTAATTTTACAGTAGGTTACACTGAAGAGATTGCCTTGAATCCCAGAAGACACTTCTAGACTATGGACTTTTAAATAGTATTGAGATTAGTAAAGACTATGGGGAATTTTGAAGGTGGGCTAAAAGCATTTTGATTTTTATATGGTCACAAGCCAATGGAGGAAAGCGAGCAGAGTGTGGTGGTTTGAATGAGAATGTCAAACCATGTCAAACCCATAAGCTCCAAGCATTTGGACAGTTGGTCCCCAGATTTTGACACTGGTTTGGGAAGATCATGAAAACTTTAGGAGGTGAGGTCATGCCGGAGAAAGCATGTCTCTAGTTGTGGTCTTTGAGAGTTTTTAAACTTGCTGTTTTCTGGTCTCTCTCTACTTCTTGTGCCTGCTCGAAGACGTGATTGTTAGATTTTGATCTAGTCTCCTCTGCCACCGTACCACCGCACCATTATGGACTCTTTCCCCTGGCACCATATGCTTAAATGAACTCTTCTTTCAGTAAGTTGACATGGTCATAGTGTCTTATCACAACAATAGAAAAGTAACTAATACACAGAGTCTCTCTGACTGTGAAGCACATGGATTCAACTAGGCTGTCTGATCAGTGTGATGTAGGTCTTCTCCATCTCATGCTCCTCATCCCTCAGCAATAGAAGTACAGAACCAAGGTACTACATCTGGCTCTTTACATGTGTCATTGGGATGCACACTCAGGTCCTCATTCTTGTGCACCAAGCATGTCACCAACAGAGTCAACTTCTTAGCACCTGGATATGCTGTAATAGGACTACAAATGCATTAATTTTGTTAAAACTAGCATCTCTTCAATATACAAGCAGTATATTACTCCACCATGCTGTGACTGGAATGTCAATATAGTAAATACTTCTTCAGTAAACATTGTTGAGTAAAACATTGTTATTTGACAGATCACATGAGTGTTTTTGAACCCGGGATGCATAGTTCAGACTTTCATTTAGGAAATGTAAGCTTAGTCAGTATCTCTTGTTTCCTGGTATCAGAACAGTAGTGGGCACGTATTAACTTCAGTTATATTGAAAGGAGACAATGACATTCATGGCCTTATCCACTAAGCGATATTGTGGACTGTTGGTTTTATGGATAATACATGCACTGATGGGTTCCTCTGCACTAGTGTTCAGTGAGAAAATAGTGCCCATTTGCAAAAAGTTGAGAAGTACATATTTTAAATCTATTGTCATTTTCTTATCTGCTTTGTTTCAGTTTTATCTCCCCATGAGCAAGTCAATTTGAAAAGTGATCCACTTATCTGATACTAAATGTAGCCAAGTTGCAGGACAAACAGGAATGACAAAAGAAAGGAACAGGTAGGTGAAAGAAAAAGAAAGATTGACCTGAAGTTCAAAAAACAAACTCTTTAATAAACATATTGGAATCAGTGTGAAATGGTACTATTAAATGATAATCTATCATTTATACATTTATTAATTCAAAACTACCCAGAAAAAAAGAGGTGTTTAAAGAGAATTCAGAGATTAAACCTTTGTCCATTCTTTTCAAATGCATCCAATTATCTCCCATCAGACCTGACAGCGAGCTGTCTTGTTAAAGAGCTTGCAATTCCATTACAGATAAGCTCCAAATATTGATTTGTACCTTTTATTTCCTTGGTTGGAGAGATCATGGTAGGGCTAAAAATGGTCAAATCTTTTCCTGCATGGAAGAATGAAAATGGCTCTAGAGAAAAGGAGATCTCAGATACACGCAAAAACGTTTCGAAACTTTCTACCCCACCAGATGTTGCCGTGCAGTCTAATCCTCTGTCTGTCCAGAGAATTATGTACAAAATTGTGAGTGGGCAAAACGAATATAGCTCAAGGATGCAGTCTGTAATGTTCAGTAAAGAAACAGTATACGGAGGAAAAAGTTTTAACTGTGTGGGACATCTTGAAGAATGCTGCCTAAATACACCACACTGGAGAGGCTGCGAAGCAGAAGTTGCTCAGTCCATGAGTCTGAGGTCTCAGCAGTCCCAATACGGCCTGATAGAGTCTTGGAGATCCACTAGTCTTCAGTCTACGCCTGAATCCGAAGAAACTGGTCACAGGAGCAAGATGAGCTCATCAGTGAGGGAGCGGACACTTGACAAAAAAGGGCCAAGCTCTCTCCTGCCACGGCCTTTTATACAGGCTGCCATCAGAAGGTTACACTCACATTTAGGGTGGTCTTCCAGCTTCAAATGATCCAATCAAGATCTCTCATTTCAGTTCATGCAGATCCAGTCAAGGTGACACCCAGGATTAGCCATCACATTAATTTTTTATTTTCTTTCTTCCTAGGCAATTCTGACCCAGTCTTAGATCCTGACTTCAGCATTTTACTGTCAGGGTTATAAATCTTTGCCCTGATTCCTGCTCTTACAGTCAATTTTCTCATTTCCTGTCAATGATTTTAACTTGAATTTAGGAATATTTTCATATGAAAAAAATTGACTTTAAATTTCCAAGTTTTACTAGTAATTAAACAAATTGGAGTGAATACCATAAAAATTAAATTATTATCTAATAAATTTCTACTGTGTGAACTACTAATTAAGGTAATCATCCTAAAGTAATTTGTACTTTTCTTTCAGAGCAAATTCTTTTATACTTGTTTAATATTTTTGCAAATGACTTCACTTATTTCACTTAAGATAATAAAGCTAATATTGGTCATGCTCAAATCTACCTATCAAAAATTGCTGATAATATTTTTATCAGAAAGGCTGTGAGTATAAAGAACATGCACATTTGTTCCATTCTTCCTGTGTTATAAGATAGCTATAGAATTATATTCTCTCTCATTGAAAATTATATGTTAACTAGTACTTTAGATATGATATCAGAAAAAAATAAGCAGATAGAATTTTATATATCACATGTAAAATGTTTGACATCTGTATTACTTATATATGTAATACATTAAATTTGGTGGGGGCCGTTAAAGGGATGTGCAGAGGGGGAGAGTTTGTTAAATGTCATCAAAGTAAATTGTACGAAAATCAAAAAATTCAATAAAAAACTAAAATCTTATTATAAAATAAGATAGGGAGCAGTTGTGAAAGCCCCACAATATCATTCTCTGACTCCCACAGGCACCTCACAAGTGAAGACATGTCATTCATGTGTACACATTTACTACACACATACATACTTACACATACATTATAAACCCTGAAAAATTACACAGCTATCTCTACATGAGTCTATGTGTATAGCTGAAGTAGCTGAAGGCTCCATAACGTGAGACAGCACCAGACAGGAGAAACCTTCCTTTGAATGGTTGGCCAGAGTGGTCCAAGAGACACCCAAAATTACCTAGGCTATTGCCACAGCCTTTGATTACTCCCCAGAACTGGAGGATAAGACCTTATTGCTGAAGACAGGACATACTTAGGACACAGGATTTGGAGCAATGGAGCTGGAACTGCCCTGGAAGCCATTTCCCCTGAGTGCTACCTCTCATAGCTTTGGAGAGCACTATACAAGCTACTGAAGGTGAATAACAATCGATGGTCCAATCCCAGCTTCAAGGCCTAATAACCACATCAATGACCAACATAGCAAACAACATTGGAGGTAATCAATAATTGCCTAATTGGACTTAAAGCCCACTCAATGGGAGGAAACTCAGGTACTCTAAACATAGCCAAATATACATGGCTGGAGAGGTCATGGATCTTAGAGAAAACCCTAAGACTGTCATATCCCTAGACAAATGCAATTCATTTCTACTTGCAAAATATGGATCCTTATATTTATAGACAAGTATCCCACTTACTACTCATCAAAGAAGCTTTTTTTTTTTGTACCAGACAGAGCCTATTTCAGAGTTAGACAGAGGTCATACACAGATATGGTCTATGAATTGCCCAAGCCTAAACTGAACATCTACAATGCAACCTCCACACCTAAGGATCATAGATCAAGGGGTAATGTGTCTTGAAGTTCTCATGAATGAAGTACCTTCATGCAACAGAAGGTCATGAATACAAAGGGCATAAATGGTCAAAGCATAGAGAGTGAGAGTATGCAGAGTGTGGGCCCATAGAGAGGACTGCAACCAACCAGGGCTCACAGACTATTGAGAAAGAGCGGATAAAGATAGTTATAGGCAGGGAAGGAGGGCATGACTGTGTGGAAATAGTGTCCGAAAAGCTCCTGGGACCTTGCTCATATGAATCTAGAGCAGTGGTGTCAACATGCACAAGACCTATGTAAACTTGAGCAGATAAAACTTCAGCACAGTGCAAATGCCCAACAACTCCCAGTCTTATTCAAATAATTTTTGGTAGTTGATTACTGCCGAGTGAAGAAGAGCTGATCTTCATGGGGGGCAGGGGGCTCTGGATGGACTTACTAGACCCAAGTGTATGACCCTGCACTGAGGAACCTCTGAGAACATTAACTC
The DNA here is from genome assembly GCA_035773235.1 of Eospalax fontanierii. Lineage (NCBI taxonomy): Eukaryota > Metazoa > Chordata > Mammalia > Rodentia > Spalacidae > Eospalax > Eospalax fontanierii. Next base: position 75,115,067 of record CM069526.1, read on the forward strand.
AACACAATAGACCTTAACACAAATTACAGAATTTATGAATTCCGGTGTCAGGGTATATGGGAGGGTGCCAATGGGGAGATCAGAATAAAGATGATTAGATTGACAAGCATGTTATTTATGAAATACACAAAATTTCAATTTAAAAAGTTTAAAAAAGATTAAGAATCTGTCATATAGCTTACTTTGTCAACAAACCAATCTCATGGATTTGTATCCAGTAAGTGAGCCCTGATTAGGTATTATACTATATATTTGAAATATAAACACCCTGATGTCATCTCCAGAACCAAATAATTCATCAGAAGCTGTGTAGATTTATAAATCAATAAACAAATGCAATATCCCATTGGCATGACTTGTTAAAATGGTGTTTCTTTGAAATGGGATTGTTATAATAAAATGTCCTAGATCTTAAGATCTTTTGTATCTTAAACCACAAAAAAAGAAAATAAAATAGTTCTCACAGTACTGAGAACTAGAAAAACAAAGAATAGGAGGTAACACGGTCAGGTTCTAGTGAGGGTCTTTTTCTGACTTACATAACTGCCTTTTGACTATGTCCTTGTGCATCAGAGAAGAGGAGGCAGATAGAGGGTAAGGGAGAGAGAGAGAGAGAAAGAGAGAGAGAGACAGAGAGAGAGAGAGAGAGAGAGAGAGAGAGAGAGAGAAAGCTTTCTTTTCCTCACCTTAGGCGGTCACACAGTTTTATCCCTTAGCATCCCATCCTTATGATCTAATGTAATCTTAAGTACCTTTTAAAGACCCTGCATATAAGAACCATGCCTTGAGAATTTTCATGGATCTGCTTTTCTGCTTTTTACACTTAGTACATCTTTCGTCATTCTTTTCGGCCCTTGTTGTGCTTAATGTCTTTGTATACACCAAGCGAGTGGACATTATAGTAGGTTACAAAATTGATGACTCAAATTGGATTTCTTTCTTGAAGCTCACAAGCCTTTACAACTCTGTTACTGGTCAGTTGCATCAACCATGTCCGTCCCAGCTTTTCTATGTTACTTGGAGACAGATCCTGAGCATATAAGAGGAAGTACTGTTTTGGGACTTAACTTGCTGTCCTTGTATTGCCATCATCACACGTGAATTTCATGGATGCTCTGAACTAACTATTTGCTTGTAAATTTCTTCCAGAACACTGAGTCATATCAGACCCTAATAAGAATCTTGTTAAGAGAGAGAAAGCCAAAGAAACAAAGCCAAGTCATTGGTTTAAGATATTATATCTTTGTTTCAGGGTCTGGATGATTGAGAAATGCTGTCTGTTCTGGCTAGATCTCTCTGCATACCTGCAGCACAGTAAAAGATGTGCACAGGTGTGTGTGTGTGCCTGGGTGTATATATGCAAAAGCCAAAGAAGTTCAAGCAAGAAGTCTCAGTGCTTTTTCAAAGATTCCAGTTGTGTGATTTATGTTCAGTATTCAGAAATCCTTTGACAATAGATCAGTAAGACATGCATTTTGACTGTATTGTTACCAGTTTCTTGTTAGCAGACATGGGCATTGGGCAACAAGGTCTCCGTGCTGAAGAAGTGGTGTATCCATTATTAGCACATGTTTCACTATATGCCACTGATAAATTAAATTGCCTTTCAAATTGCTAGACACTGTTGAGGATTTCTGTCTCCATTCCAGTCTTAGAGGAAGGATATTCTACTATGGTTTGGTTGTCCTTGCATCTTTAAACATTATTTAGGTCAAGACAACTTGTGATGACCTTGTTCTTTGGAGCAAGTATGACATTTAAACTTCTTTCCTTCTGTTTATCTTAAATATGTTAGCCATTTGCCGTATTAAAATCACTTTATTATTTGAGTTCATTTGAAGATTTCTGTTCAGTAGTCCATCTTGAATAAAAGAGTGGGGCTCATTCTAAAATATATCTGAGACTGAAAAAAGTGAAAAAAAAATTAAATTAAGCTTCTATGTGTTACGGGCATTGGAGTCTGTCCATCAAACTGATATGCAGAGCTTCTTTGCCTTAAATTTGTTTTTATAGCCTTCTGAAGAGTGAAATGGGAATATTACAGTTCATTTAGATGTAGAGGAGGAATCAATGCAATTTGTCAGATCTCTAATTTGGATTACTACTAATTTTACTCATGATAAAAATTACAGAGTTTTCTGTTTTGAATTAATTACAATAATTTCTAGCTTTATATTGACAATGACACAGCTTAAGATAATGATTATTTTTATGGGTATCATGGAATGTTGAAACAAATAAATTTTTTCCTTATAAATGGGGTAAATAAAAGTATTCTCTACCTATAACTTAAAGTTAGAATATTATGTGAAAGCAATAAAATGAATCATTTATAAGTCAGTGAAAGTATTGAAACAGCAGTAGCTAAAAATTAACTGAAGTGCTCTTGACTTCAGAAGTTCTATACAAATATTACTTTGTGATCTTTTAAAAAATATGTTAGCCATATGTGGTGATGCGTGCCTGTAATACTAGCACATGGAACGGCCAAGGCAGGAAGATCGTGAGTTTGAGGCAACTTGGGATAAAAAACAAGCAAAAATTAATTTCTATAAATTGTAGCTGTCTTGAAAGTAAAAGAACCTAAATTCGGAGAAAGCTCACTGAGAATGGGAGCTTTGACATATGAAATTAGAAAGAGATATTTGCTATTTTGTCTAGCATAGTATTTTTCTAGAATTACAGAATCAGCAGTCACTAAATTTAGAATCATGAAGAAAATGAATAATGTTTTCAGAGAAGATGTGGAGTCTCCGATCTGTGAGGCATTATAATAAATATTTCGTCTTTATATCTGATTCCAGATATATAGTCTGTACCCAGATCCTAAAGCCCTTAGAATCTCTCAAATATTCAGCATGTAGCTTGTGTGTTAATGGAGTAGCTTATGCCCTGAGTCCTCTAGATAGTTTTGTGGTGTAAAAAGTATTCTGGAAAGAGGAAAATTTCATTAAAAGCCTGAACTTCAGCTTCAACCTCTAGAAAAACCTATGTGCTACAGACTGAGTTAAACCGCCAATGGCCAAGAATTTAATAAATGTTGCCTCTGGAATGAAATGTACTTAAATATCTGAGAGATTCTGTTTGAGGAAATTCCAGTTTGGTGGACACCTTGCAGTTCTATGAGACAGCACTCTGCCTGTCTTAAGGATCCTCTATATTTGGCTTTTCTAGACTTAGATACTTTATAATAAAAGGAACCACAGTAAAGTGCTTTCTTGAGTCCTATGAGTTCTAATAAATTACATATAGGACATGGCCCTTAACCTGTGAGGACACTGAACAGTACAGAGGGTGTCAGAATCAGAAGTGAACCTACAGACTCAAGTGTGTCAGCAATTTTGAGAAGTCATGACATACTTGTTTGGGGGAGGGGAACAAATTTTAGCCATTAAGTCAAATATGGAGCTATGCTATGAAATAAAACTTATAAATTTAAACATTTTAAATGCAATTAAGAAGATATAGATTAAGACAGTTTTAAAATAATAACTTAGAGTTAGAATTGGAAAAAAAGTTAATAATGAAGATTTTAAAAATCAAGAAAAAGTATTATAAGACTTGAAAAATGTAATCAGTAAAATGATCATTCCACAAAATTTAAACTTCTCAAATATAATTATTAGAAATAGCAAGTCAGTGTCAGGAATGGACTCCATCTCTAGAAACTTATAACCAGAGGTATCATAAACCCTCAAAAAATACTTGCTATTGCCCCTGCTCTTGGTTACACACCAGAACTGAATCTTAAGAACATATTGAGAAAGACACACTACATACATGAGATAAAGAACAAACAAGGAAAAGTCAAGCTGGTATTGATTTCAAAGCCTCAGCCCACTGGCAAGTGTTCATAGTGCTGGAAGGTTCTATGCATACTACTGGAAAGAAAAGATAATCATCAGCCTTGCCTAACTGTGAACCTTGCCTGTACACTATAATAACAACTAGTCTGGGAAGACAGGCCCACCAATGCAATAGTAGCACAAATATTAGGGGAATAACCAACCACTCTAAATTGGATTTAAGGACTCTTTCTTAGAATGGAGCCTATATCTAGCATTAATATCAGGCTTAGGAGCTTATATCTAGACAAGTCACAAAACATAGGGAAGAACCTTATAATATTTTTCCACTAAATAGTTATTACATTAAACTGATTCTTAATGACCTATTTATGCATAAATTAATACATCTCACAACATTCACCAGAAAAGTTATGTTATGAAACAAATAGTGATTAGCATGGAAACCAACAACTGATCAATATGTGGAGATCAAGAAGCTGTAGATTGCTTATCGCTGAACAGGACACCTGTATCAAACTTCTGCTTCCCAAGGCTCAGGGATCACTGTAAAAGGGCAGATGGAAAGAATGAAAAAAGAGGTTTTTGCACAGCTGCCATTTACACTTATGAACTCACAGCAATGGTGATAGCATGCAAAAGTCCCGTGACATCTCAAAGTAGAAAAAATACCAACACAGATATGCAAAAGTTCTTAAGATGCGCCAAACACACCTAAGGAAATTTTGGCAACAGATGACTGCTGCAAAGTACAAAGACAGCCTCTTTAAATCATGGAACTCTTGTATGTTAATCCAGCTCTAGTGGATATATCCACACTGAAGGACATGTGATGATCGAATGCATTTAATTGGACATGAGGCAGTTAGGGGAGGTGTGGATAGAGTTGGAGATCTAAATATCATTAATTTATATTTTATGAAAATCACTTTTCCTGGGGAAGAAGTGCTGAGGGTTAGCCAGGGACAGACAGACTGGATATAAATAATATTTAAGTGGTGTGAAAAGTCAGAGGGAAAAGTAACAGTCCAAAAGTACTTAAAAATATACAGACAATATCTACAGATGAGTGACTGTGTATAACTGAAGGCTATGTAATAAGAACAGTGCTAGGCAGGAGAGACCTCCATTTGAGTTATTGTTCAGAGTAGTCTGAGAGACTCTTAAAATGACACACAGGCTATTCTCACAGCTTTTAATTGCCTCTCAGGACTTGAAAGTAAGACCGTATTTCTTAAGGTAGGATATATTTCTGACACAAGGCTTGGAGCAATGGAGCTGGAACTGACCTGTAAGCCTCTCCCTGAAGACAAGCTTCCATAGTTCTGGAGAACACTGTGCAAGATGCTATGGTAGAAAATCAGTCAGTGGTCCAATCCCAGCTTTAAAGCCTTATAACCCCAACTATTGTCCTGTCAGTTATCATCGTGTTTCACCACTCAGGGCCAGCCAGAGTGGACTTTGGGGGGCCATCCTGCGGGGTTGGGAGTGAGTAGACACAGAATCAAGACGCAGACTCCAGGAGATTGATGGGAAGCAGACCAAGCACGTGGCACTGCCAACTCGTTTATTGAATATGTGCACAAGCTCTTATAGGCCTGCATAGTCAATGACACTATGGGGGGGGGTCCCAAATACAGCCAACAGTAAGTGTGTCCCCAGGTAGGCAGGTTCTTTCCAGGTACTGCTCTCACGACTAACCAGAGCAGAATGCAACGCCCACAGGAGCCATGCCTCTATTCCTCCTAGAGGGTGGTATGGCTAGGCCCACCTTGCATTATGCCCAACACCCAACAATTAGCAGCACAGAAAATTATGTGGCACTTTTATCTTGGGGGCAATTGGCAGCTATCAAGTTGGACTTACATCCACTCAACAAGAGAGAACTCATACACGCCACTGTAAATGTGTTGAAATGCAGATAGCAGGAGAGGACATAGATATTAGAAAAAAAACATCTGTCACAACCCTAGAGAAGCATAATTTCTTATTATATGTATAAAATGGATCCTAATATTTATAGGCATTAATCCAATCACCACTCATCAAAGAACCTTCTTTTGCAACAAATGAGTCTAGCAGGGTGTTTCACAACTGGTCACACACAGAGAATAAATGTTTTTTGAAATGCCCAATCCTAAGTAACACATCAACCATGGGACTTCTACAAATAAGGCCCAGAAACAACAGAATAGACTTAGTAGAGAGAATAGTAAGCATGTCACAACTCTCAACTGTGCAGCCTCCTCATGGAATAGAGGGTAATGAACCCAGAAGTCCACAACTAGACAGTGTAGAGAATAAGAGACTTCAGAGTATGTATCTTTGGATTGAATTCCTTTATTAAAGGTCACCCACCAAAGGCTCAGGGACCACTGCAGAAGGGCAGGAAAAACTGTAAAAGCCAAGGGAGGTACACGACCATACAAAAACAGAGTCCTACAAGGGCCCCGAGAGCTTGCTTTAGGAAAACAGCAAAGGTGACAGACTCATGCAAGTTCAGTCAGATGAAACCCAGCATTGGGAATGGAGAACCCAATGTCAGCGCAGAAACTAAGGATTAGCTGGTCACTGCTGGACTATGGAAAGTGGATCTCTCTAAGGGATTGATGCTAGAGCCTGAACAGGCTCCAGTGGATGAACTCACACTGGTAGACAGCTGGGTTCACAAACTTGTAAATTTTACCATATCAGATACAATGTGTGAAATCCCAGAGGTGGTTTATGGGTTACATATAAGGAGAAGTCTAAATATGATTAAAGTGTGTTGTATGAAATCCACAAAAATATCAATTAAAATATTCATTGAAAAAAGAATCAGAAAAATTCCAAAGGACAGAGGTGAGAAAGAAAAGAAAGAGGTCAGAATAAAACCAGAGGTAGATGAATTATATAGAAATGCAAAATAAAAACTTCTCTGGCACTTGAATGATACAAATTTGTCTAAGGACAGGATGAATCTAAACTGACAAGTTAGAACAATTAAAAAAATCATACATGCAAACATAATATTGTAGGGGCTCCACTGAATAGACATACACTGAAGACCATCTGGGGACACAAGCTTCACTTCACTCTATAGACCTCTGTAGAGTACATGAAATTGGCAAAGTGTGATAGGGGATGTAGAAAGGGGAGGAGAACCAAATTCAATCAACATATATTATATGAACTTTGTAAAACTTCAGTAAAATAATATTAAGAAGTGCAAAACTTTCCCAAAATAATGGTAATTTGCTAAAGACAGAGTCAGACTGATGTTGCCTATTGGATCAATAATACTAGTCTCTAAGGCGCTTTCAATTTCTTTAGACATTATTTGACTCTAAATAATTTACCAACTAAGCAGTCAATGCCAAAATAAATATTTTTAGGAGAGTAAGACGAGGTACGTGTCAGAACAAATTTGGGTGAAAATCAAGAATGAAAGATTTACAGTACAAGAATAAGTGAATGAGAGTATGATAAAAATCCCCTGCAGGTCACGTATAGAAAGTATCTAGCCTAGAAATGGAGATTCTCAGAGAATCTATAATGAATGTTGGGAAATTCAAAAGGAGTCCATCAAAAAATAATTTTGGAAGCACCAGAAATTGGTAACTGATATATGAGAAAAGAACATTTTCCTTCCTTAAACAAAAATGACATTAATAAAGAAAATGCAGAAAATTACAACATATAAGGCACACAAAATAAAAATAAATTTAATCTAAAATGCAACATTATTCCATGCAGCTGAGTACATAAAATTAGACTTTAACTAAGTTTGACTTTAGAACCAGCATTAAGTGTATATTTTAAAATTAGTGGATTTTGGAATGTCAATGTAGAAAACTGAATTCCACGTGGTATAAATGTTGCTAATATTTTCAGTATTTCAAATCAATTGATAAAAACATCACAAAGTTTTAAGTATGCTTACTGATTCAAAAAGTCTTTTCACAACTGTTCTAGTTTGCTCTCATAGTGCTGTGACAAACACTCTGACCAGTATCATCTTGGGGAGGAAAGCATTTATTTGGCTTAAATCTCCCTGGTCACAGTTCCTCAGGGAGCTCAAGGTAAGAACTCAGGTCAGAAACCTGAGAGCAGGAGATGAATCAAAGGCCATGGAGGAATGCTGCTTACAGGCTTGCTCCCCTGGCCCATGCTCAGCCTGGTTTCTTATACAACTCAGGACCACCTGCACAGGGTTAGCCACCATGTGGGTGGTTATATCACCCACAATGGGCTGTATCCTCCCACATCACTCAAAAATTATGAAAACACACCAAAGACATGGCCCCAGGCTGGTCCAATGGTAGCCATTTCCCAATTGAGGATCTCTGTACCCAGGTTCATCAAGTTGACAAGTGAAGCTATTCAGCACAACAACTGACACTGTTAAAAGATTAGCAGGAGATGGAAGGGGACTGGAGAAAGTTGTAAGCAAGGTGAAGAATTCTCATATCTTTTACCTTATTAGACTATGTGTAGAAATACTTTCTTAAAATAAGGAAATAGATATATAAGCAAATGTAATCATTCAAATATCTGTCAATAACAGAGTAATACAAACATCTCAAGATGTACGAAGGAAAGTTACGTGATAAATAATTCTATTATGATGCCAGAAGACACCATCTAAAGTCTTTCAACTAAATATAGTGTTTTAAAAGTAAAATAAACATTAACTTGAATAATAAAGTTTTGCTATTTATGGAGTTGAGAGATGGCACAGAAGTTAAAAGCATTTTGTGCTGTATTGGAGGACCCAAATTTTGACCCCGGCACACAAGATGCATGACTCAGAACTGCCTGTAATTCTAGCTCTAGGGAATTTGAAATTCTTTTCTGTCCTAGAGGCACCTGTACACATGTGGCATACACTCACAAAGACATACAGACATACATACAAAAAAATCAAAACTTCCTAAAAGTAATTAGGGATTATATGTAGAAGGTCTGATTGAAAGTGAGGGGGGTATAGGATAGATACAGGCAGGAATAAAACTCAGTATACCTCCACTGTAGACTAACCTTGGTTTGCAGCCCAAAAAACTTACTTAATTTGCCTTTGTGAAGAGTGGAGCTAAGTAATGAAGATGGTGAGGTTCATGTTAATCCCTTTGCTTCTTAGACTGCCTCATTATAGTAGTGTCTGTGAATATCACTTCCATTCTTTTCAGGATTGTGTGTGGTATTAGTTGATTCTGTGCTGTCTTGATCATCCACATATAATTGCCAGAATCTTCTTCATTTCCTTCATAGTATTCTCTATCTTCTGCTCCAGGCTTTCTCTGACCTCCTGGTTGTTGAATATCCATGGGCAACCATTAAGTGTTCACATGTGCACAGATGAAGGAGTTAATTCCTCATGGGATGGACCTTAAGCAAAAAGAGCCAAGGAATGTTGTACAAATGGTACTGAAATTCATTTCAGTTTGGGCCAGAGCAACTAATCATCATAGAAATAAATGTACAGTTCAATGACACATTCTCAGAAGGTTTCCTAATCCTTGTATCCTTGTCTCTGAATCAGGCTTCTTGAACTCACTTTCCACATTTGTCACCTCTTGTTATACCTTTATTTCTGGTTCTGCTTTTAAAAGAAAGCAAAGCTATGAAACTTAGCATAAATGTAAGAGAAGAGAATACTGTCAAGAGTGGACTCATTTTTGAATCTCTATTCTATATTCTGGGAAAGATATCAGGAATCAGTCTTTAATACTTTTCAGGACAATTCCTAGAAAATTACATGTGATATTCAAGAAACAAGATTTGATAATAGAACTGCATTGTCACTGTATTGAAGAAAGTATGAGAAGATTCAAGAACTTCCAAGGGTTAGGATGAATTCATAACACAGTATATAAAAGTCTAGCCTCTGTAAATATTTCTGTAGAGAGTTCAGAAGAGAACCCTTTCTTGAAGATTATAAAGAATAGAATACCCTGGCAAGGGGAATCCTTGATCTTTTGGATGATGTCTCTGTTTCAGACACCAGGAACAAGCTTCAGATTCACCGTTGCTATAGAGCAAAACTACCTAGACTCAACAGGGGAAAGGAATTCCTGAATGAATGTCAACTAATACCACTGTATGTTAAGAATGTGTTAGATATGATAGACATAGTTACTATAATGGAACCAAGCCCTGTGGAATTATTAAATGAACTGTACTGCATGGATCCTTGTCAATGAATAGTAGGCCATGATTCCCAACCACATGTTCTATTGAATGGATCCAGGTGGGTATTCAGCTAAGAAGCTTGAATAATTGCTTTATTTTAATGTTGAAAAGAGAGATGGGGAACAATAGGTCACTATCAAAGATTAGAATAAGAAAAGCAATGTGTTTCAAGATAAAAATTTCTAGTTGTTAGTTCTAAATCAGTGTTTATTGAATTAAAGGTAATCAGGAAAAACTATAATTGACACTGCAGTTGTACAGAGTAAATAGCTTCTGATTCTTTCTTAAAGGAAGCAGTTTTCATTCATCATAGCTATTACGTTTTGGCAAGAATGATACAATATTTGAGGAGTTTTTGAAAATTGTTGTGGATAGAGTAGGAGTGGAAACCTGTACCTGAAAACCCATGAAAGTTTTTTAAAGTGTAGTTAGCAAACGTCCTGAAGTAAGTTTGTGTCCCCAGTGTACATATGGGCCAATTTTGTGATTATTTACTCTGTTCTTATCTATAAAATTGTACTTGATGTATCTAACAGATTCCAAGAAAAACCTTTAAACTGACTTCCTGGAATAAGGGGTCTTATGGTATAAAGAGACAAATGGAAGATTCCTACCTGTCCTTCCCACCCCCCACATTCAGAAAAAAGGAAGAAATCTAAAGAAATATTTCACCTATCACATTTCAATTGTTAAAGTCTTATAGATTAGAGAGTTCATAGCACCATCATATGACTATTTAATTGGCCTATCTGACCTCCTTAACAGCTGGAAATGAGCCATTGGATGGGGCATATGATGGACTAATGAATGCAAGCGGTAACTTCAATTATACCTGGTGTATTAAACACGGTCTTTCCCTAGGAACACATCACCACAGACTTTGGCACTTGGAATGTAAATATTGTTCTCAAAATAGTGTTCTTATCAATTTTATTTGAAAAATGAAACAAAGCCATAGGAAAGGTCATTTGCTATGAATGATGTTAGTATATGTTTTTTCTGGTTTCAGGTTAATACTGATTTTCTTATGCTATCCTTGTACTGTACGCCATAGAAATTTTTATCAGTTCTGTGAATTGTGAGGCAGACCACACTCACGCACTCTGTTGGTGACTGTCTTTATTGAAATATTCAGCAAGAAAGACAAGTACTTTAGATGTCTTATTGAGAAAAAGAAAGCATGACACATGGTAGGAAATGCATCCATTAAAGGTCTTGGAGTGCTAACATAAGATACCTTAAATCAAGATATGATCCCAGTAGTATTTGTTTTTATTTTATGTGTATGAATATTTGCCTGTATGTATATAAGAGCACCATGTGTATGTAATGCCCACAGAGTCAGAAGTGGGTAACAGATCCTGGAACTGAAGTTACATACCCTTGCTACCTACCCACCATGTAGGTACTTGTAACTGAACTGAACTTGGGATCTCTACAAGACTGGCCAGTGCTCCTCACCTCTAAGCCATCTCTTCAGCCCCCATGATACATTTATTCTGAGACATTATTCACCATATGCTTCTAATCATCAAGAAAGAGTACTTATCTTGACAGGCTTTGGGATTTTCAGTGAATATATAACATAACTGAAAATACTGACCAAATCAAAGAAGGAAGGTATGGGAACTGTAGAACATTTTTGTTAATGTAAGATGCTGATAAGCTCCAAAATTCATGGATATCACACTGTATCTCATCTTAGGGATAGCTCTGCACAAATAGAATGCTTCTGCAAAATAGATCTGTGAATTGTCCACCAACTGTTCTCCTTGTAGGGAGGTTTCATGAGCTATAAATATACATGGATTCCTAATGGACTGAGAATTAATGTTTTTTCTGATCAGTAAAGTGCTAGGAAAGGAGGATAATGGAGACTAGAATAAAGGAACAATTAGGCATAATGTTGGACTTGAGAGTATGTGTATTTTCCTTATTATTTTTTCCGAGCATTTAATGCATGAATATTTGTATTTGCATCATTTCAGCCACACCCCCTCCCCCCAGCTCCTCCCGTGTCCTCCCACGTCCTCTCAATTTCTCATGCTCATCTTTGATTGCTGTTGTTACATATACATACATACATATATACATATGATATATGCAGTGTACTGAGTCAACTTAGTGGTGTTTGTGTGTACATATGTGCAGGACTTTTGATTAGATTGTGCCTCTCAAGAAGTTTTTCCCTGGAAAACACTGATTCTCCTTCCCTCAGTATCCACTGACTGCCTCAAACTCTTCATCTAAAGGTGAGACCCTGTGAAATTTCTCCCATCAAATTTGGTATTTCTTTGCTGCTTGCTTGTCCTCCCCTCCCCTTCTCTCCTCTCCCATCCCTGTTGGACTTGGGAGTATGTGTATTTTCCTTATTATTTTTCTGAGCATTTAATGCATGAATACTGTATTTGCATGATTCCGACCACACCTACTCCCCCCAACTCCTCCCATGTCTTCCCAATCCCTCCCTCTCTCCCTCTTTCACTGAGAACTCAGTAGACTGTGGCCAAGTATTTGACTTCTGTAGGATTTGTGTTCATGTTCACAGATGGCAGAATACATAGACCCAGGAAGTGAGACGCAATAGACACACCATTTGAAATATTTATGCTTCTTTCCATTTTATTTCAGATTTGCTAGCTCAGTGGTGTTGAGGGAAGAAAACTTTCATTAGTAGAAACATAAAGTTTCTACTTCCTGCATGTCCTCTTTATACAATTTATTTTAGTGGGCCCATGAAAAAACAAAGAAGCTAGAATTTTGATAAGAATACCTGTAATCGGTGTGAGTAACCTCACTTGCTGTTATCAGGAGGAATATTTCTAAAATGCTGACGAGTCATAGGAATAACTTCCTGCAATGAATTGTACAGCAATAGTAGCAGAAAGACAACCACTGAAATTTAGTTTTACTTAAGCAAAGTATCTAAGTATGTCATCACTCTGAGAAAGAACAGGTTATCCCAAGAGAAAAGTAACCTTGAAACATTTAGTTGACAACTGGGGTGATGGACCAGGGAAATCTGGGAGCAAGTGAATGAGATGATGGGTATCAGTCACAGTCCAAGACCAAACTCATCATGACAGCAGAGTTTTCACCACTTGTCTGACTCTGTCCAGAAACTGACTTGGTTTTGAACTGAATGTAATAAAAGCTATGAACGGATCTCAGTGCTGCAAAGTGAGAAATACATTTTCTGTGAATTTTCTATACCATTTCAAATTTTCTCGGCTCAACAGATATTCAAGCTCATGTCTCATCCATCCTGCTAAGATTTATCTAACAGTACTTCATCTCTCACAATTCTCATTCATGCTCTGTCCTTTCTTCAATTCCATGACTCTGCACACTCATAGAAGCTTGGTTTTCACTCATGCATATATGTGTTCTGGCTCTATTGAGGAGGTAAGATAAGGCCCATCAGAAAATCTTTGTAATATGTAAAGTGTGCATCCACAGTGATCTCATTGAACTGACTGTCAAAATTAGCCATCACAAATGCTTTCATTGGCTTTCTCTAGGTTTTTTTATTTATATGGAAGTGTGTGTGTGTGTGCCACATGCATGTGAATGCCTCCAAAAGAGGCCATTAATCCCTGGAGCTAGAGATACAGGCAGTTGTGAGCTGCCATACATGGATTCTGGGAATCAAACTTAGGTTGCCTGGAAAAGCAAGAAGTGTTCTTAACTGCTTAACCATTTCTCCAGCAAATCTAGTTTCTTTTTAACCTGGCCTGTCCCGACTCCTAGTAACTGAGACCAAGTTACTGAGGACAAGAAATCTGTGACCAAGATTGCCCTGGATGCAGGTCACTTCAACTTAGTTTCAGTAGGTAGCATGAATGTGCTAATTAGTTATTGTTGGATGACAAATAACCCCAGAATTCTTTGGTTTAAAGTAACCATTGATCTTTTATCTGTCTGTAGGAACAGAGGGTAAGATCATATATACTGTGCCTGACTGGGAAGCACTGTTTATTAGTCTGGCTTATGTATTAACTAAAATGGCTCTGCTTGAACTATTTTTCTTCCTCCTTATCTCCTTATAGACAAGTCAAAGTGCGTTTGTCTATCACAATAGCAGAGATATAAATAGCTGAAAGGAAAAACAAACAAACAAACAAGAACAACAAAACAAGTGCCCTCAAACTTAGGACAATAGCTGGTGCAAGATGCTCTCTCGCCATACATGTCAAAGCATTTAGTTCTTCAGGCATGGCTCAAATCCAGGATCAGAGAGGCACTCTCCATCTGTGATGAATCTGTGGCAAGAGAACTTATCAAAGGAATGGTGAAATAAAAGAGACTAATTGATCTACCTTTTGATTATGAAAGAAATATTAGTATATTGTCTGTGAAAGAATAGGCTATGACATATTTCAGGGAATAATGTCACTAGGCTAATCATTAAATCCCCTGTAATGGAAACTGATGAAATACATGGTTTTCTCTGTATAACTAACATTGAAAATCAAGGTGATAGTTTATATATTTCATATATTACAGAAAAGAATGGAGAACGCAGATCAGTTGTTTAAGCCATTAAAATGCCAGTGAATATCCAGATTTTAGAGATTATGTGCTCTGACCTCTTCATTGTGTCTAGGAAGCAGGATATAGCCATAATTATTATGTATGGAAATCTGAGTCTTCAGGGTTAAAAAGATTAGAAGAAGAGAAGCATTAATGAAATACATTTATTTTCACTGGGGCCCGAGCAATTTACCCTGTAATTTAGAAAGATCACAATGGGCTTCATGTTAAATAATATTTCTAAAATAGTGAGACTCTTGCAGAGCAATTGGCACTCATTAAAATTCAGTGTTGGAAGCAGCAGGTGGCAGGCAGTTCCATGGAACGATTTCGCAGTGTCCTTCTATGGTTGAAGCAAAACAATTCTTGTCACAAGATTCTGGGTCTTACTCCCTGTTGAAAGTGATCGTGTGTAACAATTCTGCTATTTTTGCATGAATACATTCAAGGGACTTGAACTGAATTACAGCAATAGCTTTCTAAAATATACATTTTCCTACCTTGTAGTTGAAGAAAATATATTCATTTCACTCACTGTTTTTGCTTCTGGAAAGCAATACATTTTGTGGCAAAATGTTGTTGCTTTATTTGTCTATGGGAAAGTGAAAATTTGAATATCTGTAAAATTATACATAAACAGAATAAAGTGAAAAAATTACTTGGGACAAAAGACCAAGAAATTTTTATCAGTCATACATTTTTGTACTTTTATCTAACATAAAGTAAATGTAGCATGTGTAGCTTATTTCTGTTTAAGATATTCTAATCCTGTCTTTCCTTTCACAAATGGAAAAATGAAAAATGTAAGCAGAAAAATGATCTAGCATTCCTGGGACCATTTACTATCTTCTGTCCTTTACAAAACAGAGTGGAGAGTTCAGACAACTCTTTAGATTTGTGTTGTTCTCATGAATATAAACTGCTTTTTAAGGAAGATAGGATTTAAATGTATAGTTAGTTGTTTAAAGTCTGGGTATTTTTATCTTAAAACAACATGCTATATATAAACATTTCAATATGCTTTAAAGAGGGAAATACGCTTATAAAGACAGCTCTTATTTCTGTCTGTTGATACAGTAGTGGACATGGTAAAGCCCTTAGCAGAAGGTTCAGGTACCAGACATTGTGTTAAATGACCTGGATTGCAATCTCTGTTTGGCTTAGTAATGTTCACGTGATGTTGACAAACTAAATCTTCCAAACCCCAGTTACTAGGAAAGCAAAGGTAATATACCTTCTTCTAAAGAATGCAGTAAGAATCAAGTGATATTTTAGAATTCATGTCTGCCACCAGGGAAACACTTAAGAAATTACAGAAAATTGTTTATATTTTGGTAATACTAAGAAAATTGTCTATAATGAGCATAGGAGAAAGCCTCATAAAAATAGATTTTAAACCTGGGTTATTTATAAGAGTTGCACGTACCAATCAAAGTAAGTATATGTACAAAAATGCAATCATCAAACAGGAATAAATAAAACCATCTACATAATATCATTGAGTTTGATATCTCATATATCTTTAAAATTATTATATATCAATAAGTTGTCATAATTATTCATTATTTCAAACAGGCTTATCCAGCCTAGTGCCCACAGATCACAGGTATCCACACAGATCATAGCTATAAATGCAGCTCAACCCAAAACAATGTCTTCACATAAAGCATGCTGAGGTGTTTTTTTAGTTCTTTCATAACTCACTTCTGCAACATTTCACAAAGAATTTTATAGACAGCAACAGCTTGCCTCAATGTCAAAAGGTTGAACATACCTGTAAAGGATTCATTCCATTTCATGTTACTTCTCCACAAGGCAAATACAGAAAAGTAATCATTTAGTGATTGCAGAAAACAGAAGTAAATTGAGGTGTTGGGAAGCCTGAAGCCTATAACATTGTGGGTGACTACTTCATTCGAATGCCCCTTGCTTGCCTGTAAAGAGCTTACATATTACATTGGAAATGTTAGGAAGAGGACAATCACTGGAGTGTTACTTTTTCCTTCTCATCTAGAAAACTAGAAGAAAGGCAGCCTTGGAAATAATTAGTGCTAGAGAGAAGAAATATACTATTTCATGTGGCCCAAAGTTGATTTCATTAGGCTGTACTTCTGTGCAAACTCTGTCAAATTATATTGATTCAGATCAGAAATATTGGTGTCAATATCTTCCATAACACTTGGGCATATTAGACCCACTTGTACCCTGGGAAGACTTCACAATTCATGCTGTAACAAAACTGAGACCCAAATATAAATGGCAGCTACCACATTAAATGCAAATAAAATAAGTTAATCAGTAATGAGACAGAACCAAACTGGGTTTAAAAAATGTATGAGGATTATAAGAAAGATACCTAAATTGAAACGTGAAAAAAAAGATTATGTTCAAGAATACACAGGAAGATGCAAACCAGAAAGACAGGAGGTATATTATAGAATCCAAATCTTAGGAATGGGAACAACTTTCAAAGGATGCTTAAAGATGTTATAAAATCAAAAATGTAAAATACACTAAAGGAACAGTTACTGATACATGGTATCAAAATGTATATGTATATTTGCTTATGTGTTTATGTAACATTTATGCATTTATCACTTTAGCAATATAGTACAATATCTAATTCTACAGTAGAAACTATCAAAGTTGACTACTTCATTAAAAACATGTGTTGGCTGGGGCTGGAGAGCTGGCTTAGCAGTTAAGAGCACTAGCTGTTCTTGCAAAATACTCTTGAAGAGTACCCATGTTCAATTGCCAGCACCCACAGGGTGACTAACAACTGTGTGTAACTCCAGTTCCAGGAGAGCCAAGGCACCATTCTGACTTCCAAGGACACTGCATAACCTCATTCAGGCACACTTACATACTTGCAGGCACACTAATACACATAAAATTAAAAAAAAAAAAAGTCTTGGCTTGGAGTGATTTACATGCCTCTTAGTTTCAGTGCTGGGATAGGGACGGGGCAGGGAGGAAGGAAGCTTCAGCTTCTACATAGTGACACCCTGTCTCAAAAAAGAAAACAAAAATCAAAACCTTCATAGGATTATTTAATATTGCTCAGATAATTTACCATGCCAAATTAGTTACAACACATATAAATATTTGAACAACAAATCAATATTGATGTGAATTTCTGAGCCTATGTTAAACTCCTCTTTATTTTTTGTCTGTTTGATCTTGGGCAGTTTGGTTGTTTGTGGATAATAATATATATCTCATTTGTTATATGTAGAAAATGATATCAAATTCAGGGTATTGTGAAACCAGAATATTACATTATTTTATTGATTTACGTATGTATTGGTTTATGTCTTTATGCATGTGCAAGTAATCATTGAGGCCTGAAGTGGGCTAAGATCTCCTGGAGTTGGAGTTTCAGGTGGTTTTGAGCTGACTTAGGTCTTGGAAACTAAACTTGGCATTCTGGAAGAGCAGTATGTTTTCTCAACTGTGGATCCATCTCTCTAGTCCTCAGTGTATCACTAATGTAAATATAATGTTCAAAGCACAACTTGACACCTTTGAGGCTAAAGAAGTCACGTAATAATGTGATCACTATAGTCATCAATATTTCCTAGAAAGACATTAATTTCATTCATCAATGAATGAAACTCATCCAGAGGAGAAATATGATGAGCACCACTTTAAATCAAAGAACCGATTGGAGATGAGGTTTTCTCCATTCCAATATAAACAATGCAAATAGAAGTAACAAAATAACACTTCAGGAAAGTAATAGGTTTCTCATTGTTATTCTTCCAAAGCCTTTAAGGGCTAGATATCTGTCATCACTTAATTTATAAAAAGAGAAGTTCATTAAGTTATGCTTTATATGAAATAAAAGCACTTGTATGCTTGATAAGATATGTCAAATTCATGTGCCCCTGTCACAACTGTCACAGTCTAAAACAGGTATTTTCATTAACATAAATGTTCCCTGGAGCCCACTTGTAATCCATCCTCCACCTTGGTCCTAAGCAAATCTTCTCCTGTTTTTTTTTTTTTTTTCAGTATAGAATCGCTCTATTTGCTCTTGAATAATTTTTTTCTGAGAATGCCATTTTTGGAATCAATGGAAGTCCTATTAGAAATTTGTGTCACTGTATTTCTGACATACATTATATTCATAAATGTAGGGCGATTTGTTTATCCAGTCACCTGTTGGTGGACTTTAGCATTCTTATACTTTGGGACGGCCATAGAAAAACTGAGTTTTTTGCAGATTTTTGGGTGTACATGTGTTTTCATTTGTATGGGTGAATATATGAGTCATGACACTCAGTAATATTTTTATTACATTTTAAAATCTACTGTTTATTTTGTGTTGTGTGTGTGAGGGGGGATTGGTAAGTGAGTATCATGACATTTCTGTAGATGTCAGAGGACAAGAGTTAGTTTTCTCCTTCTACCATGTGGATTCCAAAGATTGAACTCAAATTGAAGTTTGATGTGATGTCAGGAGCCTTTATCTACTAAGCCACGTTTCCAGACATGTACTATTATTTTTAAAGACTGCAACTGAACTATTTAAAACTCTTTACTAAAAATCAAGTTATAAGAATTCCAGATGCACCTGGAATTGTAGCACTGATAATTTGCCCCTCAGCACTCAGGACACAGAGGCATGCAGTTGTCTGTGAGTCCCAGTCCACCCTGGTCTACAAAATCAGTTCCAAGGGCTGCATAGTAAGACCTTGCTTAATGAGAAAGAGAGAGAAAGGAAGAGAGTTATTGTCTAAATTCAAAGTCTTTAGAAATTTCAGTGTTCTTAACTTAATGTAAGCCTTTCTTTTCCTTTAAGGTTAATTTTTTTATTTGTATATTTGTGTTTCTGTGTATGTATGCCACATATGTACAATTGTCCATGGAGGCCAGAAGAGAACATTGGGATCCCTAGAGCTGCAGTTACAGGTGGTTGTGAGTCACAGTTGTGAGTCATGGACACTAGTAACCAAACTCAGGTCCTCTGGAAGAGCTGCATGCTAGAAATCTTTACCACTGAGCAATCTCTCCTGCCTTAGTCTTTTTTAATAATGGATCTGTAATAGTATCATGTCGTTATGGTATCAGTGGTGAAGAGAAAGAAACACAGATCCACACTGGCAACTCAGCAGCCTGAGAAGTTATTCTAGACTTTTAGGAATCTTGAATTAGGCCAAATCTGTGTTCATGGCTTCAATGTTGAAAAACATTCTAGGACTAGCAGAGTAATTAAACAGAGTTGGAGATTTTTATTACAGGTGTTTTATTATAATAAGCTTAAGCACAAATGTTAAGAGAAAAAGAAGCATTCAGAAAAAAAATATGAAGACACACCATGTGTGGGATACCTGCTTCCCAAGGGAGACTCTGCTTTAGTAAGCTGGAAGTAAGCCATAACCAACTATGATTATAGCATCTTCAAGGGAGAGTAAGCAATTGATTTTCTTAGTATTAGCCATGCATACCACTTGGTGGATCTCAAGTTATATTTCAGAATGTTGTTAAGTTATATTTCAGAATGTTGTTAAGAAAACTTTTTGTCCCTCTTTTCTCTTGTATTTAATAAGAGAGACACTTGAATTGGCCCTGGAAATGTCTTGAGTGGAACTATAATCTTAAAAGTTGAAACCACAGACCATTAGGGTTGATGGAGGGGATGAGCATATGTCCTTTTCCAGTACAGGAGGCTTCTGATATATTCCAAGAAAACTGCAGGTGCCTTGGGAAAGGAGAAAGACCTTAAGCAACTATAATGGAGCTGGAATTCTTGCTTCTTTTCTGGAGAAAGGCTTCAACCATATTCCTGAGTGATAGAATCTTTGGCTTTGTCATATGCCCCAAATTTCCCCTTACTTTCTATCCTCCATCAATTGTTTGTATTTTCACTATAAATAATTATTTTGAACACATTTTAATATTTAAATATCTCTCAGATACATTAGCAAAAGTGTTTTAATATTTTTGTTAATTTTAACTCCTTGCTTATCTTCTTGATATTGAATTGAAAAGGTTATTTATCAATATATTTCAATGTAGGTCACTTTCAACTTTGATGAAGTCTAATATTGCTATTATTTGTATCAGTTTTAATACCAATATTGGTTGTTTCCATATCAGTTATAAAAATAGTATTTTCCTCTATCAGTAGGTTTGCTTTAAATTTCAAGTTAACTACTACTGT
This sequence comes from Eospalax fontanierii, assembly GCA_035773235.1. Classification (NCBI taxonomy): domain Eukaryota; kingdom Metazoa; phylum Chordata; class Mammalia; order Rodentia; family Spalacidae; genus Eospalax; species Eospalax fontanierii. The sequence continues at coordinate 75,135,746 of CM069526.1, forward strand.
ACACTGACTGAAATATTTATTTAAATGATTACACATTAGTATTAGTTAATATCATTTACTTGATTATAATACTTTTATGGAAGAATTAACATTTCCCCACCTTTATTTAAAATAAAATGAATATATATTTATGGAGACAGATTTGTTTGATTTTTCCCACCAGAATAATGCTGCTCTGAATGCTTTAAGTTGGTAATATCAAATGGCAAATTCTCTAACTCTGCTATTTATCATTTGAGTTTTAGGTGTTCATTTGTTTGTTTGCTTTATAAGTAATATATGTATCATTTAACAGTTGCCCAAAGAATATCTATTGAAATTTGGGCAACAAATATGTAAAATCTAAAGATTTATGGGGGAATATTTTATACCTTCAATAGTATTTCTTTCATTATCCCAAGAAACGTTTCAGTGAACTAGACTTATTTTAGACTATTAATGTTCTTCAGTGTTTCAAGATAGAAATCTGAGCTCTAAGAAGCTTCAGCAAGTGAGAAGGACTGAAACCAGAAAGCTAAATGAAAACAGAGTCTAAATAGGAGAAAATGATAAACTATGACATTACCACTATTAGTCACATACAGTAAACTGACAGATGGCCATTGGGTTCTTTCACTGTGTATTTCAGTGTTGACTATGACCCAGGAACTTACATGGAATAGGGACAAAAGAGCAATCACACCTGATTCAAACCAGAATAATAAAAGACATTGGAGGCACTGAATGTAGACAGTTGTTCAAGGTGTTTTGTTACAAGTCCTCAAATGAAGCAGAAGGTGGAGGAAAATGTGACATCAAAATGAGTGCTAATTGCAAAGACTGATAGAAGAAAAAGAGCATCTCTATGCTGCAAACAAGAAGATGTAGAAGAGAAAGAGCGGAGGGCCGATGCTTCTGAAATACAGAAGAGTACTTAAAAACTCCCATAACGTGTTTAGAAGATAGGATGTGGGTCAAGTAGAGTATAGTGGGCTTCACCTAAGGAGGAATCATGTTTCACTTTGAGCACAATTCCAGAAACAGTGACTGTAGACTCACTGACTGAACTGTGAAGAGATGCAGTGGTAGCAAACTAATGAAAATATTTTCTCCTCATTTCTTAGTAATGTAGAAAAATGACAATCAGCTCTCCTGGAACATGGGACACAGTGCTTAAAGGCTAGAGTAAAAAATACCCCTTAAACTGAGTGCATGCCTCTGTGGGAAAACTGCTACCTGATGATTGGTTTTCTTGTGTATCCACAAAAAAATACGCTAACATTTTGTAAGTAAAAGTTGTGTCCATACCTGAAAAGTTACAGTTTTAACTTAAACATTAGATATTATATTAGGACAGATATCCATATAAAATTCTTCATTAAATTTTCTAACTATCAATCAGAGGTACAGATAAGGTACTAAGAGCATCACATTTTATCTGAAGGACATCACAATGCATACATATCGTCCCAGGAGACTGAGAAAGGGAGGTTCATGAATTCAAGATAGCTTGGACTGCATCCACATACCAAGGAAAACAACAACAAAAACAAACACCAAATCATCTTCTCACTGAAAAGTCCGATAATTGTACTTGTCCGTATGGATGGACAAATGGAATGCGGGATTGGGATAGTCTCTGCAGAGTATAATTCCTAGGTATTCACACAAGATCATCATAAAATGAAGCTGTAGCAACCTTGGTTTCCAGACAAAAATCAAAATAAAGTCAAAAGTTATCTTTTGACTTAACAGCACTTCATTTGAGGATTTATTTTCTAAGTATCCACTAACTTAACTCTCAGTGGTTAAGAATGTAATTTATTTGTGTCACAACCTGGAAATAAGTCCAAGCTATGATTAAGGTCTCGTGTTTTAGACATGTTGTCATGTCAGTATCTTTGTGTTTATGCATGCATTTTGTATGCTGCTTAGCTTTTGTTTCCTAAGCAGTTGGTCTCCGCACAAACCAATGCCAACATCCAAACATTAAAAAGTTTAGTCAAAGGTCTCTATGTTTAGCACAAAGAACAGTTTTTTTTTTTTTTTGTAGCCGTTGCACAAACACAAACACACTGTTCTTTACCCAAGAAACTGCAAACATTTTACTTATGAAAACAATACTGCTCCTCTAGAGTATTTGACTCTACTTCCCTGTCTTAAGAAGCTTACACACATATTTTAAAAAATCTAGTTTAGATGGGGTTTAGTACTGGTCCTTTGATTTTCATTTCCCCTTCTCTTCACTCTAGCAGCAGCAGGAGCTGCTGGCCCGCTTCAGAAAGCTTACGTTTGAATATAATCTAAATCAATGCAGACCCTTGACCAGCTTAATCTTTGCCTATAAATGACAATGCAGTGAAACCATGGGAGAAGAAAAGAAAAAAGAAAAGAAAAGAAAAAAAAAACTACTTCCTTTCCTGTTGGATACCTAATAAGTAGTTAGTCTGACCCAGTTTTCAATAAGAGCGATTTTCTGATGACCCAACAGGAGTGACTATCTCTAGTCAAAGAAAGAGGAGGGTGAATTTAATCTTTCATGCTACCGGAATGGCAGCTGCTACCCGCTCCCTGAGTCTCTGAAGGATGAGGAAGACAGAGCTGGCGTTCAGTGTGGAGAGAATTTTCCTTTTGAATATTCCAAACGGGAGCTTTGCACATGTGCCTCAAGAATTAATTGTCTAGGTTCCGTCAGGAATGCAGCAAGAGAGAAGTGTATTTCATGCTTAAGACTAGAGAGGAACCACGCAATACTCAGTGGATAAAAGGCTTGCAGTCCCAGCTGGGAAAAAGAGTCCCATTATCTCCCAGCTGCATAGACATTCCATACGGCTCGGTTCTGCCTGGATGCACAGCATGCCTGGCTGAGGGCTGGAGACAGAGTTCTGCAGAAAAATTGTAAAGATCCCGAGACATTTCCCTGGTAAGATCCGTAAGTACAAAATTGCGCTGTCTGCTGCAATGAGAACATTGCTGAGCAAGCTGCAGCTTTCTTGCTTTCAATCTCTTTGTATTAACATAACAGGTAAAAGCTGGGGTTGCGTGTATAGGGTGGCTGGTCCTTTCATTGATGCTGGGTTTTTATGATGCTGATGCTTAAGATGCATTTATTCCCAGTGAGAGCAAAATATATTAAATCTGTATTCGGGGAAGGTTAGTATCAAACCAGGCAAAGAGAGACTACAGGTATATTTTTCAGTGTTTCACGAGTCTTTGCTGCAGTAAAACTAATGGGCAAGACGGGATGACAGTGCTAATTCTGGTACTTTTGGATGGCAACACGCCCTTTCTATAACAGCAGATGGGAATATGTGACTGCTATTTTTTTTTTTTTCCTTCCAGGGCTGAGGGGTGGGGTTTGCACTGTCCACAGATGATTTAAAGGAACGCTTATAAAAGTTTCCTGGGAGAGGGTTTTGGTAAAGGGAGAAATGCAAGACAGGAGGTCAAATGGGCTCACCAAATTTCATCAGGCATGTTCCGTGTACTCAGCTTCGAGAAAAATAGCTTGTAGAATCACCTGTTTTTCCTATTTACACCAGTTAAGCTTGTTATGATAAAGGTCTTATAATACTTTATGAAAAGTTTCAGAAGTTGATGACTTGGGAGCAAAACTTTGTGGAGTTGTGAGATTAGCCATGTATATATAGCCCCATTATGTTAATGTGATACTGTAACGTTGTGGGCTTGGGGGATATTTGGATTCATAGTTCTTGTTTCTCCAAATGAAAACTACTTAGGTTTAAACAATAAGCATCCTGACTATGTCTTCTGAAAAATATTCACAACGAATAAATAAAAGTTATAGTAATGAGGGTAAAAAGGGAAAACAGTGGAATTATACAGATTCAATCTAGGGAAAAAATACATGGTCGTAATGTTGTTTCACAGTGACAATGTTATTCAAAGATATCTGTAAAAGAAGGAGCCATATGTTGACTATTTGAATCTCTTGTTCTAAGCCATTTTCATTTATCTGATGGATTTGTTTATCGTCCTTTAAAATCAGTGTTGTTGAATGTTTCTCTCATTTATATGCATTGCATTTTAGAATGAAAGAAGATACATAAACATTCTCTTTTCTGCCCCTCTTCTCTCTCACACACTTACACACGCGTGTAAATATTCACATTTTCACAAAACAAACATATGCACACAAAATATTGGCAGAATTTGTATAGCAGACAGGAATAGTCATTTCATCTTTGATGTTTCATAGATTATTTTAGCATAATCATGAGTTTGTAGTCTAAAAATTCGAAATCAGGAACCTTTTATATAAGACTTTATATGAGGTTATATAAATGCATAAGTTATCACCTTTTAACAAAAGTCCATCATTTAAAATTGACTGCATTGCATTCATTCCTTTGAGCATTTCTTGTGAATTGCCATTTATTTTCAAAATATGCACGCAACTTTCCAGAATGAAGTTGAAATCATATGGTCATTTAGTAGATGATTACACATTTGGTTGGAACTTATTCTGATTCTGCCCCCACAAAAATCAATTATCTTGTGAAGATAATGTAAAGTATATATAGTTGCAGGTGTCACATTTTTAGATAAGTAAAAGCACTATAAAACTCAATTTATATCTTTTGATTTTCCTTACAGGAGGAAGGGATTTATGAAATGTTTGCTTATTCCTTTAGCTACATATCATCGTGGCAACATGTTAATTAGAACATTATAGAGTAAGCTATTGTACTTTTTATAGTAACTAAATCAAATGCAAATTTCAAAAGAGAGATCTCATCACTCATAAATAACAGTCGTGAGACTTGAAGACCATCTTCATGCCTAAATTTCTCACAAAATAAGAAGGAGAAAAAGAATGGTACTTTTTAAAGAATGGTTACTCTTGAGATACTTTTTACATTTTAAGACAAATGAGTACTAAGTGTAATGGTATGATCAGTTATTGGACAGACACCCCTTTATAGGAACACTGTTTTGCCCTTCATTTAAAAACCATTTAATATTTCAATGAAATTAAAAGAGAAGTTAAAATATATGCATATATTGTTTTCAGGAGAAATACACATATATATGCATATATGTGTTTGTTTATATATATATGTATGTGTATGAGAGAGAGCTCATATATATTTATAATATTTATATTCTATTATATATATATATATATATATATATATATATATATATATATATTCTCCTAAACAGTTACTGGGATATTAGCAGCCTTAAAGAATGATAGTGGTCTTAGTAATATTTAGATCTGATAGGTTTATCCCCTCTATGTGTCAGTTCATGATCAGATGATCCTACCTAGGTCCCCTTGATAATCTTCCTAGGCCGGAGAATAAGCATGAGTAATAGAACCTAAATCCTACTACACCCTATTTTATCTGTGTAACAGCCATAGTGACCTGAAACCCACCTTTAGTGTGATCTGAGATCCTCAACTGATGTGAGTTAGATATTATCACATGTAAAGGATATTGGTGAATCTCTCTCAAGTATCAACATTTTATAAAACCAAGTACTGGAATTTTAAGACGCTATAGCTCCAAAGAATGGGAACTAAGTCTTCTCACTCTCTGACCCTGGGGGAGATATGGCATTTGAACTGTTTAGAAAGTCATGAAGGCTAAAGCCTTAGATGATTACTATGTAGTAGGTAGATTTGTATCTATTGCCCCTTTGTGTAATTGTCACTTAATAGGCTCATCAATTACCTGGAAAAGAATAGACACCTCAAAAAAGTAGTCTGTTCTACAAACTTCAGACCTAAGATCAAACTTGTACAAAATACAAATCTGAAGAAAAGTGTTTCTGTCTCTTGCTGCCCTCATATGTTAGAGAATTCTACTGTGGTCCCCTTAGCCACTGTCTATTCTTGAAAGTGTCTGCTTTACTGCATAATAAATTCTACCTATCTTGTACATGATTCTCTGTGTGACTTCTTAATTTTTTCTTCAGAGATCACAAAACCCTAGAATCTGAAAATTCACAACAAGATTCCGTTGACAATAACTAGTATTTTAAAAATTGCTTAGTCTTTAAACATGTATCTTAAAATAACTTCAAATCAGTAAATTTTTCATTCTTTTTGTGCTTAACTATTGGGTTATATACATATACTACAATAATCAAGTTTTAACAGTTTTTAATTTCTGAGATGCATACTTACATTGTGATTTAATCACCGTATATTCATTTTATATTTTCTTTAAGTTTGAAAGAAATAATTCTTTACCAACCAAAATCTACAACCCGTCACCATTATTACTTGGGTGGTTTGAGCCTACTGTTCATAATATACAGTAGATTGCCACAGATGCTTTGTCTGTTGTGTGCCTGAACATTTCCTTTTATTTTTCACAGGCAAGAATAGTTTTTTTTTTTTTAAATCAAATCCATTTTCCTTTCATAGAGATAAACATTAGTAAGTGCTGCTGGAGACTTCACATTAAAAGTTGTTACCTAGAAATCTCAGCTAGATGCACGTTATTTGCATGAGTCTTCATTTCCATTTTTTAAAAATTAAATGTACCTATAGTTCTTAAGTCTGTACCAATATTTTCTTGACATTTACCACACTGATTTAAAGATTCTTTCCTGTTGCCTGTTTCTTTGGTTTGGTTCCTGGCTACAACATTGGGGAGGACAACTTTTAAACTGTTTCTTGCTTTCTTCTAGACAAACACTTGTGTCTATGTTGGATTTTATTTGTTCATCTTCCATAGCTATCAAATTATGTAATTCCTTTCAGTTTTGTACTTTTTGTTTACTTTCCTGTGTTTCTCAAAGTGATTTTCAAATAGTTGTGATATTATTTGGTGATATTATTACTTCTATCATAATATTCATCTCTGAGATGCTTTTTCCTCTATAATCTTTAATATCTTTATCTCTTGATACTTTCTTTAACTACTAAGTTTTTGTTTTAAGGTGTATTCAAAATATTATGTTAGCGATATTAAAACCATGTCAGAGTGACTTACCACTTTCTCAAAGCTGTAGATTCTATTATTGACATTAATGTTTTTCGATTACAGTTTTTCTCCATTTTTACCTTACATCTTTTGTTTCAAAATGCTTGCATGAGGAATGTAGAAAAATGTGGAATATTTTTAGACTGTTAAAAACTACCCAGATTGATGTTACAATAAGGAAACATGAGATTAAACATTTGTTAAACCTCATAGAATATATGTTATCCTGGGATTGAACCGATGACAAACCCCGTAGGATTTTTCACGTGAAACAAATTCACAGCCATGGTGGTGAAGGATCATAATAATGAGAAAGCACATGCAATGTGCTAGCACAGGCGATATATGCAAACATTTCCTTTGAATTTTGATGTGAACTTCTCTTGACAAAAGAGAAAAAAAGTATTTAAATGATTTCTGATACTTTCCTTCAACATTGTTTATGTAATTTTGGAATTAAATTAAATATTTGGAAAGAAAAGGGACCTTAGATACTTCTGGTAGAGACATCAGGTATCTAGAGTTTTACTCCAAACCTATGTTCACTATTTATACTGATCCAAATGACAGTCCTTTGATCAAAGAATATTCTCTTCATTCCACTCGAGTCACTGACGAAGCTTTTGAGTTATTGGTGTACAGATCCTTGAAGATGCTACTTTCCGTGATCTCTGAAAGCATTGCAGCTAGTAGGTTTTTGAATAGTCTAGCCTCCTAAATTATAAGAAAAATAAAAATATAAAAAAGGAAAAAATTAAAAGCTTGACACTTTTTCTCTAATGATCCCTAAAAGTCTATGGTTTTAGACTTGGAAACAATAAGCACCAGGTTCAGGTTGTGTGTTTTGCATTGTGCCCTCGAACATTCTCTCTAGGGTCAGAGGATTTTTTTTTCTGTATTTTTATAAATACTACCTCTATGTTTTACTTTCTCTTCATTGTTTTTGCAGACCAAGACATGAATAACACTCTCTTTGTCTTAGGGAATTGTCAGTAGGACTCTTTCAGTTTGGAATAATTCTTTGGATGGAATTTCCACTATAAAATTTTGACCTTTGTGATTTATATTGACAGAAGCTGTCAGACTTAAAAGTGAGTGTAAGCATAGTGTGCATGCTGTCTGGATGGCATAGCCTGTAACTTCAGCAATTGGGCACATGGGAGGCTGGGTCGAGAGGATGATGTGTAGCGAAGTATTTGTTATTGCAAAAACACAAACACACACTTCAGTAGAGAATGAAGCAGAGCCCCACAGGTCTATCTTGTCCTAGTATCTATTGCCTTTTTGGTGATGTCTTAGGTCTAATTATCTCTTTCATTAATCCAAAAGTGATTTATAAGTAATATTACAGAAAATAGGATGCAAATACTTTTTTAGAAGTACACAATATAAACCATGTAGATAATAGATTTCTAATTAAATGAAAGAATGAAATTATATAGATTCTGTGATTTTAAAAGAATCAACAGTATGCAATTCTATGAAGTAAAAATCTAATTTTCTTACTGGGCAAACAATTCCATTCTCTGAGTATGAGTGAGTGAGTGAAAGCAGGATTCTGAATGGGGCTGTGTAGATTTCAGGTGCCACTCACAATGCTCACCCTTCTCTATGCCTGGCACAGAATGGCGGTGGCCTCTCCACACCTCAGTTTCTCCATTCATAATGACAATATAGCAGTATCGAGCTCACAGTATAATGAGGAGCATTAAAGGATTTCATTTGTGAAAGTATCCTGGAAGAAAGCCCAACAATTAATAATCTCTCTATGTATTCCCTGGTTCATTATAGTTATATTATTAGTACTATTATAATATTTTTCTATTAGCTTTAGAATCAATTGTGTAAAAATACAAAACAATGAAAAGAATGAAAATTATAATCATCATCTAATCAATTGTATTGGGTATTTAGTAGAGAATTAAATTTGGTGTGTAAATCATAAATGGAAAGGAAAATAGAACTTAGAGAACATTTTGGAAAGATTCAAAATTACAGGAACTTGAATGTATTACATTAAAAACAGAATTGGCAATTCTATATACCAAAAGTAATTGGGCCTGACCAGGAAGCAGAGTTTATTTAAACTGTCCATTAAAAAAAAAAAAAAAAAAACAATGCACAGAAAAGAATAAGAGAAACATGCCTTAATTACTTTCACATTAGAAAATCATTTAAAAAAATTCTTTTGCACTTTCTCCTGTAATTCACTTTTGATATAATGAAAAAATTTGAACTCCAAAGTAAAGTCATGTATCTGATAGCAACAAAAATCTGAAATGATAAAAAAATCTTTGGGGGCTGGAGTGATGGCTGAGTGGTTAAGAGAAATGGCTTCTCTTGCAGAGGACTTGGGTTGTTCTCAGAACCTGCATGGTGGCTAACAATCATCTGTAAAGTCAATTCCAGGGAATCCAATGCCCCCTTTTGACCTCCATGGGCATTACATTATTTGAGTACACTTAGTGACATGAAAGCAATGCACTCACACACATAAAATACAAATAGTGGAATATTTTTTTAAAAGAAAAGTCTTGAGTCTTAAGTACCTCTTCTATTTCCTATCCCACATCCTTCTTGGGCACATCGGCAGTAGATTTTCTTCAAATATATTATTTTGGTTGTTATACATTCAAATAATAATTCAATGATTTATTGAATCTGCTTTTATTGCAGACTAAATTTTAGATAGTGTGTGTTGACTCCATGTTTTAAGGATCTGCATATTTTCATATTTTCTGTTTTTCACATTTTTATCACACTGTTTTATTGCTGCATACGTTTTAAAAATTTTTGGCATCAATGAACATCTCTATTTATACTTTTTTAATGCAGCAGAGAATTTTAAATATTCTTAATTCAAATTTGTGAACTACCCATTCCTCTCATCCAGAATAATCGAATACTAAATTCTACTAGATGTGTAACATTTCCTTTACTCATGATTAATTAAATGATATTAAAATAATACTGGTGTAATTAAGTACTTTTAGAGCTTTTTGTTTGCTCTTCATTACCATAAATTATGGGCACATATTTATTTAGTTCTTGTGTACATATATATTATAAAATGCTATATTTTAAAATATTGACTAAATGGAGTCATTCTGAAAAGACACATAACCTGCAGATTTATTCACATGAGATAACTTAGACTTATTTTAATAAACACATCCAGATCTTTCTTTTATTGTCTGTGTAAGTGAATTTTATACATTTATTTTCCTTGTTATTATAATTATTTCCTATTTTACTGTTGGAATATTCCATTATTACCCCTGTACTGTGTGAAAACTGACATAAAGAATATCAAGACCATGGTTTGTTGATATTAGCTCTGTGTGGATTCAGAATCTTTGTTCTTCATTTTATGAGGTTAATTTACCCTCATCTGTTATTGTTGAAAACAGAGTGAGAGTTCAAATTACATCTTCCATCTTGTTTTAGAGACAATAAGAGATACACTGGATGGCAAACTAGCCTGTTTCTGCCACTCAGTCCAGGCATTACATGCATGGCTTTCGTGTTGATTCTCCAGTCCTCATGCTTGCACAGAAGCACTTTATCCATTGATCCATCACACTAACCCCTAATCCAGCATTTACTTTTTTACCATCTTTTATAACCTTAAGACTTATGCATTCCTTGTACTATAAATGTTGACCCTAAATACTTTCACATAAAATTCAAATTTTCTACTGAAGAGTAGACATGATGATGTACTTTCTCCAGAAATTAAAACTGATTTTCATTATTTCTGTGTATACATCCATATGTGTGTGTGTGATATATAAATATATATGCATATGTGTTTGTGTGTATGTGTGTGTATGTGCATGAATCCACCCTTTTGTGCATGTGTTTGTGTAGATGTCAACACTGAGCACTTCATCTGTCATACTCTACTTTAAATTTTGACACATATTCTTTCACTCATTTCAGCTAAACTGTCATGACAGTGAGCCTAGGGAATCTGCTCTCTGCCGCCCATTATGATTACAGTGGGACACTGCCATATCGGGTTTCTGTGGGTTCTGGGATTTGCACCTGTCTGCTCATGCCCACTTGGTAGGGACCTTATCCACTGAGCCATCTTCCCAGCATCTGATACTTTTTTCCTTAATTTTTAAGTTTTTACTTAATTACATTCACTAATCTTTTTGGAAACAATGTTAAGACTTTTGAACACAATCTAATAAGTAATATTCAAAGCCACTTGCGTCTAGCTTTGGATTAGTTATACAAATATCATGAATTATTAAAAAATCATAATTTAATACAAAATGAAGACTCACCTAGTGAGACATTATGTTAGGAAATATTCGTGTATTTAGTTAGGAAAAGTAGAGCATAGCTGTTATTAATTTAGACATTCTTTGGAAGTGACAGCTGTATTAATGGCTTAAGTCTAATGCCACATAGTTCATAAAATGTGCAGTTTTCCTGAAACTTTGTTACCATCATTATTAATATGAACTATCCAAGCTGAGAATAAACAGGCCATTCTTGCTTCAAATGCCTTTTGATGATTTAAAATGAGACTTTTAGATGGATACTATTAAGGTCTAAAAGAAAAATAATCTCCTTTATAACAAGAATGTGAGATTGAAATACTTAGCAAAATTTCTAATAATTTTCACTCATATGTCTGACAACATGAATAAACTCAGAAAGATTTTGACATGTGATATTCAAAATATGTATTTATATATTATTTCAGCATTGATCTGGCCTTACACTTTTGTCTGTCTAAAGGGACTAGATAAGGCTATCTATGTGTAGCCTCTGGTAATATCTTTGTAAATACCAGGAGTATTTTATATCTTTGGAAAAGAGCTCTTAGAAAAACAAACAAGCACAACCCTCATCTTTTTCTGTTCTGCCATCTGTCTGTCTTCCAATCATTGCAGAGTGGTAATGGCAAGAGAACTTCAGAAATCAGATTTGCAATTAATTTTCTGCTAAAGAAAATTCTCAGAGTTTTCTTGGAATATAAAATTTTCCCAAATTCAAATACTATGTCAAATCCATAATTGCAGGATTTTCTGATTATATGCCTCAGCACCCTTACCCAAATATGATTGATTTTCTATAAGCAAATAGTACCTGTCCTCAATAAAGTGATAGAATCTATTCAAGATTTCTAGTCTATACTGAATCCTTTAATGCTTGTGGCACACTATATGTGTAACCAATGAAGGCAAAATAACAAATAATATATTTTACTATGGGAAATATTTCCTGCTTATTATATCATGTGTCTGTTACATAAAATTTGGAAATTAAAGACAAATGTATTAGAGTCTGTTGTTGCTCAGCATTTGATATGATTTCAATCATTTACATATTTATAAAATAAAATAGAATTAATTTTTGCAGTGTGCCTTATAACTTGCTTTTATTAAAATTAACATACGGTGAGCAGTTTCAACTATACTTCAGTGTTCTCCTAAAACTGAATTTTCCATATTTTATTTCAAACAAATACCTAATTTTTACATATTAATTTTCTCATTGTTTCTGACTATTATTGGGAGGAATATCCTTATTCCTGAGTTGTATGTGTGCATATGTTTGTGTGTTTCCTCTAAAACATATTTCTAGGGGTGTAATTTCAATGTCAAATCATACTTTTTGAAGATGTTAGCATGTATTATTTAATTATTCTGTTTCTAAACACCCACAAATTCACAGAGCTATTGAGAATTTTCTGTCTATGACCCAAGAACTTAATACATAAAGAAGAATAATCAAAGATCAAGCCCTTCAGTACCTTAGTTTCTGGAAGATAATTTCTAAGAAAAGGGAATGTACAATTACTTATTGGCATTTAGTTCAACCTTAAAACTTCCCTTAGTCTTTACTAGTTTCAGTATTATTCAATGTCCAGAGTCAACTCCAGTTAACCCCTGTAAAATCAAAACAAAAATTACATACCTCTAACTTACAATGGAACTGAATTGACATTATCATTCAAGCAGAAGGAATGGGATCATAGTAAGTACTGGACCAAAACAAGACTCTACATCAGCAGGACAACCATTAAATCTAGTAGCTCCATATCCACATTCTGGGACTTTACATCCAAAGATACTTAGACGATTCAGCCCCTCCAGATTTTGACATATGCAGCATACATCTCTCTCTGGGGATGGCATCACTCTTTGTATGCAGCTCACCTTGGCGAATGTCTCAGGGCTGTAGCATCTACTGTAGCATCTACTGCCTTTGGGGGTCTCCACTGCTTACCAGGCTTCACCATCATAACTTTACACAATGTCCTGTCAGGGTCTTTATTAAGGGACACCCCTGCTGTATGCTACCTGGCCTCCATGACTCTCTCTGAAACGATGAAGAATCAATTTTACCTTCAGTCTTGTAACTTTCATGTCTTCTAAGCCAGCCCCACAGAGAAAGACATTTACCAATTTGGGCTGCCATCCTGTGGTGGATTCTGGAAGGCTTCATTCACACTAACAGTTGATTTTCTATGCTATGGCTTTGTAGGTGTAGAAAAACCCTCAGGCTTTTTCCTTTCACACATTGAAGGTTTAGCTGGTTGTGGACTTGCCCTGAAGTTATACTTGCCATTATTTAAGTGCAAATCTCTAGGCTTCTCCTTAAACACTCTAATCCCCTTATCAAAGTGATCCTCTGCTTCAGCACTGGACTTGGTTCCAAACTTAATCTTCCTAGTGCTTTTATTCAATCCAGATTGTATATTCTGCCTTTCTTTCTGCCCCATCTCTACTTTTTCAGTGTAGATCTGCATAATATTCACCATTAATAACAATGCCACTATTTCTATGTAAAGCTGTCTTGAAAATTTCTCCTCCAAAGAAATTAGGCCATAGTTCTTTATAACTTAGCCCCTCTGGCAAGTTCTTAGGCCGTGGGCAGACAGCAGCCAGACTTTTTGCCAAAATACACAAGCTGTTGCTTAAATCCTTATTTCTCTCTGGAACTACTTTGCTCTCAGCACCACTTTCTTCCAGGCTCCTCTTAAAGCAGCCTGTTAAGCTCTGCTTACAGCATTCAAACACTTTTCTAAAATAAACTTACAAAGTCTTCCATATTCCTCTAAAAATCCACATGATCCTGTTCTTCAGAGCCAAAAGCCCACTGATTTGCTACAACTTCTGCCTTAGTTACTTTTCTGTTGCTGTGAGAAAACACTGATCCAAGCAACTTAAAGAAGAAAGAGGAAGAGTTTATTTAACTTAGGGTTCCAAAGGGGCTAGAATCCCTCATAATGGGAGCGGGCAGCAGAGGTGGCCAGTACTCACATATTCAAGTAAGCATAGGAAGCAGCAAAAGACTGGAAATATGGCAAGGCTTAAGAACTCTCTAACTATACAAGCCCCTGTTCCCCCCTTCAGTGACATGTTTCCTCCAGCAAGGCTACACCTTCTAAAACATCCCAGTACAGCACCACCGAATGGGGACAAAATGTTCAAACGCTTGGAGCCTGTGGGAAGACAATCTCATCAAACCATCACGATGTTCACATATGATGGGTTCGTTTTTTTTGTTTGTTTTGTTTTGTTTTGTTTTGTTTTTTAATTTGGAAGGAAATAATAAATCTAGATGTTTCATTTGCCAAGCAGTTTTAGGAACAACTTTTGTTCAATTCAGGCCTAAATATATTGCTTGTTTGGCCCATTTAGTTTAAAAGAAAAAATTAAAAAGGAAGCCATCAACGAAACATGATTTACTTCTAGTTTAGAATAGTGCCATTTATTAATCAGATGACACTACTCGGTGAGTTACATTTCTGTTCATAGTTTCAAAGTCATTTGATGTAATTATCCCATAAAGAGACAAGGTAAATTTGACTCATGTTTTCACGTTTTCATTCCTGGTTGGATGACCTCATCATCTATGGGTCCAAGGTGAGGTTGGTGGGCCTGCATCACAGCCAGAAAGAAGTCACAAGCAAGTTACTCATCTCATAGTAGCTGAAAACCAAGAAAGATGAAAAAGAGGGGCCAGGGTCATAGTACTTCCTTAAGGGCCCAGCCCATTATTTATCTTCCTTTCCTTAGAACCTACATCCTAAAATTTCTTCCACCTCTCAATAGCACCATGGATAAGAAAATAAACCTTTAACACATAGGACTTTGGAGAGCACTTATACAAACCACCACAGTCATAGTCCCAGGTGTAGCAAGCTATCTATATATTAGAAGTTTGTATCAACAAATTTCTTTGTATTCATTTTTGAGGCAGATGATCCTCCATATGTAGACTTCCGTTTCTATTCCACATATGTGTAGTTTACTACAATGCTATTAGAGAGAATTTTGGAGACTTAGAGTAGCAATTAAATATTTACACCCCGATGTGATGCAGGTCCTTTGAATTTGTATTTCATTAGCTAAGTAAAATCATTTAATGGCATGAATAAGTGAAGTTTCTTACATACCTCTGAAGAAAAGCATGAGCAGTATTAGTAGGATCCAATATTCCTAATTTATATGATTTATTGATTGATTCATCTATCAACTAATTGCGCATCTGAATCATATGTCCATCATGTTTTAAGTTGTGATTGTGTTATCAGAACTTGCAGGCATGTCCAATTAGTATGTGGCAGAGGACTACCAAAGATGGCCCAACACTGAATTATAAAACTCACTTAAAACATTATGATATTTATTTGTGGAGTTTGAGTAAATTAAATGAATGATTCTCAAGTCTCATCTTTTTAGATCATAATATGTCACAGTGCATGTCACAATGCCTGTGGTAATGTTGGATACTCCTACCTGAGACCTGTCTGTTATCATGAAGTGAAATTTGAGGACATCTATCTGAATTCAATTGCAACATAAAATATCACCCAAATACCCCCAATACATAGTCATTTGTTTCCATTTGATTAGCTCAGGAAAATACTTGTAGAATTCTATAGGAAATTGATAAGTAGACACAGCCTGTTTCAATGTGAAAAGATGCTGTGTAGATAGCAGAAAGAGGAGAAAATGAGAGGAAAGGTGAGGACAGTCAAAGCAAAACTTGAGGTTAGGTGGTTTAGATCAGGTTCCAAAGGAGAATAAACAAGTGGGAAACTGAACAAGATCTTTCAGAGTTTATACTAAGACTTTGATTTGTTCCAATGGAACAGATTAATTACTAAAGATTTTGTGAGAATAATACAATCAGGTACAGTTAGCAAAGAAACATCCTATCTTTCAGGTAAAGAATATCTTATGGAAGTATTTAGTTAGCACCAGGCAGATATAGAAACCCTAGATGCATGGGATACACAGGGAGAGAATGATTATCTCTCTGAGGTTTCTTGAGGGCAACAAAGTAAACAGGTTTTGAGTCCACAAATTTTGAAAATACTTACTTGTTCCACATTTTATATTTTTCATAGTAGTCAACTGAAATGAACTGGAAGAAGATAAAAATGATAGCTTGCTAGCATTTCAAGTAATAGTTCAAAGTAAAATGCTTGAAAAGTATATATAATCCTGTTAGAAAATGTAAAAATAATTTTAAAATAAGCCTTGAAATCACTGCCAAATATTTCCCTAAATCACTAGATTTTTAAGAGAAATAAGAGTTCTAACATTTTCATTCTGAACTGAATCTTTATCAAAACATATAAACGTGTCAGATTCTCCCAGGAAAAGACATCTCTAGAGGTGGTCACCAATTGTTCCTGCCTCCTGTGTGAACATTAGTCCTTCCTTTTAGAGGTGGTACTACTTCCTGCCCTTTGATTCAGAATCATGCTCCGTTTTCGTGAACAGAGATAATGGAAAGGAAGCTGCACCTGTTTTTACCCATGAAGAGGTCAGGCAGCCTCTGCTTTTAGTCTCCCTTTCCCAGGCACCAATCTGAAAAGGGACAACTCTAAAGTCCCTGGAGAATAAGACACCATGCAAACTGGGTTCATAGAAGAAAATTGCTTGAACAGCTTAGAATCTTTCCTATGGCACACAGGACAGACTTTCTGGGAACCACTATTGAAGAGAGTCACAAAAGGTGACAACATAGGAATCTAAAGAAGCCTAGTGTATCTACCATATTTTGATAAATGATTTGTGTTTGTTTTACTCATTGTTGGAATTGTTATGACATAATCACTTTTCAGTCGTCTTTTTAAATAAAACAAACCTCTGAGGTTTTTGGTTGGTTTTGTTGATTGGTTATTTGTTTTAGACAGTTTTTTCCACAGTCACAACTGGCCTGGAGCTCACTATGTAGACGAGGCTAACTTCAGCGTCACAGTGATCCACCTGCCTCTGCCTCCTGATTACATAAAATCAACTTATATGAAATAGTTCTAGTAACTAGCAGTCTCCTAAAATGATCATCATTATGAAAAGGAATCCAAACCTACATGGAACAAACCTATGTGTGAAAGTGCAGTGTAGTTAATTTGGGGCTTAGAAAATTGTAAACCTATATATCAGATAAGGGAAATAAAAAGAGGGAAATTCTTGGTAGATTCATTGTTCATTTCAATGTGTGAATGTGAAAAGTTTGCTGAAATGTGAACAAAGAATATGTAAGGCTTATGTGCTGATCTTGGCCTTTGAGGGAAAAAAATGAAGAGTGAAGTAGATTCACAAATGCCCATATACTTAGAGTCAAGTATATAAATGACTTTCTTTCATTCTTGAAAGCCTTTATAAGTTTTGTAAGTGTTTTTTTTTTGTTTGTTTGTTTTTTTTTTTGCACAATGTGGACTTGAACGTTGTTTTTATGTCAGATTATATTGTGCTTAGAAGTCTATACAACGGATTTCTTATTTTTCCTCATATATTTCTGTGTGTTCTAAGTTACCTGGAATAATTTAAGAGTAAAAATTTAACTATGTATATAACTGTATCTGCATAATATAGCTATGTTTATTTTACATATATATCATATAGCATTGTAAGACAGTAAGTTATTATCATATACAATTGTTCAATAGCATGATAATTCTGTTTTGTTATCATACATTCTTGTAGGCAATAATTAAAATCGCTATTTAAAATACTTATTTATCACTTTCAATCAATTGTATTTCTGTTTATATCTGTGAATGGGTATATGATCATGAGCGCAGTTGCCTGCAAAGGCCAGAGGTTTCAGATCGCCTGTAGCTGCAGTTACAAGCGGTTGTGAGCACCCTGGCCTGGATGCTGGGAACTGAACTCAAGACCCCTGGAAGAATAGGATACACTCCTAACCTCTAAACTGTTTCTCCAGCCTCATAATTACTATTTTAAAAAGTATTGAGTTTTTTGAATATTATAGTAGGATTCTCCAGAGATGAAGTTCCACTCTTGTGTATATAGAGACTTATTAACATGAATTAACTCACATGGTCATAGGAACTGATAATTCCAGTTTGTTCCTAACTGGAGACTCAGGTACAGTTGGACAGCTGTGAAACAACCCAGATACTGAAGGTCTGAGTACTAGAGGAGCCCATGGTATAAATCCCACTCTAAGGAAAACGGGAGAGACAAACAGGAAGGCAGCAGAGACTCTCTGCAGAGACTATTTCCTGTTCTATTCAGACTTTCAATGCATTGAATCATTCTTAAACATAATGGGAAAGGAAGACCACCTTATTTAATCCACATTCAAATGCTGATCTCACTCTAAACATCATCACAGATACATCTGTATACCCAGATATCATGTTTGGAATGGGCACTGTGTAGTCCAGCATATTTGATATAAAATTAACTACCACGATAATATTATTGACAGAAAAACTCAATAGAACATGATGAAAACCAGGATCTTTCCTACAAAACAACAACAGCAACAACAACTAACAGACAAACAGTAATATTCATGAAGTGGCTAATACTGCTTAAATTTACAGTTCTGAAACAACCATCTTTTAAAAGCTGTATTGTTCTTTAGAGAACTAAATTTTAAATATGGATGAAATTATGGCTGAATATTAACTCATAGAAAACTGAAAAACACTCATTTGAAGTTGCCATTTGTTCTGATGTCACAGATGTCACATTTTATTTCGTATATTGTGAGAGGGCAATAGCATAACCTTTCCTGTTTAAAATTAAATTGTCCTTTAAGTATGTCATTAATCATATTTTAGGCTGTAAAAGACCAAACCAAAATTGGCTGAGAAGTTTAATTTTTCCAGGGTGATGTAAGCTAACAGGTTAAACGTTTAACTGCACTCCAGGTGTGTTGGCTGATTTCTGAAGATGTTGTTTCCCTTTGTTCAGTCGCCTTTCAGCTTTTATGCTAGGTGTTAATGTGTGCAATTAGCATGATTTTCGAGTAGTGACCTCAAAGACAAACAAATAACTATCAGAGCTGAGGCACAGCCAGGAAACAATCACAGGAGATGGATATACAATGAACAGAGCTCAAAGAGGCATTCAGAAATATTAGCTGGAAATTAGGCCAAGAGATTCAAAAATCAAGTCACTCAAAGTTATTTAAGGGTGTGACTTGACCACCCCTCATGATCTGAAGAACTTAGGCTCCTAATATCATGTTTTTATTGTAATTGTAATTGTCATTAATATTCAGCATATCTATATAGTATACAGAAAATTTCTTTGGGTGTAAATAAGTCTTAGCATTTACATTTTGTTGTTAAAATTCTATCCAATAATTTCTAAGACTTATTTGGGCTGATAAAACATACTAGAGTATAAATGACTCTTAATCACACAAAAAATATGAAACAAAATATAGAGATACTGACCTGACCATATTAGTAACTTTGAATTAACTTTTTTCATATGTGAATGTTAGCTTTGAGTTTTAAGTATGCAGATTTTATTTGGAAAACCCATCTTAGTTAGGATACTTGTAATGTGGGGACACAGGGTGGAGCAATCAATCAAAGGGAGATGGAATGCATCAGTATTAAGGGGAAAAGGGAATAAAAGAAGAGGAAAAAGAATGGGGAATGAGAAGGCACGGTTAAGGAAGGAATGTAAGTGGATATCTGACACTAAAGGCCCTTTGAAAAGGTTGTATGGAAACTGTCTAATTTAAAAGTTTTATCTATCTATCTATCTATATATCTATCTATCTATCTGCATGGAATATATAAATAAAATGGAATTACTCTATAATGGGGAGAGAGGTGGAGCAATACTCCTACTAGACACCGCAGACTAGAAAATAAATAGCCCAGTGAAAGGAATGTGTTAATCATTTGTAATTATTAGACTGGGGTCCCACAAAGCTTCAAATATTACTGGCTGCTGCCCTTCCTCTTGATATCCTCCAGAACTTGAAGATAAGACCCTACTGCTGAAGACTGGACATATTTGAATCATGAACCAATCAAGCTGGTACTGACTTTAAATCTTTATCCCTACTGGTTGGCAGTCACAATGTTGAAATGTACCTGCTCTGCACATATGAGAAGAGAAAGTAAGACTCAGTCTTAAGCAGCTTTGTATTTTGCAAGTTATAACAAATAATATTCTGGCAAGATATGTGCTCTGGTGCAACTGTGGCACAAATGTTACAGGAATAATCAACCACTTTCTGATTAGATTTAAGGCCATCTCTATAAGTGGGTACCCATACATGACATCATATTCAGGGCCAAAGACCTGTAGCTAGATTAGTCACAGAACCTAGGGGAGAACTTTATTATTATTCTGCTAAATGTATAAATATTAAACTGACTCTCAGTGATTCATTATATTCATACAGTAGTTCATCTCTCAACTCTCATCAGAGAAGTTTCTTTATGTGCTAGATAACAGAAAGAATAAAAGACTTCAGAGTACTCAGCCTTACATTGGATGCCTATGTCACACTACTTTCACCAAGGCTCAAAGATATTTAAGAAGTGGGAAAAGAATGTTTGTAAGAGCCAGAGGTACTGGATGTCCATAAGAAAACAGGTCACAACAGGGCAGTTGTTGGGACACCATGTACAAAACTTGAGCAAGCTTAAGCCAGAAAAAAAAAATTGTAGCATAGAGAAGGGAGATGAGTCCAAATTCTCATGCCTAGCTGAGGTGCTACTTGGAATTGATAGCTTTGGGGAGGGTAAATATCAGTTTTCTTTAAGGGAATGACCCACAGTAGGTCTACCATGTACAAAGAGATGGACACATATCCAAGAGTACTAGAGGATTAAAAAATTGACTCAATGAGGTTTAAGAAGGAGAAAAAGGACATGGAGTTGGTGGGGGAGATAAAGAGTTGATCGTGGATCAGGGATGAGATGGGGAAAATTTTTGAATATAATCAAAATATATTTATGAAATTCTCCAAAAATTTATAAAATACTATTTAAAAGAACTTTATTTTTATTAATTTGTATTATTTCTGTATGTTAATTGTAAAAAGTATTTATTTGATTTAAGGTCCGGAGGTACCCAAAATAATGGATTTTAGACTTAGAAGTATAATGTCTATGATGGATACTCTTTAGTGTCAACTTGATGGAATTTACAATCACTTTGGAAATGTAGCTTTGAGTATTTCTACAACAATGTTCCCCAGAAGATTTAAATGAGCAAATGTGGAGAAAGGGGGAAGTTCATTCACTGCTAGTTGGAATGTAAACTTGTACAACTCCTAAGGAAAACAATGTGAAGAACTCTTAAAAATATAATTAATCTACCATATGACCCAGTAATACCACTCCTTGGCATATACCCAAAGGACCCATCTTACTGCTGAGATACTTGTACATCAAGTTTGTTGCTGCTCTTTTCAAAATGTTCTTTCTTATCAACTTGTCACATAAACACATCACCATTAAACCATAACATTTCATTTTTCACCCCTCAATATCTCACTGATATTTATATCAAAGTATAAAACATAGTACACCTTTAAAAGTCTCATAGCCCTTAAAATTTCAATATTTTGAAAACCTAGCTCTCTTTACTGTGGGCTCCTATAAAATTAATGAAAAAAAAATCAGGTTAAATACTTTCTGATCCCCAAAGTGGAGAACCAGGCACACGTAAACAAACTGAAAGTCCAGCAGTTTACTTCAGGATCAGATTTCTGAGACTCAATTACAATCATCTGGCTTCAAGGGGCTTGGTGTTCCTCCCACTTCATTTGTATTATATGCTGGGGTCCTTCCTACAACTGAGGCTGCTCCTTTCCCAATGGCCACTCCTGTCCTCACCTGGTACCAGCCTCAGATTCTTTCCATGGTCCCTTCAGTTCTACAGCTGCCAAAACCAGGAACATGTGGGAGAGCTTTAGATGTTACCAAATCCAGCATGTAGCTTGAGATGCAGTATTAGCCCTGTCAGGATCACCATGTCTGTGTGCTGACCCTGAAGAAACAATTTCCAGAAGATTTCCCCTAAATGATACTGGTTTCTTCTTAACGACAGCCTATTTTTCAGCCCCAGCTAACCAGCATCAAATGTCTCAGTAAAACAAAGGTTTCATTTTGGTACTACTGTCTCTTGTTAATTATAGTTGATGATTCTTCAGCCCCAACCATTCTGAAATCACAGTTACTCACTTCAACATATCCAGCAAACAGCTTTGTTAGCATCTTTGATGGATTCTCAAGCTTCACTGAGAATTGCTCTAAGCATCCACAGAGTAGATAACTAAGCTCCAATCACTCAATGTCTTTTCCAGCCCAAGTTTTCAAATACTTCCACAGTATTCCATAAAAAATGGTCAAGTCCTTCACAGCAGTATCCCATATTCTTGACACCAACTTTTGCTCTAGTAAATTTATCTTGCTAACAAAGCACTGACCAAAAACAACTTCAAGAAGAAGGCGTTTGTTTGGCTCATCGTCAAAAGTGGCCAAGGTAGGAATTCAGATCAGGAAGCATACCATGGTGGGACACTGATTAGTGACTGACTCTTTTTAGCCTGTGCTCAGTCTGGTTACTTATATAACTCAGGTCTGCCGGCCCCGTGGTGGCAGAACAGACAGTAGGCTGGGACCTCCCATATCACTCAACAATCAAGAAAATGCCTCACAGATATGCTCATAGGTCAATCTGGTAGAAGAAATTCTTCAATGAGGTTATTCCCAAATGTGTCAAGTTCACAACTGAGGCTATCCAGCACAGCAGAAAAGTTCCAAGGAGAATGTCAATGTCACCATTCTATAAAGAAGTGCATGGACTTAATGAAAAGGAGAAAATGATCTGTATCATGCATTAGCATTCCTTGTCTCTGCACCCTGACTACATAAAGAATGTGAACATCTTCTTTTCACTCCTGCCAGCATGCTTTCTTCTTCAACCATGATGAACTATCATTCAAACTGCAAGCCAAAATAAATCCTTCCTTCCTTAAGTTGCTTATGGAAGGTATTTTGTCATAGCAACAAGAAAAGTAACAAATATAATTTTCAAATTATATGGAAGTTCTATAATTTTAAATTTTTGAAATGCTTCAAGTAAGTTAAGTATTTAAATTTTGTAATAGTTACACGAAAGATTTAAATATTTCAGTTTTTCCCCTTGATTTTATCCCAATGCAGAATTTTCAGACTGAAGAAAAGAAACATAGTGATTCAAGTTTTGAATTGTCATCTAATATGTTTAAAGAAATTGTAGATTTCAAGATGCAGTTTATCATGTCTAAAATACTTCAAGTCTTTATGTATGACTTGACTTGTGTCTTGTCTTCAGCAACTGGATCTTATCTCCAAGCTCTGGTAGGCAATCAAACAATTTGGCAATAGCCTATATTATTTTGAATCTCTTGGACTACCCTAAGTAACAAATCAAAGGCAAGTTTTCTTTGCCTGGCACTGTGATTGTTGTTATATAGCCTTCAGTTATACACATGCATTCACATTTCTATTGTATGCGAATATTTTCAATAGACTTATGAAGTAATTCATTTCGCTGTGATTTCCATACCACTCAAGTATAATTTATCTTCCATTTCACTCTCCTCGTCTAGCCTTTTCCTTCCTCCCTGGTTATTAAGTCGCCCCATTAACCTCATTTCCCCCTTAATACCTGTTTCCTACTCTTTAGTTCTTTTCCCTCCTCTTTTCACATGGCTCATTTCTAAATTTCTGTTTACTGTGGTTCCTTTAGAATATATGCTCTCATCTCAAGATGTGGAGTTAGGCTGCACAAATAGGAGAGAATATATGTCACTGTTTTTTTCTTTTTGAGGGGTGGGGGTTACCTCAATCAGTATGACAGTTTCCAATAACACCCATTTAACTGCAAATTTCATGATTTTATTTTCCTTTACATTATTACTTTGTATTATTTCCTAATGGAACTCCATTGTGTAAAGATACCACATTTCATTATCTATTCATCAGCTGAGGACATTTAGGTTGTTTACTCTTCCTAGATATTATGAAAAGAGCAGCAATAAATGTGGATTAGCAACTATTTCTGTAGTAAGATGTAAAATACTTTGGGTATATGGCAAGAAGCAGCACAGCCGGGTCATATGGCAGATCTCTTTTTAGGTTTTAAGAGTTCCTCATGCTGATTTCCATAGTGGATGCACCAGTTTGAAGTCTCAACAGCAGCGAATGAGGATTTCTCTTTCCCTACATCCTCAACATTTGCTGTCAGTTGTTTCTTCGATCTTAATCATTCTCACTAGAGTAAGAGTATTAAGGCAGTTTTAATTTGCATTTCCTTGATTACTAAGAGTGTGGAACATTTTAAAGATATTTTTGGTTATTTTTGCTTCTTCTTTTTCTAAATCTTTGTTTAAACTTGTAGCCCAAATATTGATTGCGAAATTTGTTTTTTGATTATTTGATTTTAAATTATTGGAATATTCTAGAAATGATTTTTGTATAAGTATTTCTAGAAAAGATTATTTCCCCACACTGTGGGCTTCGTCTTAACACAACTGATTGTTTGTTTTAATGTACAGAGGCTTTGTAGATTAAGGAGACCTTGTTTGTAAATTGTTGTCATTAATTCCTAGAGAATAAATCTGATTTAGATACTTCTTTCCCGCACTTATATCTCATATGGTACTACCTACGTTTCCTTATAAAAGTTTAGTCATTTCAGGTTTCACATTAAGTTCTTCAATCCATTTGGAGTTGATTTGTGTACAGGCTGACAGATACGCATCTAATTCTATTCTTCTACATGGTGAGAAACAGTTTTACCAGTATCAGTTGTTGAAGATGCTGTCTCTCCTCCAGTGCATATTTTTGACCTCTTTTTCAAATATCAAGTGGCTCTAATTGCATGTCATTATTTTTCTTTTAAAATATATTTTATTTTCGTTTTATTTTATGTGTATGAGTGCATTGCCTGCATGCATGTAAGTGCACCTGTATCATGCAATGCCCACAAAGGACAGACAAATGTGTCAGATCCCCTGAAACTGGAGCTACAGACAGTTTTAAGTCACCGTATGGGTGCTAGTAACTAAACCTGGTCCGTCTGCTACAAGAACAGCCATTGCTCTTAGCTGCTGAGCCGTATCTCTAGTCGCAAATGCCTTCATGTTTGATTCTTCTTTATTCCACTGATAAATATGCCTGTTTTTTAGTTCTTTAATATAACTTAAAATCTGGTTTGTTAATCCGTCCTGCATTGTTCCTTTCATAACAAAGTTGCACCCATAATGTCTCCACAGTATGGTAATCTGTCAATAAAACCAGCTGTTGTGCCAGTGTGGACTGGGGAAATTTCCCTGTGGTCACCTTTTGAATGAAAAGATATAGACAATCAATCGATGGTTAGGGTGGGAGAATCATTTTTCTCCTGGAATAAACTCAAAGGAGGTGAACTCTGAGTGAGCCCTATGCAGAAGCTCCATTAAAATGAACTCTGGGCATTATATACATATGTATATTCGTGAGTGTGTGTATATGTAACAGCAATAACTAAAGAAGAGGGCCAGAAATTGAGAGGGAGTGGAGTGGAACTGAGAGGAGTTGGAAGGGACAGTGAGAGGGTTAGAAATACTGCCCAGGAAGTATTCATGTATGAAATTCTCAAAAAACAAAAAGGAAAAATGTCTATTCCTAGTGGCTTCACTGAAGTATGCTTACTATGTTCTAACCTAAATTAGTGGCAAGACTGAAGGAATTTCTTTCTTTTATCCTTTTTGATTTTTACAGAGTGTATGTGTGCAGTAGTACATGTGTAGGGTTATCTATGTTCCCTTGCATGAGTGTGCAGAGGCCAGAGCAGAGCATGGTGCATCCTCCTCTATGGTTCCCTACCTTAGTCTTTTGAGACAGGGTCTTCTTTCGAAGCTGGAGCTTACCATCAAAGCCCCACCCAATCTCTCGACTAAGCTGATTGGTTAGCATGTGCTACTCTTTCTGCTGTCCCCATCTTCCACATTGCTAGGGTCCAGGTACAAGAGGAGACACCTGGTTTATATATATATATATATATATATATATATATATATATATATGTAGGAATTCAAGTTATCATATTCATACAAAAAAGTTACTTTAAACTCTGAGATATTTCTCTCCATCCTGGAATTTTTTACTTATTTTATTATGATTATTTAATGAATAGTAAAATCATTTAAACTTTAGATTTTAGGGAATGAACACCATTTACATGAAATCATAGCAAGACAGGTATCAAATTTTGTCTAATGACCACTGAAATTCTGGTTCCTAGAAAAAGTTACTTGCCAGAAAACAAGGGGAAGGAAGTAACAATTAATTCCCAAAACAACAGACTGTGGTTTCCTTATTCATTTTCAGAGCAATGAAGTCCCATTGTATAGATACATGCAAAATTCTGGACACAATAGTGTTACATTCTGAATATAGTTCATCATCTGTTATTAATAATTATATTTTTGCATTTTTTAAAACCTCCAAAATCTAATTAATAAAAACAAATGCTATATTACAGTCTTTTAAAATGTCAAAAATGCAAATAAGATGTTATCTATCATTTTTTTTCTAATTTATGTTTCAAAAACAAAGTTTATCTTGTGGCAATAAGTTTTAATTCTAAGTAGAATTGTTGTTGACTTTTAAAAAAGGGTATAGTTATTTTGAGTCTGCATTCACACATATTCTTATTTAGAACACATAATTATTTTACATTATTTCCTCTTAACAGATTTAAAGAGAACTACTTATATTGCTAAAACAGGCTTTTCTCTACTTTTAACGATGCTCCTCTGATATATATCTAAATGAATTATAAGTAGATGTACAGATATCCTGATTATGACGTGGGTGGGAGTTATTATGTGTATGCGAGTTATGCACATGCCCATTCTGTGCTTACCCATGTGAAGACCTGTATAGGACACTGAGTGTTTTCTGATGTTGCTCCCTTTTCCTTGAGACACAGCCCGTCACTGAACTAGGAATTTGCCATTTATGTTAGGCTGGCTGGCCAGCAAGCTCTCAAAATCTACCTTTATCTGTCCCCTCAATGCAGCCACATCCAGATTTAAATGTAGGTGCCAGGAATTTGAACTCAGACCTTCATGCTTGCAGACCTAGTACTCATAACCATTGAGCTGTCTCTTAAGCCCTATGGGTATATATTTATTCACACACATATAAATGCTTTATGTTTGTACAACTAGGTCCACTAGGTTGATGATGGCACTTCTACCAAAATGTTTTAATGGCTTATTCTGTCTCATTATAATTTCTAAAGGTTTAATTATATATTTTTTCACACACACAGCTCTTCATAGCTAGGGTCTCACTGAATTTTTTTCTTTTAAATGTCACCTCATGTTGGAGCACAAGATATCAATTTCTGTGCCGTGCTTGATAATAACTGTCCCAGTATATATCTGATGACTATTCATATTCAGGAAAAAAATTTCCGTATCTCATTCACCTCAGCAATGAACCAAGTCTTATTAGAAAAACTAGAAGAATCATCTTTTAAAGTATGAATGTCAGAAAAACAGAATTGCTTTTTTGATTTAGGATATGTAAATATACACTCTTATTAAAAGACTGACTTAAAAAATGTCCAGCTCTACCAAACAACAGAAAAACCTGTACTTTCTACTCCATTTTTCTTTTTAAAAAACCACATAAAGCAAATGCACTATCATGGAAAAAGTAGACACTGTCTCTATCATTCCCAGAACCCAAAAATTGCTTCTTGATTTAGGAGCCCATAGATGTGAAGGGAGGTCTGAACGGCTGGAGGAAATCAATACCCCCATTGTCCCTGGGATAGTGGGCTATGAACATATTCTCACCTTTGAACATTTTGAAAACAGTTACCCACAAAGCAGAAGAATTTGAGAAAAATATAAATTTCTCTTGCAGGTGAATACAGCAAAAAGATGATGTCTCTTTAATGAGTCTGTTCAGATTTTCCCTTAATATTTATGAACTCTGAAAATTTCTCTGCATCTTCCACCCTCTGTGAAGGCTTCAGGAAAAGTGATGAACAGGTTTGACAATAAAGTCAGGTCTGTGACTGATGAGCTCAAACTAGAATGGGATGGTGTGAATTTCCTATTTTTCAGTCTCACCCAGTCAGTCCTGTACCTGATTTTTTGGCATGTGCTGCCTCTTTCAGTTTTGTGGTTACCTGGGCATCTTAGAGAAGCCAGACTAGCCTTCTCATTTTGTAATAAGGGGCTGTAATGAAGGATTTCAAGTTTTATAATCAGGGACAATTGTGTGTGAAAATGCACATATGACACATGACTTTTAGGTATTGTTGAGTGATTTTTAATTAACATAATACGATTAAAACTTTATAATAAGAATATTATAAAAACATTGGTCATCTTTGAAGCAATTTGAAAACCTATGGAATATTTCATTAATCTCTATTACAAATATATTGCATACAGTTTAAATTGGTAGTAACAATAGAATTGCTATCATTTTATATAGGTATACACATTTTCTTAAGTATCTCATATAGACTACTAAATTCAGTTTATTATAAAAAGTCTAAGTAATGTTTGGTCTAAGATAAGTGCTATAGATAATTAAATGAGATCCAGAGGGATTAAATGATTAAAGTGAAAAGTATTCATTAGATAGGAGAGCCAGAATTCACAGGTCACTTGCCAGAATCAACATGTATGACTACTATAGTCTCTATTTCCAAACAGACTGTCAGGCAACTTCAGTGTGTCCCAAAGACAAGAGGCCCAGTAGGAGATAATCAAATGTGCCAGCACAGCTCAGATGCTCAGCATCTCTGATCTGCTGTGGGAACCGCGGGTGTGAGAGGGTTTCATGTTTTATCACTACATTCCCTTTGATATTCTATGCAGAAGCCAAACTTTCCAGTGGATGTTATGATTAAAAACACAACCCAAACTTATATAGTGAAACGCAACCTGCAAAAGCCAACGAGCACGACAGGAAGCTGGGCAACCACACTCCTAGGCTTAAGAAGTTGTAACCTGCCTAGCCAAGTCTATGTGCTATGAGTATAAATAGTTATTTAAGAATTAAATTTATAATGAGTATATATATAATGTATATTTATTTTGTATAAATTTTACATAAATGTATGTGCAATATAATATAAAAATAAAAGGTATATATTTAATACCTCTTCAAGTTGCTAGAATATAATGTTTTAAATAAACTACTTACTATGTAGAATTATTATGTATTTATTTTGCTTTAGGGATGCCATTAAACAATTTAATGAGATCCAATGGTCATTAGAAAAATTTAAATGTCTTGTGACTGGAGAAATGGCTCAGCAATTAAGAATGCTGGCTGTTTTTGCAAAGGATCCAGGTTCAATTCCCAACACCCATGTGACATTTAACAACCTTTTATAATTCCAGTTCCAGGGGATCCAGCTTCACCTTCTGTTCTCTGTGGTCATTGCATGACACAGGTATCGTTACATACATGCAGTCAGTATATTCATGCACATAAAATTAAAAGAGTTAAAAAAATTTAACCATCTCTGGATCCTATTTTTCAGCTCTCAAGAAAAACTTTACTTGAGATTTAAGGATCGGTTCATCTAATCTCATTAAACACATATAACTTCTCAGATATTTAGAATATCTCCAAAGAGCTTGCAATGTAACACATAAGAGAGACACATATATTTATACTAGGGTATAATATATAAGCCAAGTGTTGGGGGGATCTCATCCTTATATAAACGTTCAAAAGGACATGGCATGGAGACATAAGAGGAAGTTTTACTAGACAGAAAAGCAAATAAAAAACTCCAGAAATCTGGAAGCCACATGAGAATGGAAAGATGGGGAAGGGTTCATGAATGACTACTGAGACACGAAGGTAATTCTGCTCCTCTGTTACACGGCAGAGTGACACACACACAACATGGACAATATACTGAATTTCTGTTTTCAACTGGGAGAAATTGTTTTGAAGATACACTCAGCCTAGTTGGAATTTAACATAATATATAAATGTATTGAAATATCACATGATTTCCCATAAACGTGACACATTTTTGTGTATAACCTAAATCCTTAATTATTTTAAAAATCCTATTAAGTGATCCTATAGCTTAGATACTCATTATCAGTGGATATTTTTATCCTGTTTCTGCCTGCAGCAGCAGTGTACTCAGAGAGACGAATAGAAATAATGGCACCTCAGGTTTCTTCCATTAAGTACTCTCTTCAGTTACTGGTTTTCTAAGCACTTATATTCTATGTGAAATTATGTGTATAAAAACACAAGACCAGATTCTATGTCTCAAGGGACCACAGGTCAGTAGGTATACAGTAGCCCAGGTGATAGAATGTGACTTTAGTCCTGGCATCTTCAGAACATAAGGCAGGAAGACTGGTTGATCCCATGATCTTTAGAGTAGGTTGGGCACACAACAAAACCTTGTTTCAATAAAAAAGAAGTAATACAAAAGAAAGAAACACAAGATAGAATGAATAAGGAATAAACTGTATTGTTAATGAACAAACAAAATGCTATGAATATAAGAGATTACTGCCAATCTTTAAAGGATCTGCATTGACCAGGGCAAAGAAAGACTAAACAGGAATGTTATCTTTAATCTCAAGGTGTTTAGCTTTTCCTCTCTATGCCCTCCTTTAAAATGACTCATCAATAGTATGGAGAGCAAGAAACAGAATGCAGCTTCTTGTTGGCATGAAGTACACAGAGTATAGAAAAGTGTCACCCAACGTGCTTTCATGGTAAGAAGTAAAGGGTATGAAACAAGTGAGTTACAGTGTGGATTCCTCCAAAGAAATCAGAGCTAGATTTCCCTGCGTGGTGGGGAGCAGCGGAAAAGAACTAAGCTGAAACTCCCAGTCTTCTTTGCAAGTCACTTAGGCCTCCTGCCCTTCCAGCCCATGGAATTCTAGAATGCTTTCAGAAAAACTGATTCAAAAAGGCTTCAGAGTTTCAGTACTAAACAGAAAAGAATATGATATGAATGTTAAAGCATCAAATACTTTATTGATCCTTTCAAGCAGACCTTGAAAGACATATAAGCAAATCTAACGTAAACATAGCATACACTTATAAAAATCCATGTTTATGACATTTCAAACCTAAACTGGAGTCAATTTGGATAACTAAGCTAGGAGAGTTGAAAGCAAAGTCTGGATACATTAACTGCATGTCCTTCAAGACCCTGAAGGCTGAGTCCTTAAGACCAAAAATACAGACTAATGGATTGGCTAAGGGCTCACTCAGGCTTTGAGATTTTACTTCCTGGTTACAAATTTGCTGTAGGATCTCATACATTTGCTGTTTGACCTTGGTTAAATAATCTGACCAATATGGACATATCAAGTTCCATATGTACATATCAGTTTCCATATCAGAATTTCAGGAACATTAATTCATATTGTCAAGGACTAGCTCACATTGTTCCTCAGCCTCTAAATTCACCCACAAAGCATATGGAAGAGGGCATTTCCTTTTCTTCCTTTGCTGCTTTCTGCTTCACTGTCTCATGATTCTCAGTAATTTGCTAACATATGCATGAAGAAAACTGGGAATGCTGATCAGAAGTACCAGGAGATTTAATGTCCTCAGAATTGCCTCTGAGCTGATAAAATATAGGAGTAGCTTGACAAATACACCAGACCCTTCATCTTCAACAGGACAAACCTTACTTGTGTACTCTCTAGCTCCTCAGAGGACCTGCAGATTCACTGAGCCCGGATTTCTTATAGTGACCCCATCTTGTACACTTTAGTGAATTTGCTCTCTTGTCTGTTTTTCCAACCGTCACAATTTTTTGTGATCTCTTACCAAATAAACAAGTCCTGTCTCAGAGTCTTCTATTGAATAAATCCAATTTAAACAAATACCTACCTCAGGTTTTCAGGAGGATTAAGTGACATAATCCATATTTATCACATTTTGATACCTAAGACTAATTCAAAAAAAGAGTAATGATTGACTATTAGTTATATGGTGAGGATAAAGGCAAAGGTGATGGAGGGTACTGAAGGACTCAGACGGAGAGCTTATATGATGACTGCATAATGGAATAGAAATTAACAAACTTGAAAAATAATGCAGGGCTTGCAGTTTTACTTCAACTAAGATGTCTTCTCCAAACAAAGGAGAATATTTAAAACGTGCTAGTAAAGAAATTCTTAAGATAAGTTGAGCACTAATTTAATAGCGATTTCAGTGGAGAAACAGAACATTTAGTCAGTCTTCAGCAGAAAGCCCAAAGGGAGCAAGACAGCCAAATACAAAACACATGGAGTTTACTCTTGTTTAGAGTCTGTTATAAATGAAGAAAATAAGACTTGGGGCGGGGGGAGTTTCACAATTGACCCAAAGTACTCAATAATGTACTTTTTGCATCTTTTTCTCCCCAATTTGTCCTTATTCTTCTTTGCTGGGGTTATGGCTGGTGCACAGGTGGCCAGGGCACGTTACATAATTGCCCCAAAGATGGATAGAGAGTAGTTTCCAATACCCATTCAGCTCATGTTGTTGTCTTCAATTCAAGTGCTAAATGCTGGTCATTCATTCTTCATACATCCATTCTCCCTAATTCATAATATAATGGAAAAGATTTTGGCAACTCTAACAGAAACCTGAATTGAATTTAACATTTGGGTTGTTAATGTTTTCTGCCAAGTTAACAACCCTGGTGTTAATAAGATGGCTACTTTACAGTTCTTCTATAGAAAATATCCTTTCCCTCTCTGCTTTTCCTTTACAAATGTAATCTCTGATTTACAAATTCACAAGGCACAAAGGGTGAAGAGCTAGCTCTGTGCAGGATTATACATACAGGGGCGAATTCAATGACACTTCACACATCCATTTACTAGCTTAGAGAAAAAAAAATTTAAAAAGTCGCTGTTGCAGAAATGAAAGAGGGAGTTACTGCGAAGCACCTCACAGGCTTTTTTGGTATCACTTCTTCCAAGTAATTTACTTTATAAAATGAACTAGTAAAGTGATGACTTCAATACTGTTTTAGGTTAGTAAGAATAGATGAGATAAATGTATCATTTTGTTTATTGACAGATGGTCTAGTTTTTGCTTTTATGACATTCATGTCATGGAACATTTGAGAAAGAATGAGAAAGACTACACACATGCATGATTGTGTGTACAAGTTTATGTATACATGTGTGGATACAGACATACTTCAATATTCACGTAGTATCTGTAGTCAGATATTTGAAGCTATAATGAGACATTGAAAGTAGCATACCTCATAAAGGAAAAAGTTTCCGCTTCCTGAAAATTCAAAAGATGCTTCACATTCTGAAGCAAACCCCCTTGACCAGGTCACATGGCAGCGGCAAGTGTGTGAGAAAGATTCCCTGGTATGTTAATGAAGCTAGTGAGACATATTCTCCTTCGATTACCTTGTACCATTAATGCTTCTAATGCATCAATCACTTTGAATAAGCCCTCTTAAAGCTTCTACCATATGAGCCATTGCAATGGCTTAGCATTTAAGAGTGACTTCTGCCAAGCTTGATTGTTTGACTTTGATTCTCAGAACCCACATTATGGAAGGAGAGAACCTAGTCCTGAAAATTCTGCTCTGACCTCCACACATGTGTCAAGGCATGTGTCCTCCCCATTCTACTAAGCAAACACAAGAACAAGTAGATAAATAAATATTAAACCACAAGTAATTGAAAAATCACAAAAAAATTTAGATGGTTGATTAAAGCCATAAAGCTCTTATGTCTTATAACAGACTAATTTCTTATTTATTTTTATGCATTTGGAAATTGACATTATTTCTGAAAAATGCTAAGATTTGCTTAAACTAAGTTTTCTTCATACCAAGATCAGGATGCATCTGAAAAGTAATGTTGTTAGAAGACATTGAGCTAAGGAGAGTTGGATTAGCAGCAAAAAAATCAAACAGCTTTAAAAAGAATCCCCTGATAATGTGTGTAAACAAGACTTCAGGATGTGCATAAAACTATTTTCTCATATTTACACTTCTTTTTCTTTTTTCATTTTTCCATCATAGTTCCTCATTTCTTTCCAAAATAGGAAACCAAAAGCAACTTTATTGTTGAGATAGACTTCATACATCAAATGAGTATGTATATTTTCAGGTTATATTCGGCAAGTCTGAAAATTATTTGCTCCTCTGTAACTCCTTTCTTCCTCTCAATATCCTAAGGATACAGAATAATTTTTATCATGAGCAAAGGCACTCTCATGCTTTTCAAAATTAATCTTAAAACATCATAAATAAAATTCTGAGTCTATTAGTTAGTGTCTTTTCTTTTAATGGATATACAGACTATGATGTTTATTATGTCTTATTTATTTGTTTCTTTGTTTATTTTTTCATGACAAGCTCTGGCAACATAGCCTAGGTTGGCCATGTACTTTGATCCAGTTGTCTCAAACTCCGATATCTGGTTGCACAGATATTCCGGCAACCTTTTTTCTTAAGGTAGTCTTTGTTTCCTAATATTTAGCTCAACATAATTTTAAGATGCCCATGTATTCACATGTACAACTGGCTCTGCTCCTCTTTATTACTCATTAGTATTCAATGGCCCGCACTTCATGTACCTACATGCCAATTAACAGAATTTTTCAAGTTTTAGGCTATTGTGAAGAAAGACTGGAACAGTTGTGAACACTTCTTTAAGTAGTCATTTATTTGGGGTGTAATATATTGGGCTTTCACTTAGTCTCCGTTGGAGTGCACTATAATTTTTATAATTCCAAGTTTATCAATTATTTTCTTTTATGGCTAGTTATTCTTTTGTTCTGCCTAAAGAAACTTTGCATTTCCAAGGTTATAAAAGTCTTCATTTATTTCTACCAGAATTTTACAAATTTTACAAATTTAGCTTTTATATTTAGTTTGTGACTTATTTAAAATTGATTTTAATATATTTTGTGATATTCTATTGAGGACTTTATTTTTCTGATGATATTTTTCAAAATATCACACATCTTCTTGAATTACTTCTTTTTTGTAAAACTAGACAAAGTTTTCAGTATTCCCTGTCTGTTATTTTATGGCATTACATATATAACCTTTTAAGATTTATTTTTAGAGCACTGTTATAACCTTGAATATTTTTTTAAATTGAATTTATTTATTTAAATGTGTATGAAAGTTTTGTCTGCATGCATATGAGAGAAACGATCATGGGATCCAGAATACAGCTTTGGATCCTCTGGAAGCTAGTTTGGATCCTCTGACAGGTGGTTGTTAACAATCCATGTGTGTTTGGCATAATGCAGGGTGGGCCTAGCTAGGCCACCTGCCAGGAGGAATGGAGGAATGGCTCTCGTGGGTGTGGTGCTCCACACTGGTTGGTTGTGAAGCCAGTTTCTGCCCAGAACCTGGAGAGAACCTGATCCATCTGGGAACAAACTGTGATTGGCTGTGGTCAGGATCCTACCCCATAAGGTTATTGGCTAACAAGGTCCCTTAAGCCATTGGATACTCATTTGCCAGTCAAGCCCGAAGTCCATCCCTTATAGCAGACAGAGAGAAAACTGCCTTTTGCTTTCTTTTTTCATGATACTCTCCCCCAACTCTAGAGCAGCGACCGTACAGGTCCATGTGTGCTGGGACCCCCAACAGTTGAGGATTGATTTGCTGTGGTATATAGACTTTTTGAGTCCCAGAAGTCAACAGCACGCATAAAAATATCTTAAGGCAAAGGGGTTATAATGTTTAAGTCAGTGTGATTAAGAATGATAAGTATGAAAAGAATGTGTGAAAGGCAGAGGGAATGGCATCTGTCCATGTTTCAGGAAACAATGGATGTGGAGATCAAGATAGTGTTCTCAGCTAACTGGCAGAGAAGATGCTCAGGAGAATCAAGATGCTCAAGTGACGTAATGCAAAAGGGATGATAACTATATTTTATCATAGTGAATTTGATTTTTTTTCGGGACTGTGCCAATATAGGTTGCTAATTCTCCTCTACTTTGGCCCTGCACTGTCTGTATAATCTGTCATTCCTCTCCTGTTCTTCTTAGTCTCCTCAGACCCCTCCCTACACTTTTCTTGTGAACGTTCTGGCCACACTGCAATTCAGAGCTTTCATTCTGCTAAGTTTTATTTTGTCTTTCATGCCCCACATATTAGCTCTCCTGAGATCAGAACAGCCTTCCTCTGTCCAACTTCCCAGCCTCTTCTCTATATTTGACTTCTTTCTGCTCAGTTATCAGTGGCCACTTCTTTCAAGAATATCTTGCATCTTTTCTTAACCTGAGTGAGGTGATTTTGCTGCATTTTCCCCTATATTAGCACTAGCAATGCATAGCATTTATTAGAATAATGTTAATTTCATGTGATAGGCTCTGAAGGCCATTTGCATTCTTTTTTACTCAACATTAAGTCAGTGTCACGTATGCAGCAATTAATAACTGGCAGCACAAATACAATAAAGAAATGAATGACATCAAACGTACTTCCTTTTCCTTAAATTATCTGGAACATTCAGAAGATGTGGTATTTGGTGTTTATGATATATATGTATACATTTCTCAGGTATAAAACAAATTGGAAATATTTTATCATAACTATCTAAATACACATTTCTAATGGAATAGTGGACTTCAGCTATTATCTGTTTTTTGGAACATTCTTTGACTGTTTATCTGGCATTTGTGCAAGGATTGAGGTCCAGGATTGGCTAGGATTGGCTGCATTGTTATTTAAAACTGAGAGTTGAATCAATTATTAGCTATGCAAGCAACGTTTGGAAGTGGAATTTGGAGTAAAATTTCTGCTTTCAAGTCAGTAACCTTGGAGCATGCTTTCCTTGAACTTGCTGCTTTTCCCAGGCAGTGACCAATTTCTGGGGAACAGAAGCAAAATGCAATCTGCACACAGTCAAATGCCAGAGGCAATGTGAGTACTGTGCAGGTTCACGTCAGGTCAGAATAAAAATGACTACTAAACAGTCACCCATCTTGTAAAATGATATAGCAACTTGTTATTACTTATTGCCCTTTACAAATATTAAAAAATAAGTCATAGTGTCAGCTACCAGAGTCCACAAGACTTCAGTGTTTCACGTAAAATTGACTATGGTATGAACTTCTGTAAGTCAAAGCTTAGATTTTCACTTAAATCATTTTGCTAATACAGCTTAATGGCTATTTGACAGTGTGTAATGCTCTGAGATTATATCACTTGGGAGCAACGACTCGAGCCAACTCCATCCTATTATAGTTCACTAGGTATGCTTTGTCTTTAGGACATCATAATTTTTACTTTGTTTTTATTTTTCAATATGTTTTAGTTTGCTATTATTGCATTATCTCCTTCTTCTGTTAACATTATTCTAAAAACCTTAGAATCATCAGAATTATTTATGTCTAAGTCATTATTAAGTACAATTTTGTCCTCCTCATACAATTTTCTAAATGTTTAAAGTAATCATTGTTTTAGGGAGCCTCTTAGGTGTTTCTATTGTTGTTTTGTTGTTTAATTTGATCCTTAGTCTTTTGAAATTTCTGTTTCCTCATCTGCATTATGGAGAGTGATAGGTAAAGTTAAAGCAGTTCTTGATATCTTTCTAATTATAATATAGCAATGAATGGATTAAAAATTATAGATGCTTACATATATGAATCTGATTCTTCAGCTTAAGATAAATCTAGCACATAGATTTTTTAGCCCACTTTTGTTTTGCCACATAGGAATGGGTCAAGTGTCCACACGGCAGGAAGAATTTTCAAAGAATGAAACTTTCCTTGTTAGTTTATCTAGAGGGCAGGAATGATTGGAAATTACATTACATCACAACTCACAGTCTCATTCTATTTGTTTCCTTATTATACACATCATGCACTTTATTCTGACTCTGCCTGTTTTCCAATGCCTCTCATCCCTTCCCTTGAAATAAGAACTTCAGAACAGGAGGATCCACATTTGTCTTGATAAGTTTCATGATTGATGTGAGACACTCTCAGCATGTCATTATTCTATCTTTCTTAGTGCTTCATCATTCAGTATTTCTTAGTGAGTCTTCTTCAGTATTTGGTAAATTGAGATGATGAACTAAAAAAACCACATTTGTGAATGATAGAAATTCCTTGAACCATGCCTGAAAAGAACACAAGAGCTTTCACAGACATGGCATAATCTTTATATTTTCAGGTCTTCCCATATCTGTTCACTATACACTTTCCTTAAAACAACCATAAAGAACTTTCCACATGATCAAAGATGATGTTGTTATCCCAACACCCTGAGACAGAGACAAGAGAATCAAGAGTTCCATGCTATTCTGAGCTGTTAAAAAATGAAATAATCTGATGATCAGGAGAGTTCACACCATTCCCCTCGATTCTGCATATTCTTTTTTTTTTCAATAACCCAGACTGACTTTATATTATTAGTCATTGAAGGGGGAAGAGGAAGCTGACCATCAGGAATCAGCACAGAAACCACTCAGATTCAGGTGGCAAGAGAGTTTCAATACCTTCCTATGCAGAAATGGGGGTTGGTGTTTGTAAAGGGCCTAGCGCCTGATAGAGACAAATGAATTTGTTGGCAAAACAGGAATCCTTTAAGGCTGGGGTGGTATATTCCAAGGCCATGATTTTGAAACAGGGGCTAACAATGCTCTGGTAGGGCCAGTAAGTTTATGATTGGGCAGGTTTTGTTTTTTGTTTTTGTTTTATATTTTAATGCAGTCTCCTTTATTCAAGACTCTAAAGTGGAGTCCATTGGCGTGGCCACCTTAAATCATCCCAACTCTTTCCTGCTGAGAGAGGTTTTTGCTGGGCTCTGTCTTTAGTGTCTGTTGGAAGAGGGGACTAAGAGGGTCCTCTGTTGATGTAGAGTAGGAACGCAGTCTTGATTTGGTCCTGAGTGGTGATTTGGAGAGCCATATGGGCTACTGCAGTCATGAGATTCTGTTAAGAATTTGGGGGTACTGGATTGTCAGTTAGTTGAAGATGAGTCCCATTCAGCATCTCTGAAGTCCACATGGATGAGTTTTCATATGAAGTAGGCACAGCTGAATCTCAGTTTACCTCCTTAAATTCTTCCCTGTCTTCTAGGTCAGAAAAGGTATTGAATGCAGCTTGTAGTAAATGTCAAAGGGCCTTTCCATCTTGCATATTCTTATCTCTTAATAATCAGAAGTGTTCAGTATCAGGTCCACAGGACCTCAAATATCTTAAATTTGTACATGCAGATGTTTATGCTTTCATTTTAAGAGCTATAAAATGCACAAATTCAGACTGTATAAAGCATGATATCATTTTGTTTTAAAAATTTATTTACAAGAATAGTTGAAAAACTTAAATTCACTGTCATTTTTTACTAAGAGGTATGAAAGTAGAGTCTCTTATAAGATGCATCAGCATAGTAGAATAAGAATTGTATAATAACCACAAACAAAGAAAAATAATGCCTTTGGGTAACACACTTATGTATGTTTATATATTACTCATGTACTAATATAATTACAATACATAATGGCTGCAAGGTTAAAAAAAACTCAATAAAGTAGATGCAGTGGATATTATAAGTCACATCAACTTTCAGTTCCATAATTTATTTCATTTCTAAAGTTGTTAAACTATTGATATTGATAATTTCCTTCAGAAATATTAGGAAACACATAGACCCCTCCAAGCCATTGGGTGAGATTTGATTTGTGCCATAATTAAATAACATTGACTAGTTGACTCAGCCAGCATAACCAGAGGAAGTCTTTGAAGCCAATAAATTAATGTTGAGTCTTATATACAAAAGTAATAGTTGATTGGGTTTTTCACTTTAATCTCTTACTCTGATATCAGGAATTCTGGGCATTAAGTGTATCTGTTGATTGAATTCTTTTGTACTGGGAAAAGACAATCAAAGCTATAGCCAGAGGGCATTTTCTATTTTTCTTCAAATGCTTAGAGCCTTCCATTAGGTTAATGCAGTAGTTGAAATGATGTTCCCCAAGGTCTGAAGCAGTCATTGAGTTTTATGTGGGAGTATATAGACATGAAGTAAAGATTGTTCAAGGGGAAAAAATGTCTTATGAGAGATAGGAAACAAAAGCCTATGTTTACAGTTCAGTGAGTGATATCATGTCCAGATTTTTGCAGAAGACCATGGCTATCTGTAATGATTATTCCAAATTAACTATCTATCAGACAGTTACTAGTTGGTTTCCTATACCTATTCCTAGGCCTACATTGAACTATTTCTATTCAGTCATTGGTTGAATTTTAAAGAAAGAGCAGAAAATTAATCTGGCTGTTTCATCTCATACTTGGAAATTGTTATATTTCTTTCATCACAGAGCATAAATTTGCAGAATAAAACTTTAAACATACTATCATAAATAAGTTTTTAATCTGTTAAACAATGCCAAATTTTCTGCCTTATTCCCACTTCTCAGGACACTCTGAAATTACCAGATCTACCTGTGATGCTGGGGACTCATCAGTACCTTGAAATGCTCCATTAGTTAAAGCGAAAGTTGTAGTGCTCTTTGCTTTGAGGTTCAGAACTCTAAATCATACTCTGGATAATTTGATATTCACTTACTTAAACCACTTCACTTGTTCACAGTTTGATAGAAAACTCCTGATGTCTTAACAAAGTTTATTCCTAAATCCCTACACAAATGAAGGAACAGGATCTACATCCAAATATGGCTATGTTGATGTATGATAATCCTAGAGCAGCTGAGAGTGACAGGACTTAAGTGAGTTCAGGAATTAAGAACAAGCTGATTTCAGGGATATCGAGTCACTGGTTACCTGTGTAATTTGTTATTCTTTTAAATATAATCATGGGGGTTTAATACTGAGCAATTGGCTTATATGAGTTTTGCATTCTAAAGTTTTTGATCAAAGAAATAGCAGAACTTCTACTTTTCCCTTTAGCAACCCAAATATATTCCTATAAGTGGAAAGATATTACTTTTAATAATTCAAACTTTTTGAATAATATTAAGTTCTATAAAGCTATTTGGATGCCAAATTTTCATTTCTTATCTAATATTCTTTTGAATTTTGGAACAACTACATATATGTCTTCTCTTGTTTATATACATTTTGGTATTTATGTAAATATATGTAAGTAGGAAAATGATTAAAATATATTTCAAGAAGGGCATTTGAATACTAAGGAAGCTAATGTTATTCTTAGAAACCAGTTCAAATAAAATGGATTTGTTTAAAGTAAAAGCTATATACTATCATCAGTCCTAAGAGAGATTAGTAGTGTGCTACGGTGAAACTACTACTGTGAATATCACCTACATAACTGTGTGCTTGTGAAAGAGTGCAGCAAATGTCATTAAAATCATATTAAACGGTATGTCTCTGTTAGTGTTCAACCTTCCTTGCTTCTCAAGGGTTTTCTGTATTAAAACAAAGTATTGCCTGAGGAAAATTCTTCAGTCTCAGGCAAATGGAGAAATTTGGTCCTCTTGGTCTGATCAAATGTTTGAAGTAAAGTCAGATGTGGTAGCTCATGTGTACAATGCTACCACCTAGAAAGCTGTGGCAAAAGGATCATTGATCATTTCTTCTCAGCCAGCCTGGGCTACTCAGTGAGCTTAAGGCCAACCTAAGCTGCTCAATGAAAGTCTATCAGTAAAATTAAATGAATGACAACAAAATATTCCAAAAGAAATAGTAACTGAACTACGTTGTCTTCTTGAATGTAGTCTCTGGTTAGAGAAAAGTTGAGCTACTTTTAGGTGTCAACACTTCCTAGTTCTGTGAATTAATGAAATGACCTATTACATGGTCACATTGAGGATATATATATATATATATATATATATATATATATATATAGAGAGAGAGAGAGAGAGAGAGAGAGAGAGAGAGAGAGAGACTAATATTATTCTCAGGAATATTGTCCTGGAAAACTTCATTGTCAACCTGACAAGCACATGAGGAAAGAGAACCTCAAATGGGAAATTTCCTTTATAAAATTTATCTGAAGCCATAGCTTCAAGGCATTTTTGATGGATGAGTGATATGGAAAGGCATAAACTTCTCTGGGTAGCAGCGCCCCTGGACAGGTGGTCCTGGGTTAGATAAGGAAGTAGTCTGACCACAGACCAGGGAGCATGCCAGTTAACAGCATTTCTTTGTGATCTCTGCTTCAGCTTCTGACTCCAGTTCCTGGCTTTCTTCACAGATGGACTATAGTGTGGAAGTGTACACCAAATCAGATATTTTCTTCCCAAGTTGGTTTTGACCAGTGTTTTATCACAGAAATACAAAGCAAACTACAGTAAATATTTAGAAAATTCATTAAAATATTTGGCTACAAAATCCATTTTAATGTGAAAAGTTATATATAAATATGTATTCCTTGACCCTGATAGGTCTGCTATGACAGTGTGTTTACGTACAGCATTTTCTGTGTGACAACTACTGGAGGTGTAATGTAGTTCAGTTTACCCAAACTAGCATTAGACACAGATTTCTGAGTGAATGGGGAGCAGCGAAGACCACTGACCAAGACAACTACTCCATGGGAGACAGCAGTTTATAATGGGGGTGGAGAGGTCAAACCACTGGACTGCCCTCCCGGATCAGGCAGTGACCAGCAGTGGAAATCAGGCAGTCTTTGTCGGTAGTTAGGGGTTTGGGAAACTCTCCCTTATGTAGGGTATGGGTGGTTTAGCTTGGGAATTTTTATTCTCCCACTAAGTAAAAGACTTGCCCAGGCTAACTGCAGACCCTCCCTTTTAGAATATTGGGAGCTGTGCCATCATTTTAGGAGTCTAACAGGGACCTACAGTTTCTATACAACTATCAGTAGTGCTTGATTTAATGTTTTATGTCATGTTTTTGGAAACTGTATCAGGCATCAGCTCATTTGGGTAAGCTACTTTTGTTTCTTTTAAAAATTATTACCAAATTCTTTATAAAATAATTCTTTATCAATAATGCTATTGATTGTGTATACATATACGCATGTATTTCCTCTTTTTTGCATGTATGTCTTTATGATGTATGTGTAAGTGTGTGTGTGTGTGTGTGTGTGTGTGTGTGTGTGTACGTGTATGTGTATAGGTCAGAGTTTGGTGTCAAGGATCTTCCTCAGTCAATCTATTTTATTTTCTTGGTACAGACTCTTGCTGAACCTGGAACTTACAAATTAGCTAGACTAAATGACCAGCAAGTCCTACTGATCTTTTTATCTCTGACTCTTCAGTGCTGGGATCACAGATGCTTGCAGATGTACCTGGCATTTTCATGTAGTTGGTCTTCCAAACTCACTCCTCATTCTTTCAGAGCAAGTACTAACCAACTGAGCCATCTCTCCATCACTTATAATCATTTACTTACTGTAGAACATACCTTTAATTTTTAGTAATGAATTTATTCAAAATCTTTTCTTCTGTATTGCATTAAATGAATTTAATGTACTTAATGAAACAAACAATTACAAAACAAGAAGATAGATTAGTAGTAATTAGCTTGTTCATCTAGCTTTGCCAAAGGACAATGTTCATACTGAGGTACTGAATGTATTTTAAGATCTATTCCTAATCCTTTGACTAATACTTGGCAGAAGGTTAATAATTTTAACATATATAGTATTTTCCTGCAGAATCCTTAAGTCTAATAGTACAAAAACTTTCTCTGACTTTAGTGTTATTTTCTGGCTTTAGAGGCATTCTTTCATACATGCAAAATTAAACAGTAGTGCCCAAGACTCTTTATTCACCAAACTACCCCTCAGACAGTAATGTATTGAAAGTGGATAAATACTCATTTTCCATGACCCTCCAGTGAGATAGCTGTCATTCAGCACTGTTACACAGTGCAGTGTGTGTTCCCTAGAGGACCATGATTTATTGAACCATACCACTAATTGTTATGATCACAAATCTGTGTAGGTTTGTTCTCAGAGTCATCTCAACCAAGGACTCATATGACATTACAATTAGATTCCTAGTCTATTTAGGAGAGGGGGGCATAAATCAACAACAACAATGTTTCATGAGTAAGTTAGCTCATCTAGGTAGGCATGCCTGCATATGTACATAGACTGCTTAAACTCTTGCTTTTGTTCTTCAACAAAGAAATAATTCTCATTTTTTTTTTCTCTCAAGATACCCTGTAACTACTCTTATAAAGGAATTTGAGCTAACAGTTGGGGGAAGTAAATGGATTCTTTAAAGATGGAATGCATTACTTTGTCTCCAGAAACTCTTTCAACATAAATAATAAAGTGTGGGGAAAAAAAAAACCCACATAACTAAAACTTTGCAACTCAGAGGTTAGCCCCTGGATTTAAGAGGCCAAATGCTGAGATGTTCCCTGAAATTCTTTCCTGCTAAATGTTGCTCTATTATCTCCTTTGTGACAAAAGTTTCTGACACAGCCGGTATCATGGTATTCAACCTGCAAATCTTAATTCTGAGGGGCCCACTGAACACTAAGATACAGATATGCATCCTAGAACTACAGTTCGTGAGCTGAGAAGTCAAGAGGGTGTTAATTATCCATGAGTAGACTCATGAAGTCATGTCTTATGCCTATCCTGCCTTGGGAGGTAG
Source organism: Eospalax fontanierii (assembly GCA_035773235.1). Taxonomy (NCBI): domain Eukaryota; kingdom Metazoa; phylum Chordata; class Mammalia; order Rodentia; family Spalacidae; genus Eospalax; species Eospalax fontanierii. Next base: position 75,180,505 of record CM069526.1, read on the forward strand.
AGTACACAAAGGGAGATTCTCACTGCTGCCAGCAGGCCATATATGCAGCCTTCTAAAGGAACAATTAGTCCTTTGATGTCTAATGCATAGGGTGTTTAGGGGGTTATTCTCCTTGAGTTAATGGGAGTATGAGTGCTCATTGAAGGGAGATTAGCCCCAGAAGACAGGGAAGCAAATTAAACCCTTGTTTTGATTTGAATTAGGAGGGAATAAAGTGCTTAGTGTTCAGTTAATTTAGTGAAGTTAACATGCTAGAAGGAATGGAGCCTGACTTCTCTGTGTACCCAGAGAGAAGCTGGGGGCAGTTAGCACCTGGGAACCCCCAGGGACAGAGCTGACTCACAGGAGGCCATTTATCACATTCTAGGGACTATGGGGTTTTTTAGTAAATGCAGTATCAATGTAGTTAAATCTCCCCAGAACCAATAAAAATGCCCTTTGCCTTTTCTCTCATCTATTACAAGTAATTGCTATTCATCTTGTTATGGATATCTTGAAAGCAGTCACAGGGTATGTGGAGTGCCTGGGGGATGAAAAGTTTGAAGCAAAGAATGTAACTGTATATCATTGGCATTCATGAGAAAATTCACATTAGATATTTGAAAGGCAGGTCCCCAGTAGGCAATAGAGAAATGATGAACAATATTGTGCCAAAATACCACTCTGGCCAGGGCCTCAGGGAGTTTTTGTCAGATAGAGTGAAGGAAAGTGATTTAGAAAGAAAAGATGTATGTGAATTTCTATATACATTTAATTTATTTATATGCATACATCCTCTGAAAAGCTAAGTGTTCTGGGAATTGACAGGCAAGTTAGGACTGATGTTTTTGAAATATGTAGCTGTGGTTATATTTTACTCTAAAACCTCTGAGCAACATATTATAGTGTGGGCAATACGTTTTCAAACCTGTATGTTTTCATGTTTACAACCAAAAATCTTAAACATGGGCTAGGTGGTTCAGTGTAGGGGCATTGGCCTGCTGATAACAAGAAAATGGGTTATAGTCAAGTGTCCTTTACATTTGAGAGTCTTAAAATAATGATACTGATGCTTCATATATGGATTAATACTCTTTGTAGGAAACTAGAGATCAGTTGATGGTATGTCAGGTATAGATGTTAAAAATATCTACAGTCATGTGCTGCATCATAATAGAGACTTGTTCTGAGAAATACGTAACTGAGACCTTTGTTATTGTGCCATCATCATGAAGCTCTCTTTTCTTAAAAAAAATGATTTTATTTTGTTTTTCCAATAATTTAATCTGATGATATTTAGATCACCTCACCTAGTGTAACCTCCCTTTACTATTCCTAGCCCTGTTTAATGTACTAAAGACTATAGTCTAATTTGTGTCCCTGATGGTCCACAATTAACCTGATAATAACATTCTACTAAATAGTTAAGGTAGTAAATTGATTCCTAATAACTTATTGTTATACCCATGGATTAATGCATCTGTTAACTCTGATCAAAGAAGTTAACTTATACAGCACATGCTGATCAACACAGAAACTCACATCTGGCCAACGTGCCGAAAACAAGAGGTCACAGAATGCTCATCCCTGAATAGGACACCTATTTCAAACTTGTGCCTTCCAAGGTTAAGGATCATGGCAGAAGAGTGGACAGAAAGACTGTAAGAGCAAGTGGTTGTGGGTAACCACAGGGAAACAAAGTTTTCCAGACAGCTGCTTAGTGACTAATATACACAGCAATGGTGACAGCATGTACAAGTCCCTTGTAAGTTCAAACCAAACAAAATCCCAGCATAGACATCAGGACATGGGTAAGAAATCCCAACCCAACCTACGGAACCATTGGGAACGGATGGCTGTTGGTAAGGGGACGGACAGCCTCTTTTAAGAACGAGTCTTTTGGTAGGTATACCATGCTCCAGGAGATAGACCCTCACTGAAGAACGTATGAAGTACTTTTACACAAAACTTTTGTATTCAGTTCAATCACTAAATGTGATTCTTCATTCATCAAGAAATGTCATAAACATAAGATGTGTGAGGTTGTAAGTCGATAGTCTCTCCACGATGATAAAATATGTATTGTAATAAATATAGAAACAGTCATTTATTATACTCATTAAAATTATGTAGAATGTATAACTGCATGAACTATACTCATATGCAGTGTGTAGCACAGTAGTTAGTTTGTTCACATCAACATCAGCACAAATATGTGGGTTACTCATTCTACAATGAAATTATGATGGTTATGATGTTGCTAGGCGATAAAAAGTTTTGCTCTATCATAATTTTATACGAAATCTGCTGCATAGGCTGACTGCCATTCATGACTGTGTGTGTATGGGGTAGTGCCATCTTTGTTTGCCATCATTTTACTAGTACAGAAAGAGTTCTTCATTCATGTGCTTTACTATTCTAAGCCTTTTGGATCATTCTTAATAGCAGTAAGTTAAGGTTAAGTGTATTTATTTCTTTGCCTTATTTATATTAAAATCTATTACATCATCTTTCCAATAGAAGGTGATACATTTTATCAAGACAATAAAAAGAACAATAATTCAAGCTGTTATTGCTACTTCAAGGCTTTACCTACAACATTCTAGAAATACACTTGAGGAACTCAAAGGTAACAACCAATCAGCTAGCCATTAGTTGAATTTTTATAGCTTAATGTCTCCTGTGTGCAGCATACATGAACACAGAAGATCCTAAAAATACATCATATAAAATGTATTCTGAAAAATCATACAGATCATGAATATTTTATTCATTTTATTATTAAAAGTATCGGTTCAATGAAAGTATAATGAAAACTTTCACAGAATAAGAATATCGAATTATGGGAGTGGGGTGAAAATAGAGAATTCAAGGAAGATGGACCAAAATCATCCAAACCGGAATGATCCCTAAATGATGCAGTTCTTTTATAGTTGACTGTTTTGTACTTAATATTGGCAAAAATAATAATAACAGTAATAATAATAGGTATTATTTATTGAACCCTGGATTCATTTGATGGAGGATTAAGCAACATAGATAAACTTATTTTTACCTCAGACATTTTACCTGCAGCTACATTTTACTGATGAGGAAAAAAAATTGCTCAATTGAATTAAGTAAACTATAGAAAATCTTTCATGTAATATTTACAATTTATATGTGTTAATAAAACCTAACATATAACTCTTAAAAGAAAAGAAACTTAGGGAGCTTGACTCTGACCCCTCCTCTTGGGATGGCCAGAGAGTCACAGTCATTATTAGCTCACTTCCCTTTCTTTTTCCCTCTGGATAAAGTGGACCAACAATGTAAATGTCATCTTATTCAAGAGCTTAGAGTCATAATGGCACATTTCTATATGAAGGATGAACCGCATGAGTAGGCTGTCCGTCTGCCAAAGAGTCGGCTATCTCTATACACATACACCCACCCACATACCTACAGAGAATGACTGTTCTGGAAACACAGATGTTTGCTCATGTGCTTTCTTTTCACAGGTTTTATTTTCTCTAGTAGACTAAAGGAAAGACAACTTTGGGAGCAGCACTCTGCACCTGATAGCAAATAGCCTCTTTCCTTTAAGGATGTCTTCTCAGCACCTCTTTCCAGCTAAATGTGCCTCTTTTGCTACAAACCAATTAAAGATTTCCTTGCACTGATCCAGGTCCATGTAGGCTAGTATCTGACAGCAATAACATCTTCTCAGACATGTAGGAATTTCTACAGGTTTTACAGCATTATTGTTGACATGTGACTACGTTTTCCTCCAGAGGTGATTCTTATTTTGTTGAGGTTGGGACTATCAATGGGAGCACATATCAGGGGAAAGGTTGATGGAAGATAAGGTAAAAGGTCCAATTGTCCAGGGGCAGAGGATCATGAACCTTAGCCAACAGGGACAAGATGTAATCAGTGCACATCCTACTGTGAGTGATCTATGATTTATTTTTCTTTTCCTTCCCTTAATGCATAGCTTTCAAAAAAAGTATTTTTTTTCTCAGTAGAGGGTATTCTTTCTGCTATATGGCTTTATATACCTTTGGGTATACACACACACACACACACGCATATATATATATTCAATAATTCATTTTCATATAGATCAGAAAATATACTTATCTGTTCCTCAAAGTAATGAAGATATATATTTTTAAAAAATATTAAAAAGGGCAGCAGCAAGATGGCTCAGCAGATAAAGTGTTTGTCATACAAATCTGTTGACCTGAGTTTAGTCCTTAGAATCCACAGTTAAAAGAAATTCAATGCCTCAAAGTTGTCCTTTGAGCACCATGTAAGTCCCACACTCACACTCACACACACAGATACAGACACACATACACACACACATACCAACATACACAACCAAGATACATGTGCCCCAAAATTATAATAGATAAAATTAGTTTAAAAAAACAGAAGGAAAAGGAGATATGATAATATAGTGAGATATGGAAATAGGGAGATATACTGAGAAAACCGCTGATTGACGCAGAAGGAATTGACACTCATTCAGTTGTTCTAGCAAGATTCACAGGAGATACTAAATTCAACTTGTATACCTTGTACCTTGTGCTCTTTGCAATGGAAAGCACTGTATTCTAGCCAATATTAGTTTATTACTACAAAAGGAATCAAGAAGGAATAAAGAAGCTTATAGTATGGGAGGTGGTTCTACTACAATATTCACTTTAGTAACCCAAGAATAGATGTTTATTGGTGCTGGAGAGATGGCTCCACGGTTAAGAGTGCTGACTGCTGTTGCAGAGGGTGCAGCAGCCAAACAGCAACAAACAACCATCCATAGCTCCAATTTCAGGGGATCTGATGCCCTCTTCTGGCCCTGTGGGCGTTGCATGACATTGGTGCCCTTATATATATGCAGTTATAGCACTCATAAACATAAAATACAAATAAATTAGTAAATAAATAAGTAAATAAATAAGACATTTGACAAGGGAATAGATGATTATGAGAAATTCAAATGACTTAATTTAGCTTTTTCAGAGTTGGGACTCAGGTGCTTAGAATTATTCTTAGGACCCATTTACCTGGATCAGAAACTTCTCAAGTTTGTTTTATGAGATACTCACCCTTGGAAAATGCTGGAAACACAGCATGATGTAATAATGGCGACCCTGGAAATTGTTTGTGCTACTGGTTTGTCTTCATGTTTGTCTTCAAGCAGGGAAGAGTAGAATGAAATCCTGCAGGGAGGAAGCTACTGTGCTATATTTACTCTTACGCTTTGCATATCATTTGGTGTCATACTTTCTTACTTGAATCCCAAAACTATGCTTGGGAATCCAGCCCAGCATCATCTCTGATATCTTTGCATCAGTTCAAAATATTCTCTCATCCAGGGAGTTTTTCATTTGCAATCCTCTTCGGAAGAGACATTTCTCCTCAGGTTCCATAGACTATGCTTTGGTAAATTGCAGAATCTCTAAGACTTGCCCATGTTGAAGTAAACACAGACTTTGGATTTGGATGGTTCTAGTCAATGAGGATGATTTTTTCTTCTTTCTGGCTGTGTGCAGTTTGTTAGGGTTCTAATATCCTTCTATTTTGTTTCCTCATATGTAAAAATGCAGTTTGTTAGGGTTCTAATATCCTTCTATTTTGTTTCCTCATATGTAAAAATCATCCACTCCAGAAGACTGCACAAATAAGACAATAAGTGTTTAATTCTTGTCCTCTTCAGTTTCCAGAAGCTACCTTATTCTATTATTCTTATTTTCTTAGCTTTTTCTCTTTCTCCTACATCCTGCATCATATTCTATATTTTCCATCTATTATTATTAATTTGTATGAGTGCATTGCCTATATGTGTGTAAGTGCACCTCCGTCACAAAATGTCCCGGGATGTAGAAGAAACCGTCAGATTCCTTGTGAACTGGAGTTACAGACCTTGTTAGCTGTCATGTGGGTGCTGGGAATCGAACCTGGATCCTCAGCCAGAGCAGCCACTGTTCTTAACTGATGAGCCATCTCTCTAGCCCCTTTAATGTATATTTTTATTGAATTCTTCTACAGTTCATACTTGGCATAGTAATCATATTTAGACTCTCACCCCCATCTACATGCCCCATAACCCCCAAAATATTTCATGTACTCTGTTATATATGTTAAGGCTTATCAAGTCAAGCTTTTGTACCCAGCTGTCCCTAGGTGTACTGAAGTCTAGTCAGTTTGTCTAGATTTACTCCTTTAAAGAAGATCAACTCTCCCTCACCCAGCAATAATCAGTTGTTAATAGTTCCTCTGCTAAAGTTGGGGCCTATTGCCCATTTCTTAAGTTCTTCGCTGGATATTTGTCTGATGAGTCTGCCCTATATTAAATCTCACCTACCCATGACTCATGGACCATTGTAGAAGATGGAATACAAAGATTGTTAAGAGCCAAGGTTGGTACATGAACACAGAAAAACAGGCTTTCTTCCAATTTTTTATGACTTAATGAAAATCTAAAAGACTATATGTCCAGAAATTTGCTTCTCTGATGCAGTTCAGAAATGATAGACACACAGCCTTCAGAGAGAGATAGGACAGGAAAGGTGAGGAATGAGATGGGCGATATGCTAGGTAGTGGCTATTCCATAAACCTGAAGCAAGTAATGGCATTGAAGGGCAGTGAATAATTTGTTTGAGTTTCTAGATTTATTTATTTAGGATTTATGTGTATATGTGAGAGCCTATAGAAATGTATGTGTATTACATGTGTACAGGAGAACATAGAGACCAGAAGGGAGAGCTTGAGCCTTTAGAGCTGTATTTACAGGTGATTGTAAGCTACTATGTGGGTGCTGGGAACCAAAACTGCGTCCTCTACAGTAGATACCCTTAACCACCTAACCAGCATTCTCTCTAGACCCTTGCATGTTTGTTATTTTCTGAGTCTAGTTATAGAGCCCAGGTCAGTCTCATACACGTGATTCTGCTACAGTCTTTTAATTCCTGGAATTTCAGGTACGTACCCAATAATGCCAAATCATACAATATTTAAAGAGAGGCCAGTGTATTCCTGTTTACCTGGGGTTTCCAAGTTTTTAAGATCTGGAATACTCTAATTATTGAGCTACCTGCTAAAGGTACCCAATTCAGAAAATTTCCAGCTTGCTGCTTTTTATATAAAGATAAAAATCTCATCTTTTATAAAAACTAACAGGTCATCCAGTTTAAATTTCTACTTGATTATAAATACTCTCCTCCACATTATAGATAGCTTGTTTCCCATTTACATAGCCTTACCATGAAGTGCTGGATACTTTATACATAAAATATTGCTTTTTCCCTTTGATATTTAAGCACTCATTCAGTTTGCTATAAACCCTCTGAATAGATGTTACTCTTTCCAATGCAATAATCATAAAACCTGATTCATGAAGTCTGATTTACTTTATCTAAGGCCCTAGAACTGTTATGTGCATATATGCTTTGAGACTGGAATCCTAGAATGTCCAGTTTTCATAGTTAGTTCACCTGACAAGTAGCCAAACAACTGTACTTGTTAAAACACTCAAGGCTGATATTAAGCTGAAATTTGCTGTGCCAAAATGCCCACCCTTTGGTCTCAGTTCTGCTCTCCCGAGACATGAATAATAAGTTTAATCCTTCTTCCACAAGACAGCCCTTCAAATATTTGAAGATGGCTCTCCTCTGCCTGCTAAATCCTCTCCTCCTCAGGCTAAACATTCTCATTTCTTTCCGCTGACCCTCATAACTCATGTCTCCCAGCCACTTCATCATCCTCACGCTTCTTCCCAGGAGAGTGTTTCAATTTGTCAAAGTTCTTCTTAAACCATGATGTTCAGGAGAGAATACAACCCTGGTACATGGTTATAAAAGCAGACATGAGAACACTATTTGCACCTACCTTCTTTTGGTCACCTTGCTTCCATTAATGAATTTTACCTAACTCTGTCAAAAGGCAAGCTAACAAGGAATGTGGGCCTAACCTCATTCTATATCGTGTCATTTTTTTATTACAATTAATATCAACAACATTTCCCCAACCTATTATACTCTGAGTAATTTAAATAGTAAAATTACAAAACTTACTGAAAACTGGACTAAATACCATCTTTTAATAGAATCTTGCTATAAGTATTCTTATTTTTTTTATTGTAATTAATGAAGAAACAAGAAAACTAAAAAGAAAAAAAAAAACATCTGATTCCTTCTTTAGATAATTTAGGTGCTACATTTGTACATATGTATGCTATGTCCATGCATATATATAAATATACATATGCATCCAAGTTACATTTTTCAGTACAGGTATTTCTGATTTTTGCTATCTGATGAACAATGTCTTTTTTTCCTGCCAATCCAAATATTAATCATATATTCAATATGGGTAAGCTAAGGACTTACCACGAGAAACCTTTCCAGGCCAAGCTTTACTAGAGGGTTTGAAAACCAAGGGCCTTGAATTAGTTTTCCTTCACCTGTGTTTTGTATTTATGATTTTATTTGAGCACCAGCATTTCTATTTGTTTGACTGTATGCTTTTGTTTGTTTTCAGTTTTGTTTTCTAAGATAAGTTCTCCTGCACCTCACACTGGCCTTGAACATGCTTTTTATCTGAGAATGACTTTGAACTTTTCTATTTTGTTCTACATCATTTCAGTGATGGCAGCAGAGCTCAAGTGGCCTCCAATGCTGAAAATGTTGACTTTACAGACAAAATTCCAACCTCGATTCCACCTTAGCAATTAGTCCATGAATTCACTTTAATTATCGCATTTTCTTTTCTCTGTGTTACACAAAGCACAATAGTAAATGAGCTACTTGCTTCAGGAAATAGTTCCTTTTAGAAGATAAACATAATCTTCAGTCAAAAACCAAGACAGGCACTGAGTCCTTCACTGTGCACATTTATCGGAAATTCTTTCCTTATCAGAATTCCCCAATCCTAGCTAGTAATTCATTTTGCAAAAACCAAACACAAAGCAAAATCTTAAAGCCTAAGAAGTAAACCTTAAAATGTCATCACTTGCTTCACTTACCTTTTCATAAATGGAGAACTAACATTACAGCCCTCCAAATCATAACTGTATCCATCACCTTTGCTCTCCATTCCTGCTTAATGTGAATACCAAGGGAATTTCTATGAAATGTAATGACCTGAACTTCGCAGATGGAAATATAGGTACACAGAGAATCTTCAGCTAAGCTTAGGAGATATGTCTGCTGTCACATTTCAAGAGGGGCACACTGTAAAAAGAACCCTCTGTCAGGGATTTAACTTCCTGGGCCTTATCCTAAGCCCTAAACTGAATTGTGGCAAACGTTGTTATCTGGGTATCTGTTTGCTCAACTAAGAAAGTAAAGTGTCAGCCCATGTAATCAGAACGATTTTCCATTCTGAAATTCAGTGGAGGCAAGATTTTTCAGCAGTCTACAAACCAATTTCTTCACATTGGTCTTTTCAACAAGAATCCATGGCCTCAGAGAGAGAGTGACTCTAAGTATCTGAGTGTGATTGTATTGATAAATGAGTTTTATTCTAGCTTGGCGTCTGATTTAAAAATCAAAATTTACTGGGTATAATCTCAGCACTTGGGAGGCTGAGGCAGGAGGATTATGGGTTTAAAATAAGCCTGTGCTGTATAGCAAAACCCTGTCTCCAAAAGTAATAATAATAATAATAATAATAATAATAAGTCAAAAAACTATATGAAATAAAATGTAGAAATATTTATTTCCTCCACAAATGCATTTGCATTTATTTCATACTGTTCGCAACTTAAAATGTAATTGTGCCATAGAAAAAAAAGAAGTAATGCTTTTTCTATGATCACATTTAACATGGTACATTATCTACTAATTTGTCATATATTGTGATTGCCTACTTTGAGAACTTGGCATAACAATTATCATAAATGATAGTATTATATTCTGAAAACAAAGAAAATGATGACATAATTTATCTTGCAACTTTGTCTGACTTAATGGCAGTTATGGTTTCCTAGTTAAAATCAGATTTCTTTCATATCATAAATATTTAAGTTTTAAATTTATTTTTATTTAAATGGTAGTAAAAGACCCCGTGAATCCAGAGCTTAGAAACTGTTGTAAAAATGATTAAGAATATTCTGAGCACTGCTAGTCATTGATTTTTCTTACACCAAAATAAAACAGTGGAGTCACCTAAAGGAAGTGAATTGTGATTTTTAACTTATCTGATGCAGTTAATAGACAGGTCAATTAAAACCTAAAGGACTATTAGCACTGAATGCATTTGTCTGATGATGAGAAATCCATCTGAAAATGGATCTTGATCTTTGCTAGGAAATTCTTTAATGTCAAACAATAAATAGGAGAAGACTAAAACACATTTACAGTCATGTTTTTATGACAATGATTCTCTGATAGACCAAAGTTAACCAAATGAGACCAGGTTAGAGAAAGAAGTTGGCCAGTATTTTGAAGCACTCTTCTGTTTTCGGTCATTCTATTACCTTGAACTTAAAGCAATAATCAAATCCAGTTATCAGCACTTTCATTTTTTCCTAGTATGAATGTGAAAAAGAACATTTCAGATGGCACAAATAGATTAAGAAAAAGGCGTAAGTTTTAATTGGCCTAAATACTTTTCATAAATAGTGTATATATAATCACATAATTCTGTCACCCAAGTTGGTGATGCTTTGGTGTATCTACAGAAATTAAAGAAAATTATGCTGAAAGAGTTGAAGAAGAGCAACAAAAATTTCTTATCTTCCTTGTGTTTCCCCATTACAGGTTGGTGTTCTATGTTATCTTTGATATTCACTGTGGCTATTAAATACTGTCATAGATTCAGTTGTCAACTTGACATAGACCTAGGTCACCTACGAAGAAGATCTCTCAACTAAATATTTGCCTCCATCACACTGGCTTGTGCAGCATGTTCTTGACTGCTGATTACTGAAGAAGAGCAAATTCCATTGTGGGTAGTAACATTCCCGGGCAAGTAAGGTTGAACTGTATGAGAAAAGTAGCTAAGTAAGCCCAGGGAACAAGTAATCAGTATTCCTTCATGGCTTCTGCTTCAAGACCATGCCTCGAGTTCCTTCCTTGGCTTCCCTGGATGATGGACTTTAACCTATAAGATGAAAGAAGTCCTTTTCTTGCCAAGTTGCATACTAGAACAGGTACTGACAAAAATACTTTTGAGCTCCCTACAAAGGTTTATTTCTGAGCTATGCTTATATATATATATCCATCCTGGCTTTTTCATCAAATAAATTGTCTTAGCTTTCAATGAAGAAAAAAAAAGCTAGAAAACTTCTTTGTGAAAGACACTGATATCATCTTCCTAATTTTGATAACTCCTGTAGTTTCCCATGCCTGCTAGATCTACAGATATAGCATAGTCAATCACCACACCACCACCAGAGAATTCCCTCGATGCCTTATATCTAGTCAGCATTTGCTGTTCAAATTTATTCCTGGTTTATAAGAAATTCAGTGACCAACAGAAGTGTTTTTAAAAGTCACCGAAGGGTAGATAATTTATTATTTCCAAATAAAATTCTAAAATAATAAAAGTAATTGTTACTATCCACCTAAAGAAACTCAGTATTGTCTGAATTAAATACAATTTACATTAGGTATGACTCCTCTGTCACAGTAGTAATGTCTTAATTAATCTCTTGTATGCCTCTGGGATTAGATGTATACGTAGAACATATAGTTAGAAGAAACAGACAAAGACAGGATTTAGAGTCTGTAGCTACTCTAATATATTTGACATGTATTTATTTATTTACATATTTACCCCTATTTAACATATGGTACTCTTGCTGAGTATAAGGTTGAAGAAATAAAGATCTCTAATTTTTGTACCGCAATCCTCCCTGCTAACAATATTTTAGAGTTTACAGCACATTAGACCAAGTATCACCAATGAAGTTTCAACAAGCTTCAGAGCTAAAGTTCAGGCATATGGACAACCATTCAAATATGCCTTTGTTGTCTTAGACCATGCATAAATATATAGATGTACTGGGTTCCAGTTAAGTTTTATACACAAAACAGAGAGAGGACTTAATGTGATCAGCAAGCAACTGAATTTTGACCTGTGTCAAAATAAACTTTTACTTAGATGTATTAGGCTTTTCACGAGTTGCTGTGATAAAACCCTTTACATGAGTAACCGAAGGAGGGAAGGGTTTATTTGGGTTCACAGTTCACAGACTCAGTCTGCCATGGTCGGAAAGTCCTCTACATGGTGCTCCAGACAGTTGACCACACTGTGGTCAGTGACTCAGGCAGCAGAGAGGTGAAGGTTGGTGCTTAAATAGCTTTCTCCTTTTATGAAGTGGCACTGACACTCAGGGTTTGTCTTCCCAGTCCAATTAGGGTAATCAGCATCATCCTTCATAGACATGCCTGGAAGCTTGTCTCTTCAGTGATTTTGGTGGATCCTGTCAAATAGACAACCTATAATAACCACCAAGAAGTTAATGTAGGATAAATGTATATGTATATGAGTATATATATATATATATATATATATATATATATATATATATGTGCAGTAAATAAAATCCCATTATTGATCAATATTTCTGCTTTAGCAGGAAAATTAATACTAAACAACTATTCATGCTAAGTTGGATAAATTGTTCTAAACTACCACACACTGATTTGAGACAGGTATTGCCACTAAAGTTACATGTGTATTTGAACTGTCGGAGATTTTTTTAATTACAAGAAAGAGGTTGTAAAAGTATAAAAAGTATATATACTTTTCTCAGTATGTTTGAAATTGTTGCTCTACATTGAGAGATTCCATGAGAGAAAAGGCAAGTGCACGCAGGCTAGGGGATACAAAGTTCATCCAGGAATAATAGAAGAGTAACCTTAGCAGTTAGGTTATGATCTAAGATAACCACTACTTTGATTCCAAATATCATTTAAAGGATTGCAAGACCTATAACCCTCACCTGAAACAGAGTGCTGGTGATGTATAAATAACTTCTTAGAGTCTCTAGAAGTTGTTTTAAGTAAGATTTTTACAGTAACCTTCCTTTATACATCCATTCTGCCTCAAATAATCTCAGGACCCTAGGAGCTATGACTGGTTTGCAGGCCACTGACCAGTAAGAATTTTGCCAGCTGAGTATTTCTACTTTAGTCATCTATGAGAATAAAAACAACCCACATTTTTTTATTCAAATTGTTTTTCCTGATCCAGAATACTTGCCTGTTCCTAAGGCAACGTAAACTTTTACAAACTGAATTTTTATAAAAGGCGAAAGATGCAAAACTATTTAAGCTGACTTTATAGAGCAATGGGAAAAAAAGTTTTATGGGGGTTTTGCTCTCATTACCAAATGTTGATAAGCAATCAGATGGGAAAGGACAGCATTTGATATGATATTATACATTGAATATGAATATCAAACTCCTTCTGTTGCAAAGGAGGTAACCTGCATTCCATAATTGAAGATGGGCCACCCAACGTTACTAAGCTAATTAAGAAGAAGATGGGAGGGTCATCAAAATCTCTAGTTTTCCAGGTACCCTTTTATTTACCATGATACTGGTGGTTCTACTGCCAATCATATACCTAGCACATTTTCACTGAACAACTGCACTTTATTACTCACCATACAAAGCACTTTGAATAAGTACTATACATAGTGCTTACCTTATCTTTAAGTGGAATTATGAAAACTCTAGCAATATTGGAGCCTTTGATAAGCATATGCCTCAATGGGTGTGCATCTCAGCAAATGCTCTTTATGGAAAGTTGCTATAAATTCAAAGTGATGAATGGAGATACTAGTTTGATTATTTCGGCTGCAGAAGACACCACGTACTGTAAACAAGATTAGGCAAAATTATGTTTGACTGTCTCACTCATGAATTTCATGAGTACAGGAATTGTTGACTGTTACAAGATTCTCAGTTTTCAGATATGGTTGTAGGCTCCTTAGATGGGAGTACAAGTTTCCATGACTTGGAGACATGAAAGGCAAAACTAGACCTTACAGTGCCAGATGAAGTAAGATCACATGGAAGACTATATTCAGGAGAAAAAACAAAAGCAGTAATAAAAACCAAGAAGCTTTAACTGATGGGGGCAACTTACACATGCAGACAAACTAGGGTTTCTAGATTCTTCTGTTGTCCTGTGAACAATGTATGTTGAATGATTTGTCAGTTGAAGAAAGAAAGAGCTGTTCCTGGGTGATACACATTTGGAGGTGGGACTCTAGAAGCTGGATAGATCTACTATTAAATACTTAGAAATTAATAAGGGAAATAAATGTAACACAGGTTCAATAAATATTCCTAAAGTGGCAATTGAGAGCTTTTATCCATAACTTCAGACTGAGTCATGATAACATATGGGGAACAGTATTTCATATCAGATCAGGAGACATGTATTAATAATTTAATGGAAATGTTTTGTAGTTTGCCTATTGATGGCTTCAAAAGGCCTGACTTTTCCTGTTATAGGTCTCAGTGTTAAGATATATGTTTGTCTTTCATTTTAACAATATACTGTAGCAAACACGATGGATTCTAAGAGATGAAAGGCAGAAGCAATTCTACTACAACTATATAGACTGAGGGGAATAATGAGGTTCATTTCTCTAAAGAAACTCACAGAGCTTTAATGATGAGAAGGGCACAAGAGTCTCAGGTGGGAAAAATAATGAGTGTCCATGAAATAAATGGACCATGTAATTTATCTTGCAAAACTTAACTTTTGTGGTGAAGAAGCACTATTGATAGTTCTGACATGACATTTGAGTACACAGAAACTGTGCAGGGAAAATGGGGCTGCATGGATACACAATTTTCTGCAGTTTCTAAGAAGAGTACAGACTCAAATGGGAAATTCTATGTAAGTCAAATAAGATATTTATAAATTTAATGGATGGTACAGTGTGGTTAGGGAACAGACTTTCATTGTGACACTAAACTGTGAGGAGAAGGTTCCAAATTTATATTAAATATTTTTGAAAAATATTCCAAGGAACTTGGATGTTTGTATCATAATTGAACCAATTAATTTTTTATAAAGAAAAAATTTAATTAGTATTCCAATAAGCAGGAAGAAAAAATGTCCAGGGACAAAGTTTATGCAAGAGAAACATTTCTTTATCATTGAAAATGCTGTTCCACCTAAAAAAAATCATCATTCTTTTCATGAACTATAAAGGCAGCCTCTAATTTATTTGCAAAATTCTAACTTTGAATCCACTTCCAGATCAGGTAAAGATGCAATGCAAGCCATGATTCATTCCTATATAAAATCAATTACCTTCACCAAATTTAACACTCAAACTGAAGACCTAGAGAGCTTGTACATTGAAGCATTTTCTTTTCTTTTTTGTTTTCAACCATAAACCCTTGTGCTTTAGACATGAAACTGGGCATTTTCATGTTTTTGCCAGCTCAGCGAGTGCCTTGGCACTGTTCCTTTCTTTTGTGTAGAGTCCTGAAGTCATTCCCCGTTCAGTTCAGTCCTATGCTTCTTCCCAGCTCTGCTTTCCCAGTCCTTCCTACACACACTGTATCTGGTAAGGAACTCCAGCTCATAAATGCTGCAGAATCACACTCTGCACCTCACATTATTTTACTTACTCTTAATAAGCATATTATCCAACTGCGTGTACATCATATTCTTTTTGTTCTTGTTTCTATTTGGTGTTTCATTTCTGTGTTTGCATTGTTTTTGTTTTTTTGTCAACCCAAGACAAACCTGAAGGAAAGAGATAGAGGAATTTAGATTCATGACTAACACTTAAGTAATCAATGTCTTAAAGAGAATACTAATAATAAATAAAACTAACAAATAACTGAAATATTTATGAAAAGTAGCAAGGAATGAATGAAATGTATTAATTTATGTAAAAGTAAGAAGTCCTTCCTTTAAAATGTGCATTGTGAAAGAAAATGGAAAGATAATACAATCAGAGATCTTGTAAATTCAGTAACAACATTATCCACTCAATATAGTTTATTAACCTGAATATTTTCTATCTTTAATTTTTACATTTCCTTTTAATTTTAAAAGCATTTAAGTTTTATTTTTTCAAATGGGTAAGGTAGTCATTGTTTTTCATTTAATCTGAAATAACTAGATGGAGATAGAAATAAAAGTTTTTGAACTTTAAAGCTATATCAGAAGGGGACTGGAGGAACTACTCATGGGTTAAGAGCACTGGATGTTCTTGCAGAGGACCTGGGTTCAGTTCTCAGCACCTACATGACCTGTAATAATCATCCCTAACACCGGTTCCCAGATCCAATGCCTTCTTCTGGCCTCCAGTGTTATTACATGACACTGGTGAACGTACTTTCAGACAAAACACTCATACACATAAAATAGAAATAAGTAAGTAAATAAAATACAACTTGAAGTTAGGTATAGAAGCATAAACTTTAATGCCAGACTCGAGGGGCAGAAGAAGGTAGATCTCTGTGAGATGAAGTATAACTAGGTTTATGTAGAAAGCTACAGGGAGGCTTGTCTAAAAATAAACAAACAACAAACAAACAAACAAAAAATACATCAAGAAATAATCAAAATTTCATTATTTCTTAGTTTCATAAAGTTCAAATACTTCCAAAAGTCATTTGAGCTTGAATATAGGTCTTGAGCTGAAAGCTTCTAAAGAATATGGTCATTCAATGTAACCCAAATGAGTTTATTCTAAGGTTATTCTAAAGTTTCAAGACTTTGTCAGTGTTTATAAAACTATTATTAGAATTTTTTGGAAGTAAAGGCCAAGCTAACATTTTTTTGTTTCATTTATCATTTAATAGCTTAAATGTCAAAATAAATTAGAGACAATTATGTCGTGATCCCTTAGGAAAAGCTTGTCTTCTACCTGAAAATATCAGCATCAACTGATTGATTACAAAATTTTGTAGCATAATATTAGTTTGAGTTCTCGTGTAGACAACTGTTAGCTTTTAGAATAGTCTCTTTTTTAAAGGGTGTCATGCCAGGTAGATTTACCAAGCTCCAGAGAATGGACCCATACTCAAGAACATTTTGGGAAAACGAACAAGACTGATATAGGCCATTGAGAAACCATTATGGAATATCTGAAATTCGGGGGGTGTAGAGTGGTGATGAAACTAGGGGAAGGTATGTGAATGTGATCAAAATACACTGTAGGATATGCTCAAAGAATCAATACAAATATAAAAAGGAAAAGTGTGATCTGTAAGTATGTTTTCAGTAATACTAATAAAGATACTTAAGAAATCCATGATTTTTATGACCCAACTGTTAATATATATAGTAAAATACAAGAATTAAAAGTCAAAATCATAAGCCAACATCACAATTGTGTAAGCTGAGTTAATGTTTATTATGCATATTTATCATTTCTATAAAATTCAGTTAGTGAAAATTTTAACCCACATTATCCAACCAATTTAGTAACATTCCAATTAATTGAAAACTATAAATATTTCATATCAGATGAAACAAAGTTAATATGTAAACTGAAATTATGAAAACATGAACTCAAGTGTTTGAAAGTTTGAAGAATATAAGTATTATAAAATATAGTCAACTAATTTCTTTATTTTGCTAATAATATTTTAATATTCAATTCAATCAATGTTTAACAATCAGCATACATATTAAGATACTCATGTGTATGTCAATTCTGTTTCTTCCAGACTCCTAAGATACTGACTAGAAGACACAATTTTTTTTTTTTCCTGCTGATTGCATGGGAGAAATTTTTGACCTTACAACGTGGAGATGAGGTTGCTATGGAAACTGGTAATTCTGCTACCACTCATAAACTCTTGTGCAGGTAAAGTGTCCTATTATTATGAATTTAGATTGATAAACATATTAGCATTGTATTGTTTCTTTAAGGTGGAACGACATTCCAAAATGCATAATGTCACATTTGAGTGACTAAGTTGCAAAGTTTTGAGGATAACTTCTATTTCAAATAGAGGGAAAGTTTAATACTTAAAAACTAAAATACCCTTTTAAACAGAAAGTAATGATTACTATATTTATCAATTTCCAAATATAATATTCAATGGTTAAAAGTGTGATTGAATTCTCACATTATCAAACTATTAATTCATAATTTCATTTATAGTAAAGTCTTTATGAAGGGATAATTAAAACATATATTTCCTGTCAAATTTTCAATTTATTACAGAAAAAGAATGCTAAGGTGAAATATAGATAAAAGTTGTAGGTGTGCTAGAAATAATCTTATAATGCTTTTTCTTTCCTTTAAGTAAAACTAGAGGAAGGATATGTTCTTTCAATCAATCTAACTCTACTAGTGTCTATCAATTAACTTTGCTTTGCTAATAAACCGCTCTTAATCAGAGTAGACTAAAATAACAACCATCCATAGATGCAATAGTTCTGTGGGATGGAGGTTTGCACTGGGCTCCACTGGACCACCCTACTGGTTTTCCTCTGGTGCACTGTATCTGTGATGAGTTAGTGTCATCTGAGACATAACTATACCAGGAGAATCGCATCTGCAGCAACTCCCATGCTTTCTTTTTGATCCATGTGATCTTTAAACTCCTGTGAGTTGGATGCTCAGAGTTTTAAGAGAATACAAAGAATATAGTCTCAGGATGTCAGGACTTGGAATCAAAATGGATTCAGTTCTGTGGAATTCTCCAGAATACCACAAGTTATTCAATTAGTCTAGACTTAAGGCATGTAGAATCACCTCTATCTTCTGACAAAGGAGCTTCAAAGTAACAGTGTATATGGCTATGAGGATAACAAAGGCAATGATGCTGGCTGATTTTGTAAAAAGTTGAGCACAGTCTATAAGGCCAGCCAGTTCTATTATTAATTGTTAAGCCTACCTGCCTACATTGTGTCAGAGCATAGGCATTGATTCGTTCACATGACTGTCAGAGAAGCCCTTTGGCCATTTTCAGGATGATTCATCTGATCTGTATTATGACAGGTACTATCCATGTTTCAAATAACCATAATAAAGCAGTAATATCAATGGAGAAAATGCAGGAACGATCACAATAACAGCATCCAGAAATAGTAAAATACAAAAGGCATCTAATTAATAGAAATCACAAGTTATGAAAGGCTATAAGAATGATAAAATATGTAAATATGGACCCAGGAGAATCAGAATACAGAGTTTTTCCTGCAACGTGTGGATTTAGCATCTCCAGTATGACAGTCACATTTATTCAAAGTGCTCACACTGTTATGATTTATGTCAGTCCTACCTCTCTGTGAAAAAAGATCTCAAGTTAAATAACGTGTTCTTTTATATAGTAAATTAGGAGAAGACAGGAGAGTCATAAATGTGCCCCCAAATTATGCATGTTTCAAGAATTATTTGACTACCTTAAGTTTTAGCTTCCTGTCAAAATTCTACATTAACATTTTGCCCTTTCAATGTGTCTATTGAATTAGCATAAGATCTCTGAAAGATCTTTTGTGTTAAATTAGAATAAACTATTATTCTCAGAACACATATCAAATCTGAGAAATACTCTAGCTCTTCTATTAACTTCTATTTATACAGATTGGATGTGATTCAACATGTCCTTTTACCTTATCCTAAGGGAAAAATAATCAAATGTCCTTGGAGCACAGTTTCATTGTGAAAGAACAGATTGGGTCTATTATTCCAAACCACGGTTTTTAAAATAAGATAATCTCAGCTAAGTATCATCCCAGAAGTGAAGATGGTGATGCTGTTTTATACAGGAGAGCATTGCTTTAAACCTGTTTGTTTTGCTTGAGATTTCATGGAGCTTCTCTTCTTGTGGGAACAGTTTTAGAATATTCCAACTTAAAATATGAATTTTTTAACCAAAATCTTATCTGTATTCTGTTGTGTAATGAACATTACAACTTGTCCTCAGATCTGACTACAGATGTTGACTTCTCTTGAGCCTGTACAATTATCTTGAAACACATTTGGGTGTTGATTACAAAAGAAGTTTCCCTGTTTTAGTAAGATTTTTGACATTAGAGAAATCTAAGGCATATCTAAATAAGAAATACAATTGTTAAGTATACGCATTTCAGTTATTTTGTTTATAGACATGGAGAGCTTAATAAAGGCCACCTAAATTATCGAGGGGATGAGGTTTTAAAGATAGTTAAGATTGAGATTTTTCTATATGAAATAAGAAAATGATTCAGTAAAAAGAAAATATCTTTTCCTTATTGCCTGGAAAGAAAGTGTTATATAAGATGTTAAAATTGATTTTTCAGGTATGTGTAAGTTGAAGATATTGAGATGATGGTAATTATTCTGGTCTCTTCAAATGGGAACTATGAAGTGTCTTTATAGAAGGAAGGCAGTGTCCGGAGTGTGAATAATGAGCCAAGAGAAGTGCAAGTGTCATACTGGTGACATTAAGGGTGGGAAAAGGGACCATGACCCAAGGCATGCTGGGGTTGAGCTGCAGAACCTGAGAAAGCCAAATAAAAGGATTTTATTTAATCCCCACAAAGGGATTATGCATCTTTCAACTTCTGTTTTATTTATTTATTTTTTGGCCCTGTTAAAATCATTATAGAATTTTGAGCTCCAGAAATATAAGAGAATCAATATGTGTTGTTTTAAAACACAAAGTTTATTTTTGTCCTTTTGGAGACAGGGTCTCCCTGTAGTCCCAGCTGGCCTGGAACTCCCTATGTAGCACAGGTGGTCCTTGAACTCACAGAGATCCTCCTACCTCTGCCTCCCCAGTACTGGGATAAAAGGTGTGCACCACCGTGCCCATCCAATGCTTTCAGACATTTGTTGGGGGTCAGTAAATATTTGTTGAATACATTAGTTAAATGCCAAAAAAAAAAAATTAAATGATAAAGTTGATGTTGTTGGTGCTCTTAACATTATCACAAAGTACAAGATCTTTAGCTTTATAATTTCTTCTTGGGAAGTTTTAGTCTGGTTTATCTCTTTATTGTTGTTCCTGTGTTATGATGCTTTGATCCTAGAATTATGGAGATTATTCTAATAATATTTTAGAACTTTTAAAGTCATATCTTATTTTAATGTCAGCTATAGGGCCAGAGGTTTTCATCTGTTTCTTTACTGCATTTTTTCTCAACCAATAGATGGGCTCATCATGGATATAATATGAAGCAAACAGGGCATTCACTTTGGCAGAGACAGAGATATATTAATATGTGTAATATACCATGTACCGTGATAGCTGTTTGATGATCTTTAACAATAAGAGGGTGTGTGGTTCTGGCCCTCTTCAGCATGATGGTCCACATAGAAAAAGCAGGAAGTAAACCAGATATTGCAACAAAGTAGGAAATGATGTCCGAGTGGCAGATAAGCAGGAGATAATTGGAATGGGTACAACAGGGCGAACCCTTCATCCATTTCTACTTTCCGGAATGAGAAAGAGTGATATTATTTGCTGTGTGTCTGTTCATTGAATAAGTATCATAGAGCCTCATGAATCATCCAGTCAAGTTATTCTATCAACGTTTGACCTAGTGTTGGGTTCAGGATGTACTTTGTGCAGATCCCTGAGCATTTGTAAGATAAAATGTCCGTGGTGCATTTCCTTTAATTGTGTTCTAGGTCTTCTGGCTAGTTGCCAAAGTCCATTGGGATGGGACAGTCAACCTGGAAATGAAATAAGCATAGAAGTCAGACAATTCACTGTGTGGAGTGTTAGCTCTCCCTGTTTGCCATGAAACCATAAGAGCCCAAACCAAAACAAACAACTTCACGAATCCAGTAGTATGCGTTTTCATTTCTACTATCCTAATTTCTATTGAGTTCTGCTCCTTGAGGCAGATGAGAGTTTATAAGCACGAAGTAGAAAACTTTGTTTGCTTTAAATAACAGGAGATCTCTATTGGGACCACACCTATCCACTATTGGAAATAAAAACAACGCAATGACAAAGGTCAGAATATTTCTTCGAAGGAAAAGTGCATTGGGAAATTTAAATATAAATTCTAGAGTTTATTTTTAGCTCAAAGTTAATCTGTTTGTCCTGGGGCAGGAACAAAATGTGTGTTAGAGGAACAATTCCTAGGACTACCCACATTAATAAACAGAAAAATTTTCACTATAATTCTTAATTGTATTTTTTTGTAAATAAGACACAAATAATTTTCATTAGGAAATTACTCATTTTTCCTCTTCCTCCTCTTCCTCCTCTTCCTCTTCCTGTTCCTTCTCCTCCTTCTGTTCTTTGTCGTTTTCTTCCTGTTTTGCCTCTTCCTTTACCTCTTTGTCCTTAACCTCTTCCTGTTCCTCTTTGTCCTTCTTCTTGATATAGTAACATAGATATGTTGATATGTGGCTATATCAACTCCCTATGGATATAAGACAGAAACTTCTGAACCATGTGGAATCAGATTTTTCTGATGCTAGAATAACATATGCATAAGAACTGAAAATTTATGGGAGTAATTAAGCACTACCTTTTCTAAGAGTGAGAAAAAGGCTCTGGGTATATTAAATATTTCATTTCATTAAAGTTACTACTTTACTAAGTGATAAAATTTGTACCTTAAATCTACTTCTAATGGCAATGAGGTCAAGGCTTTGTGTCCATCTCAATGCTATTGGGAGATGGTGAACTTCTAGGAGCTGGAACCCAGGGAGTCATTCAGTTCACTCGATGCAGTCTGCTCTGGAAGAGAATGAGAATGGGAGAATTCTATACTGCTCTTCTTTCAGATATTTTGTCCTGGCTATGAGATGAAAAGTTTTACACTACCCTGTGCAACCATATGCATTACCTCATAGCTCGACAGTAGGATTAATGCATCATAGTGCAGAGCCTCTGAATGCATGACCCAAAATAAACGTCTTCATTTACTTGCTGATTCCTTTAGGTAATCATTTTTTTTAAAAAAGGGCAATTAACACTCTACAGGTTTATGTAAAATTTCAGAAATTTAAGGCACCTCTATAATTTTAGTTAAAAATCATTAAAAATTGACATTTGAAAACTATGAAATATTGTTAAAAGAGTAATTAAATATCAACAGGATGAAAGTGACAAGAAGTCAAATTGTCGTATCTAGTTGTCATATGAGTTATTCAGGCTGGGAGATGGCACCATTTCATATCTATACTTTGAGAGAAGCTCTACAGCCCCTAAGAATAGTCAAGAACGATTAATTGCTGATGTCTGAAACTCAATAGCAAGAAACATCAGAAGTTCAAAGAAATGTGATTACGCCAGCATTCAAACATTCACCTTAAATAGTTCTGCTTATTCTATTCTAGTACAAGTTTATTATTGCAACTAGACCATATCATTTAAGTTGTAGATTTTTTTTAAATTATATACTTGACTCACAATCAAGACGTTCATTTGTTTGCTATTTTATTTGTTTGTTTTGCTCTGTGTTGAGCATTGTTGTATATATCTTATAAAACACAGACTAGGGCCACTGGAAAAGCTCAGTTGATGAGAACCTGCCTTGAAATCAGGAAAACTTGAGTGTGATTCTCATCCCTGCCCCTTCCACACATAAAGCAGCATGTGACAATTTGTAGTTCTAATGCTAAGAAGGTGTTGACAGAGGCTCCCCAGGAGCTTCCTGGCCAGACTCACAAGACTACTTGATTAGATCCAGCTAGGGAGAGACTTTGTACAAAAAAAAAAAATATCCGGACAGTACGTGAAGAACATCTAAGATTGATCTCTTACCTCCACGCAGACACACATGTACACACACTCACTCACTCACACAGGCTTACACATGCACCTATGCACACGGCGAACACACGCAGGCAAATACAAATTATAAACTGAATACTTGCCTGGTCAGTCTTAAGGAAGTACTCATTCATCAGTATAGGTCTTGTTTTGTACTCACAAACTGAATAATTCAAGGCTATGAATATGGAGGTGGACAGACTCATTAGCTGAATAGAATGAAAGTCCTGCTCTATGTACTCCAAAGATTATATTAGATCTTCAAAGCTAAATGAGATGCTTGGCCCAACTACATTAATTACTTTTAAGAAATAACCCACGACTTGAAATTCCAGGAAGTATTATTTTCTATCATTTTCAAAATTTCTCCCAAATAATGGGTATTTCTCTCCCTCTCCCTCTCTCTCTCTCTCTCTCTCTCTCTCTCTCTCTCTCCCCCCCCCCTCTCTCTCCCATCTTTCTCTCCAGATGGCTTACTGGTTAAGAGCACTGGCTGCTCTAGCAATTGGGTTCCTAGCACCCACATGGTGGCTAACAACTATCTGTAACTCCAGATTCAAGGGATAAGATACTTTTCTGAGCTCTGCAGGCAATCAACACAAATGATACACTTACTTGCAAACAGGCAAACCACTTGTACAAATAAAACAGAATTAAATAGATTAACAAAAAGTTAAATTATTTTAGGATTGATTCAAATAAAGAAAATATCTCATTTCATTAGGATTTGTATATAGCTTACTATTTTATAAATAAATCTTCCCAAAGAGTCAAATATAAAAAAATCTACTTCCTTCTAAATACTCGAAATAAGTGACCTCTGGTAAAGTTGATTGGTATTTATGACTTTCTGATTTTTTCTGTTTCAAATATACGTTTTGCTGAATTTAGAGACCGAATAATTAAACTATCAGAAGCAAAAAGCTACATTGTGACCAAGATTTCTTCATAGGAAACTGTGTATCACACTGCCAACCCATGGAAAGTTGCAGGTGTGAGAAATCTGTTTTGCTCAAGGATCACAGAAGCACACAATGGATATTCCTTTGGATTCAAGTATGATAAATATTGAGTGTATCAAATTCCATACTCTGCCTCTGGTCTTGTTCAGATGTATTGTTATCATGCTAATACCTTCAGGAAGGAAACATTAGGTGATTCTTTTAAGCACAGTAAAGTCCTAGTTTGTTTCCCATCACTTTGAAGAAACCCAATCCCAAACTAATTAGGGAAAGAAAGGGTTTATTTGACTTACATGTCAGGACTACAGTCCCTCAGTGAGAGAAACCCAGACAGGAACTCAAACTGAGCAGGGACCTGAGGCAGGGAGTGACAATGGAGGAATAATGCTTATTGGATTACTCCTCTGGATTGTGTTCAGTCTGTTTCTTATATAACC
Source organism: Eospalax fontanierii (assembly GCA_035773235.1). Lineage (NCBI taxonomy): Eukaryota > Metazoa > Chordata > Mammalia > Rodentia > Spalacidae > Eospalax > Eospalax fontanierii. The sequence continues at coordinate 75,205,535 of CM069526.1, forward strand.
CAGAACCTCCTTCCCAAATGTAGCACCCCTCACCAGGATCTGGGCTCACTGTCTTCACTCAGCAATAAAGAAAATGCCTCATAGACATACCATACTGACCAAACCAGTAGAGAAGGGTCTCCAATTAAGGTTCTTTCTTCCCAGGACTGTCAAGTTGATAACTGAAGCTTATACAGCCCAGAATTCTTAGCAATTTGGAATGATGAAAACGCTATTTTTAGGCAATACTCAGAGACAAATGTGACTATCAGGTTGTCAAACCTTTTCCCAAAGTAATTGATTCCTAAACACTAAATGAAATTCTTTCTAAGGGTTGATAGTGTTATTGAAAGGTATTTCTGCTTTGTCAGCATTGAAAGGAACAATTACTGGGTAGGTTGTCATGTTGTAGGAAAAGAAAGCCTTTAGCAGGAGGGAATGTGAAAAGACTGTTTTAAACATGAAGTATTTGCATGACAGGGTCAAGTATTCTCTCTCTCTCTCTTTTAGAAATGGTCTCAGGTGCTCCATTGTGACTTCAGACTCACTACATAACTAAGGATGAATTTAAATATTCTGTTCTCCTTCTACGTAACTGGTTCTGGAAATACAGGCATGCACCACCATGCCTGGTTTTTACAGTGCTAGGTCTTGAACTAAGGGCCATGTGAATGCAGGAATGCATTATACAAACAGCTATATTCCCAGCCCAACTGTCAAGCTTTCCATGTAGGCCATAACATCATGTAACGTTTTCATTTTGATATTTATGAATAGCAGTGCCATAACTTGAAAATAACATTACTGAGCTGTTATTACACTTCTTAAAACTCTCCTGATGCTTAAAATTCAATTAGCATGTCCCACAGGTCACTGCCCAGTTTTTATCTTGTGTACTTCCTCCATTTCAAGAAATACTGAATAGTCCTTTGCAAATACAACACAACTTATTCTTCTGTGTTTTACTTTCACAAAGTTCAAGACTTTTCCATGCTTTATGTCTTCGTATCTATACAGAATCATCTGGAGCCTCAGATATTTCTATAGCTGGCTGTTCCCAGTGTACCACCTCAGATCATTCCCCTACATGCACCTTCCTTATGGCCAGCATCTATGCTCACTGAATCCTAGTTTTTCTCCAACTCTTTCTCCTATTTACTGAACTTCACAATAAAGAGAGTTGGTTTATTTACTTATCCCTTTACCTTTATTTTGTGTATATTTACAGTAATATAAACTCTGTATAATTGAAAATATTGCTGGTCTTCTATGTGACACATGCCCCTTTCACAGTACAGTACCTGGAATTCAATACTTATTTTTAAATGAATCTGTAAATGATTGACATTCCATAAAGTCTTCATGGCTACTGAACAGTGATCCAATATCCTTGTACATCTATAGTAATTTTTGTGGATATTATGAGAATCCAGTTTTTAGTGTAAATACTGTAACCATAGTATTTGATTTGGCTGAGCTTTGGGGGTAGAGAATGTGGCATAGCATTTCCACTTAGAGCTGAATATTCCACGGTCTCTTATTTTCTGAGCCACTTGTATTTCTCTGTATTAATCACCCTCTAATCTATAAAGAAGTTTCACTATGAGGGTTGAGAGATGAATTTATCTATATGTATAAAGACATGAACATGGGGGCAGTGCATTGATCTGTCCATTTAGCAGACTTATATTATTAGGTTTTCCTCTAGGGCCTAAGATCTAGCTGGCCACAGGTTCTTGGCAAATCAACAGTAGCAGGCATGAGTTCTGTTTTGTGTAGTGGACCATAAATCTAATAAGAAAATGGTTGGTTTTTCCATAGCATTCATGCCACTATTGCTCTAACAGACATTTCTTGCCAGGTCAGTTTTTTCTGTATCTCCCGGTGTTGATAGCTGGGTAAGACTATTGCTCCCTGTCCCCAGTAGCATGGTATTGTCTTGTAGCACTACGAAAGTAGGGCTGAAGCATCCAACTTGATTTCTCTGTGTCCTCTAACTCAAGTATTTGTTATCTTCAGCAATAAAGGCTCACCTTCAAGGGCAAAGGAAAGACCCTGTACGTCATCTTGATTTATTCAATCCTTTCTAGTTCCAGTGTAACCAGTATAGTTAATACCAGTTCCTTCTGCTGGGAAAGTCTTTAGTAGCCTCCTGAGGGCTCCCCAAATTTTAGGGCTTCCTATGTAATCTGACAATGACTCTTGTGCAGACAGATCTTCATGCAGCAAAACTGATTTTGTCATTATTCTATGTCAAGACCTTCACAAAGCACATTTCCTATGAAATACAAACTGTCTAATCAAACATTCAAATTCAATTTCCTTCAACAAATATTGGAAGTCCTCCAATTAAATGCAGTTCCATCTGTGTCAGGAGCTGTGCACCCTCCCCTCGCTCTCCCTTCTCGTATGCTTTCACTTCAGTCAGATGGCACCTCTTGAACCATCTCAGGATTTCTTATTCCCACCTCTGATGCTTGCTGCTCCACCACGGTTCTCCTTCAAATCCATTTCCTCAAATGTACTTCATATTAACCCCTTCAGAGTGAAATTAAAATATTATGCTCTTTCTGAATAAATCTCCAAACAACAGTTTTCCTCTTGTTCTGTAGTCTATGATTCCACAAAGAACTTTGTCATTTATATGCACTCTGTTTAGAACCAGATCATGTTTCTCCAATCAATACTGATTCTGAGAAATAAGTAGTATCCCAAGTTCAAGGTCAGCCTAAGAATTCACTGATACTTTGTTTCCAAAAAAAAGGTACAAATGCATGCTGAGGGTTTTCCTAGAACACACAGTGCCAAAGAATCAATCCTCAAAACCAATAAATGAATGAATAAATAAATAAACAACAAAAGCTTTATCTTATGGCAAGTTGACAGTGAATCAGACAACTATCTTTACTTACTAGCAGTGTTCAGTCTACCATAACTCCCCCAATTACCTTATTTGGTACTTAGGATGAAAGAGTTTTCATTATGTCAACATGAACTTACAAGGCTGAGAAATAGTTATCTAGCCTATCAGATATAATCATTATGAGATTTTACTGACAATAAGGTTAGTGCATTGAGACACGACTCCATTTTTCTTGTCACAACTGAATTTCAACCAAAGACTGTTTATGATTTCAAGTGTTCAGTAAAAGCTATCCATGAGAATCAATTGACCAATGGGATTTATGATAAAGAGTATCAAAAATCTTATTATTTTTGCTGTGTACTGCATAGTTATTAGTGATATTTATAATAAATGCATATTTACATGCATATACAGATGAATGCTACATCTTTTTAAAGTGAGACAGTTCTTTGCATTATTCCATGTGTCTATGTTTAGCTACAATTTATATTTCAGCCAGTTTTTATTTTTGGCCACTTTTTCTAGTGGCAATTTGCAGTATTACCAAAAGTGACTAAGTACAGAAAATAGTTAAATAGTTAGAAACCCAGGTCATGATGACCTTGGTGATATAAAAGGCATGTATACACACAAACACATAAACACACATATTAATTTTTTTCATAGCTTATGATATTTTAATAGATTGTATTCTCCAATTCTACCTCTAGTTAGATTTTGATGTTCTATTTACATTAAAATTTTCGTTCTAAATTTAGGAAAAGAGTAACAGCTTTTTTTTACTCTAAAAAATCATCTCAGTCTAAAGATGTATCTAAAAAGTTACAGAAAAAGAGATGAAGATGCTTTTTTCTCTCATGTAATTAAATAACCAAACCTGCATTTTCTATAGCTGGCAGTTAACAACAGGTGTTTCAGGCTTATTTTGCCAGGAGCTCATAATAGAACAGATCTGCCACACACAAAACTAAAAACAACAATTTAGTGAAAAACAAAACCATCTAAAATGTTCTGATGAGCTCTATAATGGGTTCTCCACAATGAACCAGGAGACGGTAGGGAATTTCTTATGTAACAAAGTGCAGGGAGCATTGTTTTGCTTGTATCTTTTCTCAGTACTTGTACATATAGGAATTTCAGAAAGCACTTTCATAATCAAAGAACACATTTATAGTAACAGCCTTGCACAGCCCCAGGGATATAGCTTGAAAAAGGGGGTGGTTAAAATCTGCCTGCTCTTATTGAAAACAAACTCAGAAAGTCCAACAATTAAGGAAAGGGTGCTTTCTGGGAGCATATTTCTTAATTGTGTGCTCCATGACTCCAGCATCTCTTTATTGTTGTGAATGAACCCTTCCATGTTGATCTATTTATGGAACATTAGTGAATTGACCACAAGGTCATGACTGTACGTTGATGAATCTGAGCACATGGATGTGCATTTGATTTCAATATTCACTTTTTTATCTCTGTTACTTAAAAGTTGAAAATATAGTAGAAGTCTTGTTTGATAAACTATCTATAACATATGATAAACATATCTATAACAGGTCATGTTGAAGAACATGTTTCTAACATCAAACTCCTATGAGGATTCATTAATACATATTGATACAGATGGTGTTCCTGAATTCTGCACTGAAAACCCAACTTTCGTTGAACTGAAAATCCTATTTATTGTCAGTACATTCTGCCCCATTGCATCTACCCATTGCCTGTATACAATGACATCAAAAAGAAAAGCTCAGATCATACCATAGGAAATAATCCATTTCCATTCCTAGTTCCCTCTTCTTCTCTTCTCTTCTCTCTCTCTCTCTCTCTCTCTCTCTCTCTCTCTCTCTCTTTCTCTGGCAGATGTGTCTCTCTTTTAGGCCGATGTGTTTGCTATCTTTGTACTTGGTACTTAATCACATTTGACAGTTCTAGAAGTCTATGATGTAAAAACAAAATAGTTTTAAACTTTTTCAGTTGAGAGCCATGAAAACAGAGCTGAGGACAACACAGCATCTTTTATCTTGGTCTAAGTGACGAACTGAGACTCAATTAAAGATTGTATTTATTGATCCTACGCTACACTCTTGGATTGTTATTAGTGAATTGCTGTGTGCTCTTCTTACATCAAACATTTTCTAGCTCTTACTGGACATGGTTATCACTAGCACTAGTGATGTAGTATAGCCATAAATAGCAATGTCTATAAAACCCTAGAGCTATTGGCCAAATTCTATGGTTAAAACTGTGCTGCATTCTTATCTCCATCTATAAAGTCCACTGATAGGGTAGCAAGATCAATCATCTTACAAAGGAAATTATTCAACGCCCAAAACCAACTATTAACATGTAGAGACATCCTTCAACACTGTACAGCTGACATGCTTTATACTATTCTTTTTACTGAAAAACTCAAAATCAGGAGAAATATGCTTTGAGAAATCACAGGGACCATGATTAGACTGATAACTTTTACTTGACTAAAATTCAATTTCTTTTTAATTTTTTCTTATTTATTTATCTCTACATTCATTTATTCAATGCATATGGTAGTGAATTTTTGTGTATTTCATTCATAACATCTTAATCATCTTTATCCCTCCTCTCCCATCCACACACCCCATCGGTTGCTCCCACTGGGCTTCATCTATTCTGTCGTTTATGTACAGGCCTTTCATATCGTTTGTGTACTCAGATGTCCCTCATTTCACATTCATTCATTGGAGTCTAGTCAGTCTCTCTAGTCTCTCCTTTGACGAGCATCTCTCCTTCATCCAACAGTAATCAGCTGCTATTAGGTCTTCAGCTAAGGCTGAGCCATGCTTCCCATTTCACCAGTTCTATGCTGGGTTTCTATCTGATTGAGTCTTCATGACTCTCTTGTGCTTGCTGACACTATCGCTGTAAGTTCAGATGAGCAAGTTGCTAGCCACCTAGAAGACTCCTTTTCCTTATTATCATTTACCAACCCTGGCAAAAATCTAGCTTTATCATATCCCTAGAGAAATTTCTGACTGTATGCTAAATATGTATCCATTCACAACTTATCAAAGAAGCTTTATTTTTTCAACAGATGGAGACTATTACAGAGTTCCACATTGTTCACACAGAAAATAAGTGTCCTTGTGATACTCAGCCTTAAGTGATACATCTACAATGGAACTTCTACACATAAGGCTCATTGAACAAGGTGGAACAGGAAGTAGAGGGAATGCTAATGCATCTCTCAGCTTTCATCAGTTTCTCATACAACAGAATATGATGTATACAGAAGGCCACAAATGGCCATATTCTGGAGAATAAGAGACTGCAGAGTGCATGTCCCTGGATAGGATTCCTAAATTGAACCTCACCCACCCATGGCTTAGAGGCCATTGTAGAAGAGGGGATGAAGTTCTGTGTCTTAAATTTCCTTGTTTTTTCAACTCAGTTCTAGGTTTAAATGTGACCATAGGATAATGTGTATGAGATTCCAAAGGTATAAATAACATTATTCTGTGCAAGTGACTTGTAAGAATATCTAGTGAGACAAAACTTCAAATGTATTCAGACTCAGACTCCTTCATATCCTCTTCTTTGAAACAAATACTAGCAAAGATAACCCACAATGACCCCAGATGATAATAGTTTTTCATTCACAAATATGTTCTGGCATTTTCCAGAGTTCTTTGCAAGCTCTGGTATTTGCCTTATCCAGACCCAGATGGCCTGCTGATGACATCATTGTGACTTTTCACCTCGTTTTTGCACCATCACCCTCTTACTTATTTATTTATTTTTCTTTTTTTCTTTTGAGACAGGATCACCCCGGAACTCACTATATAAACCAGGCTGGCCTTGATCTCACAGAGATCTGTCTATTTCTGCCTCCTGAGTGCTGGGATTAAAGGCATGCTCGATACCCACCTCTCTCCTCTTTTTTTACCATTGTTTAAGGTCTTCTTTCTTTTAAAAAATATCCCCTATTATAAATCATTTATGGTGATTCTGCTTTCTTGATTGAACCTTGACTAATACAGCTCAAATTTGTCATACCTGATGGTAGTAAATTATCAAATCACTATACTTTGATTTCTCCTGTGACAGCTATTGAATATTAAGGTTCTCAGGGGATGAGACTTGTCAGGTAAAGTGTGATTAATATACTGAATAAATCCATGACAAATATTACTACAAACAGAATACTTAGGATCCTAGTCAACATGGCATGGATGTTTTTGTTACTGATTTTATTAAGGCCTTTAGTGTTTCCCTATGCTATTAACTTTAGGCAACTTACCCATGTAAATTGTTTTATATTCCAAGTGGTTTTACCATCCCCAACAGTTAAGTTTTATATGTCTTTATGTTTCCAAAATTTGTATGTCTTTATGATTTATGTTTGTGAAGTGTGCTCATTTTTACAACAAAACAAAACCCTAGGGGTCCTTTCAGTCAGGGCTCCACTGGCTTGTTTTACTTTTGATTTGGCCTTGATATTTGTAAATTTAAATGGAAGAGAAATGCAGATAAGTGCAAGAGGAAATCACTGCATGGAGATAAAGGGGTTGTGTTGCTGTTTTGGGCTTGAGTTGTTTTGTGTTTCTTTGTTTGTTGTTTAGTGGCATTTATTACTGTGTTTCATAGATTTTAAAATTCAGGGTAGTTCTGGGAGATTTGTGAAGGAAAGAGGTGAAAGTTACTTTTGTGACTAAAGAACTTGGCACATACCAGGCGACTATATTCCAGTGTTGTATTCAGTGAAATATCCAGCACTTTAATGAGATGAAGCCCTGGGTTGTTTTAATGCCCACTAGGATTGCTCCATTTCTTATTTTCTTTATCCTCCGTTTTCCACTACGATTCATCCTAAAAGAGTCCTATATTAAGTCTTAGCTCTTGATGTAAATAGCGTTCAGAGATGGGGCTTTCAGAAGTGTTCGGATCATGCAAGTTCTTCTGCCTTTTTCAGTGGATTAATCTACTGATAGAGATTTAAATGCTGTAATTCAATGTGTTATAACTGTGTAGGGGGCATAGTTAGAGGAAGATCACTGAGAGCATACTATTGAATGCTATCTTTCTTTGGCCCCTCCCTACCTTTCTCTCTCCTGACTGCCATGAAGTAGTCACATTTTTCTGCCACATGATTCCTGCCATGATGGTCTGCATCACTGTGCCCCCAAATAAAGGAGCTAGCTGGCTATAAATGAAATCTCTGAAAATGTGAGCTAAAATGCATTGCCTGGCCTGTTATTTATTATTATTATTATTATTATTATTATTATTATTTTAATCAGTGAAGCCTAGTTAACTAATTCCTTCTGAAATGTAGTTTTAGTAGTAGTATCTCTGCTTGGATAAAGCTCCTCGAGTTTGATTCCATTGATCAATAATCAAGTTTCTTTTCAAACTCATGAAGTCTTTTTTCATGTCCTCATTGAGGCTTTCTAAGCATTTGTCCTATTTTCCTTCTGCAAAGATATTTTTCTCTGGTTGAATTAAATGACTCACAGTGACACACAGTCATACACACAATAACTTCTAATACTCTCCATTGCTACCTGCACTGAGCATTTAGGTGACATCTACCCTGTACAATATAAGGTGTGTATCATGACTGTTCATTCCAATTTTGTCCTTAAGGAAATCAAGACTAGTGAGGTTAAAGGACTTGGTAGAGACTGCATTTTGGAAACATAACAGAAGTCACATTTTGGGATAGCCTGAGCTTAAAACATCGAACTATTTTCTATACACTTTTCCCTTGTCATATGTTCCGTTACACAACAGCACACATTGGGGTTTTTCCTTTTAGGGCTAATTCCAAGTTAGTAGATCTTCCATGCTCTCCTCCAAACTACTAATTATAGGAAGACACTTTCCTTTTAATTCAGATGCTTCCTCTGGAAAGAAACATAAAGGAAAGGAGGTAAAGCTGGTCAATATTTGGTGCTTATTTCTCAGTATATTTTGAGTTCTGGAACAAAGTAAAATTCCTAGCACATTCAAACAACTGATGCTTAGATTACAGCAGCATAATACTTCTGTGTCAAAAGGGCCAAGGGCTATTTAGGCTGACCAAGTGCAATGGCCTTTTGTTTAAGAACACCTTGGTGGATCCTCATCTTCTATGAGTAAGTACTTCTGAACTTCACAAAGTATCTGGCTTAAAATAATCCTTCAGTTCTCAATAATTATCAGTGACTTAATTCTCTGTGTTAGGTTTTCAAATTCTTTTTTAACATTAAATATTTATGAGTATTTACAAAAAACTACAGCATACAGAAGAAATAGTCAAACAATTTTAAACATAAATTCAGATTCCCCAGTAAGGTAACAGCATTCATGGAATCACAGCTAGACACTTCCCATTTAAGGATTTATTCACACTGAAGGTGTATCATATCTTGAGAGAGTATTCAAGGGCCTTACATGAAGAATAATATATATATTATATATACTCAATGGTATACTTTTTTATTATTCTTTCTTCTTCTTCTAAACATCATAATATATCCATACATGCATTTGTTTACATGTGTATATGTTTTAAACTAGGATTCACATATGAGGGAAAGCATGTTTATATTTTTTCTGAGATTGGGTGACCTTGTTTTATATTACATTTCTTATACTATAGGTTTCCATAGAGATGTCTTATCTTTATTATTTTCTAGACAGACCTTAAACCTTAGTCAAGTAGATCCATATTTGTTTTATCATTTTATGCTCCAAAGTACTTTGAATTAATTTGATTAATAAATTTTGTTTGTTGCGTAAACCTATATTAGATTTTTGAAATACTGTATGAATGTAAATAATAATTAGAAATGGCTATTGGCATTTCTTATATGCCTTAAACTCTCTTAAGCTTTATGCCTTTTCGCTTATAGGATCATTATCACTAATCCCTAAGGTAAGCCAGCTGCACTGGCACGTTACAGACAGCTGGAAGTAAGGCACACTTAAGGAACTTGCCCAACGAATAGAATTAGTTAGGGATGGAACGGACATTTGAATTTATGTTGTCTGGCAGGAGGCTCTATACTGCCTTACTATACTCAAGAGCTTTTCAGCAAAGGAAAGGGATGATAATAAGAAGTATATACAGAACACTCATATATGATTACAAGTACCTCTATGAGAAATATAGTCTCAGAAACATATACTAAGAAAAGAAATATTAACACTTGGTTCAAGTCCTAAGGAAAGAGTTTATGTCAAAGTCACTTGTTTGAAGGAAATTCAACAAAGCACCAGTTAGGTGAGCCACAGAGAGAAAGAACAGGGTTTACTTCTGAGCAGATCACATTTGAGTATGGCGGAAACTCTCTGGGAGGGGGCGTTAGTGTTTAAGAGTACAGACTATGATCACAGGAAGTTAATAGATCTGCTCTTTGGAACTCATTGGTAATTGCTATTATCAAAGATGTTTCTGTCTCGAGCATTAGCTACAAAGAAAAAAAGCCTAGTAAACAGTGACAAATATATGCAATAGAAATTTAATTAGGAAATGGTAACTGTTGAGTGACTACAGTGAGAAATATTTTTACCTCATTTTATAGATCTAAATCAGACTTTGTAAGCAAATTAAGCAGCCTGTCTAATGTCACACAGGTACATAAAAATCAATGGGGACTTGAATAAGAGTAAGCACTCGGCCTTGGCCCCAGTACATATATTCTTTCACTGTGTAAGTCCTCTCTTTGTGCAAGTAATTCCTAGGCACAGAGAAGTCAAGGAGTAAAAAGGTCCCTCCTTGAAGCTTCTGTTTAATAGGAGAGTTGCTAAAATGTTGGTTAAATTCTATTTTAAATGCAAGTTTAGAAACTATTTTAATAGAATGAATATATATGGCTGAGCTAGAGAGATGACTCTGTGGTTAAAAACTGCTACTGCTCTTGCAGAGGACCTGAGTTCAGTTACTAGTATCCACATCAGGCAGTTGATAGCCACCTATAGCCTCTATTCTGGAGGATTCTGTGCCTTCTTCTACCCTCTATTAGTACATACATGCACATATTATACATAATTTTATATACACATGTAAACACACAAATAAAAATGTAAGAAATAAATCACTTAAAAAATGAAATTGCCTCTGGTGGAAGTGGTTGGCAGGGAGATTGAGGAATAGAATTCCTGGCAAGGGGAAATGAAATTCATACATCTTTGTGGATGGATAAAAACAAAACAAAACAAATCAGAAAAACAATGTCTGCAAAAGTATGTATGGCAAAGGAAAAATGGGAAGAAAAATGGAAAACTGTAGGGAAAACCATGCTAGTCACAAAAGCTCTAGTAAAGGGTGTGTATTTAATTCAGAAAGGAGTGAAAGTCTATCAAAGGAGCCAGAATAGACAAAGGATCTTGCTTCTTTTATTTAGCACAGCAGGACTCCGGATTAAACATTCTTTAAGAAAGTTAAATATTTCTAAATGAAAAGGAGCCATACTATAAAAGGAAAAGTTCAGACCCGCCAAGGGTTGTGTGAACTATCCACTATCATGTGGTGATACTTAGTCATGGTACTACATTTGAGAAGCATTTATTTATCTTATCTTTTCTTTATCTAGTTTATTGTCATTCAAGTTTAGTAACCCACGCTTGTGAGATTATCTAGATGCATATTTGACTCTGCGGGCATATGCCTAGAAATGGTGAACTACACTCATTTTTCTCTAGAAGAAAGTCCTTAACTAAAGGCTTCAAAATGATATAAATTAAATTCTTATGGTTTGAATCTTAAATGTACCAAACAGGATATGCTGTCAGAGTGCATTGTGCTATTTTGAAGGCTGTGGAACCTTTTGAAGAAGAGGTCTTTCTGATAGTAATAGGTCACTAGAAATAGTTATTTAAGAGTTATACCAACTCCTTTTTCTTCCCTGAAGTCTTTCCTTAGTCTTTACCTTGTGAAATATTGTTGCAATCAATGGATCAAGGAACTACTGCCCCATTTCCTCTGCAACATGTGCTTTTAAGATCTGTCTGCAGTGTGTTAGAGAGATAGGTCATATCCATCTGCAAAGTGCTAGGGAGATAGCTCAGTTGGTAAAATGCTTGCCCAACGCTGATGGGAATCTGAGTTTGATACCCAGCATCCATATAAAAAGCTTGGTGTGGTGATGGGCAACTGTAGTCATAGTGCTGGATTACCAGAGACAGATGGTTCCCTGTGTATTTACTGGCCACCTGATCTAGTCAACTAGACAAGTTGCAAGAATTAGAGACCTTCTCTGAGAACATAATAAGGAAGAAAGATAAGAAGACAAGGTGAATGATGTCACACACACACACACACACACACACACACACACACACACACAGTCTGCATTCTAAGCAAGCCTTCATTACCTTCCAGTTAAGTCCCAGCCTTTAATTTCATATTGTTTAGAAGGAATCCTCTGTTCTGGGCCCTCCTAACTCTGTCAGTGTTAGCTCACTTCCCTTGAGCCCTGTGGGAAGAGAAACTGCAGGAACTCCATACTTTGTCTTCCAACTTCATACCTATTTCCTTAGAAGCACCTTTACAAAGTCATTTCTCGGAATACTTGTTGATTAAAAAAAAAAATATCTGTTTCTGAAGTCCTACAGAAACGATAGGAATATTTTGTCCTCTACAGATGGTTCTGATGATAAAAAATAGATTGAAATAGATTTTAACATAAAAACAATATATTAGGAAGGAAGAATATAAGGAAGAGATAATTGATGAGGCCTCAGCATCTGGACTCAGTAGCCAATAAGTATTACTCATCTTGTGTAATTCCTGTAATACAATTATAGTTGAAATATCTAAGACGAACGGAGGTTTTTACCAGTGTCATACTCTGAATAGCAATTTTAGATGGTTCTGCCTGTTTCAAAGCCCTGTGTTCATTCTGTAGTAATATTGAGCTATTCTTCTCAGAAGTGGGACTAGCCTTTGGTAGCCATGTTTTCGCATATCTCTCTTTATTTAATCCATAACCCCTCATACTAAAATCCTGAGTGAGCTGTGTTCTAGAAGATTCCTGACAGGACAGGACAAGTTTTGGATAAGCAACTTTTATGTACATGGCAGTAAAGGTAAGTTTCTTTCACAGACTTGTCAGGAAGCAAGCTGCCTCTTTGTAAAAATGATTTAGAGGCAGCTGGCTTCTCATCTGCTAGTCTCTTCAGGTCTAGCTTGGCAATTCATCATCAGAGGCAGGAATCTCTGCCCATTTTCACATGACACGTGTCCTCTTGTTGGAAGGTTTTTATCCAGGAGTAGATGGGTTCAAGCTAAGGTCCCAGCTTGGAAAATAGAGAACTCAACAATATTTATATCATGCCAGAAAGGACTCAGTGTCACTGCCCCTTCAGTAACCTTGCCATTCAAATTTTACATGTCTTTTCCTTTTTGGCTCTTCTTCCAGCTATTGCGTCTATCTATCCAAACCTCAAGCAGAGAGTTCTTTATCTGATCTATTTGCTCACAGTGACAGAGTTTGCTATCCTTACTGTAGTACTGGGCAGTGGTTGTATGTAATACATTTCTTTGCAGCAAGATTCTCTCTGTTCTTCTAGCTACTCTATTTTATATCTGATTTACTCATTTGGAAATGAAATGTTTTTATATCACCAGAAGTTAGCATCAACTTATTATGAATGTTTAAGTAAAAATAAAACTGCCTGTAACAATCCGTGTCCGATAAATGCAGCACATTTGTTTCCTGTGTCCTTCAGAAAATTCAGAAGTATAAGAAGCAGTACAATTTACATTTTAGGTAAGGGAGAAAAATCAAATAAATCAACAACTGTCCAGTTTTATTCACATAGCTGCAATGTGACAGAACTGGAATTTGAACTCAAGTCGGCCCAATCCGAACACCCATCAGTGTTCCATTTCGTCTCATAGCATTCTTATGAACATTGACAATTGACATGAGCACTTAATTGGGGTTAATTTTACTGCTTGACCAACAAAATCAGTTTCTTTCTCATGTTTTTATTTCTCTTCAGTTTGTGTATATGTGATGTATGGGTGAATACATTTTGTGTAGGTGTCTTCATGAGTGCATGCAAGCATACATGCATATATATATATATATATATATATATATATATATATATATATATATATATCAGACGTTGACTTTGGGTATTTTCTTGAATCATTCTCCAATTTATTTTTTGAGACATAGTCTCTAACTGATTGAAAGTATCCTTACCGGTTTGAATAGGTTAGCTACTTAATAAGCCTAACAGACCCTGTCATTGCTTCTCCACCACTGAGATGACGTGTATTTTTTGCTATGTTCCTATGAAAAAAACCAACCCAGCGAAATGAATTAGTCCAGAATTCTGACCTTAGACATTTCTCTGCTTGCTCTCTGACTCCATAAATATCAGATATTATTCTCCAGGTTTTATCCTTGTAAACCAATGGGGTTGTAATGATGAATTCTTAATTCCCTTCTGTTTCTCACATTGTGAGATTTGCATACTTCAAGCACATCTTCCTTGTGAAGGGCTTATAGAATATAGTCGAAGAAGCATCAGTAATAGGAAATTCTACATTCACATCTGCTTAACTTTGCCCTCATTCAAATGCCTCCAAAGCCTGTCTCTCTAGAGACCCTGAGCACTTACTTAATTTAATATAGCCCTTTATAAAATGGGTCTTCTGTGAAAAAAAAAATCTCAGCTTGAGGCATTTCTCTGATACCTACACAATGCATTCATTTTTAGAGGCTTTATTTTTTTCCCTTAAGAATTCCCTGTTCATTTACCTACAGCCAGAGGTAAAGATAACAATTTGTACATCTCTTCAGAGGCACACGATTTACTGAATGTCTTTTAATTGGCATGGGAGATTGTAAATGCCTTGCAAGGGACACCAAGAAGAGTTATTTCCTTAATTACAAAGGTATAGAGAAGATTTTTTTTTTCAGATTGTATCTTTCCATATGTAGCACAATTGCCTGAACACCAAACCGATCATGAGGCAGCATCTTGTAGAAGTTTCCAGGTTTTCATTCCGAAGGATTCTGTTGTCTCCTGTTATAAATACGACCTCAAACGTGGAATTCTGTGGGGAACAAACTGTGACTTCTTTTCTTTGTTGCTTTTTAGATGTCAAACTAATTGTTGTGATAGGAATTAGAGTCCACATTAACTGTATAAACTCTTATGCATTCATTTGGCAGTCAGCCCCATTTTCTCTCAGGGTTGAAATCAGTGACATAGAAATAACATAATGAATTGTACTGAAGGCAACTGCCAAGGGTTTGGTTACAGGAAAAGTACTGAGCAAGCTGGAGCCGGCTCAGCTCAAAGAGTTTAGATTGCAGTGGTTTATTCTTATCGACACACACGTAGGAACACACATCTGTAATTATATTTTCAGTGCTTAGGGTACAAAGTGTTGTATTTCATAACCATTTTCTTCAAGTAGGTCTTATGTGTTTATTATTTTCATTCCCCATTACATTCTCCTGTCTCTTCTCTACTCTCCTATTTCTCCTTTCTTTTCCCAACTAGTCCCTTTCCATTTTCTTGTCCTTATAAATATATTTCATCCACGATTAATACATTAAAAATGTCCCTAAGATCTTATAACAGTAATTTATTGCCTTTTCTATAAAATTAAAAGAAACACTTTTAAGAAATTGTCTCTCACTAAAATCTGAATAATTATTGATTATTGATTAGATGTATTAGAGAAAAAACACTTAAAAACTAGTTAAAAATAAAACTCTCAAAAAACAAAGCATCAAGGAAAAAAATCATTATATGGAGAAAATGCAGGCTATTCAAGATCAAGAGAAAGAAAGCCATGTGTGTAGGACTGGGGAAGCTGCAAATAAGGCACAAAGGAACAGATGGACCTAATCATGGTAGATCCAGGGGTAACTTTATAAACCAATGATCTACAATATTTCAGTTATTCCTACAGCAATGTGAAGGCATTTAAGAATCCAAGCAAGGAAACAGAAGAAGAGTGGGGAAAAAATCAAGTAGTATCACATTTGCATATTGAAAGCTATGTTGATTTTGTATTGGTAAGTAAGTTATGAGAATGGAAAGAATAGAAAGCAAGATAATCATAGAAATAGTAGCAAACAATCAGTAGGTGTGGGGATCTGGCTATAGCAGTGACAGCACTAAAACAGCCCTATGACAGAACCGAGGGGTTAAACTTTGGTCTTAGTATGTTATTTTACAGAGAGACAAGAGATGAAAGATACCCAGGACGTCTCATTGGTGTCTAATTTCACTAATAAATTCTGTGTTGATGGCACTTTTAGCCTTAATGAAGGAAATGTACCTCATCATAGGTTAGATCCTATTTTCTTCTCTATGTTGACTTTAGAGGACTTTGCATATTTTATTCATGTACAAATCATGAGTAGAAGAGATGAACGTCTTTGGAACAGAAAGAATAATAAAGAGTTGGAGGCTTGATGACTTCACAAAGCATCACACCACAAGGATGGATAAAATATGGCAAAAAAAGAAAAGAGAAGATGCTCCAGACTGAGCAGGAAGCAGCCTGATTCAGATGGTTTGTTGAGGAGAGTGGTTGTCAGAGAGGGATTAGTATGTAAAAGTTGGTGGAGATGCATCAGCTATGAAGATATGAACATGCAAGAGTTTGGAATCACACATAAAAAGTTACGTTTAACTTAAAGTAAGAGGCTGGAGAAATGGCTAATTAGGTAAGACGCTCGCCAGGCAAGATTGAGTACCTGAGTGTGGATCCCCAGCATCTATATAAAACAAGTGTATGGAGGTAAAACTCTGTAAACCCAGAGCTGAAGAGCAGAGAGAGTAGGATTCCTGGTGCTTGCTGTCAGGCCAGTCTAGCCAAAACTGTGAGGTCTCTATCTCAAAAAATAAAGTGGAAAGTGATTGAAGAACACTGACATCTGTATGTGCCTTCACAGGTATACAGGCCTTCCCACACACCAATCATACATATATGCATACACCAAACACATATGCACATACATAAACAAAATAAATAATGAAAAATATTTACAAGGGAGGGAACTGTCTACACCTACTGATTAGTTAAATGAATGGATAACATAAAAATATTCATCCACATGACAACAAATGTGTAACATTGAATCTTAACTGTGTTACATAGACCTACTGTAGGAAGATTTAAATGTGAATTTGATACACAGGAAATTAAATGAAGAAACATAAGTAATGTATACACATGGATATTTATAGATGTTTTCAGTGATTGGAAAGTTCTGTTGTGTGCCGTATCTGATTCAGGCTCTGTTGATTGCTTTGCATCTTTATTGCTTCCTCTCTCTTTGTGGGATTGCTTTCACTTCGGCAAGGTTTTTAACATGGGAGTTCAAGAATCATGTTTAGGAGAAGGCCTGGGGTTGAATTTGTTATAACTACTTTCAGTGCATGCATATTTTCAAACTTCTCTTAAAGGCACTCTCGTGCTTATAGCTATGATTGGTTATCCAGGTTTTTCTCAGGCTTTTCCACACCTATCTTTAGAGTTTTAGATTCATCTTGCTCTTCTGACAGGCTTTCTACTTGCAGTTTTGTAACTCTCAAAACTGTATTCCAATTTAGTCATCACTCAGTACCTCAGTTTAGATAAATTCCCTGTTGCTGGATTTTACACATGTTACTGTCTCAGTGTTCTTATGGCTCTCCCAACTATAATTCTGGGAAGATCTCTCTCTCTCTCTCTCTCTCTCTCTCTCTCTCTTTCTCTCTCTCTCAATATATAGATACACACACACACACAAGCACGCACATGCACATACCACACCACACTGTCCTCCCTCCATTTGCCCCCCTCTGTCTCTGTTCTATCTGTAGTGACTGCTGGCTTGCTCTCTCAGGCACTTTCCTCCTTGATGTCCACAGCATCCCCTCTTAGCAGAAAGAAAGGAGAAACATATGAACAGAGATGTTGTCTCTCTTTGAATGACTATTCTCTTCTGTGTGTTTTGTGCAATGAGAATATTTCTGTAGATATTTATCCTAAGGTTCTGGAGATATATTTCATATGTCCAGCCCAAAGATAACTTTGGCAAAACCTTTTATACCTGAAACTGACAGAACCTCACTTCTTATTTTCTAGTTAATTGTCAGGTAAGCAAAAGCTAGGTTACCTTGGGTTTGTGTAGATATGGATTTTTCTTTCAACTTCGACTTAGTTAAAATTCTTGTGATCTCAGCTCTTTGATTCAAGAAGAGTTGTAAATCTGCAATTCGTTTAGTTCATTTTTGTCAGTCTAAGATGGGGTATAATTCCATTTTTTTTTTCCGTTTTGTGCATCCCAAGCAGAAATGAAGTTCTCTAAAATTTGCTTTGAAATGAGTTCACTAAGGAAGAAGGAAAACCAAAAGAAAAACAGAGTATGCAAAAGAAAGAATGAGAAAGAATTATAGATGTGGTGAGAGATAGTGAAACAGAAAAATAAAGGAAAAACACAAAGAATCAGTAGATCTCGGCGGAGACTGTGTCTGTATTACACTCCAATTACCTTTCTTTCTATTTCTGTATAATACAGTGTTCTTTAGTAACTTAAACACCTTAATGAAGTTGTAATATTCTGTGAAAATATTATTCTCATAGTTCCGAACAAAATGAGAGAGTTTCTTTATTTTTCCTTTCTGATGACACAACTCTTAAAACTACTACTTTAAAAATCCAGGTTTGCTAAACACTTTATCGACTTATTTCTCAGCAATTTTCAAATAGAATGGAAGTACTTTTGCATAAACTGGTAACTCATTGAGAGAACCATCCAGCTGAAAAGAACATTAACTTTGGAACTGGGTGAAAATGTGCTTCCATGAAAGATGTGTTTAATTCACACTTATTTAAGGCGATCTGGAAGAATTCCACTGATGGTGTTTGTGGCTCAGGAGAAATTAGTGACTGCTGATGGCCAAGGGAGATGAACTCACACTGATTGTTTTTGTTGTCTTATTCTCCGTCTCCAGCTCTTGTGAGGCACTGGCCATAATGCCCACTTCACTTGTGAGGGTTATCTCCCCTGGCATATGCAAACATACTTCCTGAATCATAAGGAAACTATCCCCAAGCCTGTTATCATAGCTCTGCTCCAGTTGTTTATTTTTCTCAACTTATTAGACTTGTTTTTGTGGTGTTTTAATTTTTTTTTCTGTGATGTCCTTGCCCTTCATTTCTTACTTTCTTACTGTTTACGGTGTTACAGCCATTTACAACTTCATGTTAATCAAAACAGATAATTTCAACAAAAGCAACAGCCACCCTCCACCCCCGCCTCATATGTGACCTTTTTCCCCTTGATCCTGGCATCTGAAAGCTTTTTATACATTCTAATTCTCTTCCATTTTAATAGTTCTGTGAAGCAGTCTTGTTTTCTTTGACTGATAAGATCATTGAAGGTGACCTGATTTTCTCCAGAGATGCACAAGGAATAAAAAACACACACACTCATCCACATTCCGCAGTGAGGGAAAAGTCTCTTTCTCATGAGGAACTGACTTTTCACATATTAGGATAGTATATGCCTTCTCAAATTATGCAAACTGCCTTCCTTATTATTGTAGATCTTAGATTTTTTTTGTTATTTCATCTTCTTTCCTATAAAATTGAATAGCAAAAAATTTGCTGCCAAAAAATATGGTGGTTGGTGTTTGATTTTTGTTTTGTCTTCTTAATGAGCTCTGATATGTAGACACTTTAATTTGCAGGTAGATTTGGTTGAAGCACTGGCTGAATTTTACAAACTCTTACATACTTTTATGTCTGTGTTTCTCCAGGCATGGCATTTGTACAGATTTTAGCTTGCAAGGGGACCTACTTTGATTTAGGTGTCTATCCTTCACATAGGCTACTATACCTGTTTCAATTGTTTGTGTCATGTTAATGGCTCATGGTTTAAACAGGTAGGCAATTCACGGGGATGGAAAATTGATATTTGAGAGCATTTTATTCTGCTCACTCAGGCTTATTCTTTATAAAGAACCCAAACAGTAATAACATTTACAAAAGAATTCTGAGTAGAATGTTCAATGCACATCTATTCTATATCTGTATCTTTCCAAGCACTCCTTTGTGAAACATCTCCTCTGCCCACCATCACCCTGATAACCTTATTACTGCTACTCCTACTTCCAAACAGTCATCAAAGAACAGCCTTTTCTTTTGTTTACTGATGGTGCTTTTTGAAATTATCCTTCTAATTTTCAAAGCTTTTATGCTGCCAGGACATT
The DNA here is from genome assembly GCA_035773235.1 of Eospalax fontanierii. Taxonomy (NCBI): domain Eukaryota; kingdom Metazoa; phylum Chordata; class Mammalia; order Rodentia; family Spalacidae; genus Eospalax; species Eospalax fontanierii. The sequence goes on from CM069526.1 coordinate 75,225,579, forward strand.
CAGTGGATTGCATGGTCTCAAGACATATTTATATCTATCCGATATGCTAATATTTTTCTAAAGTCCTTGAAGCCATTCTTCTGAGTTATTTGCTCAGGATTAGAAGAAAAACCTACTCAAAGTTTTCTCTCCATTACAGAGAGCAAAGCAAAATTGCCTTGTCATGCCTGTGCAGGAACTTTTAGAAATATGTTTTCCATTCAAGTCGGCGTCTGGTTGTAAGTACCTCCCATTTTCCAGATCAAAGCAAGCCTCCCTTAACTGACTTCCCATAGTTTGTTTCCACATTGTTCTGGAGAAGTGGATGATGGCAGTCAGGATGCATTGTTCACTGAAGTTACTGTAGAAATGTAGTGACTCTAGTTTATTTTGAGGCAGTTGGTCTTTTTGAATAAAATTTTTATTGATTCTTTGAGAATTTCATACAAGATATTTTTATGATATTCAGACTCACCTATCTCCTTTCAGATCCATTCCCATCTCCTTAACACTCCTTACTTAATGCCCTCCATTATTTTTAAAGGTTATCAATTCTAATTTGTGTTCCCCAAATGCTCTTAAATGTGGGTCTATCACCTAGAGTCTGGTCAACCTTCCTGACATTACAACCTTAAAGAAAACTGACTCTCCTTTTCCCAGCAGCTATCAGCTGCCAACAGTTGCTCAGGTAGAGCTTGAGCTTCTGGCCACTTCCTCCTGCCAGGCTGAGTTTTTGTCTGGTTTGAATTTGTGTCAGTCTTCTGTTTGTTGTCACAGGTGCTGTGGGTTCAGATGTGTTACCTCTCTGTTGTATCTGGAAAACAGTGCTTCTTTGTTCTCTTCTACCATCTCTAACTCTTACAATCTTTCTGTCCCCAGTTCTGCTTTGATTCCTAGATCTCGGGAGGAGAGAATGTGATATAAGTGTCCAATTTAGTGCTGAACACTCTGAAGTCCCTTATTTTCTGCATGTTGGCCACTTGAAAATTTCTGTGTTAACTGCAGTTCATTCTATTATAATTCAAAACATTGTCACCAACCTGACTAGAGAGGGCAAGTATTTAGTTACAGTGAAGGTTATTTAAGCATACGAACTAACATTAATTGGGATTTGGTAGTTAAAAAGATAAACATTCATGAATAGATTGTTACTACTTTTTAAAGTTTTCCTTGCTTGCTTTTAACTTCAGATATGTAACTTATATATAGAATATCCATATATTTATAGCATGTATCACACCTTTCACTTGGATAAAAGAATGGAAAATTGATGAGGCATGCCTAGATGCAACTAGGATAAAATTACACATTTGTTCCAGCTATAAAATATATACTCCAATTGAAATGTTTATCATGCATCTGCGAATGTTTTTTCTTGCATGGATAATGGTGTTGCATGGACAATTTAATTCCTCTCTTTTAAAAATAATCCTGGAAGATATCTATTCTCCACCTTTCCAGTAAATATAAGCAAAGACCATTTCTATTTGAGTCCAAGTTGAATACATCTATTATACTGCCTCAAATACCTTTCATTGATCATATTGTTGATGTAGCCAGCTGAAAGGCAGTGGTGTAATTTTCACAGACATGGACTGTCCTTGTTCCACGTGTGACTTAAGCTATGATTTAAAAAGAAATCGGTATGAACTGCACTATATATACAGACAAGGGATTTAAATAGTAATATATATTCCTGGCATCCTGGAGAAATTTGTACATTGAAAGAAAGAACTGCTTTACATCTCAGAATTATCATTTGAAAAGTAGAATGTAATAAATAAAATTTAAAATATAAACCAAAAATACCTGCCAACTTTAAAGTAGAAAAAGCCAAATTTCTGCATTCAAAGTATCATATACTCAAATAGAAAGTGTGACTTAATATCTTCTATTTATTGACTAATAATTTCTAATAAATGTATCATAAACATATATATAAGAAACATTTAAATTTGGAACAAGATTGGGATAGTCAGACATTTGGTGAAGATCCTAGCTTATTTTTTTGGTCAACATTAATTGAGTATCACAATTTCACAAAGAGTAGTACTCTACTGATGGCACAGTATGTTTCACATTATCATAAGCCCTGCTGTCACATCTCTTCTATGCATTCTGTACACATCCTTGCATGTTTCCAAGTGTTCTCTACTTTTTATAAGAGAACATTTCTTTGACTCAAATCCTTGATTCTGTTTCTGGCAATTTTCCAAGAGAACTGTTGTCTGAATTACTGTATTGATTTCTTGTTGCTGCATAACAATATTTTTGCAAACATCGTGGCTTAAAACAAGCACAGCTACTATGTCACAGTGTCTGTGGGTCATTATTCTGGGTATACCTCTGTTGCTACAAGTTATCAAATGAAAAACCGAAATCATGATCCTGATCATGAATGAGCTTTCCTTTGATGAGTCTTATGAGGAGTCTCCAGTCATATAGAGCTGATGCAGAGGTCACTTGCTTCTGTACTTCTGGATTAAGAACCTCTATACCTAATTGACTACAGGCTGGAGGGGGCTCTTTGTTGCTTGTAGCATGGGCATTTCCTATACTGTTGATTGACTCATTTAAGTTAAGGTGGCCATAGAAGTAATCTTCCTTCATACAAAAGCACTGTGGTATGTTTAAATGTAGCACAGGGTATAATATCAGTGGTTTTTACAAGAGGTCATGTGTTATCAGCACAGATGGAACAATGTTGAGAACTGAGACTCTGAGGACATGAATATGTTATGTGTAATCTACCTTACTGAATGGATTGTTGTCATCCTTAATAAATTGGAGTCATAGGAGTAGAGTCTTTTTAGCAGGGTGAGTTCAGGTCCTACCCTTATGAGCTAATGCTTGTATGATTGCACCACAGGTCAAGTCAGGAAGAAGACCTTCCCCAGATACCACAGACTTTCCAGGCTCTGGAATTGTGAGAAATATTTCTAGTCCATATCTAGTCTATAAAATAGACTCATATACAATTCAGAGTCTAATTACTAGGATATAAGTTACAGATACTACCCAAACCCAATAGTTAAGAGTTGGACAGATTACATAGGAGGTTAGAGTTTTTGCCATTTTTGTCAGTTAAGGTCAAGAAGCACAATAGAATAGATGATCCCTATCATGGGATGTGATTTGACACAGAAAATATAGTGTAGTATGCTGATTATTTGGATGCCAGGGAAAGGTTTATTATTATTTATTTGGCTTGTCTGCTGTCAGAAATTCTTAGATTATTATACTGAAAGTAAGTTTTGAGATGAACTTTAAATTAGAAATGGATATTTATCCAAGAACCTACATATTTCTTTCTCTATGAGTGTTATATTTGAAGACACAAGCAAATTTAGGTTAAAACAACCAAACTAAATGTAGCCTAGGGGATGGAGAAATGGCTCAGTCATTGAAAGCAATTATTGCTTATGCAAATGACCTTAGTACAATTTCCAGCACACACACTGTAGTTCAAAACTGTCTTTAACAACCGTTTCTGAGGATCCTACTCCCTCTTCTGGCTTTCAATGGCATCAGGTACAAACTTGATGTATATACATAGATGTAGACAAATACTTATATACAAAAAATAGGTCTTTAAAAATACGTAGCACAAATTCAGAAATAGCTCTAATATGCTTTAAAAACCTGTTGCTGACAACGAAATAGCATGGAGGTTCTGCATGTGAATATTTGAAAATAAGTGAAAGTAATTTCATTGGACTTTAAGTGATTCACACACCTAACTAAAAACACAATGAATCTAGCAGAGGTGAAGTTAGAATGAGATAATCAGATAGGGATACAAAATTCCTACTGATACCTAAAAATGTATGGATTGTATTTATGACATTAGGAACAACTAGTACTTGTTTCATTATTAAGTTAAAGAACATTTCTTGTTAATGTGAGATTGAGTAAAAAACAAGAGAGTACAAAATAACAGAAAGAAATCAGGTGTGGTGGCATATGTCTAAAATCCCAGTACTTGGGAGGCTGAAACAAAAGTGTCCCAGATCCATTAAAGCTACACAGGGAAACACTGTCTCAAAAATAAAGAAATAAATGGATGGATAAGTATATAAACAGACAAATAAGTGGGAGAAAGGGAAAGGAATAAAATAATAATACTAATAAATTTATTCCATATGAAATATTCATTGTATACAGATTCTCAAATGACTCAGAGATTTACAAACTAAGTTTTATAAGATACAAATAAGACTTTTGTATTAAAGAAGATGCCTCATGGGGATGAAGAGATGGCTCAGCATTAAGAGCACTTGCTACTCTTCCAAAGGACCTGAATTCTGCTCCCAGTATCTACACAGTAATGCTCAAAATAAAATTTAATTCCAGTTCCAGTGGATCTGACACACTTTATGGTTTCCACTGGTACCCACACATATGTATCATACACACACACCTACATATACATACACCTACGCCTCAGTCCCCCATATATATATATATATATATATATATATATATATATATATAAACTTATATATCGACAAATAAAAAGTAAATCTTAAAAAGTAAGATTTCGGGCTGAGTAGTTAAGAGTACTGGATGCTCTTACAAGAGACCAGGGTTCGGTTCCCATCACCCACATGGCTGCTGACATCCATCTGTAACTCCAGCTCCAGGGGAGCTGATGGCCTCTTCGGATTTCCATGTCCATTGACTTCCATGTCCATTGACTTCCATGTCCATTGCACACATGTGCTGCACCTATGTATGCTGGAAAAACACTCATAAACATAAGTAAAATAAATTTCAAAAATTAAAGGAAAACAATAAAGAGACGCTGCATTGTTTTTGTAAATCGGTATTTATTTGCAGTAGGTGCTATATTTAGGAATTTCTGTTTCTTCCAGTCATAATCATTGGATTAGAGATGATGTTTTATTAACATAAGGAAGAGAAAAATAATAAAAATTCTAAACCAATTACTTTGGTCTTACATAAAGCTTTGATTTAAAAACACCCTAAAAGGGGGCCTCATTCCACAATTTAAAACTGCTCTGTTAAAGCTAAATTTTGGAAATAGGAGCTACATTTTCTTTGCATAGTGGAGAAAAGGCCAATAAAGGTACTCATCCATGCTAATCTGGCACATGACCAGCTTCAATAAATAGGATTCATGATACCAATGCAGAAGTACAGGTAAAGCACTTAGAAGAGGCAAGAGGCACGGTAAATGTTAGAAAAGCTGCGTCAAACTCAGAAGTCGAAGCACTGGCTGAATGATGACACTTCATTGCTCCAACTCCTTGCTGTGCGCCTCTGCCCGGCTCAACCAATTAATCCTTTTCCTTTATTTTTCTCACATTTGATATTGAGTTATTAATGACTCCTGGAGACTTTGTGAGTATTATGCAAATAAGCAAACCTGCCCAGCATCTATTAAGAACTATTTGAGTTCTAATATTATGATTATTAACTAGTTTTGAGAAACAGGTATAATCTTACCAAAATATTTTAGTGATTTTTTTTTAACTTTCATTCATCTAATAAATGGTTAAGTAATTTACTAAGTTTAAGGCAATAAATCAAAGGGTATAGAAAACAAATTCAAATAAATGTGCTTTTTAAGATAGAAGTGATTGTGGCTTTGTATAGGAGTTAGAATATGTGCATATGTGATAAAACCATGCAAATCATAAAAAATACTAACTATAAGTAGTGTCAGATGGTTGTCAGAATAAGCCATGTAGATGGCAGATGCTCAGACTCACCTATCATTTAAAAAGGAATATATTTGTTTAAGCTCAAAACTAGTTTGTACAACTGTCTCCACAAAGTGAAACTACCTTGCAAAAACTCTTTAGAAAAGAAAATTACCTTCTTCCTTTGGGACATTTTGAGAAACTTCCCCATGCAAATAAAAATATTTAACTTAGAATACCCCAAATATCAGGTCTCAGATACTGACCAACAACATCAAATTCAAGTGGAAGTCTTTTCATATGGGTTGTTTCTTTTTTGAATACTTCCTGTGACTTAGAGGACTTTAATCTTTTATTTACCATGTGAAAAGCAAAACTGGTTCCTCTTAGCTCCTAATTTATCCCATGAATGGGAAAGGCAAGCTGGAAAAAGTGAGTTGCTTACTTGGTCTAACTGGCTGAAGAACTTTTTCCGCGATGGACCCATTCATGGCAACTTCCCCCTCGTTTTCCTTTCTGAAGACAATTGACTATATTATTGTTATTATTTAAATAAAAGTCTTACAAAAGGAGATAAGTCATTACGGACAGTATGGCATTTTCCTCTTTCCTACGTCAGACATATAAAACAAGATTTCCCATCCACAGAGGTCTGTTTCATGGTACTTGACTGGAAAAGAGAATTTGAGAAAGGAAGCCAATTAGGGGAGACTGCAGAAGAGGGAATGTCATGTATTCTCCTTAATGTCCCCACAGGATCTTTACCTGTTTTATCCACATATACCTACTTGTAAAAAACTCTTTCTGTTGTTTGTACAATGTGTGAGCTTCCCACTGACAAATTCCAATGGTACTTTCCCCCCTTAAAATGAAAGTCTTCTTTTGGGAGCTAAACGAACTCAAATCATGCCTGATGTGCCTTAAAGGACTTCCCTTTATACACCGCACTAGCTCTGTCCACACATAAAACTCCTTTTTTTTTCACGTCCTCGGTCATCCTGTCTTTTGGGCTCTTCCTTTGAGTTGTAGGAGGCAATGAAGCAATGAGTGCCTGATGTACAAAGACATCACTCTTCATGGGCACGGGTTTTTATTTGATCTTTTATGGAAAACACAGTGTGTTTATATACACAGTTATAAGACCACTGTGCCTGCTTACAAAAGCTTCCTTTGCCGCTGTCCAGAGTTGTCACATATTTTCTGAGAATCATTTCAGTAGTTTCCCTTCTTCGGCTCAGCAGGAGCCTGTGTTTTCCTTTTGATTTATTGGTTTTCAGAAAAGACAGCAATAGAGAATCAACATGGGTCTGAAGACTCACACCAGGGAACCATGATTGTCCCATACACAGAAGAAGATATCTAGTTTGTATAGCCTAGGACTAAGTGCAAATAAAAAATCCTAAACTCATAATTGATAGATGAGGTCACAAGGTTTTATTATTATTATTATTAGTAGTAGTAGTAGTAGTATTAACAGCTTGGAAGTCTGTGGAGCTGTACATGTCATGTGTACAAGATTCTGTTCCTGCTTGTACCAGCCCCAACCCTGGCAAACACTTGGTAATAGAGTGAATATGGCTATTGGGACAAAGAAGCTGCATAGTTGGCCAGTTTGTTCCTCATCCTGTAACATTCCTGGGTTATTTAGCAATCAAAAGCTCTGCATTGCACCACTCCTCTGGTTAACAACTCTGTCTGTATTAGTCCCTCCCACCAGATGGCCTTCTCTGTTGTCCTAATGCCCAAATATCCACAGTGTGCCACCAACATAGCCCACTTCAACTATTTGCATCATCTTTAAAAGTGAGCTGATTACACTAGCTGAATGGTCAAAAAAATGTCACATAGCAATTGAAAACCATATCAAACTCCAGAACAGCAGGAAGGATTAACTCTTCATTTGCTAAGTAGCTGGACTGCACTATCAGAACCAGAAAGAGGTATTTGTATTTCTTCATCAAAGACATTTCCTTCTTCCTGAAAATGGGCTAAAAAATTTCTTTTTTTTCAATCAAGACACCCTTCAGATATTTTTATTTTAATATACCAAATATTTAAGGCTCTTATGTTGAAAATTATGAAACCAGTGTGAAGTTTAAATCTTTGTAATTTACAGGAATTGATATTTCATAAAATTTACATTTTAATTGCATCATAAACACATTAAAGAATTTTGGATAAACAGAATTACCATTTCCCTGCATATATTGCTTTTATTTTCAAGAATTATTTTGCATTGGATTTAAAAAACAAACATCAATTGAATATTTTGAAAATTATTTTCTATTTCAAAGAACTCAAATTGAAAAATAAGAAAGAACTACTAGCATAATATAATATAATTAGTATAATAGAAATGAATACTTTCAATAATAAATAATTGCTCCAAATACAATATAAATTTTTAATTTATGTATAGATAAAGTTAATTTTCAGTTGATCTCTGGAAATCAGCCGTCATCCTTCCAATCTTTGCTAAGTAACATGATATGAAATTTTTATCACTGCTTTTTCTATGAGAAAACTTCCAGTACTTTTTCGTTCATTGGTGTTTAAACTACAGTGATATTTTCTGTGTGTATGTGTGACTGTTTACCTATCTAAACTAGCCTTGGGTCACTTCCTTTGTTATATCATAGATCTGGCCAGAGCCTCGCCCTTGGCTTGCAGAGGACCACACGTGATATCAAAGAGGCTGAAAATAGCAGACATGAATAAAAGGTCAGGACTCACCATGGCTTGACAGTCATCTAGCTCACAGTAGTTAAAGTTGATGCATTTGGTCAAATGTTAGGACAGTCAGCCAGTGACACTAGTGTATGTATTCTGGTGTGATAAGAATTCAGTTAGATCTCCTATGAACTTTCCTCAGTCTCTCTCACACAATGCCTCCAGCAGTTAGTACTAACTACCTAGTTTCTTTTATACATTGAGGTACTATTGCATCAGGTAATCCATAAATTCTTTAAACTTAGGACTTGTCTGTTTTCCTTCTGAAGACTTTGCAGTGTTTTCTACACTCATCCATTCAGGGACACTTATTACTTGTTCAGAAGCAAATATAAAATAATCCAAATAATTATTCCAGCCTACCAGGATGTTCATATTTTATAAAGATCTGGTAACACATAGCTTCCTTACGCTTGTGATTAAGTGCTACAAGCACATTTTGAGTTTACACAGAGCTCAGTGGGAAAGAATTCTGATATTGAATAGAAAAGTCTGTTAAACCCAGGCAGTAAGAAGAAGGCCACCATCTCTATTGTGAAGAAGCACCTGCCCCAGGATGTGTGCCTTGCCTTTGGCTTATAGGCAAATAAACTGAGCTTCGGAATGACAAAGCACTGCACTACATATCACACAATGTCTAATATATGATTCAGGTCCTCAGATTCCATCTACAGTGGCTTTAAGAAAATACTGCAAACAGGGTCAGTTAATGACTAGAAAGTGATATTCTCACAGTTCTGCAGGCTGGGCTTTCTGGATCAGGGGGTAGTTTTGTTTAAGACGAGTTTTTTGCTGGATTGCAGATGCGGCCATCTCTCTGTGTCCTCCCATGACAAAGGGTGTCTCTGGGTTTCTTCTTATAAAATCACTAATTTTGTCATGAGGCCCTCACCTACAAGACCTCACCTAAATCTCATCTAAATTCATTTTCCCAAAGCCCAACCCTCAAACATGATCACAGGGGGTTAGAACTTGTATGGAAGAATTTCAGAGGACAGAAATTTCCTGTGAGTAATTCCAGGCACTTGTACACTCTGTGTCACAATGTTGCTTTTCTCATTATATTGTCCTAGTTCTCTTCAGTTGAGACTGCCTTGCTTTTTCATATTTCTATGCTCAGAGGATTATAAACAAGGCCAGGGCTACACATATGGTAGAGTTGTGTGGCATACTATGGACTGAATCACATTAAAATCATGCACTGAGTGGTGTTTGTAGTATAGGTGCCTTCCAAAGAACAGTTTAAGCCATGTTTAGGAATTTCAGACTCCCTGTCATATCTATTGTGAAAGAAAGCAACTAAGAGAAAGGAGAAGAACACAGACAGTATGCCTCTGAGAGCACAGCTGAGGAAGGAATGGTGTGTCCTAGCTGTAAAACATTCTCTACATTGACCATAAGTCATGTGGAGCCATTTCTCTTTGATACTTGATTCATTGCATGGGGATTTCTTTCTCTGGTTTTATTTTATGCTCTGGAATCATTCTTCCCAGAACAATTTATTACACAGGGGTAGGCACTAGTTACCAAATGGAAAGTGCATTGCTTATCACTTTACTATCTTGCTGATTTTATTTCTTCAAATGTGCTACTGCCCCTTCAGCAGTTAATGACATCTCAGACCTTGATTCCTGATAGATTCTTTCAGAGAGAGGAAAGGAAATCACTAGTTTTGCCCTAATAAGAAGCACATTTTAGTCTCTGATCCAGTTTCTAACAGAAAGCTCCTGAAATTATTATTTCCTGAAAGAGAGGAAATACTTGGTTTGGGGCTCAAGTTCATCAGCTAGAGCATCTAAATACTTTGGAACTTCCTAATCATACAAGTCTTATATTTTAATGGGGAAACTCTTAGTGTGTGCCTAGAAAATCTCAAGATGGAGGATAGTGCCCAGGAAAACCAAGCAACCAGAATCTTGGAACATTCATTGTTACCCTGCACAATCAGGGAAGGGGAGAAGCACTAGAGATGTATCAATAATCTTTTTTTTAAACGTATGGAGCCTCTATAATGATCCCTCAACTTTGATGTTCATGAAGCTTCTGGATTGTGACGGCATCCATGCGTATTGCATCCAGTGTCACAACTGCAGGGAGAGAGCTCCTGTGCTTCAGATCCTTCATGGGCTCTCATCTGCTTGGTCATTTCCTTCCTTTACAACAAGCTGTGTAATGTGGCTAAAGTATGCATTTAACATCTGAAAGTTATCATGTTCAATTACCAAGAACAATAACAGGCTCGTGTCAAGTTTAACTGAACTGTAGATATCTGGGCACCTAACAGTGTAAGTAGTCTGTAAAGTGGAAGATAATCTCATAGGACTGAACTTTTTACATAGAGAAATGCTAGGCAATGATAGACCTGAAATTGTGAGACGTTCGAGTGGTAGGGGTAGAGGAAAGGAGAATTTCTTGGTGAAAAACCACACATATTTTGTGCAAGATGTTTGTGGATAAGGAAGCTGTTCTATATTGAGACATGATTTGGAGAAGAAAAAAATAACCATTGTAAAGATCACCACAGCAGGCAATCAACATCACTTTGATTTTTACTCTGTCGGATGCCTCACAGTAGTACTGGTGTCTGCATCCCAAATACCTTCCCATCACCACTTCCTGCTGATCATTTTGTGCCAGTTTCTCATAACCAGTTACAGCCTATTAGAAAACTCTCAATTTTATCATGGGCAAACTCATCTTAAAGTCCCAAAACAATTACAATTTTTTAAAGACCGGGCAATCTTTACTTCAAGCTGGTCTGAGATTCAATGTATAGCAGAGCCTGATCTCCCACTTTCTACAGAAGTACAGGTCTGCACTGTCACACCCTACTGATTGTATAAAATTGTAATAAAGAATTTCTTGATTTGATGTTTCCCCCCTGGGGAGGTCGACAATTCTTCACCAAGCATGTCATATTTTTTTTTTCATTCTCTGCATCTGTGTTGTTTGATGACACTTCCTAAAATGTCTTTCTTTACGGTGTCTTCTGGAGGATTACAATCAATAAACCTAAAATAAATATATCTAAATTATATGTGATTGAAAAGTTCAAGTTTTTGGCCATTGTGTGGTTTTACCATGCATGGACTTATCCTTCAATTTCAAACTGTCTACCCAGTAAATGGAATTTCTCCTATGTTGTAAAAATTCCTTTTGGGAGGCAGAAGCAGAGTCCTACCCAGCCCTCCTCTCTGGGTCCCTAACACAAAGCAAGGTGGAATTTTACCAAACTACAGTTTGGGAAAACAGAGTTTATTAGAACTTACTTACAGAGCAATGGGCAGGGAAGGAGCGTCCTCTGCTGAGGCCATACGACAAATTTTACATTTCGGTGGGGACTCCATGGCTGCTGCCAGCAGCCCAAGATGGCGAAGGGGCTAGTCTCATCCTAGCTTCTTCCATTGGCACCTTAGTCTTCTCCCACTTACAACTCAGGCCAGTGGCTGGTTGGGAGGGGTAACTGACTCTCCCAGCTCCTCTCTTTGTATGGAGCTCCAGCATTCAAGTTTGTTTGTGCATGTTCAAGCAGGCAGATGGGTTGAACGTGGGGTCCAGGGTGGAGGACCAATTCACATCACACACTATTAAAACCAAAGTCCTTATCTGCCATTATGATACTGGGAAACTGTGTCTCTTTTGGAAGAGAACCAAGTGCAGCACCCATTTCATGCAATATGTAACAGGCACTGTGCTGGTAGATTGCATATCGAATGAGCATAACTTAAAACTACCTTACAAAGAAATTCTACTCATCTGGAGGAAAACAGATATGACCTACAAACCAAAGTATTTATTTTTCATCACTGATCCACATACTGCTCGGTCTCGTGTGTGCATCACTAACAATGATATAAAAGGCAATCATAATCACACACTTAACACACTCACATGTATACACGCTTCACGCATCTCATAACACATGCATGTTTGCTTTTGTGTCTCTCTTAATAAGGGACATGTATTTTAAGAAATGGGTCATTAGATGGAATATGTGTGTGTATAGCAGAGTTTAAATTTACACAAAACCAGGTGGATTACACATCAACCATATATACCTTAACCACAATCAAAAGATACAATTAACACACGATATTTGAAAATGCTGCAGGCATAACTTGGCACAATGTTTTTTCAGTAGGATTTTAGTAAGTGGAAGGAGTATTCACTAATATAATGATTTAAAGGTATATTACAGTAAATACATTAATCACCAACATAACTGTTGTCTTATATATTCTCTCACAATGAGGCCCAGCATTCAGCCCCACTCCTCCACACCTAGGTTTGAACTGATTGAGTGGACAGGGAATGATGTCTTAGAGAAATTAATTTACTCTAGGTTACTTACAAAGGATTCATCCCAAGGGAGGAAGATGGAGATTTCGTATGGCAGAGCCCACATTTTCATTATAAGTTCCCTCAAACCTCTGGCACAAGCACCTGAGATGGAGCCCTAGCATCACCCACCTCTCTCCTCCCCAGCTTTCCCTATGTTTCTGCTAGACCTCCCCCTTTATGTCATTGGTTAATTGGCTGCCAATCGCATCTGATATATATATATATATATATATATATATATATATATATATATATGAAAATTAGACAATATTTATTTCTGTCCACTCTTCACAGCATACACTCATCCAAATACATCCATGATCACCTCCTCAGCTTAGTGCAGAACATAAGAATCTGCTGTGTGAGCAGCTCAGAAGTGAAGTACATCCAAATAACCAAGAACATAAAATTTAGGGAAAGAGGTCGCAATATGACTTAGTAAGAACAGACGTTTCCACCTGTCTGAAGTGTTGTAGATGACGTACATGTACATGAATTTGCCTGAAGTTGCTGAATTGGCTTAATGGAAGGCTATTGCCACCTACTGGACATTTTGACATATTAAAGACCTATACTATTTACAAGAAATAAGTGGATTTGCTGATTGCACATAAGGCCTGCTGATGATTCTTGTACCTGACTTTTAAATGTTTATATTTAGGGTTTTTCTAAGAGGGTGGAGGGAGTATTGAGACAGGGTCTCCTAGTAACTGACCTGGAATTCAGCATGTAGAACAGGTTGGCTTAGGTCTCACAGAGATCCACTTGTCTGTGCCTGTTGACTTTTGGATGTTTAAATTTAAATGAATGACTGAACAGAGTTTATCATATTCTAACTCAACCTGAATATGATAAGGAGATATTAGCACTAATAAATGTTGACTTGGAATTCAAAGAAAAGAATTGGAAGGTTCTGCTCTACCATTTGTTAACCGTATGATCTTCAGTTAGAAATGTCATTTGTCTACCTATACTCATGTGGTTCAAAATGTTTAAAAATGAAATAATGGAGGTTCCATAGTAAGACTGATATTCCTATGAAACAAGAGTTGGCAATGCTAATACAGTTTCTAGAATGCGGCAAGCAATTAGTATGTGTTCTTGAGTATTAACTCCATAATGGTCCCCTTCTTCTTGTTGACATATTACTAAGCCAATTTCTTTTCTGTATTTTCTCAAGAACCTTATGGGTCAGTTTGAAAATAGAGGATATTTCAATGCACCTTAATGTTCTTTATGAAATACAGCACACTGCTAGAGCTCAGGTAATGCAACCTTTGTATATATGAAGCAATTTATTATGCAATTGTCAAGTTTAACTCATTGCTATTTCCCATCCCACTTCTTTTAAAAAGTCAAACCATAGTAGAAAATATAGTAGAACTATAATAATCTTAACTCTTATGCTAAAGATTCTTGATAATTATAGCATCATGATATCATCACTCAGAATTATATATGAAACTTTCCCTTGCCTAAGTAGACTTCCTTTGTCTTTTATATGTGAAAAAGTATAATTCTTCAAAATTAAGTGTGTTATTCTTACACAGACTTCATGTCAGACTCCACTTTATCAAACCATTTTTGGCTTATTTTGCAAAGTTGTACTGCTGATCTCTATTCTAACCATCTTTACATTATCAAAGAAAGTATAAACAACAGAATTGAATGTAGTCTAGAACACTAGTCAATCCAATTTAGGTCATTAAGCATTTGGTGAGCATTGCTTCTCAAACTGTTTGAAGATGAAAGCCCAAACTTATAAAATATCTTGTAACCTCTCTGATATTTTCAAGAGAGATGCAGAAATCATCATATATTTTGAACTCATCCCATCTGCGAATCAGTTTCTTAGCTCTGTAAAGTTACAGACTGGGTTCTCTTAGCAAATTCCAAGTTAATGAGATCTTTATGGATAAAAGCTAAATAAGCTATTTTATTTTATTATCTGTTTTGAGACAGAGTCTCTCTGTAGCTCTAGCTGTCCAGGAACGCTCTATGTAGACCAGACTGGCCTCCACGTATTTTAAGCCAAGTAAACTATTTTAGAAGATGTTTATACATAAATCAGAGACATGATGTCAATTTTTATTTTTGCTATAATACATTACTGATATTAATGTGTCTTTGGCTTCCTCTTCATTTACCAGAACAGTTTCATTCACTTTCCAGGATAGCCTGGACCTCTTTTATTCAACATTTATTTGATGATCATACTTTCTCACAAACTAACTTTTATGGCTCTGCCAATGAAAACTCGATGCAAGTAGTAAAAAATTGATGTAATTATGTGTTTTATACATAAAAAGTTCATTTTTTTCAGTGCCCCTTCCAACATCTAGAGCCAATTTTCACTTCCTTGATGGCAACAGCAAATGTTCTTGAAGAATGTCTTCCTCATTCCTTGTATCTTATGGCCTGAAAGAATGAATTATTCATCTTTATTATGTAAGCTTTTGATGTTTTGGCATTTGGCACCTGCTATAGAGGGCCTGACTTTCCCAGAATCAACCCATTATACGTAACTAAGAATTTCTCTTTCTACACACATACCTTTCATGTGCCAACCATCCAATCCAGAGACAAGATGCACGTCCACCTGCAATCCAGAGTCAATACCCAAGCTTCTTGACATCATCTGTCTCTCTCACTCAAACCCAGGTCAATTTCCTGACAAGTAGAGATAACACCTTTCTAGAAACCTGCAGACCCAATCAAACTAGCTAACTACTTTGCCTCATCTGGCTTTTGTTACAGAAATGTACAGAAAAGTTCTTGTTGGCTTGCTTCAAACTCTCTGAATTCTACTAGATCCTGGAGCTTCTTACTAAGGTTTTGCAGGCAAGATGGTGTCCTTTCTCTTGAAGCTGTAGAAGCTATCTTTAAAATACTTGTCCTCTCTCCATCTGTTGGGCTCTTAGTACCTGTTGTGGGGTTGGATGGCCTTCATAGACAGTGATAGTGGATAGTCTTAAGAGCTATTTCTTAGAGTAGCCAAAATCTTGTAAACCTCACCCATTGGTTGGGGGCTTATAAAATAATTGGAGAATGCTTGCTGGCTTTAAACAGTCAGTGACAAAAATCACAAGTTGAAAGTGCTACTTGTGAGGTATCTGTCATTGAGAAAAATCATTTGTGCCTCATTTCATTCTGTGTAAAATGTGGCATATCTCTTTAATGGTTTTGCTGTGAGAATTACACTACAAAGTTAGTGAGAGTTCTTGACGACCCTTCATTCAGAACTTCCAGTGCTAACAGAGAGTTTGAGAGGTCAACAAGGCCACTCTCGTATTTGACTGAGGTGTCACAGAACTCAGCAAAGTTATAACTTTGTTACATTGCTTACAGAAAAGCTGCAGTACTTGTTATTTATGATATAGGTAATGACAATGAAGGTATTTCTGGAAATTAGCAAGGGCAGACACTGTAATGCAGAGTCAAGGAGAATACCTCAGCTGGAACATCCTATTGTATTTTCATAGATTTGTGCAGATAGCATTTTATGACTCCATGAACAAAGATATATGATAATGCACAGGGA
This sequence comes from Eospalax fontanierii, assembly GCA_035773235.1. Classification (NCBI taxonomy): domain Eukaryota; kingdom Metazoa; phylum Chordata; class Mammalia; order Rodentia; family Spalacidae; genus Eospalax; species Eospalax fontanierii. Next base: position 75,241,836 of record CM069526.1, read on the forward strand.
GGGTCACCTGATTCTTGATCCTAAAATATTTTATAAGAGCTTGGCAATGTAGCGATGTCCTGATCCTCATGACTCTCCAGAAATCAAACTGATTTCATAAGGCCCAGGCCTCCTCCTCTTTGTTCCCACACCTTGTAACATAGTGTAGACTACCCACATTGTGCAATGCTCCACTGTAGATCCCACGGTTAGCACTGAATATGAAGCATATATTCCAAGAGTGCCAGGTGACTAGAAATTCTTATGAGTTAGGACATTGCATGGTCTCAGACATTGTCTCTTGTGGCAAAGTAAAGAACATTTCTGTAGATAAAATTAACCCTTTTCTCACCAAGTACCTAGAATATATGTCATACTCATTAAATAGACAACAGATGTAAGTATTACTATGGATTTGTAATACTAATTCATCAAGAACATAGGAGAATCTGTCTTTCCTGAAGAATATCATTAAAGCCCGCTCAAACTCAAACTCCTGTTCCTCTTACCTCCATGGTGTTAAGGGCATTCTAATCATTCATGATAACAAAGTGTGCCCAACTAAACCCCTAGCCTTTGTTTAAACTCTGCTTTGTTCTGCCTTCTTAGTTTACCCCTTGAATGAACTTGGGTGCCCACAGACCTTTTAAGGTTCATATTTATAGTCAACGCCTGGGGCTACTTTGACAGCTGGTTGGTTTCATCCATTATGTATAGGATCTTAGTATTCTCACCTTTTCTGTAATCTTTTCTCCACCTTTTGTGGGGCTGCAGCACAGTAACTTTCTACATGCTAATGAAAGCTATGCCAGATATTTGAACATCCAGGGATATCTTTTTATTTTCATGAGCTACAAGAGAACCCAAAGGCAGTTAATTACTTCCCCCCATTAGTCTTCAAAGGTGTCTTCTTTCTCCTAAAACAAAAAGACCCAGTGAAAGGTTAGTTTTTTATTACTCCATCTCATTATTGGTGATGCAAAACTCTAAACTAATTTGTTAGTCATTATGAAAATAGTGCCTTTAACCTTGGTGACTCAATCAGAAAGAATTTGTTTTTAAGACAGGCATTGCTTAATAGCATTTGGCATTTTCTCAGGCTGAACAGTCATCCAGATACCACAATGAGCCTGCGTTCTTTAGTGTGATGCTCTCTGCAGAAATAGCTTACAGAATACATTGCAGGGAGCCTGGTGCATCTTGGCTGATTATGGAGGCTGTGTGTTTTGATTAGTAGTCAGGGCTCTACATTTGGGTACCTGGTGATTCTAGAGCCAGACTGTTTATGAGCTTAGCCGATTGCTCTGCTAAAAACGAAGCAATAGTGATATTACCCTCTCATTTCCAGATCCAACGTAAGAATGGTTTTATATTGCTTTGTTTCCTGGTCTTGGTTGTATGTTCTGCTTCTAAATATGACTATCATAGAAGAGGTAGTCAATAAATACTTGTTTAAGGAATAGAAGTTTGAGATGATGTTGACTAATACCAGAGTTATAACAGCCCTAGTCCAAGAACTGGCACACTGTTAAGTCTTCAGTAAGTACTCATTCAAAAAAAAAAAAAATCACCAATAACAAAATAAACTAAAGTATGTGCAAAAAGGTTGAGAATGAGTTTATAGAAAAATGTATTTAGCACTGTACTTAAAAACTGTTTATTTGTGACATTTATTGATTGATTGATTCACAAAAATGCGCCTCAAGGAAGTATTACTATTATATGTCCTGATTAACAAATAAATAAAACAACCTTTTGCCCAGCAAGGGCAGGCATGCATCTGTGTTCTCTTATGTCTGTTAGTGACCAGGAGTTGAGGGGTAGAGACCTGTAGGAAGTGAAGAGAAGAGGTATTCAAACCATTAACTTTACCATTAATCTTCCCCATTCGTGAATCTGTTGATTTCTCTACAGCTCTTGAGATACAAAAGCCTTTTCTCTGACACTAGAGATAATTCAGAAATGTGCCTCTTCACTGCCTATGTCTGCCTGAGATAATTTCTGAGCCAGTTGTTTTAGGTTAGAGACATAATTGGCTATCAGTCATTTTGGTGCCATTGTTCATTGACACACACCTCAGCATCATTTCTCATCCATCTGAAAAGCAAGGTCCTGGTTTCTGATTAATCTTTGGCTGGTCATTGACGACACTGGGGCAGCTCCTGGTTAATTAGACCATTTTGCGTCTAACCTCATCCATTTTCTGCATGTAATGGTGACAGAGGTGCCAGTGGTTCCCAGAGCAGCCCTGAAACCTCACTAATCAGCTTTTGTGATTTGCTAGGAGTCTCATTGTTCAAGTGGTCAAAATCAAATTGTAGTGAGAGCTTCTAAGTAAGTGGACATTTTCAATTCCCAAGTCAGTTACACACATTTAATGAAACCTAAGGAGCTCATACAGTAAAAAATAAATAAAGAAGCAAATAACAGAGAACATCTTTAGCAAGTACTTTTTTGAACCAAATATACAAGCAAGGTTGTGAAATACATGTTTACTTAGATGGAGAGGAAGCCCACATAGTGATGAGTATGAAGGCTTCTCATTCCACCGTCTGTGTCCATTCATAAGGAAGACATGACTCTGAATGTCAGGCTACTTATTGCTACATGGAAATAATACCAAGGACTACAGTGGACAGAACTCCCATGCAATAACATTTCCTAAGCTATCTCACTGTCATATAACATGTAGTAAAGGGCAGTCATTATGATTCTAGGAAATCACCCTTTCCCCAACAAATGCAAAGAAACAATGAGCATTTTCAGAGAATTTACATTAAATCTCCCTCCACAAGCTTGTCTGTTTGCACTGGATTCTTGAAAGGGGCATACTAGATAAACAGTGCTTGAGCCAGAATTCTCAGAGAGAACAGAAGACATAAAAGAAGTGAATTTCATCACCAAAGGATGTGTCTTGTCTTCTCTTACATTCCCTTGGAGTTTATGAAGAATTGATTTGAGTTGCTATTTTGTTTGTTTGTTTTCTCAAAGTACTAAGAAAATCTACATTCAAATAAATTTGAATATTAAAGTTTGCATTTCCCTATGAAGAAGTAAAATTCATGATTTGTTGTGGGAGAGATCACTTTAAATCCTTTCAATTAGCTTTTCCAGCTGTGCCACATAATGTGCCTGATCCCCGAGGACAGCAGAAACTATAAGCCAAAGCACAGTGATCTGAATAGAATCTTCTCCCTGCTCATATTCACCTAAAACAGGAGGTTATTTGGAAAGAGAGTCTTTTTAGAAATAACTACCTAAGGATTTGAGATGAAATCATCCTCAAGTTCTGATTGGCCTGAAATCTTAATATCCCAAACAAAAAGAGAAAGAGAGAAGGAGAGAGAGAGAGAGAAGAGAGAAAGAAGAAGGAGGAGGAGGAGGAGGAAGAAGAGGAGGAGGAGGAGGAAGAGGAGGAGGAATAATGAATGAATGAGTTGATTCATTCAAAAGCTAAGGAATTCAGGTGATTGACAACAATTACCAAAAAACATGGGAAGAGAGCTTCCTTAGAAACTCCACAGGGAACTAATATTGCTCACACCTTGAATATAGACTGTGTATCTATGTACCTATCACATGATAAAAACATACATATATATATATTCATGCATATACATACATATTATTCTAAGTTGGCTATTTAAATATGAAAATAATATTATATATATTTGAAAAAATTGTGCTTTCGTTCTCTCTTCTGTCTATTTTAAATAGCCAACTCTATCCATGAGCTCACATCCATGAGACTGATCACTGAAAGATATTTCAATTTAATTTTGAAGAAGAATTTAAAAATCCAATGGTACTGATATCTTAATAGTAGTCATTTTTGATGGCAAATTGAAGTCTTTTTAGTTTACAATTCATAATCATGTAAATATTGCATGATGTGCATTTATAATTTTTATAATGAAATGAACTAACGGTCTTTAATGTTGATGTGTGCTTTTTTCTAGATGTTCATACTGATGAGTAGTTCCCCGTGTAATTCTTATTTCATTTTCCCTGTAATGTAAAACATTGAAAAATTTTGATAAGGAATATGAAAAAAAGAGAAACATGAATGAGAAGGAAAGATCTGACGCATACTCATCACTGTAAAATATTAACAAAGTAAATGTAACATCTTGGGAAACTGTTTATGTTCAAACACTGAAGTGAGAAAATTAAGAACAGGAAACTCAGAACTGCTTGAAACTTAAAGGAATAAACAGAAATTACCCAGGTCCTCTCTCATACAGGGAAACAGTCTGCCTGCTCATCAAAGAAATATAAAGATCTGTTGTTGATTATGAGTCTGAAAAATAATGAACTCCTTCTTTGTCAATGATTCCCATCATCTAATGTTTATATTGGGGAGAAGACAATATAGCATAATGAATCAGAGGATGCTGCCTCATTTTCTTATTTCATATTCGAATTCAGTGTAGTATAATTATGGTGTTTATGAAGTTTAAACTGATGTAGCAAGAGAGAAATAGAGATAATAAGGGCTCATCCTTTCTATCAGCATGCACAGCATTTCCCAATAGAAAGATCATTTCTCTAGTATAGGAAATATGTGAGATTTGTCAGCCAATAATTTTAATTTCAAAGAAATAGTCTTGTGACTGATTGGGAAAGTATAGACCTATTTTTAACTATATAAGTTTTAAATCCATATGAGGATAACAGTAGCAAAAACCTTTCACACAGGAAGACAGAAATCTAAAACAACAACAAAAATTCCTTCACCTAGCAAGAAATGTGAGAAAAGAACTCAGCAAGAGCCAGGAAATTGTGAGAGAACAAATCTGCCCCTGGCTGTAGGCAAGATCCCCGAGACAGTAATAAGTGATGAGGTTACCAAACATCCGGAAAGATGGGAGCTTGTAAAACTTAATCAGGCTAGTTTCACAAAGGGCAAATCTTTGCTGACAAATTTGGTGGCATTTTTGCCTGGCACACAGGGCAGACAAAGAACGTGCCTGGAATGAGAGAGAATGCAGCTGGGATGGAGGAGGACATGGATGACATCCATGAGAATGAGATGCAGCCTTAGCTTGCCAAAGGAAGCCACTTGGGTGACACTTAACCTCAAACCACTGATTTCATTAAGATATTCATGCTGGCCATAAGCACGGAGATGTAGAATGCTGGAATGACATTCTTAGTTGTGAGCCATGTTATGTAACTATGACTGTTGTCTTCAAATGCTGCATATTTGTAGTTCATATATGTGTTTGCTAGAGAAAGATAATTTAGTATTTTTCTCAATTGTTTATTCATTTTTCCCAAATAGTCTCCTTTTAATTTATTTTTGGTGTGTACATTGGAGTCAATGACATTTCAGGGAGACACACTCATCTCTGAGAACAATCTATGAGCCACTGTTATATGTGAATGATAAAAATAGTTTTTGTGGTGTTTTGTAGCATCTTTAGTCTGGGACATTTTAGGAACGTGCTTTTAGGTGCTTTGTGCACTTGACAGCCTGCTGTTATTTTTCAGAGGTTAATGTTGAAATGCTCTAAAATTGGGCACATAATAGGGTCAAAGACCTTGAAGTTCAAAAGATAGAATCTGAGATTCCTGCTCAGTTGGCCTGTCAGTGTCAGTCTACAAATAGGCTTGTCTCTTTCATTCTAAAAGTAAAAATAATCAAAACTGAAACACACACACACACACACACACACACACACACACACACACGCACACACGCACGCACACAACGTGTATAGGCCCTGCTGTTCTTTCTCCCCTTCTTTTTTCCTTTCTGACTTTTACAATGTAGTCTATATAGTATGCCATGATTTTTTTTGTGCCCTTAGTTTAAGCTTGTCCTTTGTACCTCAAATCATCCTAACTTGATCATGTACTTTGTCCCAAAGAAGAAACAACAGATTTGCCTGATAACAAACCTATGTGATATCATTGTCCTTTTTTATTCTGGATCAGTTAGCATTTGTAATTCTTATCATGTAAAAATAAATGTAACTCTTAACTGGATCTGTCTCTATACCTCCACTCTGATATGTAAAATAAGAATGAAAAATACCTCCCTAAATACTCATATTCTAACCTTAAAAACATGTTAATATATCAAAATAAGTAAAAATTAAGGTTATGAAATTAGATTTGTCCATCAGCTGTTTAACATAGGAAGAATATCTTAGGTTAGGGGTTGGCCAAATATAAAAGCTGATATCTTTACACGTAGAAGATGCAGTTAGAAAAAAATGAATGAAGAATTTAGCCAGTGACATAGAATTTGAAATGGTGAGTTCTACAATTGTAAAACAATGCACTTTTGTTGTTTGATTATGTACTAGATATTTTTTTTTCTCAATTGTTATAAAATATCTGACAAAAACAACTTAAAAGAGAAAAGGCTTGGGCCTATGAGTGAGATGATTCAGCTAGGAAAGTCACTCGCCACCAAGACTGATAACCTGATTTAGTTTCCCAGGACCTATAGTGGGAAGAGAGAACAGACTCCAGAAAGTTATCTTCTGACCTCTACATGTGCACCATGGTGTGTGTGTCCACATGGAAGAAAGAAAGAAAAAGAGGAGAGGGGGAAGGAGGGGGAAGGCGGAGGGGGGGAGAGGGAGGGTTTATTTGTCTTACTGTTTAATGGTCTAGTCCTTCAGGATTTGGGAGTCATAGCAGAAGGAATTTGAGATGCTTGGTACATTGTGTCTGTCAGGTTCTGGGTTCAAGAGACCCAGCAGACAGAAGAGACCAGAGACTCCCCTGGGAGCTAACAAGACGGGGTTTTATTAAGAGAAGACCAGATGGCACTAGCTTCTCCCCACTCCGGAGTGGAGAAATGCTAGCCCCCCTGGGGGGCTAGCTTCTCATATCGGGGGCGGGGGCTCTGGGGAGCCCAGCTGGCGTGCCTGGCTGCAGATCGGGATGGGGAAGGGGGGGCGCTGCTCAGGGCGGGTGCGAACAGCCTCGTTAGCCCCACCTAGCTGGTTAGTAGGCAGGAATTCAAGTAGTTGTTTGGCTGGAGTTGCCAAGGTGTATGCTGGGAGGAGGGAGTGTCCTTCAGTCACATCTTACAGTGTCCACAGTCAGAAAATAAGAGATGAATACATGCACTCAGCTCACTTATATCTCAAGCCCATGAGATGAGGCCATCACATTGAGGGGGAATATTATCTTCTCAGTTCAGACTTTGAAATATCCTCATAGACAAAACCAGTGGTATGTTCAAATGCTGTTGCTAGATTCAGTGTAATTGACAATAAAATGTAATCATCGCCAATTCTGTTCACTTTGAAGTAATTTGTTTAAAAGCAACATTAGGAAAAGCTTAGAGAGATGGCTCAGTGGTTAAGAGCACTCACTGCTGTTCCAGAATACTGGGGTTATTTACCAGATCCCTAGTGGCTAACAAGAATTTGGTTTATAAATTCCTGGGGATCTGATGCCCTCTTCTGTCCTTTGTGTCCATTGTACACAGGAGTGTATGTACATACATGAAACATTCATATAAGTAAAATAAAAATAAGTAATTAAAATATTTTTATTGATTGTGTGTTCCTTATAGAACATCCTGATCAATTCATCATCTATATACCCTTTTTCCCTACGGCACCTCGTTGCCCCCCAACTGGAATCCACACATTCTTTCATTTGTGTTAAGGTCTATTGTGTTAAGTTATTGTCCCCAAATGACCTAAGTGCAGGCTCATCCACTGGTCTAATCAGCCTACCCAGAGTCCCTTTCTTTAGGAAGACTAGCTCATCCTCACTCAGTTGCCAATATTTCTTAAGCAAAAGTTGGAGTCTGCTACACATTTCCACAGTTCCATATTTTGAGTTTTCTTGGGTTTGTGTGGGTCTTGAGGCTACCAAAACCATAGGTTCATATGAGCAGAGTCCCAGGAGCCTGTAGGATTCTCTTTCCATATGGTCACACATCCTCACTGACTTACAATCTTTCCTCCCCATCTTCTACAAAGGTCCCTCAGCCCTTGGTGAGTGAAACTTATGTATATAAGAATCCTGTCCAGGGACCCACACTCTAAAGATTCCTAATATTCATGATTTAGGAGATTTGGACCTTTGTGCTACTGACCCTTTGTGGCATGAGGGAGTTTCATTACCGTGATATGAGAGATTCATTAGTGACTTCTTTACCCCTTGTTCTATATCTTGTGAGCCTTAGGTGTAGAGGCTGCATTGTAGATGTGCCGCTTAGGCATTGGCAATTCATAGACAGTGTTTGTCTATGACCAACTGTAGTACTCTGTAATAGTCTCCATAAGGTGTGAAAGAAGCTTCTTTGATGAATGGTGATCGGGATACTTGATTACGAATATAAAGATACATATTTTACATAGTAAGAAGTTACATTAGCCTAAGGATGTAACAGTTTGGAAATTTCGCTAAGATCTATGACGTCTTCAGCCATGTCTATTTGGCTGTGATTAAAGTTTCACACATGAGTTTCCTCCGAATTAGGTAGCTGTTGAATGGCCCCAAGATAAAAGTGCCACTACCACACCAGTGTCCAGTGCTGTGCCATTCATTGATGTGGTTATTTGGTCCTGAAGCTGATGTTGGGTCATTGATTGATGTTCTCCATTGGCTACTTGTATAGTGTTCTCCAGAACTATGAGTGCTAGCCTTCAGGAGAAGTGGCTTCCAGGTGAGTTCCAGTTCCATTGCTCCAAATCTGGTCTCTGAAATACATCCTATCTTTAGCAATAGGGTCATATAGTGGACTATTACCTTTTCCTATCTCTATAATATCAATACATCCATCCTTAATGCAATGTGCAAAGAATGAGACCCAGGAATTAAAGGTAAAGAAGGAACTTAAGAAAGAAGAGTAACAGGAGGAAGATGTTATTAAGGGAGAAAGAGATAAAAAGGGGGTATCTAAATGGAATGGGGGAGAAAGGCTTATACAAGGAACTATGGGAACAAAGGAAATTAAGAATAAATGGGATCGTTTTTAAAGCAATAAAAGGAAATAAAAACAATTATATCCTTAAAAATCAATATTCAAACTATTATATGTCTTCCTTTATAGCTTTTGTCGTTTTCCTGTCTTTGGTCGTTACATAGATCTTGAGGAATCCTGGGTTATATCCTTAAGTGTATTTTTCACCTGTGCCTCAATCTTGCTACTTCTTGTACAAAGTGGAGTCATCGAACTCTGCCTGTCTCTAGCCAGTTTGCTGCTTGTAGCTACTACTGTGTTGTTTCCCCTCAAGGAAATTTAGACTAAACCATTTTTTTTTGCATTTTTTGGTTTTTTTTTTTTTTTTTTTTTTTTTTGACAGGATCTCCTTGTAGCCCCAGCTGGCCTGGAACTGATTATGTAGACAAGGCTGGTCTTGAGTGCACAGAGATCTGGCTTACTCTGCCTTCTAAGGGCTGTCATTAAAGGAATGAGATACCACACCTGGCAGACTGAGCCAGTTTTAAGGATAATTTTTAAGATACTAAAATAAATCTGATGCAAATGTAAATCAGCAGAAGTGAAAGATTTTGTTTTGCTTATTGAGGAAGAAAACAGTGAAATACTGACTTGTGCCCAAAGAAAAAAGACAAAGAAAAACTTATGCACTGACAACAAAGAATACTATTGGATTGATTTGTTCATATTATTATTTTTATTTTATGTATATGAGTGTGTTACTGCTACGGAAAGATCAGAGGCCATCAGTCAAGTCAGCAGAGGAAAAGGAGAATTTAATTTGCTAGAGGCACTGATACAGAGATCCTTCCATATAGGTGTAAGCCGATTTTTCCAATTTTAGGGGTCATATATGCTCATGTAAGGAATGCAAGCAAAAGATAAACAACAGATGCATGGTAATTCACAGGTAGCACATGGCAGAAATGTAGCAGCTTTAGGAAACAAAGACTTCTGTCCTGGGTAACTGCCCTAGAGGGGAAGACATCTGTCTGCCTTTCCCATTTCTATTTCCTGTCTCAGGGTTTTTCCTGCTCCAAAGTTCTTAGCTGCCATCACATTGCAAGGTCTTTAGCAGCCATCAGATGTGTTTTTCTATTTCCACTTCATTTCCTGAATGCATGTAAGTGCTCCCAGTGCCCACCAAGGGCAGAAAGGGACATCAGAACACCTGGAACTGAAGTTACAAATGGTTGTCAGCTACGATGTGAGTTCTTGGATTCAAATCCACGTCCTCCCCAAGAACAAGCAGTGCTCTTAACCCCTGAGCTATCTCTCCAGCCCCGTAGATTGGATTTATAACCAGAAGTAGATTTATCATGACTGAATTTCATGACATATGAATTATTCTTCAAAGAAACTGTTACAAAAATCAAACTAAAACCCTGGTTTATTCACAAGGGAAAATTGTAGGAAAAAAAATCCCTAGATTTTGGCAGGAGATAATTTACTTGCTTTCTGCTGACTAAGAATCATTTATATTCCTCATAGTTTTCCCTCATCATATGTGATCATGTAGAAGGCATTGAAAAGCAGAATTAATTAAAATGGTACAGTAGTAGACAAGGACACTTTGCAATCTTTTGCTGTCTACTTAGACATCTTTCATGGGTTCTCAGGAAAAACCACTGGTCTCAACACTTTCTCTTTTCCTGATGATCATTCTCTGTACTATCTCTTTTAGGTATCCAATATTGCTTTTCCCATTTACTTTTGGGGCTTGGGTCAGTCCTTCCTACATCCTGAAAAAGTAAGCAAATAAACTTATCATTAAAACAAAACCCTTGCTGTTCTGGTGATAGCTCAGTTAATAAAGTGCTTTGCCAGCAAGCATGAGGATCTGTTCTTGATCTGAAGAGTGTCTACATAAATACTGGGCATCCTGTCACTGCAGAGATGGCTACAGTTGAATCCCTAGAAGTCACTGGTCAGCAGCCTCACCAGTGGCCATTATCGAATGAGTAGTTTCTGAAATATGACACTGAAAGTTTTCCTCTGACACCCATACACATGTACACATGATCTATGTGTGTACATGCACACACACACACACACACACATGAACAAACACAACACATACACAAGCTCTTACTTCAAACCTTCCAACTGAACACTGATTACAATGTTTTCTCTCCAAAAGGTGTCAACATAGTCATCCCTGTTTTCTGTTTTTTGAAACTGATGGAATAGTTCCTTATATCCTTTAGTATTTTCTTTAAATGTCATTGCCACAAACTTTGAAACAAAAAAGAAAGAAAGACGATCTCCCGAGTTTAATTATTGTTAATCTTCACCACAGGGACTCTGGTCTAAGCCACCTTTATCTTCAATTAAAATACATCAGTATCTTTGAGCCTTAGTTTCTCAGCATATGATTTTTCTCCACTGAGAAAATTTTCTTCATGTATTTCGTTCTCCTTAGCTCTCTGGTCAGCTGTCACCTGATCAATGATCAAATCCTTGATCAATTTTGAAGATAAAAGTCACATTCTACCAGGTTTCCCATCTCACTTGCCCTCTCTTTTAATTCATAGCACTTTCCATACAGCTGTGTGCTCTTTTGTTGATCTATCTTACACCTCCTCCTATTAGATTTCACTATCCACCACAGCAGCAGTTTTAGCAGGTCTGTTCACTGCTGTATTTTAGGAACAGAGCAAAGCCACAAATAAATGTTTGTTCAATAAGTGCATGAAAAATGAATGAAACTTGCACTTTATCATCTTCTCTCAGCCGCATTGCCCTCATCGTTCTCTTCTGCTTCTTCCCTTTATTGAAGGGCTTCAGCATACAGACGTCCCGATTTGCCCACAATGGATGGCTCAGAGTAAACTTTCCTATTGTCTTTGCTTCACCCTCACATCAAATCAGCTTATCTACTTTGTTGTTGTTCTAAATGCTTCAAAACACTCTCTCATCATTTGTTTGCTTCTTTCCTACTGGCAATGCCCAATTATCTCAGTGTTTTCAAATGTTGGATAAATAGTCTCTCTGATGTGTGATTTCTCTTCTCTTATCATTCCTCCAGTGAATCATGGATCGAAATGTGTCATAACCCTGCGTAAAAAGAAGACACTGCTGTGCTTGTTTTCAAATCAGATACAAAATTCTCTCATGTCATTTAAAGTAAACTTCTCAAAACTGTCCTAAACATACTGATGCATCCATATTCACAATTCACATCTTCTCCCAGCTGTTTATATTTTTTGAATGGCATGTAATTCCCTATCTTTATGTAAGCTATTCTTCTTTATGGAAATTACTTTCTGTCATTTCCCTTTTCATGTTTTCTCTCCTGTACACATAGCTTAAATATTGCCTTTTCGGGCATTCTTTCATAACCTCTGTGTTTAAATTAATTGCTTCCTTTTCTGGATTCCCATAAAATTCTATTTATGTTTTGGATACAATACTTACATCTGTAATGTTGCAGTGAGTTAATTGTTCTCCTGCTGGTTTCCCTTTCTACAGAATATGGCACAGGGATTTAAAGTTTGAATTTTGCAACTGTGTAGCTTAGATTCAAACTTGGACCCCATTAATTGTTAGCAAGTCACTTAGATTAATTATGCATCAGTTTCTGCATCCTTAAAGTAGGACTCTTAGAGTATACATAGCAGGATCCTTGTCAAGATCAAGTATGAGAGTTCATTTGCAAGTTCAGTTTTATCCTTGGCTTTACTTTGGTTGTTAGAGTAACATCTGTTCATTTACTAATATTGTTATGTTGTCAGTGTATAAAGAAGATTCAATACATCTCATAACTAATTGTTAACTGAACGTCTTTATTTAGGATTTTCTTACTGTAAGTCATAACTAAAAATTGCAATAATGTAAATTTGTATGTATGACTTCATATGACTTCAATGTGTAAAGATAAGCAAAATGAGGAATGTAAGTACTAAACGCTTCTTACTGTGATTTATGTTATAATCTCTGTTCTGCTTTTGGTGTGCCATATGCTTCTTAGTCACTGTTAATGTTTAGCTTTCAAATTCTTAGACCATCATAGATGTCTAGTATAGTGAAGTGTTGATCTCCAAGTTTGCAGCATTCATGTACAATGAATTCATTCTGCTGGATAGCATACATAAAAATAATCACAAATAATCGATACTATTACAGGAGTCTTTTCAATTAAAAATCTATTTCTAAAATGTCAGTTTCATGAAAGAAATGTCAAGAATGACTGCAGACAGCTACAGACTTGCTCCTCTATAGATCTTTGGTGTTAACCTGAATGAGGTGCACTGAATATGTGTGCATCTTGTAAATCAAGTGCTGATTTCAGATCATGTCTTCAATCTAATATTTTATGACGAAGATATATTTACTAAAATTTGTGAATTATTTTCCAAAATATTTCAGAACCTGTTATCATCAAAGTGCAACCTTTCTTTTTTCCATTTAAAAGGTAGTAGATCAAAAATCAGATTTTCAGTCCTCCAGTTTATACTATTGAAGCACATAATTATATCCATTTTTTGTTGAACAGGTAAATCACGGTCTCTCTGATAAAATTTTCTTTTCTAAATTAGTATTGTTCTAACCACTAGACTTTTATTTTCATCTATATTTTTGAAAAACAGTAAATTTTTGTACAGTCCTTAAGATTTTCTTTCCCTTTAGACATCTTACCAAGTTCCATTAGTTGGGAAATTACTTTACATTTTTGCTTTCAATTGACTACTTTAATGCAAGACATATCACTTTATTTTATTTTCAATTCACCATTTTACCCCAAGATACATCTCTTCAACTGAATTTTTACAATAATTAAATAACAGAAGCTTGGTTGTCTCTACTCTTGATCATAATTAAGAAGTCCCTGTTTTTTTTTTACTATGGAATAAATGTGTTGCATCTCACTAACATAGAACACTTTACAAGCTACACATCAAAACAGAGCAAAGGCTCGATCTTAAAGCTTAGTTTTCTAGTTTAAAACTCAAGTCTGACTCCAGTTCTTAATTTGAAGTTTAAAGCATCTGAGCTCCTTGGAATTACTTTTCTTCCCTTTGCAAATATACTAGACATTTCTCATAGACTTATTTCTATCTTAAAACTGTATGAGATTCCTGAAAAACTAAGGGGTACTGAGAAAATATAGAAGGGGAGGCAGGAATAGGGAGGGGAGGGGGAGGAGGCTCTAAAAGGAGCAGCAGTGGGAATGGGGAGAAAGGAAGGTTCTCATAAAACCTAAATTCTAAGAATGATTTAAGTGAACTGAACTGGAACTGGTTCTATTGGTTAAAGAAGCGGAGTTTCTGGAAATAAAGGTTTAATAAGGGAGAACAACTAAAGTTAGAAAGAGTCAGATTTTTAAAACCCTTCAGTATCAAGAACTATGATAATTCCTTTGACATTTCTGTAATGAAATGCCTGATACAGAAAACTTAGCAGAGAAAAGTTTTATTTTGTTCTTTGTGTGAGAAGTGTCATGCATCATGACAGGGAAGGTGTGCTGGAACAGCTCACATCATGGCAGACAGGAAGCAGCACGCTAGAGATACAGGAATGGGCAACAGTGAGCCACAGCCTGGAACAAGACATCCTCACTGATCCAGTTCCCCAAGCAGGCTTCCATTTTCACAATCCCATCACTTTCCAGAAGTCTATTCAAATTTTCAGATGATTAATGGATTACCCTAATCATTAGATCAGAGTCCTCATGATCCTAATCATTAGATCAGAGTCCTCATGATCTAGTCATCTCTGAAAATGCCCGAACAGACAAGTTCAGGTGGAGTTTATTAGTTGTGTAGGTGTTTAGCAATCCAATCAAGTTGAAATAAATTTAAAGTGTATACAACACTGTAGTTGTAGTAGAACTTGGAGTACATTTTGAGCTTTGTTCTGTGTGGAGCAAATCACTTATTTAAATTGTAGCCCGACTCAGCTGTGTAGTTTACAGTGCACAGTACACAATGAAATGTGAAGTCTCTTGCTAAATTCTAGGAAGAAGTGCCACTAAAGGTACCAGAGTACCACACGTTGTCCTTATTTTCATGGGTACCATGTGCTCATGGCTTACAATAAACTTTGGTTCTGAAATGTCTCCCAAATGCCATTATGTGAAGGACTTGGTCCCCAGCCTGTGCTACTGGGAAATGAGGTAGTCTTTAGGAGGTGTGGCCTTGTGGAAAGAAGCTAGACCCTGGGGCATGCACTTCTAAGTAATATAGGGACCCCCACCTCTTCTCTTTCTCTTCACAGTCAAAATGAACTCAGTAGGCATCTTTTGCTTTATCATTCCTGTGCTATATAATACCACCATATGTCCATGCAGTATATGGTTAAACAACGATATGCTGAAGCTTTCCAAATGGGCCAAAACAAATATCTTTGCTTTAAATTGATTTATCTCAGACATTTTGTTCAAGTGATGGAAAAGTGATTGATAGACCCATCTCCTATGGTATTTCTAACTTAATATTTTAATGTCAATCTTTCTTGGATAGAATACTTTATTGAACGAGGAAGAGCGAGTCTCATTGTTAGAAGCTTCTTACAAATGTTACCACTCTGCTGTCCTTTTTCTTGGCTGGGTGGTTCCCATTCTTTACTGAAAGATAATGGACACCTTTAATGACATTATAATATATATGTCCATTAAATTTCTTGTACAGAAGATATTTTGAGGTGACTAGAGCCCGAATGGATAAGCTGAGGGACAAATACTATAATCTTCAGTCCTAAGGATGTGAAATTTGAAATTGCAAGGTTTTTATCCATTGAGGAAACCTGAAATTTACCTAGACCTGTATTAAGTATAAACCTGAATAGTGTAACTTTCAGTTCTGTGTAATTTTCAATTCAGTGCTTCTAACCTGCTCGGGACTAATGACTTTCTTTCATAGTGTGTGGTTGTCTGCTCAGGTCATTGCATTTATAATTCTGTTGAAAGTAATATCAACCTGGTTTCTCACCCTATGCAGTAGTCTATTGAAAGCTACCTATCTCAAAGCCATTTCAGTTGTCAGAAACACTGACTCTGGAATTTAAAAGGCTTAAGACATAAAGCTTTGCTCCTCTGGCTGCACCTCCCCTTTATCATCGTTCTATCTCTCTGTGCATCGTCTCTGTACTGCAATGTCAGTCTTGATATACACTCTCATTCTCTACATCTTCATGAGTTTCTCAGAAGGTATGTTGTCTAAAATGTGTGTGTGTGTGTGTAAAGCCTCATGGCCATCCAAATATCCAACACATACTTGTAATTCTCAAAGTTGTTTCCAACTACGCAGAAGAGAGAAACACAGTAGGAATTGAGAACATATTCACCTTTGGTTCAGTCATCCATTGCCAGAGGAATGGAGCAAAGTAAATAAACATGCTCAGAAACTCCTCTTCTGCAGGTTAAAAGTCTCTTCTTTTTGAGGTGGTCCTTGGCCAAATGCCAAAGGAATCAACACAAAGAAATATTAAAAATTTCCAATATTCAGGAATATTGGTGGATACAATATTTCTCAAATACTAGGCAGATTAGCCTGGGTAAAATATTAAATATTGATAAGTTGTATCCACTATTATAGTTAGATCATACAACTAAGAAGTTTTTAATTCAAGAAAAGATAATAAAAGTAAAGAAAGAAAGAACTTTAGGAGAGAAACCTTAAACATTTTCAATAACAGCATATAGTTTTTTATGTTGACTCTATTTATTTTCAGTGCCAATCCATTGCAAAATTCATGTTTTAATATTGAATAAGAATACTTCTTACAGTGTAGCATTATAATCATAGGTGATTTTATGGTAAGCCGTCCATGTCTTCATCACAATTATATGATCATTTACTGTTTTATAGTCACTCAAAATATCTAATTCTTCTGAGTCCCTAATACATTTTTAAAGCGAGAGTACTTGAAAACTGTTTTGATTTCCTGAATTTAATATCAGATCCCTATAGTCCCTTTACTTCCTTTCATACAGAAAGCCAATATTATCTTTGAAAGAATAGGCAAAGCAAAAAAAAAAAAAAAAAAAAAAAAAGCAAGGGAGTACTTAATCATTTCACCATTTTAAGAAAAAATATAACAGCATACTAGGAAATTAAAAATATTATTTGAAAACCAAACTCTTACTTATCATTTGCTGTGAATTCAAAATGTAAGAAACTGAAAACTTTGAGAGGCCATGTCCCTGTGAGCACAACGGAGTGGCGGATTTCTAATGATAAAAAGAACTTATAAATAGAATCAAAATGGATTGATGTCATATCACACAGTGGAAGAACAAAAGGAAAAAGGAAAGGGATCAATATGATCTGACACATCCATTTCACAGGCAACCACTGATCTCTGAATGGACCTCTAGTACAAAACGAATAAGGACAAAGCCAGTGATGCTAGGGTCAGGCTCACCTTTAAATGGTCAGTGGTCCTATCTGAGACATTCTGATCTGGAAGTCCATTTGACAAGGACATTTGAAGCCTGGGTCTATGCGAACCTGCTCAAATTGTAACAGGTTCTGCTTTTTGGCATTCTAGGAGGCACTGGGGGTGGCCAGGGCTGTTGATCCATCTTCTATCCCTTGTCTCACGATGGTCAATATCTGATCTGTGAAGGCACCCCATCCATCATTGAGTTAATGTGTTGGAAGTATGTAATAAGTGTTTAACAGAATAAAAAAGCAACAAATTTTAAAAATGGTAACAAATAAATATGAATGATATTTCCTGATTGATGATAATTAAAAGAGTCACCTTTTGTGTCTTTTAAAATGAATGAAACTTTGTTAGAAAATTCCCTGGCCTTTCAGTATTAAAATTTCTCATCTATCATATGGGAATGGTTGTGTTCATCACATAAGGGTGTCATGGAATTTAACATAGTAGATGGTGGATGTAACAGTCATTTGAAAACTACAAATCACTCCCACAAATATAATGACTGGCAGATCAGAGGGTGTACCTTAGTTGGTAGACAATTTGCCTAGCATGAATGAAGCCCTGGGTTCTATCCCCAGCACCATTTAAACTAAGTGTTATAGTCAATGCCTATATTTGTAGCAGTAGATGACAGAGAAAGAATCAGAGTTTGTAGATATCTCTCTACGATGGACTACATAGTGATTTCAAAGCTAGTCTTAGCTACATGAAACCTCACCAAAACCAAACAAACAAACGTAAGGATCCCAGATCCTTTTTGAGATCCCAGATCTCGTTTGCACCATGAAAATTTAGATCAGCATTTGCGTCCAAGTGAAAGTTAAAGAAGATAAATTAACCTTAGCATTTATTGCAAATCTCTTCACACAACAACTACTTGTGACATATATTTTTGTGCAAGTGTTTTTTGTGAACAGGGGTAGTAGGAAAAATTTTTACTGGAAAACTATCATTTGTAACTACTGGATTGAAAAGAACAAAAAAAGTGATTCCATATGCTTATTATCTAAAATTTGTTTCCCATCTCAAAATATCTTCTATTGGTTTCTTTTCATTTTTTTAAATAAAGTAAAACATTTCTTTAACATCAAGCATATCTATTTCTGTCATTCCAACTGTAAAAGTAGGCCAAAATATGAAAATTTTTTCTCAAAAAAATTACCCTCAAAGTAACAGTTATAAATATTCTATTCTTTGTAAGCAAATACAGAGAAACTATATCAATGTGTAACTAAAGATACAGAACAAAGATACGTTCCTAAAAATGACATCAGAAGTGATGGGATAGCTCTGTGAATAAAGTGCTTATTGTGTAAGTATGAGAAACAGAGTTCAAATCCGTACCACAAACAGGAAATCTAGAGAGAATAGCTGTATGTCTGTAGTCCCAGGATTTGGGAGGCAGAAACAAGCGATCCCTACGACAAGCTGCCTAGTTCAAAGAATCCTCCCTCAATAAATAAAGCAGAGAGTGACCAAGGAAGACACCTGGCATCAAGCTCTGTCCTCCACTCACATGCACTTTGAGCAAGGCACAGACATGCAGACCACTGGTAGATCCAGGCAATCGGAGGCTCCCAGGAGACCATGTCTCAAAAAATTACAAAACAAAAACAAAAATATTAGGGATTGGAAATATGGCTCAGCAGTTAGAAGCACTGACTTCTCTTACACACACATAGCAGTAAGTTTAGTTCCAAGGGATCCAGGCCCTCTTCTAGCCTCCATGGGCACTGTGTACACTGGTCCATTTGTATACATGCAGGTAAGATATTCATATGCATAAATAAAAATAAAGAAATAAAAATAATTATAGTTTAATCTAAGGAAGAAAAAATAAATTTAAAGTGAAGAAAAAATTTAACTTGTAATATTTAATTTGAATCATCAAAATTTTGTGTCCTAGGGTTAAGAAATATAAACCAGTGGCACATGCCAGAAATGCCAGCATTCAGGAGGCTGAGGCAAAACAAACAAACAGATGTGTGGAGTAAGAGTGTGTTGAGTGTATATATTTACTATGGTCAATGACATTATTTCCCTCTGTATTTATGAGTTTATATGATCCAATTTCTCATATTCATGTTTTGTTCTATACAGCTAACATGGGTTTTATGTGTTTATTTGTTTGAACACACATTGAGATCTGTATACTTTTATATATTCATACGAATAAATTTCATTTTTTCAATTTATTTGTCTTTGTTTTGTTTTTTATTTAAGGATTAAAAAACAAAGTTTCAATTATGTATACTCTCTGAGTTCAGGAGCCTTGTGAGGACAGAGATGTAGGATCCCTCTGGATCTAGAGTTATAGGCAGTTGTGATCCACCCAAATGTGGGTTTTGGGAACCAAACTGTAAGAATTGTAAGTGCTTTTACTCCAGACGCCCCCTTCCCACAGCCCGTTTTGTTTTTTCAACAAAGACTTGTCATAAAATCTGGACTGGTCTCAAACACTTAATCCTCTTGTGTCAGTATCCTAAGTGCTGAAATTCCAAGTTTGCATTACAAAATGTATCTCAGAATTTATAGTTAAGCCATCTCATTAAAAACAATTGGTCAAATTATTTTTGTATTAACTTTGAAATGTTGGAAAGTGGTTGTTGGATACCATTATTTTGGATTCCGGTGGAGAATAATCGATTTTAAAGTCTGAGATTAATCTGATTTCTTTTTCATTCTTTTAAATAAGTTGACATTTAAAGCTAGCTTTGCAAATCCCTTAACTTTGCTTATATTTCCTAAGTTAGCATAACCATTAGTCTTGAATGTCATCTCTCCCAAATATTCCCAGAGTTTGGAATATTCTTTCAGTTTATAGGACAGTTTTCTTAATTATTTTCTGGTATACCTCTTTGATTTTCCAACTCCCTAACATCAAGACCTTTATGTGAGATTACATCATCATTACTTTTCTTACCATTAATTTTATCTCAGGTTTTAATTATCTCTGCTTTTAAACTACACTGATTACAACTTTTCAGTCTTATCAGATAATTTAAATTTCAGTAGGCATCTACTTTTTTGCAGGTCTATCCTAATGAAAATATTATTTCCATAAGTATGTTGTTTTCACTCTAACTGTATCCATAATATATTGTTCAACTAATTCAACCTCTTTCATTGTTCCTATATTTTTCTTATTTTTGTCATTAATTTTAAACCATTCGTGTTATTATACTGCAGTATAAACCACGTTGAGAACATTTGAATTTTGCCACTTTCATAGAACTTTATTTTATTCTGAATTAGATAATTAATGTGCTTACCTGTCAGCACAGCATGTTTACGTATTTTATTAAGCCAGGGTGTTTATTCATATATGCTACCCCATTTTCCTCAAATTGCTCATGTTTGAGGAACTATATGGAAAATTCCTCTGTTTTTTAAGTGAGGATATTTCTGCATTACGTTTTCATTGGGTCTGACAGCTGCATATCATCTGTGTATCTCCTGTTTGGAATTTGATTCTGTCATGGGCTACTGTATTTTATAGCCTAAGGAAATTTTGGAGTTGAGAGAAATCCAGTATATTTTCAAAATTACTATTGCTTTCTCTAAGATATTCTAAGTGGATTACAGTAAGATTTTTATTGGTAGAACCATAAGTATATTCCACTAGGAGATGCACCCCTTATATCCTGCAAGAGTGAATATTTAGTCCAGAGTCTGAGATGGAGACAGCTTCACCCTCTTCTAGTCATTCCTTTTCACAAGTATTGAAAAAGAAAGTTAAAATACAGTTCATGTGCGTTCAAATCTGTTTAGCTTCCATATTGAGACTTTGTAATATGAATTTTCAGGATGTTGTTTCACCAGTAAATCTCACAGAAGACAAGGACAAGATTAACAGAGTTAATAGTCTGACTTTTCTGACTATGGCCAGACCTTCTTATTCATATTTATTTCCATCTTTGCTTTATTTGGTATAATTTTTACTGGTGGTGGTGGTAGTGGAATTGCTGTTTTCTCTTTTGTTATTGTTGTTTGGGTTATTTTTTAGCTCAACAACCTTGAGGAAGATATCTGAAGTTAGAAATTTGTTTGTTTGCTTGTTTGCAGCCTTTACAGCAGCTCCAAAATATGACACCTTTATTGCATTTATTAGATAAAATTTAAAGAACCATATTAGTTAAGTTATCCAGCAAACGGAAACTCATGCAAAACTGTTAAAAGAGTATTTTTGTGTCTATACTACTATACTAAAATGGAAAATACTAAATAATAGCTTAACATAGCTATTGGAAGAATTTATTTTACTTAGGTAGATATTTTAGACCTTTAATAAAAGTGAGTAGTTAAGTGGATGGTGAATATATAATAAAAGGATTTTGATAATTTCTTGCCTTCCTTAAAAAAGATGGAAAAGATCATTCAACTTGCTGTATTCCAATTCTGTCTAAAACTATTAATGAGAATATTGATGATGATGATTTTCATCTTTTGATGACTTTCCATTTGCTTAAATTCAGCACAGTGCAACATAACAATGTATAAGAAATTCAACATTAAGTTTCAAGACAATTATAATCAATGAAGGTGTGCATATTGCTTATATCTGCCGAGGCTTCATTGTTCCCAGGGTGCATGTTTTCAGACACTAGTTCTTTTGTCTTTCCAGCCTAAGAGCTCAATCTTAAATGGTAAGACTGAGATTCAGTGGCACTATACTTGTGAACTGACTGTTCTAAAAGTAAGTCCCAATACCAAGTTGATGGTTAATATTACACATTTTCATACCCCTCAAACTGTATTCCACAAAATTCCTGTCCATTTCAGTTAAGTACAAGCAAGTAAGTGAGATATCCAGCCATGGCTACGTGAGAAGAGAATTACAATGGTCCAGTATGAGATGTGAGACCCTGTGAGGGGTGATAAATGCATTTGTGCAAGTCAGAGTGGGAACTGTCAGGCAGCAGTGGCTTTGAGTAAGATTGTAGATCCCAAGCAAGATGACACAGAAACACACATAATCTGGGTGTTGAAACAAGAAAGAGGAGGAACATCCCACTGCAATGGGAGTGTAAAGTGAGGAGTATGGAATTACAGTAAATCAGATGCAGAATACTATCTTCATGTCACAGGATGTGTCAGTATGAGGTGTGAGACTCTCCATGTTGGCCGTGTTATCCATGTTGGAATATGTACACACGACATCAAAGCCCACGGGGATGCAAAAGAGCTTCTGCATCAGACAGATGGTCAGAACTCAGGTTAGCTGAGGAGAAAAGAAGGATCTGTGTTAGGGTAAGGGTGAAGATACAATTAGAATTGGATGCGGAGGAATGCAGAGTTAAAATGGGTGCGCTGCGGGTGATAGCCTCTTTATATTAGCTAGGTAGAGGAAAACTTAAGAACTGCATAAATACATTGACAAAAATAGGATGAGTGTCCTCTTAGTCGAAATGGGAGTTATCAAAGGATATAGAGATAATAGCGAGTAAACCATATAAGCATCATTATAAATAACTAAAGGGACATATGCTGAGAACCTCAGATCATTAACACGGCAATAATGATGAACACACTTAACATCTAGACCATGACTTCTTTTTAAAAATGATTCTTTTAGTATACATATATATCATACTTTATTAATTCTTTGAGAATCTCATGAACCGATGCAATGTATTTGATAATTTCACCACCTGCTTCTCTCCCAAGCTCTAATTCCTAGATTCTTTCCAAACTCCTATCCTCTACCATCTTCATGTCCTCTCTTTGTTCTATTTATAGGCCACCGACTTAAATTTGTGCTGCTCATTGGCTAACAGGTGGAGAACCATTCACTAGAACCCGGTGGACCTACCAGGGGTCATACCCTTCTTCCGAAGCTATCAACATTCCTCTCCATGCTGGAAGGTTGATTGACTTGATATTATGCAGGTCTTGTGCAGGAAACTACAGCTGCTCTGAGTTCATGAAAGCAGCAGTTCTGATGTGTTTAGAAGAAAGTTTCAGTACAGTCTTCCTTGTCATGTGGCTCTTACAATATCTCTGCCCCATTCCCCTGATGGTCCCTGAGCCTAATGAGGAAGAGGTGTGATACAGATATCCCATTGTGACTGAGCACTCCGCTGATACCTATTCTCTGCACATTGTGAGTTTATACCTTTTTTTTTTAATAATCCACCAATATAAAAACTTCTTTAATGTGGTCTGAGAGCTGCATTAACCTGTTGGTACAAAGATGAAATTTAGAGAGCAGTTTGATACCATCTCCATTTAGCAAAATAATAGTGGGTTCACCCTTCGGGGACTGAGCTTCCTAGATTCTTGAACAGATTTACAGTACCAGGTATGCTTTTTACCCTGTGTAGTGGATCTTAAATCCAATCAGAAAGAAGTTGATTATACTCACAACATTTTTGCGTTATTATATAAAAGGGCATATCTTACCACACTAGTCTTACTGCAGTTCAAACGGTTCACAGATGGGTAAGACTGTTTATGACTTTCTTCCCCAGCAGCCCACATTACACATTCTGGTACTGCGAAAGCTACCCAGGAGGGGACGACTTAATCCTGGTCAGTACCATCTTGACCTGTCTGTGTTGTTTTACAAATTGTACTAGACCATGACTTCTTAATACCATCCTCCCAAAACAGGAACCAGATTTTCTGAGGAAAAAAAAAATAGCTATTTCCATTTTAAGAGATGTGAAATAAAAATTCTTTCTAGTATCAAGAGGTAAGGAAGGACAAGTAAAAAAGAAAGTTTTAGAAATGTGAAAGACTAAGAAGACTCTTTCTGGTCCAATCACTAAATTAATGGATTGGAATTTATAGTGACAGGGTAGACCAAATATGTTAAATGTATATTTTCATTATATCAGTTCAGATAGTAATGATAAAGGGTAATAAAATACGTCTTCAAATCTGCCAGTACTCCTTTAATCAACTCCTTACTTTTAGCAGACAGAGCCTTGAGACACCACAGAGGCAGAATGAAGAACACGGCACCTCTGAATCTCATCTCAATGCAGCTTCAGGCACAGTGGTATACCTAGCAGAGCTGGGAACTGATATGACAGAGACAAGGCTGGGCCTTGAGTTCCGTGGCTGACTGGAAGGAGACTTTGCCTAGTGAATTTTTTAAAGTATCAATATGCACCTACTATTAATATCATTATCATTATCAATATTATTTTATGTGTATGAGTGCTTTGCTTGCATGTGTGGAGTGTACCATGTGCATGTAATTCCCATGGAGACAATAAACAGGCATTGGGTTCCTTAGAACTGGAGTTATGGATAATTGTTAGCCACCATGTAGGTACTGGGAACTAAACCTAGGCTGTCTGCAAGAGCAACAATGTTCTAAACAGCTAAGTCATCTTTCCAACCTTCTAAAAATTATTATTTAAAATCTATATAGACCTTCTCACTGTGTATACACTGGGCACACAAGCTTCTACTAGGAGCTGAATATATATCTTTTAATCTGACTGCTCAGACAAATTTACACTGACTGAGAATCGAAACCTGTCTTGTAACCATCGAAGGTATCAAGTCTGCAAGTCAAGAAATTGCTAGAGATTTGCTCCTGACTGGCTGAAAATAACTACAGTTTGAAAAGGCAGTTGGATGAATTTGTGATTCTCAACTTGGACTATAAAAGATTTTATTTGGAAAAAATGGAAATGGAACCATGGATTGTATGCTAGTAATCAATCATTGTTAATTTCTTGGTTCTGTTGGTTTCATTGTGGTTATGTAGAAGAATATGCTTTGTTTATAGGAACTACAAACTATTTATTTACTGTGAAAGAGACTGATTTGCAATGTTAGTCTAAGCAATTCAGAAAAATTTATTTATAATAAATGTTATTACTTTACATTTTATTTTAATTTTAAGAGACACATATTTTATTGTGCGGAGGGTATGGGCCCTGAAGACAACTTTCAGGAGTTCTTGCTTTTCACCTGGTTGAGGTTCTTTTTCTTGCTATTTCTGGGATAGTGGCACTGTGTCTGGCTTTTTACATAGGTTTTGAGAATTAAACTTGGGTCTTCAGGTTCATGGAGTTTACTCTTTCACCTACTGAGCTATCTCCCTAGCACAGGAAGAAAGTCTTTGCAGCATTCTTGAAGCATTTTCTCTACTGTTGAGTGTATTCTTAAACAATACTTTAATGTGTATAGAGATGATATTAAAATAGACCTCAGTGGAAGAACTTGCACTGAGGAACATTTGGAGACACTTACTTGACACCATAGACCTTAACACAGATGAAATTATGTATGGATTCCACTTGGGGTGTGGCGGCTATAGCAGGGAACCAGTATGGAAGAGGTTATAAAGAAGATTAATACTGATTAAGATATTATGTATGAAATATACTATGATTCAATTAAAAAATGCAACTGTCTCTCTACCAGGGACAAGTATCTCAAGAGATGTTGTCCTCTTCTGTCCCCAGGTGAGGGTCACTTCATCCATCCCATTTTTACTCAGGAGCCACAAGATGCCATTTTTCCTTTGGATTTATCCAGATCTGAAATTATTCTGAATTGTGCTGCTAATGGTTACCCTTCACCGCATTACAGGTAAGATCCACCCTCTGCATATGATTGTTTACACCCTTGTTGTTAATGTAAAGTCCACCCATAATAAGGGTTTTTCAAAAGTATCCTTAAGTTTTCTGTGTAGACTACAAGGTAGTTTTCCATGGATATGCAGCTTTGTCCACACCACTCACCACTCAGATCAGTATCTATCTATCTATCTATCTATCTATCTATCTATCTATCTATCATCATATATATTCAGAACTGTAACATGCTTCCTCATTCTGTGTTCTGGGTACTATTTCCAAGTAACCACTATTATGTCTCTGTCTTATTGCTTACATTTGCTTGTGAAATTTAAACTTGAGATTGATTCCTTGCAGAGCCATCCTGTACTTAGAGCTGAGAACAACAGAGAAAACAGAAATATAGAATGAAGGAAGCACAGGAAGACAGAAATGGAGAAGAGAAAAAAGATTTGAGATAGGACAAGCTCATTTTATGTTCATCACACCTGCTCAGTTTGAGACCACTTCCTTAGTTTCCATGCATCTATTGAGAATGAAAATGTTCTCCTATAAACAATCAAGACAAATTTAAATTTAGTCTGTAAGATAAAATTCTGTAACTCTGCCAGCAACTCCCGTTATACCCAAAGAACTAATCCTAATCACAGAAATAAAACAGTTAGAGGCAATTATCTGCCGGCTAAGGCAGAGAGAATTTTTTATTATAGTAATAACGTGTTTGCTTGTGATACAACATTTTATTTTCAAAACATTCACTTTATATTTTTTCAAAATTTCTGTTTTTTCTTCCATTTTTTTGTCTAAAAGATCTCTTATATAGAGATCTATATGAAGTATTCTTCAGTATCTTTGTAAATATCAGAAACATGGTACATTTGCTAAGACAATAGGACTCTTAGCCAAACAGAACAAAACAAACAAGACAGAAGAACTTAATTTTCTTTTCTGCCATCCCAGACTTCTAATCATTACAGAGCAAAAATGGAAGTGCCAGAAGCGAGGAAGGGTTAACAACATTTTGACTTATTTGCACAGCTGCAGGTAAGGTAGCAGCTAGCCCATATTGTGGATAAAATTCAAAGATTTAGAAATATATGCATGCATCATTTATATTTTTAAATGAAATGATGCTTTGAGGATAAGAGCTATGTGTCATATGAATATTAAAAAGGGCAATACATATCACAATGACTGTCAGTGACATAGATTTTAAAAGTATTTCCGAAAAGTGTTAATTTTTAGTTGTAGAAATCAATTTCCATATGCAAAAATTAAAATTTAGTCTCTTTTAGAAAACTTCATTGATTTTCCTGTTTGTTTTTATACATTCTGATAAAATACAGTCATATTTGTATGTATACATACACATAAAATTACATGAGTAAAATGTTTAGCTCATTTATTTAAATAAATAAAGCTAAAGACATCTCTACCTTAAATTTTGCAGAGTAACTTCAGTATCTTCTATTTATAACCAAACAGATTAAAAACCAAGTATTCTTTATAAACTTACTAAAGTTTCACTGTCTTTGTGACTGTGAAAATAATTGTAAGTCAATGGATTTGGGAAAGATCAACCGTTTTACTAATTGTTTCATTCAACTCAGGGCTTATTTATTATTTATTTTACCAAATTATTAAAGGTGTTACTCAACACACAATAAAACTGATAAAGTATGATTAATACATTTTTTCAGGATCATCTAATATTTGAAGTTGTAATTTTATTTTTTAAGTGGTAATTAATTCCACTGATCACAGTTATTGGTAGGATTTCTTAGGAAAAGGAAAGAATACCTGAATGCCTACTTTTTGCACTTTAGTAAATGTAGTTAAATAAATAAGGTACATGTAAAGTATTGATTTGTGTGCAAATAATAGAAAGATATACCCTAGTGGCTCTGAAGAAAGATTCCTCTTTAGTGCCCCATATTGACATAGTGAAGAAAACTAGACATTCCAACAGTGCCCAATAGCTTATATTCCTATAGTTTTTTTCTAAGCTAGAAATATAAAGACAAATATTTTAGCTTCTTATTTCTAATCTTTACGAAGTGCTTCAGCACATCACCAATATTCAGTGATAAGATATTCCTCAGAAAAAGGCTTTGGAGAGTGAGAAAAGAATTAGATCTTAATACCTAAATGTCAAACTCAGACCCAGTTTCATTGACAATAAAGCAAGGGGCAGCACATTTTAGGCAGTGTGTACTAGCAACAGAAGGTGAAATTTTAGTCTTAATACAGCTCTTTATGCCAACAATTGATTTTAAAGTCCACTAATAACTATATTAAATTTACATTATTTGTAAGGATGTTAACTAGAGGAAGAGTCCTCAATACAAAAGATTCCAGTTTTATATGGCACAGTGAGAGACAGTACAAAGGAGCTCTCCACTTAGATCTGAGAGTTATCCTTTGTAGTTCTGTCCTTCTCAGGTAACCATGGAATGCTCATTTCCCTTGTTGGCAATGTCTCCTTCAGAGCATGGGAGTAAGCTTTCCTAATACTGTTTCTGCAAACAAAACTGAACTGAACACCATTGCTTTAAAACTTTTGCAGTCTTTTGTTTGGATGTTTTAAACATGACTTGTGTTATCAAATCTATTCTTACATTGGTTCTTAAAAGAATTAAACTGTTTTCATATTTTTAGTAGATTAAGTATAGGGAATGGAAGCTCCTGGGACAAAATAGCAATCTTAAAAGCAGAACTTTGGAAGCAGATCAAGAGCATAGTGTGCAGTCTCTTTCAACAAAGTAACAACCTTTGCATACATTAGCACCATAAAAACCAAGAAACTAAAGAAATACTATGAGAGTCTGGTCAAAAGCCAGGAATGACTTTTTTATTCAATCATTAACCAGAGAACATGTGATACAATAAAGTTCAGTCAGGAAACCTTGCAAAGGGCTGTGATAAGATATAATTTCTTATACCTAGAACATCTAGGAAAATCAGATAGTAAGGACTTAATCCTGGGCATTTTATTTGGGGAATGAAAGAGCATATATTTAATCATTGATGCATGTACATATTCTCTCTCAGGTGTAAAGAAGATGGCCATCATTGTTGGCTTCTAGCATATCTTTTAACCTGGTTACCATTAGTGTTTTTTTCTCCCCTAGACACAAATAAAGTCAGTAAAACCTTAAGAGATGTCATTATCTCTTCATACATTTTCTCATTCCATCCTCTTAAATAGCCCCATGAGATCAAGCATGGTATCATGCAAGGTTTACAATGGATGAACATAACTTCTGATGAAACCAGATGACTTGTCTGAGGAAACAGGACAACAACATTAGAACTGGCATGAGGACTCCTCTCATGTAAATGACATTCTCAAAATGATGCTATATTACAAACACTAGAGAGACTTAGAATTTAAGTTATTGGGTTTTCCCTCAGTGGACAGGGACTGGTCTCAGAAGTGCATGTAGCAAGCACTAAAAGCAGAAGAGTTTTATAAATTCTTTCAAACAAAGGCATGCGGGATTGTTCACATTTTCAAAGGAGAGCAAATAAACAATTGTCATAGTGTTCAGTCAAGGCCTGACTACTTAACTGTGAAAGATATTCCCCAGCAAAAAAAATCCGATTTCAGTTCAAATTTCATCTCATTTCCTGGAAATGTTTTAACCACTTCATATGGTTAAAACACTCAATGCCTTTTATCACAAGATAATTCTCTTGGATAGGTTTTGCTATCAGTAAAGTATGCCTCACAATCACTTGAATGCATTAAGACAATTTCTCCATTGATTTAAATGTATTAATTAGGAGAAAGCCAACACCAGGGGTTGAACTCCTGATCTATATGCGCAGTTTAATAATCATTGTACCATCGTGATTAGAATGATTACTGGGCTCCCGTGAAAAATTCATTTGCTTCAGCAAAGCCAACAACTTTGAATTTGTGTTGAAAAACAATTACTGAGCATAATTAGGAGCTTGTAATGATGACAGCAGTTATTTCGGTGATTGATTCCAAAATTAAAGCGAGCTGGCAAACTAAGTACTGTATATCCTTTGCTTTGAAAATGATAGAGAACAAGGAAGTTCAAAGACTGTGTTCTGTGAGCAAGTTACGAAAGACAGGATTACAATGTGGTCACGGAGAATACTGGCCTCTTGAGACAGGCAAGCTGAAAGAAGTTTCCTCCGTTTCCAATAGTGAGAAGAAACATGATGTATAAGTTCATACTGAAAGAGAGTCAAAAATCCAAATAATTGTGATGAACTCTGACTCCTGTTTTTAGCTTCATATTATTAGGGAGCAGTTGAGGTATGTAGGGGGTGGATAAGTAATTTAAAAGTGACAGGTATGAGTTAAGCCAGACTGATTTGATATTTGAGCCAACCCTTCTCTTCTTTAATAGTGTGGAGGATTATCTAAGCTTTCCTTTCTTTTTCTACTTTGGTTGTCAGTTTCCCCTCAGAGTCTTTCAAGAAGTACCTTGCCTTCTTTATTCCCAAAGACGGATATCAGTGAGACATCCTTTAATTTCTTCTCCATTGTAAACAAAACTCTTACATGCTATATACTTTTATGATTCCTGACAACTATACACTCTTAATTAAACCTAGCATTAAAGTATACATATTTTTCTGTGTGTCGGAGTCTTTGTTCTGAAAGCTTTCAGGTAATCCAAACCTTCATTAAATTACTGTATATGCCTTTCTTATAAAAGCTATCTTCTTTCATAGACCCTCAGCTATGAACCAAACAATGGTAGGGAAAATTTTTGTTTTATTGTTTTCCTTTTTACCATCTCTCCAAGTGATGATTATGATTTATTATTTTTAAAATATTTTATTAATTATTTTGATTTTATGTATATGCGTGTATTGCCTACATGTATGTAAGTGTACTAGTGTCATGCAATGCTTGGAGAGGTCAGAAGAGTGTCAGATGCCCAGAAACTATAGTAATGGATAGTTTTTAGTGGCCATTTGTGTTCTGGGAACCGAACCTGGGTCCTCTGTAAGACTGAGTGGTCTCTCTAGCCCCATGATTCACTATTTTTATTGTCTTTTTTTTTTAAATGGTCTGTATAACTACATAGAACTTGTAACCTTGGAATATGTCTCATTAAAATGCAATGCTTATAAACTGAAATTATTTAGAGATCATGATGAAGTTTAGAGTGTGAGATAGGGGAAGTCAATGTAGTAAGAAGTTGTGACCAGCCTTTCTTCATCTTGAAATGACCAGACAGAATTTCCCAAACTATTTAAGCTTCCTTGAAAAATAACTTCTACTGTCCTTTAGCTGGTTAATTGATGTTCTAAAAGGCTGTTGACTAATAGCTAATCCCAGAGACTCTTTGCTTCCTAAAATAAAAACTTCTCAAGCTGCATTTGTTTTACTAACATGCAATTTTAGGTTGGCACTCCTAAGTGCCATTGAAATATTTTCAACATGATTAATTTTCCAAGTAGCAGATTCACAAAGACAATCACGATCTGAAGTAATCCTGTTATTATTTTGTTATCAACATTGAATAGGTATTGTCAGACACTTGCTGGCATTCTTTGTGCCATGGTTAATACAACTTTCTTGGGTTTCTGACTCCAAATCATTTTTGACAGTTTTGCCACGTGAGTTGCAGGAAGTCGGGTATGGGCCATATTATTTGAAAAGTTTCTAAAGGAATAAGATGATAGAATTATTTTTATTTTTAGTTCTCATCTTAAAGGTTATGGGCCTTTCTGGTTCCATTTAAGTGAGTGTTTTTAACTTGTGAATGTCTTCAAAATGACTTACAATTTGGTATGACTAACCTCAAAACAATTACATTTGCCAGGACTTGTAACATAGGACTGAGATCTAAGCTATGTAGGAGGGTGAGGAAGGAGAATTGTAAGTTCAAAGCCAGTCAAGTCTTCAGAGTGAGTCAGAGTGAATTCAGTCCCAGCCAGGGCAACGTAGAGAGACTTTCTCTCAAAATAAAAAGAAATACTTGATTTCTCTCTTTCTATTACTCCCTGCACTCTAGAGGATATATTGGTAGCTAAAATGTTAGCTGCCTTTCTTTGCCAGATCATGGAATTGTCTGTACTGTCTGTAATTTTGAAAAAAAAAAAAAAGATTTTATTAAGAAGTTTGAATCCCAAGCCCACCCTGCAGAAGGACCATAGTTAGCTGCAGATATAGGGACTAATAATTGGGTCTCTTTCTCATTGTAATTCTCATGCTCCATAGTCTATTCTGCATCAGAGACTCCATGCTCCAAACACAGTGCTGGAGATGTAGTCTAGTGGTAGCTCATTTGTGTAGCACATGAACATTCTAGATTCAATTCCCACCATTACAAATCAAAACAACAACAATAGCAACAACAAAGAAACAGTTATCTTTGGTGTAATTGGCAACTGACCTCTACCTCCATATATAAACATGTTTTCTGTTTGCAGAAATTCAATCAGCAAGTTCTTTAATAAAAATAGTTGCCATTTTATATAATACTTATACTAATTTTGATTATTTTTTTACCCTTGAAGGTGGAAACAGAATGGGAAAGACATTGATTTCGCCGCAAGTTATCACTACAAGTTGGATGGAGGTAATTTGGCTATCAGCAGCCCCCCGACAGATCAAGATATTGGTACATACCAGTGCCTGGCCACCAATCTTCTGGGAACTATTCTGAGTAGGAAGGCAAAACTACAATTTGCATGTAAGTTTTGGGAAACATGCCTTAAACATAGAATATAATTATATATGATATTATATATATGTGCATATAAGTGGTATAAAAATAACTTCATCAATAATCTGTTTTTTTCTAAGTCAAATGCAATTTGTTGTATGTGAAAAGTTTGACTGTACATTTTATGAATCTAGACTCCTGGAGATCATGGAAATCTGTTACTCCCCCGAAGTAGAAGTAGAAAATATTAGTGAAATTATATTTTGTGAATTATCCATAAGAACATTTCATAAGTGAGATAGAAATATTAAAATAAATACATATGATGTATTATTTCTGTCATTTTAATATTTTTCTTTTGAGTAAGACATTAGTATGCAGACATCAGAAAGAAATTAGAGGGCAGCAGAGTCACTTCAGGGAGGTGGATATATTCTTCCAGCAGCAGCTATCACACACCCACAGTGTGATGTAGGTGGTAACAAAGTGGTTGCCAAAGGCAGGCTTTATATTAACTGTAACAATGTCCAGCTGCATCACATAAATGTCATCCAAGTAATTACCTTGGTGACATTTGGGGACATTAGCAGATGAACAATAGACAGACTGCTTCTTATATCCTTTATATATAATGTTTCCAGGGACTAAAATGTTTCACATTGGATTCAGTGAAAGCCTTGTTTGAAAGTAATTATATTTCTCGATGTGGACCAAGTGGAAGACTTGTATTTCGCTCTTTGTATTACTCTCTTCACTCTAGAGGATATATCGGGTAGTCAAAATGTTAGCTGCTTTTTGCAGGATCATGGAACTGTCTGTGCTGTCTGTAATTTCGAAAAATAAAAGAAAGATTTTATTAAGAAGCCCTGCAGAAGAACCATAGTTAGCTGCAGATATAGGGATTAATAATTGGGTCTCTTCTTCATTGCAATTCTCATGCTCCAAAGACTATTCTGCATCAGAGACTCCATGATCTAAACACAGTGCTGGTGATATTGAATGTTTGGGGCACAGTCTTGGTTTTGATCATATATATATATATATATCTATATATACATATAGATATCTATATATACATATAGATATATATGTACTTATGCATATATTTAATAATTATGATAATTGAGTTCTGCATTTCATCAAAGTGCATTACTTGTAAGTATTTACAGAAATGGCCACTTTTATAGAGACTGAATGATTCTTTTAGAACCGTCTTTTTGTAAAGGAGTTATTCCTAGGAGTTGGAATCAAATTACACATGACAAATTCCAAAGGAAATTCCAGACATAATATATTTATATGTAATAATATGCAATTTATTTTAATGAGTGTCTGTTGAGTTATGGATTCTGTCTGCTCTATAAAATAACTGGATCTGGGGTGTGCTGGAGAGATGGCTCAGCAGTTAAAAGAACTGACTGCTCTTGCAGAGAACAAAGGTTTGTTTCCCAAAACCCACATGGTGGCTAACAACTGTCTGTTAACTCCAGTTCCAGGGGTTCCCACGCCCTCTTCTGACCTCGGTGGGCACTGCATGACATGGGTTTACTTACCTGCATGTAGACCAGTTATGCACATAACAAATAAAAATAATAAAATATGTAAAAATAATAACTGGACCTGGCTTAGTGGTACACACTTATAATTCCATTACTTCAGTGCAGAGACTGTCTTGACAACAAGTTAAAAAAAAACCAAATTAGCTAAGTACATAATTCTTACACCAAAAATTATGGTACTATGCTTTATTTAGCTATATATATTTTCTCTTAATAGTTGGATGCTTTAAAATAATACTTTTATTCCTTGATATTTTTTGACTTTCTCCTAATTTGACTTAAAGAAGTATTTGTGCATAGAACTTTCTCTAATAAAAACATTTATTCTGTGCACAAAAGAAGAAAAATTAAATTAATAAGAAATTATGTTGCTTTAGTTACAAGACTAAGATAAACCAAATCTTTGGTCATATGACTTCAGTATATTCCTGTATCTAAGGGTGAATGACTGTTGTAGGCTAGGGAAATGTTTCAGTTGGTTTAGTTGCTTACTACTCTAGATTTTAAGGATCTGACTTTGATCCCCATTATCCATATAAAAAAGTCGAGTGCGCTGACATGTCTGTAATGCCAACACTTGGGAGATGGAAAAGATTCTAAAGACTTACTGGCTAGCCAATCTAACTTAGTTGTCAACTCCATGTTCAGTGAGAGAACCTCTCTCAAAAATAAGGTGGAAAGTACTTAAGAAAGACATGTAAAACTGATCTCTGGTTATTACATACATGTGCACACAGATGAACACCATACACATAAATAATTCATAAATAAATGTATAATATGCATAAATATGCATAAATGATTATAGATCCTAAAAACATTTCTATTAC
This sequence comes from Eospalax fontanierii, assembly GCA_035773235.1. Classification (NCBI taxonomy): domain Eukaryota; kingdom Metazoa; phylum Chordata; class Mammalia; order Rodentia; family Spalacidae; genus Eospalax; species Eospalax fontanierii. The sequence goes on from CM069526.1 coordinate 75,276,714, forward strand.
ATGCATGCGGAAAATATGATGAACTATATTCATTAACTAATCTTGCTTCTGCAGAGTTGAGACTTTTAAGAATGACATTTGATAGCTAGAAAGATGACTCAGTGGTTAAGAACTGTGGCTGATCTTGCAGAGGACCCATAGCTGAATCCCAGCACCCACATGACTGCTAAAACTGTTTGTACTTCCAATTTCAGCAAATCTGATGTCCTTTTCTGACCTCCGTGAGCATTACACAATATGGGTTCACTTACATACGTACATGCAATATATTCATAAACATAAAATTTTAAAACATAAATTAAAAAGACTGACATTTGAGAACAGAGGACTATATAATATTATGCCTTTTGTGTACAGTATGGAATAGAGATGTCATATCTGAAATTTCTGTTGGATCCAAGGAGATATTTGAAGGAATATAAAACAGAAAAAGCAATCTTAATTCATGCCAACAAAATGGAAATCGCCTTAAATTCATGACCAGTGTTTTTATATTTAATGCTTCATTATCTCCTTAAATTAACAACATTATTTATTTTTTGGGGGTGGCTGGAAAGGTCTTTGGTAGAATCACAGCAAGAGTAAATGCTGTATTTTGAATATAAACAGATCTGAATTCAAATTGTATCTCTGGCAGATATCCAACAGAATGAAATTGGATTACTTCTTAAAACAATTGAGAAATTTAGAGAATGAGCATCACAGCAGCATCCATCACATAAATACATGGCATGGATTAACTGGCATAACAAATATGAAATCTCTCCTTAACGTGAGCTCTTAAGAAATGCTCATGTTAGAAGGTGGTTGGTAGTCCTATAAAAGACTTATTATTAATGCACAAATGGGTACATATTGTCTGCTCAGTCAGTAGTCTTGCACACAGAGTCCACAGTTTGGTACTCTGTTCATAAAAATTCATCCCTAACAGCCTGTTTTGCAACCTCGGGTACTATACAGGGTGGCCAGCAAGGAGGAAGTTCCTTGTGCAATTCTACCTAGACACTCTTGGTCATCCACTGAAAGCAGGTAGTGTCTTTAGTAAGAAAATCTTACTCTCTAGTCCTTGCTTTCTACCTTTCTTGTTTCCTCATTTTCAAATCTTTATACATATATACTGTTGAACTGTCCAGCAATCATGGAGTCAGGTAGTACTGCCATACTCATTTTATAGATTAGAAGCCTGAGACCAACAGAGTTTGCTTTTATAAAGGTATATTGTTAGTAAACAAATATTTTATCAGTATATTTACAAAACAGAGATCACTTTCTAAAACCAATGCTGCTATTAGAAAAGAAACTTTTTCCTCACCCAAGCCATGGGGGGGGGGAGTAGGGTTCTTTCTTCATTTTAGTTGCAGATGATGCTTTCTTTTCTAAATAAGGGAACAATACTTGTAAGAAACCATGGAACATGATAGACCTGGGCTTTGGTGTTGTGTGCCTGGTACAAATCTCCCTTCAGGAACGCTGCATGCATTCCCAGCTACTGAAGGCTGCATTTAATTCCTCAGATCTCCCCAGGAGATTGAAATAAACCTAGGTCATAGCTGAGTCACCTCCTCTAGCTCTATTCTCTGTTTTGGAGAGCACTCTTCCAAATAATCTTATGCATAGGAATCTCTGCCTCTCAGGCTCTGAATTTATGGGAACGCAAAGAAAAAAAGGAGACACTTTTTAAAAGAAGATATATAGTTTATTTACAAATAGGAAAATTGTCAGAAACTACTCATTCAAATTTTAATAAATTAAAATAAAGCTAAGCATCAAAATAAATATAAAAAAAAAATTTTAACTCTTCCACTTAAAGTCTTTAGCAATTTGATGCATAGTTTTGTTTTTGTCTGTAAAACACAGAGCCTTAGGAACACCATTTCACAACCCAACTTGTCAATGAAAGAGACTTTGCAGGTATATTCTACTAGTTAATTGATGGCTTTTGTGATGATGTGAATTAAAGTTGCTAGAAAGAAGCAGTACTGTCCCTGGAACCTTCTACAAAGCTGATTAACTGATTAATGCTTCAGTGATTGTGGAGAGGTTGCAATGTTGCAATTAGAGCCTAATTGCAATTATATTGGGCTATCTTTAGCTCCTTTAAGCCATCCCTTAGGCAACTCTGTGTCTGACCTAGGACATCATACAACCCTTTGGAATATATTAGCTTAGCAAAATGAATTTCCACCAACCAGAAGTCTAAGGATGCCATCAGATAAGTTTCAACATCTGAGGCTGATAGCTGAGTTTACTCAAACTTCTTGTTTTTCTACAACCCACCTACTTTTTGACTCCACCAATGTGTTTCAGAAGTGTCTTTATTTATGATTTTCTTTGTTCTCTTACTATGGGAATTTCATGAAGCTCTTACCATGTTGGAACACAGATTTTGGATAACTTAAATCTGCTGTCTGAGCCATGGTCACTCAGAGTTGGCTATATAATGAACTATATATCCTCTTTGAGGTGAGAGTTGTGTCTTTATGCTCACAATAACTTTCCTCCTGCTGATTGAAATTTCCATGGCATATCTTGAGTTTATTTTAGATGCTGCCTCTAATGTTCTGCCTTATGATTTACCTGATCCTGAAATCTTTCTGAAATGTAGCCCATGTATTAAAAAAATACTTTTAAAACATCATCCTAAACCAAGGATGCTTGAAAGCAGCTATGTATTATGAACAAATCATTCACTTCTCTCTGTTTCTAAGTCATGGTTTGACTTATCTATTTATGATAGTGTCTGATACCTGATCTTCAGCACATTATTCTGTCTTCCCATGTGTTGGGCATAATGCAAGATGGGCCTAGCCAGGCCACCTGCTAGGAGAAATAGAGGAATGGCTCCTGTCAGTGTGGCATTCTGCTCTGGCTAGTTAGGAGACCAGCACCTGGAAAGAACCTGCCTACCTGGGGACAAACTTACTATTGGCTGTAATTGGGACCCCACCCCATAAGGTCATTGGCTATCCAGGCCTATAAGAGCTTGTGAACCTATTCAATAAATGAGTTGGCAGTACCACACACTTGGCCTGCTTCCCATCCAACTCCCGGAGTCTGCGGCTTGACCCCCAACCCCTCGGTCTGGCCCCCCAAAGTCTACTCAGGCTGGCCCAGAGTGGTGAGACAACGGACACAACAATACCCATGTATGTACTTAAACAGATTCCTCCATTCTTCCTCACCCAAGTTCAGGTGTAAAGTAAATTCAGCATGTGTCTAAGAAAACAAAACAAACAAAAAACTTCCGCATTTTCTTACCCTGTCATCCTCGAGTAATAAAACCAGCTTGACTTTGTTAATCACTAGTAGCTGCTTTGAATTTTCTTTTATTTCTCAAGGACTTTGTGGCAAAGGTTGAATGTAGGTTTTTATTCCTTTCATATGTATATAAATGAATTACTCTCTACTCCTTTGAAAACATTGTCTCTGCCTTGAGAAAATGACTAAAGAAACCTACAAGACCATGAAACTACGCTATAGAGGATTTTATAACACAGAACAGATAATGAAACAAAACCATTTAGGCTAAAATCAGCAATGGAGTAGATTTTTTTTCTTTTAAAAGGCATTTTTATCTATCTTTTTGCAGTATATAATTTTATTGAAGTTTCATGCCTTTCATGCATCTTAATCATATTTAGACCCTCCCCTGTCTGTGTCCATTCCATAGTCCCCCACGTACTTCATGCATTCTGTCATATGTGTTAAGGGCCCACCATGACCCAGAATAGAACTGGGTTAGAAATTTTTGTTCTATAACATTTAGTATTTAATAGGATGACATTTCAAATTAATTTCTTCTATTAATGCAGAATGAAAGACTGCTAGCCAAACACAAGTCTTCTAACTGACATTGATTCACCAACTGCACCGATAAATCTGATTCCCGTATATTAAGTATGGTGTTGGGTTCCCAACATTAAGTGGCATTTAATTGGGCAACTGCTTACTGTTTTAATAGAGCGAACAAATGAACCCTTATGTAGCCTTGTAAATCACACCAAATAATAAAAGAAATTGCCAACACATTGTAGATATTATAAACTGTATGTAAATTAACTGTCTTGTTCCTTATGATAAACCTTCTGATATGGTCAAAATTCTTTCAGAAGGGCAAAATATACTATTTTGCTGAAATCATACAAATAATGACCATCCTAACTAGGCTGTGGAATATAAAGTGCTTCCTACAACTTTTCTTCATTACCTCAATAATTATTGCAAGGTGGGATTAGAGAATATGGCTCAGCCATAAAGGGCGTTTACTGATTTTGTAGAGGACCCAAGTTCCATTTCTAGTACCACACCTGTAACTGCAGCTCCAGGAGGATATGACATCTCTGGCCTCAGTGGGTGCAGGCATACCTATGTACACATCCATCACGCACACATACACATAATTAAATGTTTTACATTTTATTATAAGGTCAAGTAAGAGGTGTATATACTCTTAACAGAGCAGTGCCCAAAGCAGTACTAAGTTAAATCTGTCTAGGTTGGAGAATGGTAAATGAATATCATCTAAAGGAAACAGGGTTTGTTTTGAGGATTGGGATTCAAGTTGTGTTCCAGGTAGAAGCTAGATAAAGTGGAAATTTCAGGCTCAAGAGACAACAAAAATCATGGGGGAAATAAGCAAGAACACGTGTTGCAGAAAAGGGGAGTCTAAGCATGATAGGAAGAATACAGAGGTTGGCATGAAGAAATAAATGCTGGTCAGATGCCCAACCCTAAATGACACATCTACAATGGAACCTCCACACACAAGGCTACTGGGACATAGTAGAACAGGAGGTACAGAGAATGCCAATGCATCCCTGAACTCTGAACAACGAGCTCTTCCTCATGCTACAGAGAGTTGTGAACACAGGTCACAACTGACCAAAATGTAGAGAACACGATTCTCAGAGTGTGGGTCCTGGATAGGACTCCTGTATTAAACTACACCTACCCAGAGCTGAGAGATCATTGTGGAAGAGAAGGTACAGGGATTGTAAAAGACAGAGGTTGTGCATGACAATAAGGAAACGGAGACTTCTAGGCTTCTGCAAAGTTGCTAATATGAACTTACAGCGATGATGACAGCATGCAAACTCAAGGAGACAAAAACCCAACATAGAACTGGCACATGGACAGCAGACTCCAATCTTAGGTGAAAAAAATATTGGCAACTGTTTACAGTTGGGTGAGTAAAAGTTGATCTTCTTAAAGTGAAGGACTCTAGGGGGGCTGATTGCACCTCAGTGGATGAACTTGCACTGAGGAATGTTTGGAAACACTAACTTGACACAATGGGCCTAACACAGATGACAGAATGTATGGATCACAGTTGGGGTCTCTGGGGGATTCCAGTAGGAAAGGTGTATAAAGATGATTAAGATTTATTTAGGTGTATTAAATATACAAAGATTCAATAAAAATACTTCTCAGCAATAAACAACAAACACAAAACAATAAAAAACAAACCAATATACAGATGAGAAATGGGCAGGATGCTCGAACCTTAGCCAAGGAACTATTAGAAACTGATCACTCCTTGATGAAACAGAGTTAATCTTCTTTAAGGGAATGATGGCAGGTAGGCTGAACAGGATACAGTGGATGAACTCGTACTGAGGATCATATGGGCATACAAACTTGACTAGATAGAATTTAACGGATATGACAGAAAGCAGAAAATACAAATGGGTTGAACTTTAGAGGTGATGCATATATGGGAGGGGTCTAACTATGGTCAAGATGTATTGTATAAAATGCACAAAAACTCAGTAAAATACATTTAAAAACACATTTCAAAGCCAGATATAAAAAGAAAAAAAAAAGAAATGATGATAAGGTTGAAACTGAAAAAGAATTTGTTCCTCTATGCATTGGGGTCACTGAATGACACTATGAGATTGAGAGGAAACACAGAAAAATCCATCATAGTACAGAGCTGTAGGCAGAGGCAGCAGCGACAAGCTGCTTGCTTTGGAAGAGTGTGTTACGCACAATATGACATTCTACATAATTGTTAGTTCATATGTAAAGTGAGGGAGCTATCATTGCCTACCTTATATAAGGTTGATAGAAGGTCCCAATATTCAATACATGCATAGAAGAGGGCCAGAACATCTGACAGACTGGTGTGAGATGAATATAGAAAGTCAGACAGGGGCCTGAGAATGCACTGTTAATAGGCGAGAGTTGTATTTCATTATTTATTCTAAGAACAATTATCAAAGTTCAGGATTTTGAAATTGGTCCTGAAAGGCAATCTGAAGTGTCATATAATTTTACCTTAGATATGTTAGTCTGACATATTAAGACTACTAATATTAAAACCACTGTATACATATATCAGGGTATTTCAAACCTCAGTTCATTTAACTTGTGCGGAGAGGATACAGCATTCTGTATCATATCACAGGACTGATTTGAATTCTTCAAGGTTAACATGCAGTAACAATTCATTTTAAAGCACTATAAACAAGTAGACATTTACAATCATCATCATTTTTTCCAGAGGAATGCAAAAGGTTTTATACCTGCCATGACATTCATCTTTATTCTGAACCTGTAAGCTATTCAGAACCATATTTTACAGATGTAGAAATTCAAGGAGACAAAACTATGCTTCTTGACCAAGGTCACCCAAACTGCACCAGACCCTGAATTTCTCACATATACACCCCCTGCTGTTTATTAAAATCCATACTTATTTTGCAGGCAGAATAAAAATTTAAGAATCACAGAAACACTGAGGTAGGAAAATGGCTCATTCATTAAAGCCTTGCCTTATAAACATTAAGACCAGAGTTCAAACCCCCAGAATCGCAAGAAAGGACAAGGAAAGTGGCACATCGGAGCACCATGGATGCAGAGACAAGCCTGTTAGTGAGTTCTAGGAAATGAGAGATGCTGTCTTAAGAAGCAAGTATACGTCACCTGAGGAATGACCCCTGAGATATCTTCTGTCCTCCATGGTTACATGCATACTTACACAAACATTCACTTGTATACACAGAAACATGTATTCCCATGAATAGACATTCATACATAGACACACACATTTAAAATAAAAAAAAGAAACATAGCGTAACCAGCAAAAGTCCTAATGTAAATGTCTTTGACTAATTACAGAAGACTTTCTAAGGCACTTGTGAATTTTAAAGTGCTTTGTATCTTGATTTCTATTTCCTATACTAGAGGACTCTAACATTTAGAAATAAATTTGAAAAGCTTTTTGAGGACTGAGCATTTATAAATGTCATTGAAATGCACGAATCATACATGATCCTGAAGATACAGTGATAAATTGTATTTTTATCTGGAAAAGAAATTAAGACCCAGGAAAAAGAACTTATGAAAAAATAACACTCAAAAATGCATTTGGCAAAAGTAAAGTCTTCGATAACTGTGAAGTGTGTATTAAGTGGATAATGTGAAGCTAATTATAAATGAAAATGCCAGATGCTGTTATTTTTTTTGTGAATCAGAAGAGAGTTAACTAAACATGTACACGAAGACATAGCTTTCTTTAATTTCTAAAGTGAAAGTGGATAAATTAGCTCTGCTTTTCACAGTCATGTTGAAACAGCAATGCAAGATGTTACAATGGATTGAGTGTTCTCAATTTATGCTAATATAGTAATAACTCCACTGCCTATTAGTATATTAAGGAGGAAACTTTACTTTTAAAAATAATCCACATTGTATACAAATGGACTGTGAATATTGTGCGGGTAAATTACAACTAGTTGCTATTATATTTATCTTAAAAATCAACAGGAAAGTAGATTATCCAAAGCTTTAGCCTCACTTTCCCTCACATCATCACTGCTGGAAATCTATTTATGTATCTTATCAAAAATGATACCTTTTTAAAAAAATTTAGCCTTCTCTGAATGCCTCCCTCAACTTATATTCAGCAGAGTCTAATCTTTTTTTGTCCATTTAAATAAAATTGCACACTTAAGCTGCATGGGATAAAAGTCGTGGTGAGAGAGGAAAATATTACAAAGTAAGATATCCATTCATCTCATCAAAACTGGGATCTTCTGATTTATAAAACTGAAAAAGAAACAGGAAGCAGAAATAAGCTCATTGAGCCCTCATGCTATTTGACCAATGATATGGAAAGCATTATGTACATAGCCCAGACGGATCTCTCTGGGAATGATGAGATGGTACAAATTAACAAAATTCTTATTTGTGTTAAAGAAATTGATAAACTGGTTTCTCATTTGTTTTGAATATATATCTAATATTATCAAACTTAGATGGTTTTTAATAATATCATATGTATATATATATATATATATAGTGTGTGTGTGTGTATCTGTGTCTGTGTCTGTGTATGTGTGTGACTGTTAAATTGCCTGCATACATGTAAATTCTCCCATGTTGTGCAAACCCTGTAGAGGTCAGGAGTGAACAGCAAATTCCTCTGGAACTGGAGATAAGGAAGGTTGTTAGCTGCCACATAGGTGCTGGGAATCAAACCGCGTTCCTCTGCAGTTGCTCCAGTGCTCTTAATCACTGAGTCATGTCTCCAGCTGTTTTTTTCTTTAATCAACTGTTTGTAAAATCAATGACACACACTAGAATTGATAGAATCCTTTGGTTGTTATAGATTAAGATACTTATTTATAACTTACATTTTTTATGAGGTATAACATCTACAGAAAAATACACACAACACAATTAGGTAACTGAATGAGCTCAGTGGTACACTGTTAGCATGGAGCAAAGAAATAAAACATTGCTATATCTCAGAAAATCTCCCTTGTGTCTCTCTCCTTCCAAATCTTACCTCTTCTTCTTCTTCTTTCCATAAATTGAGCCAGGTGTCAGTTATCAGTTAAGAATTAAGGCATAATAATTTTTAAAATTATATTTGCTTGTTTGTTTAAGTGTTTATGAGTGGTGTGCCTGCATGTATGTAAGTGTACCCATGCAATGCCTATTGAAGTCAGAAGTAGACATCAGAGTCCCTAGAACTGGAGTTACAGATAGGTGGTTGTTAGCTGCCAAGTGAGTGCAGGAAACCAAACCCAGATCCTCTGGAAGAGCATTCTGTTCTCTTAACTGCAGAACTCTCTCCATCCTCAAGTAAGAATATTTTAAAGTAATTTTGTGTATGTAATATGTGTATGAGTATGTATAAGATGTGTGTGTGTATTCATGTGTATGAGTGTGACTGTTCATGCCACTGAAAATGTGTGAGGGTCAGAGGAAAACTTTCCTCTCTGGCCTTGACTTTTACCTTGTTTGAAACAGAGTCTTCTGTTGTTCAAAACAATAGGCAGACTAATTGCCCTAGGAGATTGCAGGGATTCTCTGGTCTTAAGAAGGAGGACAGGGATTGCAGGTTCATGCTATTGTTGCTGGATCTGGGTGAGCTCTGGGAAATCAAATCAAGTACTCATGACAAGTACTTTATAACAAAGCCATTTGCAAAAGCCAACACTTTTTCTTCTAGGTAATCAGTTCCAAATCTTGTCAAATTAACAACCGGTATTAACTTTCATGTGTACCTTCCCTTTCATATATTTCTGTATAAATTTCTCACATACATGTGTATATATGAAATCAGAAGCATTGCGCATGTCTATACCTAAAGACAATCTTAAAAGAATGTCAGCTCAGCACAGTGACAGACATCTGTAATTTTAGCACTTGGACTGAAGAGGCAGGGAAGAGTCCAATTTCAGCCCAGTCCATGCTGCGCATATATAAGAAGACCCAGCATTAAAACAAACACAGGGCAATATTAAACTAGTGTACTTCATGATTTTATTAATTTATGTTTTTAACAGCAGTGTTTTGTTTTATGTTCTTTTTAAAAGTATTATATGTTTTATGTGTGTATGTGTATGCATGTGTGTGTACCTGAGTGAATGCAAGTGCACAATGTACATTCAGGTGCCCATAGAGGCCAGAAGAGAGTGTTGCATCCTCTGGATGTAGAGTTACAGGCAGCTGTGAGCTGTCTGGCATGAATGCTCATAACTGAACCTGGGTCCTATGCAACAGTAGTGTGAGCTTTGTGATCCATCTTTCTAGCCCAAGTTGTTCTAACTTCTTCACACTTGCATATTTTTTTTCTATTTATGTAGTCTTTCTATTTTTTTTTTTTATTTATGTAGTCTTTCATTTTTGAGAAAAGATCTCACATTGTAGTCCTGCCAGGCATAGAACTCATTATATAGACCAGGTTGGCCTCCAACTCACACAATATCTGCCTGCCTCATCCTCCTGATATTAAAGGTGGGGAATTAAAGGTGTTCACCACCAGGCTCAGCCATAATTAAGTTTCTAATGTCAAAGTATGTAGGGCACAATGCAGGATGTACCTTAGCCAGGTCACCTGCTATGAAGAATAGCAGAATGGCTCCTGTGGGTATGGCTCTCTGCTCTAGCTAGTCATGAGGCCAGCTTCTGCCCAGCATCTGGAAAGAACCTGCCTACCTGGGGACAGACTACTATTGGCTACTGTAGGGACCCCACCTCATAAGGCCATTAGCTGTCCAGACTTATAAGACCTTTTGCACTTCTTGAATAAATGAGCTTGCAGCACCAGCCACAAGCCTCTCACTCAGTTCCTAGAGCTTGTATCTTAACTCTGCACCTACTACCCACTCCTCCACGGCAGAGTCCCTTCGGTCCCTGAAGGCTGACCCAGAGCACAGGGAACCCCTACAGAAGTAGGGTAAAATTTGGTATATATATATATATATATATATATATATATATGTGTGTGTGTGTGTGTGTGTGTGTGTGTGTGTGTGTTTGTGTGTGTGTGTGTTAGGATAAAAATATCAACCTTTTTTCTAAGAGTATAATCAAATTGACTTTAAACCTGAGAGAACTATTTCTTGTGACTCATCATTCAAAGCCTTAGTAAGATATGAACTTCTATGGGCTAGGGCGATGGTTCCCTGGTTAAAGTACTAGCCACATAAGCAAGAGGAGCAGAGTTCAGATTCCCTAGCACCAGGGACCAAGGCAAGTGTCAAATGGGTATGTCACTCCACATATAATTCAGTGTGCGAAGGCAGAAACAGCAGATCCCAGGAAAAGCTGGCTAGGATGGCTGGCCAAAATGACTAAACTTTGTATTTGACTTAGAGACCATGCCTCAAGAAACTAAGGTATAAAGGAATAAAATGGACATTATCCTCAGGGTTTCAGATTTACATGCACAGATAAGCACACACACACACACACACACACACACACACACACACACACACCACACAAAAAACATGAAAGGAAGGAAAAGGTCATTAACCCTTATGAGGTACTAATTAAGTCCTTCAATAGCATCTGTTAAGAAACTGGCAAGGTGTGCATGGGTGACTACCTCTGCAGTGATCATCACTATTGCTTTTGAATTTCACTGCTTTCAGGAACTGTCAAAGAGTCATCAAAAATCTTAGGAAACGAAGTTACTGGGACAGAGTTGCTACAATCATCAAACAGCAAGTGAATTCAATGTTTGTTTTAATTTTTAATTGAAGATCCAAAATGATAACAAACTTCTGTGTTTCTCTTTACCTAGTATAGAAACGGTTAGAATAGTAATCCCTTAAGTCATTTTTTCGTGTATTTTTTTTAGCCAGATCTATTTCCTAATTTCCAGGATGCATTCTTGGTAAACTAGATATTCCTCATTCTAAATATATATGAATACATTTTTTTGGTCCTTTGATTTTTTTGGAAGTGAGAAGATGATGTCAGTTTGCTGAAACAAAGAAATCAAACATGGGGCTAGAGAGATAACACAGTTGTTAAGAGCATTGACTACTATTGACGTGTCCAGCACCAACATGGGGCTAAAAATCATCTGTAACTCCAGTTCCAGGGGATTCTGTTGTCCTCTTCTGACCGCTGTAGACATTTTATGACACAAGTGCACTTACATAGATGCAGACAATACATTCATACACATAAAATTAAAATAATTTTTAAAAAATTTAAAACATTTTCAAACATTTCAAGTTTTATAAGTCTGAACAAAATTTCTATATGTTAGCTGTTTTGAAGACGATTTGTCTTCAAAACAGCTAATTTCAGAGTACTTAATTTTAATTAAGAAGAATAATAATCTTGTTTTATCCTCTAGCTTGCTAGGAATAGTAAAGTTTACTATTATAATCCTAGTTTTCTTGGTGATGAAATTATTTTCACAGAGTGAAAGTGAAGTCATATGCCCAATGACAATTAAAAAACAGAGAATCTTGGATTAAATACCAAGAATTCCTGTTTTAATCAATCTCCCATAATTATTCAATGAATGTTTTTCAAATTACAAACTATAAAATGATCCCTGGAAAATAATTTTAAAAGAATTTCTGATTCAAGTGCTATGTAATGAGGCCTAATAATTCCATCTTTCAAGTTCCCTGGTGACAGTGATGTTACCTACCTTAATATAAGATGATAAGCAGTAGTCAATATCAAATAATACCTTTTCCCAGTGCCTAGGAAGCCCATTAACACAATCACCAAAGAGTCAACATATGATGCTATAGAAAGGTCCCACTAAACCCAGGGAGAAAGCACATGGTAATTCATATTTCTGGATGCCTTATGACCCTTCAATATTCTCATTTGTCCATTCAAATAATGTGTGTTTGGTGAGCTATTTCTACAGGTGACACAGAAGTATGAGCACTGAGAACATTGCCTTCTCTTTATATTTGTGCATCTGCCCAAATATAACTGCAGGATCCTTTAAAGAAATAAGCAAAGACACCAATGCTACTGGAAGAGAGAACAAGGGAAAACTGAGCTTGAACCTTTACCAAAGCAATAGGTTTACAAACTGTAATCTCTTCCCAGAAATACTGTCCTCCCAGGCAATGCTCTACTAATGACAAGAAATGCAAATAAGGAAGAACCTAGATCTATAGTGATGATTTAACAAGTCAATTGCTCGGTGTTTTGCCCCATTGTGAGAATGGTGCTGTTGAGAGATCTATTTTCATATACATATTAATGAATTGTTTTGAATAAATCAATTGATTTTTTAATGAATGGAGATTATATAACCTTCTCTTAATTCTACCAGAAATTCCATCAAAACAAACTACTATAGCTCTTTTCACTTGGGTCTATTCCTTGCACACAAAGGATTTATTTTAATTATTTAGACACATTTGAGTAAAAGTAATCAAATAAAAACAAGTGTGCTGGAGGTCTGCACCCTTTGCCTACTGCCTCTGAGCCTTCTGGAAGGCGTTCTGGTTTTATGTTGTTTTCAGTACTGACAAAATAATCTTTTTCATTTGAAAATGTGTGAGATATGCTTAGATCACCCTTAAAATGTATGATATATTTTGATGACAAGTCTTGCTGGCTGAGGACTGTGACTATTGTATGAATAGAAGTATTAACATTAATAAAAGTTAATAGGTATCCAGTCAGCCAAATACCAGACAAAGAAATTACTGAGCTTGCTTAAATTGTCACAGCAAGGGAATATCAAAGCCAGAACTCTGACCGTGAAGCTGATTGGCAATAGAAACTTTGAACCCAACCTTGGCCTTGCAAGCATTCCCCAGCAGCAGGTGTCTTATAGAGGCATCTCACTGCAGACAGTACATGCACTTCGCTCAGCTCCACCCCACCTCTTCCTTCCATTATCAGAAGGAAGTGTCAGGTTCTGTGGTGGTCTGTGTAAACCCATCCCTCCCCTTACCTGACATTTGTTCTTGTTGCTATTTTGGTCTTTTTGAGACAGGGTCTTCCTGTAGCCCCGGTTGGCCTGGAACTTGGTATGTAGACCAGGCTTGTCTCAGTCTCACAGAATCCCCTGTCTTCTGAATGCTGGGATTAAAGGTTTGTGCCATCATGCCTAGCTTAACCCCACATTTTTATAGTAGGGGTTAAAAGTGAGACTACAGCACACACCCAAAACCTACACCTTGACTCTTGTCTCCCCTGACCTTGGCATTATGATTCTATTGTACCTTTCCTTCTGTGTAGGCATTGTGATAAATTTAGTATTACTAGGTCACCTCACTTTGTCCAAACATTGATTAAGTCAGAACTCTGCAAAACCTGCACCTGAACTCAAGTCCCAATTATCTTATTTAAAAAAAAAAATTTATCGAATTGTTTTTTATTTCATACAATACTTCTTAACCAGATTTAGACCCTCTTCCTCTTTGTACCTCAATGGCTCACCCACCAGATTTCATCCATTTTGTCATATATTTAAGGTCCATCAAGTCAAGTTTCTGTACCTACATTTCCCTCCGTGTGAGCTCATCTACTGGAGCCAGATTAGTCTGTCTAGTATCACTCACTTAAAGAAATTATCTTAAACAGTCAAACTTTTCTCCGGACTCTCAAAGTCCAAAAGCCATTCCTCAGCAAATTCTTTGCATCTTATTCCTGCAATGCCAGAGCTTGCCTGGCCATTTGTCATATTTACCAGCCACGTGAGTTTCAGCCAAACATCACTAGATCCATTTCCTCTGAAATAATGTTTGTGAAAAACTAGAGCCCTGAGAGATTTTGGCTTCTTTCTTTTACTTCCCTAAGCCTACATTCACCATTGGATAACTTATCTACAACAGTCGTAAAGTTTCTGGCCCGTTCTTCGTAATTTATGATCTAAATTAACTTTGAAGATGCTACCCAGTCTGTTTCATTCAAAACTTTTTTGAAATGTAACATTTGTACATTGTTACAGGGCAATTATGGTAATGCAATGCATGTATGCAGGGTATAATAATCAAGCCAAAGTAACAAACATTTCTTTCTTCTCCAGCATTAATCGTTTCTACATGTTAGGAGTTTTGATTTGCTTCTAGTTATTCTGAAATATAACAGAGTTGTTACAAACAAGGATTATCTACCAAGCTCTGGAGAAAAGGACTACTGGTTCCTCTTCTCTAGCAATGCTCTGTAGTCTCTTATCTAGCCATTACTTACAGTTCTTTTGTTCTGGGCTTTCTATGGACTGATGCTCCACTCCGCTATAAGAAGTCAGTTTTCAAATGCCCCCAAATCTGTGAGAACATGTAGAGGTTGTGTTTTATTAAGATTTGATTTATATTTTATTGTGTTGGAGAGGAGTGTGTGGGAGTGCAGTACCTGCAGAGTCCAGAAGAGGGGCTAGTATCCCCTGGAGCCAGAATTACAGGCACTTGTGAGCTGTCTGACATGGACACTGGAAACCGAACTCCAGCCCTCTGTAAAGCAGGATCTTAGTTCCGTTATTTTAGCTTTATGTATAATGCTGCCATAACTGTGAGAATACCGATATTGCTTGATAAAATGAATTCCTCTTCTTGGGATATGTAAGCCATAGTGTGACCACTAGGTGTTGTGGTGTTATAGTTTAATCTGGAATCACTGTATTACTTTCCCCAATATTTTCACAAGTTTATATTTCTATTAACAATATATTATAGTGCTACTTTTTCCTCATTCACTCCAGTATTTGTCACTTTTTTTTCCTTTTCATATTCCCATTCCAAGTGCAATTAGATCAGTTATCAATGTGATTTTCATTTAATTTCTCCTGTGCTTGGTGATATTTAGACTTTTTTCCATGTATTTGTGCTGGCTCTTGTGTTATCTTTGGAGAAATATCTATTCAGATTTTCAACCTATTATTTAACTGTTTTTTTTCCCCTTTCTTTTGGTGTTCAGTGATGTCAATTACTCATAGATCCTAAATATTAATTCCCTTTTGAATAGTTTGTTTATGTTTCTCCCACTGTGTGAGCTCTTTTTACCTGGTTGTTATTATTTTGCTGTATAGAGAATTCCTGTTATTATCACATTTTTCTACTTCTTAATATGTATGGATGTTTTGTGGCATGTATATCATGTGCCATCAGTATCCACAGAGGTCAGAAGAGGGCATCAGATAGACTAAGACTAGAGTTTCAGATGACTCTTAACCACTAAGCTGGCGCTGGGAACCAAACTTCAGTCTTCTGCACCAGCAGCCAGTACAATTTACTGCTGGGTTGTCTCTCTAACCCCATATTTGTCTATTTTTAAAATGTATATGTGTGTGAATAGGCCTGAGTGCTATCATAAGTACAATCATCTACTTCCTTTCAGACAGAGTTTCTTCCTGCCCTGGAGCTACCCAAGTTAGCTAGAATTCTTAGCCAGGGATTCCCAGGGATCCTCATTCTTCTGCTTTCTCTGATGCTGGAATTACAAATGTGCACCATCAGAGCTGGCATTTTAATGTGGATTCTGCTGATCTGATTTAGCGCCTCCTCTTTACAAGGCAAGCAATTTACCAAAAGAACCATCCTTGGTGTCCTGCTTTTATTTCTAGTAATTAGACTTTTGGAGGTCTATCCTAACCTCTGAGGGCACCAGTCATTTTCTGCATTAGAATTCTTCTCTAATATGGGAGAAAAGCAGGTCTTTCAGTGATTGGCATGGAACACACAAACTCTTCTTTATTGTGTGTCAGTTTTTCCTCCTTTAATTTAGTGATTTTTTTTTTGTGGTCATGATACTTGATAGTATATCACAATTAGGAAATAAGGGATTGCCATTAGAAGAATCATCTACACAAGAGATAGTCATTTTTCTAATTTTTTTTCTTATGCATATCATGTACACAACAAAACTACAATATGATATTTGTTATTTGTAGATGACATTTTCACTGAATTACAATAAATACCAAATATTTCTAAGGAAGGAAGAAAACAGTGAACAAAAATAAGCTTTCAACATGTGAAGATGATCAGGATTATAGAATTCTTGTAGTTGTGTTAGCCATGGCCTTAAAAGAAAAACAAACAAACAAAAAGCTCTGGCCTTCTGTATAAAATAATTCATTCATTTTGCTATGAGGAAGAAGTTCTGGGAAGGCCACACTTGTGATAAAAGTGGGTTCTTGAAGGCCCTTCTCTATTACTATGACTTAGAGGCAGATAAACACTGGGAAGATATTTTTAAGAACTTTTATGAAGACTACGTACTGCTCTTTATAAGAATAAGTTTAAGTTTATATTATTTTTCCTTAAAGTTTTCCTATAAACATATCAGAGTAAAGCACTTATCTTCATTTTTTAACTTTGCATTAGAGTTTTCAAATTAGTCACTGTGGTGGTTTGAATGAAAATGTTCCCCATAATTTCTAAGTATTTGGACATTTTTCCCTAATTGATGGTGCTGCTTTTGGAGGTTTAGGAGGTATGGGCTTGATTGAGGAAGCACATCAATGGGGGAAGACTTTAAGAGTTCTTAAGCCTTGCCAGATTTCCAGTCATTCTATGCTTCTTGTGACTACTTGAAGATGTGATCGCTAGACTTTCTGCTCAGGCCACCTCCACTGCTTCCTGTGTTTGCCTGGAGATGAGATTGCTTGTCATTCTGCTCTGGCCACCTTTGCTGCCTTGGATCATAAACACACATAAAGTCTTCCTTCTGTAAGTTGCCTTTTTTATGGTGTTTAATGACTGTAACACAAAGAAACTAACCACTCTTCTAGATTTTTACTCATGTATTTTATTACACTTGTATATTATTTCATAAGTCAAATAAAATGGATCTTCTTTCATTTCCAGTCACTGATGGAAAACTTTTAGGAGCCATGTAATAAAATGTTTCATTCATCTATTTGTTCATTTTATTCCTTTATGTTCAGAAATTATCAAGTGTCAGATTCTGATATGTTTTCTTTGAACATCTTGATAAAGCAAACATACTTTCAGTTTTCATGAGTAATAGAGATAATGAAAAAGGGATCACATTACTTATTGAATGTATAAAATATTGTAATAAATAACCTTAAGAAAGTAAAATTAAAAAAAAAACAGAGATTATTTATTGAGAACTTAGGAAACTAAAACTCAGGATGATTAAAGTCACCAGTAGGTGAAACTAGAGGTCCAACCCATTTTCAATCATCTGTTCTGTTTTCTGTGCTCATAGCATCATAGTGAAGCAGATAAATCAACTAGAAAAGTTCCATGTATAGTACAGGACATTTTTAGTTTCAATCATAAGTCTTGGTTTGTTGGGTATTTCCTCTGGTCCCATCTGGGCTCCCTGATACAGGAACTTGGACTTGTCTAACTCTCACAAATATCTTGGTCTATTTTGAGCCAAGTGAAATGACTCATTTCCCCTGCACAGGGCTGCCTGTGTTTCATAGACTAAGCATTTTCAATGGTAGCTGATTAGGGTTCCCTGAGTAAAAACCTGTTATGGAGCTACCCAGCTCCTGGAAATCTGTATTCAGATCTGTCATGTGGTTCCCACTGTTGCCATGTGGAAAGGCTAGATTATGAGAAGGAGTGGTTAACGAGGGTAAACCTCTCATGGAAAATGTTATAAAGCCATGTTGCAAAGGTATTGCCATGCGTAAGTATAGGTATAGGGTTTGGTCTCCTTTCCTTCAGACTCCGATGAGAAATACAAGGAATGGGATTGAAGAACACTGGAAGAAAACAGCATATTTAAAGAGTTACAGATTGGTAGGAAGCAAAACATCCAAACACCTAGCCAGGAAGAAAATAGGGGAAACTATCAAAGAGGTAGGCAGGGACACAATTGCAGTGGGCTTTTGACCTTGTTCAGTGTTTTGAATAATGTTGTAAGAAAATGGGAGATGATCCACCTTAAGGAATAACTTGTAGAATCTCTTCTTAATTGGTTATTTCACTGTAATTGTCCTTTTCTCATTTCACTTTAGATATTTTATTGATATTTTGTGAATTTCATACAATCTATTTTATTATATTTAGATGCCTCATCTAGCTGTACTCTTCCCTTAATACCACTTGCCCAGTTTCATGTGCTCTGTTATACTTTTAAGGAGACATCAAGTCAAAATTGTGTCCCTGACTGTCCTTCAGTATGGATTTCATTTAACTTGTGGATTTCTTTTGGAAAGATTGCCATAACAAAACATTAATCCTACTGATCCATCAACAGAAATCAATATCTTTCTTTATTCTGTATGTTAAGCGTTTTGTTCATTATGACATGGGGAATTTCTTTCATGGTCTTGTCATCTTTGTATTTGGCATAACTCTTGTACTTTGATAGGTATCTCTTTCCTTAGGTTTGGGAAATTTTCTTCTTTGGTTTAGTTTAAAAAATGTTTTTTTCTGTATCTTTGACCTGGATGTCTTCTGGTTCTTCCATACCCAAGATTCATAGGTTTGGTCTTTATACTGTGTCCTAGATATATTTCAAATTATGTTTCTGTATTATTTTTTGCTTGATAGTGTCTTTGATTGGGTGATCCATTTACCAACCGTTTTTCCAGATCTGATATGCTCTCTTACATTTCCTCCACTTCGTTTTTGATCATTTCCTCTGAACTTTCTGAGTTCCTGAGTTTTTTTATTTCAATTTGGGTATTTACGAGACTCTGTCTCATCCCTGAATTTTATTTTCATGGTTAGAGTTGTTTCTTTATTTTACTCAACTGTGTTCATGATCTTCATTCAGTCTTTTCTTCAAATTCTCTTTGAGTTTCTGGAACATATTTATAATTGCTATTTAAAATCATTGTTTTGTGAATCCGCTAGGTTGCTGTTCTCAGGTAGCATTACAATTAGTATGCTAATTTCTAAAAGACACATAGTATTTTTGTTATTCATGTTGTTTGTTTGTTTGTGTGTGTGTGTGTGTGTGTGTGTGTGTTCCCTTTGTTATCTAGGCATCTGTATTTGTGTTGTTGTTGGTATTTCTTAGCATAGGTAAATGTTATCTTTGTTGAATGGGTGTTCGTATCTCCATTTAGTGTTTTCCAAATATGTCAGGTTATGGCGTAAGTGGTACTTAAGAGTTCAGTTATGGGGTCACTTTATATCGATATGAAAATGGGGCATAAAAAGTGTTTTCAGTTCACCTGGAGATAGGTTCATCTTTGGAGTCTGTGATGCCAGGACTGAGTCTTCATGACCATTGTGTGGCACCATGGGTTAGGTGGCTGATTAGTGACCAGGTTGCCTCTGAGGTAGGGCTGGGGAGTTTTCAGGTGTAGGACATGAACAGATGTGATCAACATGAACATATCTAATAGGAGAGATGGCATGGTAAGTTTTTATTAATTTTCTTGAGTAAGAGACTTACCACACATCGAAGACTAGCACTAGAATGCACAGTGTAGACTAGTCTGCCTTCAAACACATAAGTCTCCTGTCTTAGCCTCGCAAGTGAACAGGCATATGCCACCACACCTAGTCTCATATTTCACCTAATTCTGAGTAGTACATGCTTTAGTCAATTATGGCATCTCAAGCTATATGATCTTTTAGATTATATAATATAAATTTTGACTACACTTCTTTGTTCAATTTATGATAAAGATGAAAGTCACGATATTCAGTTTGGGGGTGCATCTAAGTCATGGATATGTTGTATAATGAAGACATGGGTGAATATTCTACAGAGAATGAGGAAAATTCCAACACTCTTGTGGATCTTAAATTTTAAATTTATAAGCAATGTTTCCAGGTTGGTGGGATAAAACCAATTATATTCCAAGAAAAATTCTGAGTTACTTGAGGAAAATAAAGCCTTAAGAGTTCATTTTCATAAAATCTGTAGGCTGTATACAGATTCTAGATTGCTGAAAAATCTGAGCTGAATGAATGAAGTCCAGAATAGTTTTCATATCAAAGATTCTTGAAGTCAGGCAACTTTTAAAGTCATCACCAGTCACATAACATTTCAGTCACAAAAGAGGAAAGCTTTGAAATATATGCAAAATAATTTGTTGTTAGACATCAGGGAACGCAAATAGATATGTTCAAGCTTTTATGTATTATTATTATTACTATTACTGTTAATTTTTACTATTGTTATTGTTGTTGAGACGGTCTCAATGTAGCTCCAGGTGGCCTGGAATGTGCTATGTAGACCATGTAAACCAGGCTGCACTCAGTCTCACAGAGATAAAACCTGACTTTGTCTCACACATGACAGAATTATAGGCATGAACCACCTTGCCTGGCATGTCCAGGTTTTTAAAGGGCTGCTAACATATAACTATATGAGTTTACAATTATTTTCAATAATTAACTGTTGTTGAGTTTTCTTAGACTTCATTAGAGAGTTAAATATCAACTATTATATATTCTTTTACTCTGGCCAATTAGTTCTTAGAGTAGATCCTTGAAGATTGAAATTTGAGGAAAATACTTTATACATTTTAAATGTGAATATGTCTCGATTAACAGCTCTTGAAAAGTAGTTATGCAAATTACACATGCAACACCATTTCTGAGTATGTTAGTACTGCAGTCTCACTTGATGTTATATTTTATTTAATATTTTTTACCTTTAGCAATCTGATGAGTGAAAAATTATTGTTGTTCTCCTTGGAATTTCTTGGGTTATTAATAAAATTGAACTTTTCTCAGATGCTCATTGACAGTTTATAGTGTTTGCACAAATTTCCTAACCATGATCATTGCCCAGTATTTTTTTTAATTGAAGGTTTTAGAATAATTTCTAAAAATGATTTTATTATATAATTTTTCTTATAAATGTTACGTAAGGTACATCCATGTATGTTTTAAATTTGCTAGTTGTGTTTTCATTATATTTTACCATAGTTCAACTATAAAGTTGACAGATTTTGAATTCAGTTTATTTCTCATTTCCTTACAAGCTATATTTTGTGCCACACATAGGAACATGTTCTCAAGTCTGTTTAAAGGAATCTTTTGCATAGTATTATTGTGATTTCACGTATTATAAGTTTTGGAGTCACTGAGCACTTTTTGGGCAGTGAGCCTAACTTTTACTTCCTCATGTTTTCACATGAAGTTGTCTCATTTGCATTTATCAGTGGTCCAGCGCTGCCATAATCTATTATATACTTATATGTTACTAGTTCTTTGCTGTGATAACAGTACAGTGTGCATTGCAGCAGCTAGTCAGAAGTCTCTCATTACTCTGAAAGATTTCTCTTCTATCCTCCCTCTCTTGACAAAATGGGACACTAGTTGGTCACAGTGAATTGTTTCATAGAGCCCAGAGCTGTAATATAGGGTGATGTTTCTCCTGTAAGAAAGACCATTTGTCAAGTAGAAGCAAAGTTTTAAGATGGCAGTCCTGCATGGATTCCTGTGACCTCTGGATCTTTATTCTTATTTTGAACAGGTTGGATACAAAGTATGCATTGACCGCGTGCAGTCCCAGCATCTAAACTTGAGAAAGTGGCAACTGGAATTGCCTTTGAGTGCCTTACAATCAATTTCATTTTAATCTGATTTATTTTGCTCTATGTTTGTTCCCTTCTAGATTTCCTGTATCAGCTTTATCACAAACCAGTCCCCTGGGAGTTGAACTGGAAAAGTCCTATTTATGATTGAGGTCTTGCTAACCACAAAGCTAGTTTGGGTCCTAGAGCTGTTAGAGTCTGATGGATAAAATTTAATACTTTGAAGAGAGGAGGAAACAACCCGATTATTCCTAGTCCTTTATTTGCAGTATGGGTGAGTTTTATCACCTCTACTTTCACTGTAGCAGTATGACTGAGCCTGCAGTAAATCACTGAATGCAGCATCCACATGTCCACATGATTTTTTGTGCTATTGCTGCATCTTAGTGGGTGAGAAAAAAGAAGATAGTGGAGTTTCTGAGAAAAGTGTCAAAGCTTAGCAATAAAACAGGATTTCATTGAACAGAAACTAATGAAATCACCCAATTTATTTCTCTTTCACTGTTGTAATGCAGGTAAATCTTGCTTCGTACGAGTCACAAAGCTTGAATGTGCTGTGCTTGACTCTAGTGGTGCATGGTTTATGTGTGAGGGATTGGAAGAGTAGTCATAAATATTTTTAATTAAAAAGTGTGGGGTGAAGCAGCTTAGTTTTTCAAATAAAAAGAAGTGTCATTTTTAATCTAGGGATTCAGGACTATTAACATTCAACTTTGTCCCTTTTGTTCTAATATTATTGGGTTCTCTAGGGAATTATAGCTGTAGCTCAAGCTGTGTTAGCTTGAGATTATATAATTTGCTAAATCATATTAGCTAGAAGTAGATGAAATATGAATCTGGAGGTGGTGGCATATGCTTGTTATTTCAACACTTGGGAGGCTGAAACAGGAGAGTTGCATGTTTGAAGCCAGATTAGGCTACACAGTGAGCTCTAGAGTGAGCCTTGGTTGTGCAGTAAGACTCTTCTCAAGGAAATATAAAAACGTTTACTGAGAAGCAGCTACCATTGTCTAAGAGTCTTTCGATTCCCTTCTTCAGAAATGTTTGTTGTGATGGTTGACTTGAATTATTGACTTGACAAATCTAGAATCAACTGGAAAAGAGTCTCAGTGAGGGATTATCTAGATCAGGGTGGCCAACAGGCATGCCTATTGGGGGTTCTCTGTTCATTAAATTGGTCTGGACAGAACATGCCCAATTCGAGTGGCACCATTCTCGAGGTTTGGGAGCTAGTCTGTATGTGTAGAGAGGGGACTGAACAGAAGTAAGCATGCATGTCCTCATTTCTCTTGTCTCTTGTTCTGGGTATGATGGTACCAGTTGTTCCAAGTTCTGGTCTCGATTTTCTTATAACCTAAAATTGTAAGCAGAACAAACCTTTCTCCCCTAAGTTACTTTGCATCAGGATATTTTATCACAGCAAAAGTAATGAAATGAGTACACTGGGCAATATCAGCTGTCTGTAGTCAGGAATGATTGAGCTGTTAGTCTACAGGAGTGTTGGCCAACAAGTACACCTGAGGGTTAGCAAACTTTTCTGTACAGAGGCAGATAGTAAATAATCTTATAGTAAAGGATCTCTTTCCTGCAGACTAAAAGAAGTCATATTAAATGCAGGGATGTGGCTACATTTCAAAAATATGCTAATTACAATACATGCAGAGGACTAGGTTTGATTCATGGGCTATAAGAACAGACCCGAATATATTTCAGGTGTGTTCTGCCAGTGATGACAGCTAAAGTTTATTGGGTATTTGTTAAAACATCCATTTAGTCTACTATCCTTTAACATTTAGCAAAACCCAAATTGAAGATCCATGATAAGCTCAGTAAATAAGTAAACTGAAACTGGCTAAGATCAAGCAATGTGCCCGTACGTGATAGAAGATCAGCTTACAATGAGGCCAACAATTCTAACCACTCCAACTGAATGCTTCTTAAATTATGTATAGGGATTGATATGCTATCAAAAGCATTTTGATGAAATATTCCCATATATGAAAGAGGCTTTTATTTTTTAAATAAAGTTATATATATATATATATATATATATATATATATATATGTATGTATGTATATTCCTACTAACAGGATGGCATGGGATGGTCAGAAGAGCTAAGAATCTTTAGTAAGAGTGAGACAAGTCTTCCAATTTTGGTTGTGCTTTCTGCAGGATGCATTAAGTAACTGTTATACATGCAACTCCTTTATATACATTAAAGGATATATCTATATGTAGTTTTTGACAGAGTCTTCCTAGCCCCACTGTGCTTAGAAATCACTATCTGGACCACTCTAGCCTTGACCTCACAGAGATCTTCCTACCTCTGCCTCCTGAGGGCTGGGGTTAAAAACACATGCCACCATACCTAGTGTTAAAAAGACATTTTTGACAGGACTAAAGAGATGGCTCAGAAATCGAAGGTACTTATTAGTCTGCAAAAGACCAGAACCACATAGGGGTGACTCACAAATGCCTTTTATTCCAGCTCCAGCTAATCTGATGATTTCTGTCTACAGAGGGTATGCAATCACATGCTTGTGTGCACACTAACACTCTCACACAATACATAGAAATAAGAAGGATCCAAATGATTTTTGAAGTTATTCTCATGATTGACTGAAATATGAAATGGAGAAATATTTGAACATAAAATGCAATATATAATCACACATACATAATGATACTTATATCATTATTTCTAATTAAGTTTATGGATGCTCATTCACACATGCATAGGCAAACCCACATGTTTCTGAAAGTTTAGTTAAAAATTGTTAATATTTATCGGAGTTAGATAAATCCTGTTTTTGAATGGTCCAAGTTAATATTGCTTTAATGTCCGATTTTAGAAGAAAATGCACAAGGTTTGGAGGCATAAATACTGTTTAGGGTCAATAAGGCTTCTCCTCTCTTCAGGCAAAGATATCCTTAAGCCAGTGTAGATCAGACTCGTCTATTTCTTTTGCAGAAGCAATTTAGTGGAAATGCCTATAACCCATTTGCTGATAGAAAAAGAAGCTCTTGAATACAAATTGGCCCCCTGATTTCAAGTGACTTTGTGATGACAAGCAAAAGAAATTTTTCAAAAACACAGAATATCAAAAACATTTTTTTTGTTTGTTTTGGTGAGTCAATTGCTTTGCATGCATGTAGCTTCCAGATGGGAGTTTGGAGTCAAAACATCCAGAGGCTCCCATAGTACTTATTATGCAACAGTGTGCCTCTTACAATCCAGAGGTGAGTCTTTATATTTTATGCCATTAACCAGGTAGTCCCAAATGTGGATTTAGGGCAGATGTTTGATGTTGCCACATGCTCAGGCTGCTGAATTCCACAATGAGTTTCCCTGCCTGCCTCTGACATTTGTCCTGAGTAATAAGTACTACATCCTTCATAAAACTCATCACTGTGTTTTAGAAACAATCCCCATAAATGAAATGATTTTCTGTAATCCATCAAAATCTTTATGAAGAAATAACTAAGGAATTTGAAAATTCAAACAATATGAGAGTTCAGAAGTCTCCACGTGTGGTATGGGAAATACAATCAGAAAAACTGGAAAAAATATCCAATTTGTTTGCATAGCTCCTTTTTGGATTTTTGGCACCTAGAGCAGTGCATTTGGGAAATAGAAACTTCTCAGAGGATGAGACTTTCTTTATGTTCCTAGAATGTACTATCTTTGTATTTGAAAGCATATATCATAACAAAGTAGGTTAAATATAATATTTGGGCGGTGATCAGAGGGAACTTGGTAAAGGAGTGGGAGAGAAGATAAGGAGGAAAACCAAGAGTGAGGTCTTAGGTAACATATCATGTGGGTAGCTGTGGCTATGAAATAAACCGTACATCACCAGAATATCCCAACATTGCTCAACCAAGATAAGGTATTTATCAAATTGCATAACACATTTAGTGGAACTTAATCTTGAGGACACTAAATCCTCAGTAATCTTGTAAGTTGTCTATATAGAGACATATTCACCATGAGATGCCCTCAGAGACATCTAAAGTGGAGAGATTTGAATAAAGAATGCAGCAATCTCACAGGTATGTGAACTGGACAAAGGATGCATAGTAATTGTACTATTATAATCATCCCTTAGAAGAACTGCAATGCTTTTATTTTATAAAATGTAAATTCTAATGTGAAAGTTTTCTAATTTCCAATCTGGAAATTTTCAAGAAATTGGCCTAAGCTGTGCCTGCTAGTGCTTGACTGGTATTACAGAATTTGGGAGGCTGAAGAAGGAGGATCACAATTTTGAGTATACAGGACCCCATAGTAAGATAGTAATACTCTGTGTCAAAAAGCAAAATAAAACAAGAATAAGAAATGAACTGGATATTAACATTTATTATGTAGCCTACATTTTACAAAGTCATTGATATTTCTTAAATAATAAGATATAAAATCATTAGGTACATTACGAACTTTTATATAAAGGTTTAAATAGAGCATTTCAAGAATTTTAGAACTTTTATATCCATAGATTTTTCTGCTCATATAATTGATAAGTTATGTTTCTCCTGTTCCCGTTGATGAAGGACACAGTGATTGAACTGCACTTATTCTATCATTAAAATAAAGGTAATAAGTAATTGAGAATATCAGATGATGGAATCCTTGACTAGTCATTATATTGAAGTTGATAATTGGAGTTTCTGCCTGTCTCATAAAAGAGCAGCTCTTGAGTGCCAATAGAGATCTTCTTCACCGCAGTCACAGATATCTGGCATTGATTTGCTCAGACAGCAAAAGTAATAGACATAAGAAAACTTCATGGAAAGCTCAAGAGCTGGGAGGCTTACAGGGTACTGTGGGTATGATAACCAAAGCTCACTGCAAGCTGAGACTTTATGGAGCCTGAATTCTAAGTAGCCTCAAGGAGACTGGCTTGCAGAAAAAAGAAAGGAGAAGTTGCTCAGGAAAACTGAGGTAACAGAGACTGTGCCACTCACAGAAGAAGAGGAGAGATGGAGGAATACGGGGTCATTGGATTTCCTGAGAAGATGCCTCTGTTTTGTTAGCTATATTGCCCCAGGTCCTTTTGAAATGTCTTTGGTTCTTTATCTTTAAGTGATTTTCTATTGCTGATGTACAACTGGGCAAGGATTGAACCACGAACACACAATATAGTAGCAGAAATGAGAATGACCTGGAGAGTTAAACAGTGTTGAGTTCACATAGGTAAAATGATATACTGTTTGCATATAACTTATAAATCTAATTCCATAGTTTCAGTGATTTTAGGTTGGTTATAAATAAAACTTTTCAATCTACTTTTATAGAATTTATGTGTATTTTAAATTATATCTCTTGATCATATTTAGACACCTTCTCCTATGTGAACCTTCCATATGTCCCCACCAAATTTCATGTATTCTGACATATTTGTTAAGGCATATCAAGCCAAGTCTGTGTCTCCAGTTGGTCCTTGATGTGAATTTATCCACTGGAGTCTAGTCAGGTTATCTAGTGTCACTTCCTTAAGGAAGACCAACTCTCTGTCACCCTTCAGTGATTAGCTGCCAATAGTTCCTTGGCTAAGATTGGGGCTTCTTACCTATTTACCAGTTCTATGCTGGGTTTTTGTATGGTTTGTGTTGGCATGAGTCTTGTGCATGCTGTCATTATTGTTGCAAGTTCATATTAGCAACTTCCTAGCTACTTGGAAAACTCTTAGTTCCTTGTGGTTACCTACCACCTCTGGCTCTTACAGTCTTTCTAGATTCTCTTCCATAATGGTCCTTGAGCCCTGGGTGGCAGAGTTTCAATATAGGAGTCCTTTGCAGGGACACATTCTGTACTCTCTTACTCTAAATTTTGGTTGGTTATGGCTTTCTGTGTTAATCACCATCTGTTTCATGAGGAAGCTCTACTGTCAAGAGTTTAGAGACACATTAATATTCTCTCTGCCACCTGTTCTTCTATGTTCTTCTGTAAGCCTTATATGTAGAGGTCACATTGTAGATGTGCCTCTTATAGCTGGGCATTGCACAAACGCTTATTCTCTGAGTTTCACTAGCTGTGGAACTCAGTAATTGTCTCTCTCTGTTGTAAAAATAAGTTTTGATGAGTGATGAGAGAGATACTTGTCTTTAAGTATAAGGATGCTTATTTAGTGTACATAAAGTACACTAAAGTATAAGTAATTACATTTATCTTGGGATGGGACATACATAGGGTTTTCTCTAGGATCTATGACCGTTCCAGCCGTGGGTATTTGGCTATGTTTATAGTACCATACAGAGTTTCCTCCCATTGAGAGGACTTTAATTCCAATTAAATAGCTGTTGATCAACCTCAGCGTAAAAGTGCCACTACTGCAGCAAGAGAAATAGTTTGCTATTTGCTGCCGATCATTGTGATTATTAAGCTTTACAGCTGGAGTTGGACCACTGATTAATTTTTTTGCATACTGTCCTCTTGAGCTATGAGAGCTTTCTTCAGGGAGGAGACTTCCTCACAGGTCAGTTTCAGCTCCTTTGTTCCAAGTCCTTGTTATGTGTAAAATGTAATACATATCAGATCAGTGCTGTATGAACTAGTGTTATACATTTTTATTGAAGTGATAGCTCCAAAAGTCTCTAGACATTTATTTATTTGTTTATTCATTTATTTGAATATTTTTGATTTTCAGTTGATGTCAGATTGCAGAACTCATAGACATGAGATCCATCTATATATGGAACCCATGAAAGTTAAGTGTAAACATAAATTCAACTGATTTTACACACTCACACAAACACATATAATTAACTCTATCGGTAGAGTACTTGTCTAGTATACAAAAGTCCAGGTATGGTGGTATACAACTGTGATTTCATCACACTGAAGATAGAGGCATGAGGATGTGAAGTTCAGGGTCATTCTCAGGAACATGATGATTTTGAGGCAATTCTGAAGTACATTAGAACCTGTCTCGATCAATCAATCAATCAATGAATCAATAGAAAAATTTCATAAAATATAAATAAATTTTAAAAATTACCTATATATCGGTTAAATTATTTAAATTTTATGTGTGAATTTTATTGAAGGTCATTTGACATAATATACTGGGCAAGTTATTTACATTGTCACAGTTATGGAATAATATCATTTAAAATGTTATAGACAAATACATTCCTCGTTTCCACAGTATTTCGTGGGCATCCTTTTTTCTCTCAGACACTGAGGATAGTAGAAAACATTACATTGAAGAGTAACCTTTTGACGTCATATGTCTTATAGATCCAAGCATTATAGTCTCAAACACATATGATTTGGAGGTTAAGAGTCTCCAACAGGCTCACTTGCTCCCCAGTTGGTGGATGCAATTTGAAAGATCCGGCAATGTAGGAAAAGGACACCCTTATTGGAAGAATCAGTCTTTGAGGGGGACAGGCCTTGAGATTTGTAGTCCCTGGTCCTTGCCCCATCTCTGCTTTTTGTTTCATGCAGTTTTCAGGAGGTAAGGTGTCCCGTCTCACATGCTCCTCTACCACAGAGCCACCTGCTGCCATATTTTCCTGCCACAGTGAACTATATGCCTGCAGATTGTGAACCAAAATAAATCTGGCCTCCCTGAAGTTACTTTTTTCAGATATTTTATCAAAGTGACAGGGGAAAAAAGCTAATACAG
The DNA here is from genome assembly GCA_035773235.1 of Eospalax fontanierii. Lineage (NCBI taxonomy): Eukaryota > Metazoa > Chordata > Mammalia > Rodentia > Spalacidae > Eospalax > Eospalax fontanierii. Next base: position 75,306,508 of record CM069526.1, read on the forward strand.
ATAGAGCCCAAATAGCCTGTGTGTGTGTGCTCTATGATCACATTGCTCATAAGTCACTAAGCGTTGGAAGTTTCATGAAACCTGCTTTCTCTTCCTGTTTCTGCTATAAAGACAGGAGTGACACATCCAGGCAGAGCTGCTGCAGCCGTAACTCCGTGACTTCCTTCCTCCATGTGCTACAGCAGTTGTCAATTTTGAGAGCTCAGTGATTACTCATCACAGTGAATCAAACTAATTATTAGAAGGTCTGAGAAGAGCCATAGTCAGCATAATGGTTGCCAGTAACACTGTTACCACGCATGGGGAGGCTCCTCCCACGCAAACCCATCCCTGTGAATAAGAGTCACTGAAACGGAGCTGAGGGAGCTGCAGATGCCCTTGTTCCTAGAGAGGCACATGCGCAGCTAATGCACCACCAGAAATGACACCTCCATCCCTTGGGCAGAGGTCCTGGCACAGGAGCAAGCAAACCTCTAGCCATTATCCCTTTAGACCCCTGGGAAATGATGGGCAGTTTGGCGCTTTTAAAAAGTTTTCAAGTCAGACATCTTAAAGTCAAGGCTAACATGTATATCACCCAGAGACAAGACAGATGGGGCTATTCACTCTTGAATAAAATGAAATTCCACTTAAGATCTTCTTCCGTTTTTCCTGCCTCAACCCCTCCTCCCGTTTCTGTGGGGTGGACAAAATGGTGTCCTGGTGGCAGGATTTCTTTCTAGAATAAAGACAGATAGGAGTCACCTCCTTCCTGCTGTGCATTAGTAAGCAAATTGCTTAACCTTGCTGAGCATTTGTGTGTTCTCTAATACGAGTCAGAAATACCAACATCTCATTTTGTTTATGGACTTCAAAGAACTGTGAAGGCCCTCAGTGGATGAAATCGTTCCTTTCATCCTTCTGGGACTCCCTTCACCGAGTCCTACTCTCACCTGTAGTTGTGACTTTTACATTTTAGTTGCAAATTCAATGAATATACATTCCCCATTGATTTAGTCACACCAGTGTCCACCAAGTCCACCAAATGCATGTTTTCTCTCTGCTATTTAAGGATTCTCTAACAGAATGGTCAAATACTCAGAATAAGAGACAGGTTCTGGTGAAAGAGCAGAGTCAGTAGCCCCTCTTGCATTGCTACTGGCCCTCAGAGCCTGTCTTTCCTAGCTAACCCAAGTTAGTGCACCAGAATGATGTTTCTATCATTCACCCATTGCAGGATGCACAAATAGCCCTAAGAAATCTCTTCAGAGATTGTTGACTTAAAAGACATGGCGCGTCCTCCTGACAGAACAAAACATGGAAAAGTGAATATTTGCTAAAAGTCAGAACCCAAGACCATGAAGAAAAAAGACAGTCTAGGGTTTTTCTTTAGCTACTCATATACCAAGCTAAGAGGTCACTTCTGCCTCCAGCTGGGCTAGAAAGCTTTTCTGGCCAGTGGGAGTTCCATGACCCTCAATCTAACAATTTGTGACAAGTTGGTAAAACAGTTTCTGAAATAAAATTCAACAAAATGTGGCTGTGCTTGGAATTAGATTTACTTGCTTTGGACTTAGTTTTGTTTTGTTGGTTTTTTTTTTTGACTGTGAATTTGAGCAGGTCACTGGGAGGTAGTGAGGAGGTAACACTCAGTCTCCAAGAAAATGAGTAGTTCCATCATAACAGAGAAAACAAAAAGACCATAGGCATATACAAGGAGTGATATCATCAGTTGTAAAACCGGTCACTCACATCCCTTGCTGTGTGCTGGTATCTTCTGTATACTTTAAGGAGACAATAGCATGCTCCCCACGAGGAGACAATATTGGTATTGACAAGGAATGTCAATATCCTCTGAGGCCCATGTCTGCTTAATTAATCTGTCTCTTTTTTTTCCTTTTGTTTTTCTTTTTATTCTTCCTTTACTTTTTCCAAATGTGTCCCTATTCTTATCACAATTCTTCAGATAAATGAGTTCATTATAATTAGTCACATTCAGGTCTTCCTATGCATTTTAATTCTATTAGAGTTAGTAGATATTTTGGGTGAAGGTGTGCTTATTGTTCTGTCCACTAAATGCTTATCTCTTTGAAAATCTATATCCTAAGCTCATAGAGATGAATATAGTGACTCTCCCATCTGAGTTTTTTTCTTATTTACTTTAATAACACTACAGAAAAAAGTTCACTGTGAGTTTATTAGTGCAGCAAGCCAAGAAACCACTCACTTGGCCCTGCACATATTTATGAACTATTTTGTTGCATTTATTTCCCTTATTTGTATGTGTGTGTGCGTGCGTGTGTGTGTGTGTGTGTGTGTGTGTGTGTGTGTGATGGTATGCAAGTAAAAGAAGACAATATGTGGCAGTAGATTCTCTCCTTCAACCATGTGCATCCCAGGGATTAAACAACACCATCAGGCTTAGCAACAAGTGTTCTTAACCACTGAACCATCTTGAAGCCCTAGTATTTATGAACTTTTACAAAAATCCTTTTCTATATACAAAAAAAGGAGACGAAATTTTAACTGAGATTATAAATGAATTTGACACCAGGAACTCTTAAAATAGGCTCCAACTTCCATCTCGGATATTAACATTCCAAATTTATGTCCAATATCAAGATTTAGCGATTGCTTACTTTACAGAATTTGACAATAGCACTGTGCTTTATTAGGTTGTGTCATGTAATGTTACTGAGTTAGGCTACAAAACACAATAATAGCAATAGTAATGTAACTGAGTACATAGCATCCAGAGGACAATAGCAGAAAGTGAAACTGGTCTAAGCATAGGTGTTTTTGTATGCCACTTAATAAAAGACTGGGAAAATTAATAATAGAACTAAAATCCTCTCCTTATTCAAACAACCCTCAAGAAATATGAAAATGGGGGAGAAAAGAAGAGGTGTGAGAAATACGAATTCTGTCTTGAGATTTTTAAATATTTTTTTTTTCTTTCTAATTATGAAGTTACCTGCATTTATATCTTAGAGTTCTGGGGGAATAATGCAGAACTAGGGAATTTTTCCTGGTGCCTTTCTGCACTTGAGTTTTGCTAGGCAATGTATCCGAATTTCTACTCTGCACAATGTTTTTGCCTTAGGCCAAAACAAAGCCCTTACCTTCAATGTGGGAGCTGCGCCATGAAGGTGAGCTAGTGCTCCTGAGTCCTGTTTACTCCAGTGCAGTTTTCAACTTTGAAATTTCTTCAGAAGGGTTCTCAAAGGATGGAAATAGGATTTGATTGCCTGAAAGCACGGAGCAAGAGAAAATAAATCTTAGCGTTTAAAGCCATGGCTTTAAAGTGACAAATAATTGAAATTGTGTTTGAGGTGTGGCACAAGAGAGAAACTGAGGCATGTCTCTTGTTTGGGAACCGATTACAGAGTCTATCTAAGGAATCACTAGAGAGAAAAGAAGTTTAGTCTGGTTTTCGATGTAGGCACGCTCATTCATTAGTATTTAGAATTAACTTTATTTCACTATAACTTGTGGAAGCCAGTACCATTCGGTTAATTTCTGATGGATGGAAGAAGTCCTAATATCTGAATTTTTTCTTTTCTTCTTTTCTTTCTTTTTTTTTTTTTTTTTTTACAGAAGTTAGGGAGTGGGAAGGTTTGTGAATCCTGATTCTGATCCTGAAAGGATGATAATGGGGAGTTTGTGGTAGAGAGAAATAACAGATACAGCCAAAGGGAGCAGTGAACAGGTACAACAGTGAGCAGTGGCTTAAGTGATTTTAGGAATTACCTATTTAATATCTGATGTTTGAGTTGTATCTTACTAAATGAGTACGACTGACACAGCTCCAGAATATGATAAGGAGAATACTTTGTACAATTGTGGGTACTGTGCGTCTCTGCTGGCATATCAAAGCAAGGCTTGAATTCCATGTTTGCACTGATATGATGCTGGAGTTAAATCAAGAAATAAACAAGGATTTAGAGAAGTCAGACTTCAACAATGTAGGTAGTCCTAAAATGTAACGACATCACAACCTTCCTAATGTCCAGAAATTTACATAATTCCATGAACAAGCATTTACTTTGCTTTGTCTGCTGTCTAAACATGGGTTTCCAGTGTATCAATGTAATTTATTTTAAGTGATAGAGAGACTCCCACTGACTTCTGGAATAGAGGGCAGTATGGTGTTTGAGAATGAGCTCTGATAGAGGACTCGAAATCTTGCTTTGACTCTGATAAATTATGTGCTTCCACTGATGAGCTCTCCTATTTGAACCTTGGGTTCCTCCTCAGCTCAGTGAGTGTAGATAGCACCTGTATTATAGGCATTTGCAATGATTCATTGACCATCCTCATAAGAACCTAGGATTCTACAGAATATAAGAAAAACAGGGGAGACACTTACAGTGTTAAACTGAAACTTTCGACACATAGTAAATTGTGAGAGACACATTATTCCGATTTTTAACAAATTATCTGCTGTGCCTTGTTATCAGTATGCACATTTTCCTGGAAATATATATTTTTTCTTATCTTCAGTTTTATACGTTGTCTTCTTGATTCTGGCTGACAGCCCCTTGGTCTTTGCAGTCCTCCTTCAAGCTTATGAGAGCTGGCAAGTCACTGACCCCCTTCTGTGTCAGAAGTTGGCACTACCAGACATTCTCTGAATGTGATCCTCAGGCCTTGGCATCAAAGGCACACTTTCTTGCTTTAATTAAGCTAAAATGCATTCCTGCATCTGACAGTTGTAAAGATGTATTCTCCTTACAATTAGATGTTGCCATATAAGCATTGCATGGACTTCAATTTAAGAACATTTTGGTGGCCCTTGTTTCTGCTCTGCACGGTGGTGGATCCAAGAGAGAGCATATGGCCCAGTAATTCTTTAAAGCTCATTTTATGGGCCATTCTCGGGCACGTCCTGCTGGCCTTTGGAGCAGAGCCTTGTTTGTGACTACATTTTTGCTTATGTCACTGCCAAATGCTTCCTCCAGAACCAGCAATAAAACCACAGGACCCGATAAGCTATGGTCATCAGAATAGCTTAATGAGAGCAACCTCAACAGTTGAGGTCTTTAAGAGCAGTCAGCACCACAGGACTCGTACCTTGAGCACAAGGACAGCTCAGGCAGGTCACCTTTGTGGTTTATGGGCATATCTCAAAATGTTTTAGAATTTGAGACCATCTCAGGGAATGATCTCACAGCAAGCTATTTTTCTCATGCAAAACATGAAAAAGGCAAAAATAGAAATTGGTAGTTCTCCCTGACCTCTTCGTAGTTAGAGATAAATCTAAAGTTCTTAAATGTATTACACTTTAAAGGAAACATTCCTTGGATGCCCACATGGCTGCATGAAGTCATTGGCTCTTGCCACAAATTTTATGTCACCTAATTGTGTTTCTAGCTAGCTGATTACATTAGATACGAAAATGGAGATACTGTCCAAAGCATATTCATGGGAGAAAGAAGCCAAATCAAATACAGAAAAATTATATCTGCATGTTACTTAGCAGTTTAAAATTTGAATTATTAATTAAAACCTATGAACTAGTAACATTTTGAAACAACTGTGTTTTGATAGTTAACGAGACTTGTATGACTTTTGAGCAAAGGTGATTTCCTTTCATGTCAGCTAATAGAAAGCCCATTGTAATCACAGAAAATTATAGAGAAATGACATCTCCAATGGATGCCATTTACTTGAAAAGGAAAACTGAATGCTAGGTTTTATCAGCATTGTTATAATGACTACTGATTAGCACTGTAGACATGGCTGATATGTCTGGGAGTGTGGAATGCTGACAGTGTGGTATTGAAAACATTCAATTCATGGTTTCTAAATTTCATATAATCCTTCAGTTTCTCACCATTTCATTTGACAGCCTTTGTTTTTGTAATCTATCAAAAGTAATGTTAATTTGGTGAGACTTTTCAAATATAATAGTACGGAAGGACTAAAATTATTCACTTCTTGAGCCTACTAGAAATAGAAAACCTGAAGCTCAATATGTCAGCTGTTTTAAACTATAGTTAGCTGGGTGTGAGTGCACACTTTTAATCTCAGCACTCAAGAGGAAAAAGCAGGTAGATTTCTGTGAGATTTAGTACAGCATGGTCTACATAAAGAGTGCTAAGCCAGATGGGACTACAGAGGAACCCTGTTTCAAAAATAAGTATAGTAAGGTAAACTTTTAATCCAAAGTAATACAAATCCATTCATAAAGAAATTTCAGTGAATCCAATAGGTTTTCTTTTTTCAGTGATGATACTTAAACTAAGCACCTCTTCCATTTTAGACAAGTGTTTATCACTGAGATTTTCTGCTAGCCATATTAGTTCCTATAGATGACAATAGCAAAGGTAAGGTCATTCCTTTTTCTCCATAACAAAAGAAGAAATGGAGAATATTTGATTAACAGTACCCTGTGAAAAGCATGCCAGGTGTACCACCTCCCATATTAGTATCATGCTCAATACCCAATGAAGAAAGGGAGGGGCTATTATAAGAGTTAAATGGATTCCATCTTGGAGGAAAATTTCATTATTAAAAGACAAGAACAGGTGGTGGGAAGATGGCTCAGCCAATAACGTGTCTGCCTTATAAGCATGAGGACCTGAGTTCCATGCCAAGAACATATGTAGAAACAGCTAGTACGGATGGCTTGTATTTCCAGTGCCAATGCTGGGAAAGGGGGATAGGCAGACTCTTTGTCTTTCTGGCCCACCAGTTAGTCTGCCTGGTGAGTTCCACATCACTGAGACATAACACTTGAAGAGTGACACCTGATGTTGTTCTCTGACCTCCACATGCGTATAAATACACATGCTCACCCTCCTGCACACAGGCAAACATGTGCACACGTACACAACCACTTATCCAAAATGTCAAGTAGAGATGAATTACTAAATTCGCATATCAAATTTCATGCATCGATTTCACTGAACTCAACACTATATTTAAAAAGGAAGAATATTTATTTGGGAAATTATATACTGAAGACAGATACACTTTGTATGCTTCAAATAGAATGATTTACCTAAAAAATGTGACTGTGGGAAGAATATCATCTTAATGTGGGATCTGTGAATAAGTGACACTGGACACGGTAGCGATGGGAGAAGATATCAATTCTTTTCTCTTTATTTATAATGGTATAGTAAGACTTGACTCATGATTGAGCTCCTATTCTATTCCTGCCTGGACTCCATATTCTTTATGTTCTTAGTTTCAATTAATCACCACAACATGTTTATTGTATGCTTTATCCACTGAAATTACTGACCTGATATTCTACCTTCATCCCTGGGGAAATTTGAAAACACCAACCAAAACTAATCTAATGAGCAACTGCTCCACAGTACACATTACTTTTTTATTTATTATTTTCATTTTATGCATATGAGTATATTGTTATGGGTATATAAGTGCATCCATGCTGTGCAATGCCCATGGAAGTCAGAAGAGGGCCTCACATTCCCTTAGAACTGGAATTATGGATGAATGTTAACTGCCATGTGGGTGCTGGGAATCAAATCCGGGTCCTCTGTAAGAGCAGCCAATGATCTAAACCATTGAGCCATGTCTCCAGCCCCTACAGTACATAATGTATCAGCACATATATCAGGCTTCCCCATTCTTCATTCTTATGAAGGACACTCCCCTCCAGGAGATCTTTGAAAACCATTCTTTTAGTTTATCAAGTATTTTAATCGAGGCCCTGAATCAATTATTCTTTTACTTCACTTGATCATTTCCATCAGTACAGAGTGGCCAACCTTTGATTGTTCTTCCTAAATCTTGCCTCCCATTCACAGTCAAGTCTGAAGAGGGTGTTTCTGTGCCTATGATCTGCATGTCCTATTTTGGCTGCTTCACAAAACTTCATGGAAATTCTTGTACCAAGTTTACATAACACCAGCAATTCCTGTTTCGTCTTTTTTATCTCTTCCTCGCTGTGTTCTGTATCTCTCTTGTTCCTTTATCTCTGTCTCTCCCTTCCTCTTATCTCAATGCTTCTTATTTAAAAATATTTTATTTATTGTTTTTGTTTATTTATTTTATTATTTTCATTTTATGTGTATGAGTGTGTTGCCTGCATGCATATAGGTGCACCTGTATCATGCAATGCCACTGGAGGTCGGAAGAGGGCACTGGACTACCCTGGAACTGGAGTCAGGGATGGCTGCTAGTCACCATGTGGGTGCTGGAAATCGAACTCGGGTCCTCTGCAAAAGCAGTCAGTGCTTCTAACCACTGATCCATCTCTAGTTCCTGTTATTTTTACTTTGTGTGTATGAGTTTATTGTCCTCACGTATGAAAATGCACCAGTGTTATGCAATGCACTGGTAGGTCATATGGGGGCATCAGATCACCTGGAACTGGAGTCACAAATGTTTGTTAGCTGCTGTGTGGGTGCTGAGAATTGAATCCAGATTCTTGCTGAGCCAAGAGGAAACACAAAATAGTCTTTCTCACTATTTCTGTCGGAGGGAGCTCTTTTTCTCCTGCCACTGTGCCCTAAATTCTCACCATCCAACCATCTAAATGGCAGCATTAAACAAAGATGTAAGAAAACATCCGCATAATGGCTCTACACCTGTTTAACCACATTGTCTCAGGGCAGATTAAGTAAGAGCTCAACCTGAAAGAGCTGCTAAACCACAGGCTGTCTGAAAGACTAGAAGTAAACAGAATGAATCATGCTAGCAACCATACTTATCACAAGGCTTCCTGCTGGGTTAGAAAATGGAAGAGAGAAAGAAATGCAAGATTTTATGAATAAATTATCACTGTACATATATTAGTCATTAACCTCACGTTCTTGTCAGTCAATTATTGATTATCCTTAACAATAAAATCAATTTCTTCCCAAAATACTCAGTTTCTTCTTTAAAAGGTGTTTAGGAATTCTAAACCTATTTTTTCTGTTTTCTAAGATATTGAAGATTTTGAAACCAAAACAAGAAGCACAGTGTCTGTCCGAGAAGGCCAAGGTGTGGTGCTCCTCTGTGGCCCGCCACCACATTTTGGAGGTATGTTGGGGGTAGTTTGGTTCTGGAAAGCCACATGATCTATCAGAATGTGAAGGAGGAGTACAGGGTGGTAAAGTCACTGATAGTCTTCCGCACAGTCGGAAGAATCACAAAGTTTCAGAATGTTTGTTGACTGCATAGAAATGGTCTACAACTGAATATCCTCTTTTAAAATGGTGTTTTTACTGAGGTATGGATCAAATATTTCTCTGAGTAGATGACACAGGAAGCTGTAAACAGAGTTGGTACTGGGTCTTTATGCTGAAACCGAGCATGTGATCTCATATGACACACAGCCTGCATGAGAGGAAAATTTACTTAAGTAGCATTGAGTCTCAGCTTCCGCATATGCACTATAAGACAATAATTGATGTGTCGGTCTATTAACAAAGTTAAAGAATCTGTTCTAAATTAGTTGGTTTAATGGCAAGATCAGTATTAAAAAGGGACAGTTACAGAAGCAGGACAGTTGTACATATGAACTTACAGCAATTGTGTCAGCATGTACAAGATCTGCTCAGTTTAGACCAGAGAAAAATCCAGTATGAGGTGGGGAGGACATGAAGCTCCACTCCTAACCAAGGAGCTGTTACATGTGCTGGCTGCTGAGAGAGGAAGAATCAGTTTTCTTTAAAGATGTAGTCTCAGTTAGCTCAATCATGTTCCAGGGTTAGTACCACTGTTAAGAATATTTAAACAAAACACATTGGACAGGATGGGAAAAGAAGAAAGAACAAGATGCAAGTGTGTAGCGAGGTGACAGTAGACCTGGGAGGAGCTGGGAGCCATATCTGATCAAAGTACATTGTAGGGAAATCTCAAAGAATTAATAGAAAATAATTGAAAAAAAAAGACAGCTAAAATGAATTTATTTTTATTTTTTGACACTATAGAAAGGCAATTCCAGCACTTAGTATGCACACATTCGCTACTTGAAAAGAGAGTTGCCTGATGAATTGAAGCAAATTTTGCACAGCATTGGGTTAGAATACTTCTTGATAATGGTGAAAGTAACACAATAAAAGATAACCTCTGCTTTGAAAGTCTAGGTTTGTCAGAGAACTCATCTACTTATTTTCTTCTCCCTTGGGCTATTTTTTTTCTAATTCCAGATAATACATAAAATCTATGATAAATCTTGTTATAATTCTCCACTTAGATCTAGAGTATGTAGTGTGGAAACATGCATGAGATTTTTGCTTTTACCAGATTATACTGCCTGCACCATTGTTCTAATTTCCCTTCTTTTGCTGTGATAAACACTCTCCACAATAGAAATCTGATGATGGGGAGAAAAGGGTTCATTTAACTCACACATTGGTAGATCATCATTGAGGGAAGTAAAGGCAGAAACTCCAGTAGGAGCTTGAAACAGAAATATGAAGGAATGCTGCTTCTTGGCTTGACCTCTGGCTAATGCTCACAGGCTCATACTTGGCTAGCTTTCCTAAAAAAACCTCCCTAGGGATGTGCTACTTACAGTTGGCTGAGCAGTTCAAAACCTCAATCAATGAATAACCAAGACAATTCCTTACAGATATGCCAATGGGCCAATCTGATCTAGACACTGTCCAAAATAATGCTTTCATCTTAGATGACTCAAGGCTCTGTCAAGTTCAAAATTAAAGCTACTTCCCGGAAGAAAACGATTATACAGATGGCTTCATAGAAAGAATACACACAGCAAAAAGTATTTTACTTTTACTAAATTCTTAAATGATTTAAAAAAATTTTTATTGATGTTTTTGAAATCCATATAATATATTTTGATCTACTTATACTCTCTCCCCTTCTTACATCCCCATTAAAATACCTCATCTGACTTCATGTATGCTATTACATATTATAAGTTCTATCTACTCAAATTTGTGTCTACAAATGTTTTGGATTTGAATCCATACACTGAAGCCTGATTAACCTATCCAGTATCACACCCTTAAAGAGAACCAACTCACTTGGTCTCCCAAAAGTTATCAAAACTAATAACCCCTCACCTATGATTGAAACTTTTCCCCCACTTCTCCAGTTATATGTAAAATTTGTCTTGCTTGAGCTTGTGTGAGTGTGCACGCTACATCACTGCTGTAAATTTTGATGAGCAGCTGTCCAGTTTCATGTAAAATGCTGTTTTCTTGTGATCAACCACACCCTCTGGCTGGTAGAAGCCAACCTCTTTTCTACAAATGAACCTTTAGCCTTGGTTCATTTACTTTTGATATAGATGTTCTATTCAGGCACAAACACTTTGCAGTCCCTTTTTTCTTTGCACAGTAGCCAGTTGTAGGTCTTTGTTGACCTAAGGTATTTACACCCATAAATATTATGTTACACACCCATTGTGTTGAGGTTGAGTCTATGTAATGTGTGGAGGTCACATAGCTGTTGAGAAACTGATCCAAGATTCAAATATAGACACTCTGGCTCCTAGACACTCTAATCTCCTCCACTATTGCCTAGATCAAACTGTCTTCTATTCCAGAATGGAAGAGTTTTGAAAATAGGTAAGACGGATATTTAAAGTCAAGATGCAAATTTCTGTTGTAATGTTAAAATAAATATTCTTTAAAACATTTCCCATTGTTATTTTATTTTATTTAGCCTTTATGATAGTCTAATAAAAAAAGAAAAAAAAAGAGGATGAGCTCATATTCCTAAAGAGAGGGACTCTGCATAGGCTGACTAGACCTCAGTGGATGAACTTGCATTGATTTCATTTGGGAAAACAAACTTGACACAATAGACCGTAACAAAGATGAAAGAATATATGGATTCCAGTTTGGGGATATTGGAAGTGTTAGGATGGAAGGGAGTATAAAGATGATTCAGATTGATTGAGGTGTTTTGTATGAAACACAATGATTCATTAAAAAATAATTAGAAAATAACAATGCATTATTCTTCATTACTACCAAATATTATGGCATTTTTTCATCTGAAGTGTTGGAGGAGAGTCCCAATGCATGTAGTGCTGTCTTGAGAAAAAGGTGCATTCTAGCCCAGGACATGGTAGTTTCTCAGAATTTTGATGGCATCTACATTTTAGCCACATGGAAAAACATGGATGCGCTTGTACTTTTGTATCAGGTTCTTAGAAGAATGATATCAGGTAACTATTTGACTACAGACACTTCTGCAGTCAACTATGCTTTTTTCAAGGATGATTTAGTGTGGACATCAACTGTGCTTCAGTGGGCTGAATGCTGTTCTTGCCATGTGGTCCCCTCTGTTGTCAAATTTAGCAGTAACAGAGGATCTTGCTTACTGTAGACTGGGAAAGGAACTGGGAGGAGATACATTGATTTACCTTTCAGGCCTGAGAAGGAAGAGAACAAGTATATTGAGAACACTGTATGAGGCAGTAAGATGCATCATAACAAGACTACCACTCAACATAGTAGGCTACAGGAGGATCTTTCATTTTGGAGTAGTATTCCATCACTATATACAATTTTTTGAAAATCACAAGACTTGTTTTTTGATTACAGCTGAATAATATTTCACTGCCTGCATAGACCTTAATTTCTTTATGAATTCATTTGTTTATGAATATTTAAGTCAATTCTGTAATTTGAGTATTATCAATAGTATCACAATAATCATCGGTGTGCATAAATATGTGCTGCTTTCATTCACAATGAATGCCAGACAGATGTACCTGGATCATGTGTTTGTTTCATTTTTACATTTTTTAAGCAAGTTCCACACTGTTTTCCACAGTGGCTATACTAATACATATTCTTATTTTTAAATTATTTCTGACAATTTCATAATAATGTATTTACATCATATGCATCCATATCACTCCTTTTCCATCTCCTCCCTTGTGTCACCACTCCCTTTCAATTTCTTATCCTCTTTTTTTTTATTATTACAGAATACAGTTAGAAATGTACATGCATTTTGACAACAACGTATCACTAATAAGCTTGGTATTATCAGAATATCTAAATTTGGTACACAATTGCTCTAGTGTGTTAATAGATGCATGTGTAAAACATATCCTTACAGAGGAAGTTTCAGTGGGTTTCAGAAGAAACAGTATAGCACAGAAAAAAAATATCAAGATGCTTGAATCCAGTATATCGGTCTAACCCATTAGAGGACCCATCAGGGAGCTAGCTCATGCCCATTGAAAATGAATTTTCCCTCTGTCAGTTTCTAGTGTTTTTTTTTTTTTTTTACATTTCTTCAGTTAGAGGTGGGGCCCATGAAAGTTTTCTCATTCACCTTGGCATGTCAACTGATGTCATTTTGCAGATTTTCTTATTAGACTACCATACTGTGGATAGTTCATTAGAGTAGGTTCTCTGTCATGTCTAAAGTGCAGTTGTAGAACTTTGAAATAATCTCCATCTGGTGCAAAAATATGCTTCTTTTGTGCATTGTTAGAACTACGCTTTTTTATGAATTTAAGGTGCAGGGATAAATTTACAGTTTCTCTCTGCCTAGAGGGATCTGCCTCCAGGAATGTGATTGACACAGATGAAGCCAACAGTGTCAACTACTTCCCAATGAACCAGTGGGAAAGATCTAGTTGGAAAGCAGAAAAAGCTGGGTAGGAGATGCTTGAGCAGCATCACTGGTCTCCATCTGGGGTGTGTGTGCCAGAGGTCCAATGGACGTCTGATCAAAATGCAGGCTCTCCCATATAAAATTTCTGTCTCTCTCTCCATGGGGATGAATCCTTTGTAAGTAACCCCGGATCAAATTGGTTTCTCTAATTGGAGAGCATTCTTTGTTCACTGAGTCACTTCAGACAGTGGGGGTAAGGGTACAGCTGAATGCCAGAGCTCACTGCAAGAGAATTCTTAAGGCATAAGGATATGTTTTTAGAATATTGGTCTAAGAAAGTGGTAGTAGTAGGCTCTCCTCCAAGATCTATGACATTTCCAACTATGTGTACTTGGCTATGTTTATTGTACCCTGCACGGATTCCTTCCTGTTGAGTCTAATTAGACAGCTGTTCATTATCTACAAAGATGTGTTAATATTCCACTGATGGGGATTATTTGCTGGACCAGTCATTGTTGTGGTTCATAGGTGTTACAGCTGGGTAAGGCCACTGATTGTTTTCCTCTCCTGGCAATTTACATAATACCTTCTGATACCATGCTAGTCTGTAGGGAGAAGGCTCTAGGTCAGTTCCAGCTCAATTGCTCCAAGTTCTAAGCCTGAGCTATGTCAAGTTCTGGGGGAAAAATCTTAGACTACCCTGACCAACATATCAAAGGGAAATTTCTCTTGCCTGGCACTGTGATTTTTGTTTCATAGCCTTCAGCTATACTTATGCATGAACATATACTATGTATGTATTATTCAGGAGACTTACAAAATAATACATTTCCCTATGACTTTTCACATTACCTAAATACTACTTATTTTTCCTCTCTCTCCCCCAAATAGCCTTCACTGATAACTATCTTAGAGAATCATATTTCTCCTTTAGCTTCTTAGTGTATCTTAATTCATCTTAGTGATTCTTAGAACCACAAATTTGTTGTTAGGCAAGCAAATACGCTATGTTCCTTCTATTGTGTCCCTTAATGTTTACAATGTATGACCCTCCACAGAGACATGCTTGAAAATGGAGAACACAATTACTTATTTATTTGGCAGTATAGGAATTGTTACTTAACCTTCACTGGAAACCATATTCAAAAGGTCTATCACCAAGGATTCTTACTTACATCCCAAGTGGGATTGGGATAGGAGCCTCAGTTACTTTTAAGAAACAGTCTGCACAAACCATTAACAATGAAGCTGAAAGAACTATATCAGAGGATTTTAGAATGAACTTAAAAATACTCTAAGGCAAAACCACAAATGACCATGAAATGTATGAGTCAGGAGCATGTGAGATATATAAGTGAGCAAAAGCACTCACATCCAAACCTAATTTTTATTTGTGTTCAATTCCTGTGACCTACACAGTGGAAGGAGAGAATGGACTTCAGCTAGGTGTCCTCAGTATGTGCTGTGGCATAACCACACCTACAAACATACACAAAAAATAAAATAATGTAATACGTAAAAGATATTTTAAAAGAAAGTAGTCAGTCCATAAATTTTCATGTACACAAATGAAATCTTGTTTTTAAATGAAACAATAAAGAAATGATACATTTAAAACAATGAAAATCATTCTTGCTAAGAAACTAGTTTCATCCCAAAGTAGAATCTTCCCTTAATTTTCTGAATATCAAAGCTCCCAATCCTGCCCTTCTAAAAGTTGTGAATTTCTGATTTGTTATAAAGGAACTGTGCTTGAATTTCATCAGTTCTAGCTTTTAGTTTGGTAGAACCATTGAATTTGTGCCAGTGGTTTGGATCATCTAAGCCTGTGAGAAGAAGATAGCACTGCTGTGTGAGCCTAGTGTTTGTATTCACGTCAATAAAGCTGTTGACAATTTGACTTAAATGGAAAATTACTCCAAGGAAAGGCTCAAAATTGTGTTATAGAAAAGTGAAGAAAATTATTCTGAGAAAAGCGCTACATTTTCATATCCCTTTTCTTCCAGTTGGTATATTTGCTGTTTCTGAAGTAAATAGAATGGATGTTGTCTTACTGGGTAGGTCAAATCAGCAATCAATATACTGCTCTGCTTGGTCCTAAAGGGCACACCTGTAATCTTAGCACTCAGGATGCAGAGGCAGGAGGCTCATGAATTGATAAGAGCTTACTAATGGTGATTTTAATGCCAGTCTATGTTACATAGTGATTCTCTGCTTAAAGCCAAATTAACTACTTAATTAAATCAATTAAATTCAAAGCTATCATGTTGACACACTAATGATAATCCAGTAACATTTATTGACCTGATGTGCTGTATAACAACTCTGTAAATATTTTTGTGTACTTACTAAGTGCAGTTTATGTTTCTTCATTCTTGAGATAAAATGGAGGATAAAGGCAAAGTCTTTTATTTCATCAGTGTCATAACAAACAAACAAACCAAGGCAGGTGTTAAGAGGAAGTCGGGAAGGAGTAACAGAGATTAGGAAGTGCTAGATGTGCCTACAAGAAAAATTTGTCATATCTCAGAAGATAAATAAAGATGTGAGAGAGACATTCTGAAAAAAGAAAATTTAGGAAGATTCATGTACAGAGGGCCAGTGGTGGAAGTATATCTGGCCTGTTGGAGGAACAGCAGAAACTTAATCAGCAAGATGGGGCCAAATCAGCAAACACGAGAGCAGATGAAGAATCAAGACTCATTAAGTTTCTGACCAAGGTGGAACTAAGGGGAAGAGTGACTCACTTTCTATGACTTCTGTTTTACTATGACCAACAGAGAGAGAATATCAGCCGTTGAACAGGGACCACAGTAATTCGGGTGAGAGATAACTGGGCTTAGGCCAGTATGATAGTGGTAAATAGGTGGTAAACAGCCATCCTCAGCCTAGGTTTAGAAAGGATAAATGGAATAATTTCCAGTTTAAATGTAGATTGCATGAGAAAGAGAGGAGTAAACACCACCTCAAAGCTGTTAGACTTTTAAATAACAAGGAATTGGGGTGTTCTAAATTATCAGCACAGGAATGCTAAAGGGAGAGCAGGTTTGGGAATGGAAAATATTTGACATGTAGTTTTGTCAGATTCCAAAGAGGTAACACAGTGAGACTTTTGATGAGGCAGCTAGAGTAAATGCCTGGAGAAACAGATTTGGTGTAGAGAGCTAAATTTGGAAGTCATCATATATAAATAGCATTGGCGAGTGATCATGAATGATTAAAAAACTGATTGTCATCTATCCATTAGATGCTCAGCACAGCAGATTTTTATCTCAACTCATTTCACATTTTCAGGGAAAGTATCTCTCCAGTCCCACATTTGTGATTTTTTTTTTAATCTCTAGAAATGTGATACCAATTTTGAGATTTGTTCTCAGTTTTGTGGAAGACTTTGGTGTCCATGTTTATCATTGTTCGTCTCTAACATGAGATAGCTCCTTTTAAGAAAAATTACATTCCTTATAATGGGTATAATTACACATATATGTTTTGTGTTTGTATTTTAAATATCACAGTAAAATATATAAGGCTGATAAAGATGTCAAAACATAATTGTCCTCTGGGGAAAATAGGATTTGTGGTATGCTTGAGAGAGCAGCAGATAGAGTTTTCAATTGCTTACTGCAAATCTGCCATTTCTAATAATAATAGAATTGTAGAGGATGGTGTCAATGAAAAACTACAGAAATGCTTGAGAAAGAACCAGTTATCTTTCAGTGTTAATGTTACTGCTGAATCATCACAGGAAGATGCATGGGCATCATTAATAACAGATAAATGTCATAGAGGGGAAAGAATATTTCAAAATCCAATGGCTTCAACCAAAGTGGCTCATGAATTATACATTTAATTAAGAAAAGTCAAATGCGAAGGTTTTAAAATTTCTAATTTTGAAGGTCTATTTTATTTCTTCCTCCATTAAAAAATATACAAATTAAGTTGCAACTGTGACTGGTGAATTAACGCACAGAAGTAAAACACTCCCACTGCAGGCTGGTGTGGAAGGAATAGCAGCAGTCAGGCCCAGGGAGAAGAGAGCAGGAGAAGAGGGCAAAGACAGAGGCAGGAATGACATGGAACCTAATGCATTTGGACTTTTCAAGTTGATGTCTATAAATAAGCATATGAAATACCATATATGTATGGAGACTAACACATATCTCAAGACTTTTACATAAAATGAAAAGGCAACTGAAAAATAATCTATGTATTGTGTCCACCTCTGTTATTTTTCTTTTATCTTTACCCACCATTAAAATAAACTGCTTTGCAAATGTCTGATCAGGAGAACAACAGCATATATTGTTTCTCTCTCTCTCTCTCTCTTTCTCTCTCTCTCCCTCTCTCTCCCTCTCTCTCCCTCTCTCTGTCTCTCCTTCCCCCCCTCTCCACACAGGAATGTACACTGTAGCCCAGACACAAACAAACAACAAAAATAACAGAGGCGCACCCAAGCCACCTTGCATCTTAGTCATGGATCTCACTGGGACTGACACTCTTCCTTTCTCCTTCCTCAGTTGCAAATTGGATAGGCAGGAAGAGCTGTGCTCTCCACCCTTGTCTTTTAGACACTGAAGCTGTGATCTGAGAAACTCTTTCCTGCCAGGTTCATCTCTCCACTCAAAGGAATAGAAAAGATAGACCTCTGAGCTCGAGGTCTTCTCTTTTCCTGGAGAGGAAATGAAGTTTTACCATTTATATCAAGACCTTTCAAAGTGTGCCTCCTCACCAAAGCAGCAATATTTCCTGGGAGCTATTTATTTACTATTTGGCACATTCTCAGGCTGCAAACTGCACCCACCGTACCAGGCAATGTTCTGAGTAAGGAGCCCAGCCAATAATTCACCTACACACTGAAGTTTTATATTTTATTTTTTCCTTTGAGATTAGGCTGCAAGTTTTCCAAGGTGGACCAAAACTTCTCTGTGACCAAGAACAGATGTCAAGTCATGATTCTCTGTCCTTTGTGTCCCGAGTCCTGGAATTAGACTTGTACAATCACACTTCGTTTCTATGGTGCTGAGTTGTACACTATAGGTGAGCACCATACTAGCTAAATTACATCCCTAGTACACTGAGCTTTCATAGTCTTTGCTTTAGAATGCCACATTTTAGAGGAAAGAATGAATTCAGCAAGATTTTATATCTTTGATTCCCTGTGTTTGCAATAAACATTGCCATTATTTCAAATACCATCTAAGAATCTTTATCCTATGAGGTTTGAGAGTCTTTTGGTATCATAAGACTAAGGTAGTTGAGGAGAAGCAAGTGCCTTTTGACTTTGAAACTAAGTAGGCTTGAAAACACAGGGAACATAAGAGTTTGGAAGAAATTCTGACGTCCAGGAATAAGAGCCAAGAAGAGGATGACAGAAGGATCAAAAGGCAGTTTGATGATAGAGCAGGAACCGAGCATCTTTGATTTGACTTACACTCCTGCGTGTTCACCACATGATTTAAAGCATAACTTTACACTCCAATCCCAAGCATCTTTTAGACAATGGCATGTTAGTAATATTCAGTTAACATTATAATTCAGTTGTTGGAGGGAGGAATCTAAAGTAATTTTAAAGTTTGTTACTTGTATGTATTTGTTCCTCTGTCTGGTCTATTTTCTTCCAGCAGGTTTTTAATATCCCACTATTGAATGATGCACCACATATAGGAACAAATGGGAAAGTCAGAGTAGCTAAGATAAAAATGAATTCACCAAGGGAGAGAAGAAAATTACAGTCTCAGGTCCCAAGATTATAGGTTGACGAATACGAAGATTTCCTGGGCTCT
Source organism: Eospalax fontanierii (assembly GCA_035773235.1). Classification (NCBI taxonomy): domain Eukaryota; kingdom Metazoa; phylum Chordata; class Mammalia; order Rodentia; family Spalacidae; genus Eospalax; species Eospalax fontanierii. The sequence goes on from CM069526.1 coordinate 75,325,785, forward strand.
ATCAGCAACCTGTAATTTCCATGAAGTGGAAAGGGGTACACTGGCTTTCAGAAAGCTAAAGCTTGTTTCTTTGCTCAAAAAGGCCTTGAATAAGAATCCCTAAACTGAGACATGGTACTGTGAATTTGCTCAAGATTGCCTTTATTTCACAAAAGGTTCAAAAGTTGAAGCGTCAATGAAGGGAGACTGAACTACATGTTTTCCTCCTTCTTATGTTGAGGGACAATTTACTACCCAGATACCCCTCTCATTCAGACATAAACCTTTGAGTGTCTCTTTGCTGGAGACAGAACAGCAGGCTTAGACGTGAGACACCAAAGGATACATACAGTAACTTAACTTGGAATCTATAGAATACAGGCAATGGGGAAATTCCCCAACAGGGTCTGGAAAAAGAAAATGAAGGTTCAATGCCTGAGAAGAAGATAAACATCTCAAGGCATGGTTTTAAAAATGAAGTTAACTGTATGTATGCATGGGTGATTGGCTTACACAGACCCCTAGGATTTCCAGAAGAGTTTGGATTTAGAATAGACCATTCACAGAAACAGGTTTGAACTGCACATTGGTTGAGAACAGAAATCTTTTTATTTATCAATTTCGCACTGTCCTGGGCAGCAATTAGCTTTGCTGTTTTATCATTTCTAGAGAGAGAAATGGCTCATTCTACAGTGTTCAAATCATCAAGGTTTGTTGGTCTCAATGTTCACGGGTTAGGATATTGTGGTTTGTGATCAGTTGACTCTGTGGTTCTATATGATGAGGAAGAAGCATATCATTATGGGAGCGTGTGAAGGAGCAAAGATACTCACCTCATGACTGGGAGCAAAGCTAAAGAAAGCAAAGGGACCTCCCATGTCACCATGCCTAACCTGTGTTAAACTAAGTGGCTAGCATTTAACACATTCCAGATTCCTGTGTTGTTGGTTTTAGTCATAGTAAGGGCCAAGCAGCATCCTGTAACTTTCAATAATGTCAAGTCCCCCACATTTTTTGTGTTCTTCAGTTTCAAGGGCTATATGTAGCACTTATGCACATCCCAGCCCTCCAGTGTACAGAGACAGCTTTAATCTTCCCAAATGTCTATCCCCAGTTCAAAATATAGAGTTATAGTTTTATTTTCTTTTATTGTAACATAGTGTCTAAACTTTGATATATTTTGACAAATTTCTCTTGATTTACCTGAGATTATTTATTCTTCTGTCAGTAAAGTGTACTGTGAATGTAACATGTAGTTCAGCTGCCTGGGTCCTTGTGAGCTTGTTAAAAAAATGTAGATTTCATGACACATCCCTGAATATAATGAAACTAAATGGCAAGAGCAGAATTAGTGATCTGTATTTTTACAAATTTTTGTAATGCCTTTAATGAGTACCAGGCTTAGGAATCAATGACTGAATAGAATGTAATAATCTGTTCTGAGCAGTTCAGAGCAGGAATACAAAAATTATGGGTCTTATTTTTATCAATCTATGGTCATCCTACTGTTTGTATTTTCTGTCACTATTTTCTCCCTGTGTGGTTCTTATTTGTATTGACATAGACAGCACATATTAGTTTAAATTTCCAATAGGTCAGAAACACATTATGTAGGCAAAGATTTCCCATCTGTCTCTGAGAAATCTGCTACATCAGGTCAAGATTTTAAATATAAAACTTGTATGAGCATATGCACGCAGCTCCTGCAAAGAAATATAGAGTTTTAAACAGGACAAGACTATCTCTACTGATTTATGACCTATTTCTTCCATAATGATACGGCTTGATCTTTGCTTTTAGCTGAAACTTAGGTTTTTGACTTCATGCTACTTTTAAATTTTACTACTTTATGCTAAAGTAGGATTTTGTTGCTGTTGCTCTTCTTCACATCTTTCCCTCAGATACCTCAGATAGTCATTCTTAAGAAAAATAATTGACTTTGTCAGTATAGATGGCTTTGTTTCATTAACATTTATAAACCGAACATGAATTCTTTTATTCTCCCTGGCTATTAATGATCTTTTGTTAGTAGATGCCTTCTTGTTCTTTTACCTTATTTCCTTTTCTTCTCCTTTTGTTTCCTTCTTTTCTTCCTACCTTGTCTCTCCTCTTCTTTTTTCTGTCTTAGCAAAGGATTCCTTAAGTACATTATTAACAGGTGTATGTGGGGGAGGGTGTTGGGGGGTGGGTGCAATTGAATTAAATTTTTGTTGCTGCAATTCAGTGCCATGACAAACCACAATTTAAGAGAGAAGAGGTTTGTTTTGACTTTTAGTTCCCGAGGAGATATAGTCCTTCATAGCGGAGCTTTCAAAGTAGCTAGATTGTAAGGTGAGACTTTCAGTCAGGACACACAGAGCAAAGAAAAACACATGCATTCTTACTTGTTTGCTTGCTTGCTAACCTGATCTCCCTACTTTTAACACAGTTCTGAACCCTCTGCCTAGAGAACAGTGAGAGCTACAGCAGGCTGTGTCTTCCCGCATTAATTAAATTAAGATGACCCTCTACAGACATGCCTTTGATCCAACCCCATATGCTCAATGCTTCATTTGGAGATTTTCTTCCCAGGTAATTCTAGATTGTTAACAAAGTGGATGATCACAGTGATCTTAGTGTGAGGGTAGATAAAATGGTACTCTTCTTTTCCACTCCAGCCAGAGCTTTCCTATACAGACCTTTAACTCAGAATAGCTGTTGGTCTGTATCACCACTTCATTCAGTGTGGTTAGTAAGAATGCCTGGGGAGATCTGCTTCCAGTTGAGGAAGACTCTTACAATACATCATGTCTTGCTTCTCCATCAGTGTTTAATATAAATAGAGCTGACTAATGTGATCCAATACCTCTCTCTGGATAAGATGCCACTGGTTGCATATTCTAGTATGTAGGTATGTAAATGTTCATCCAAATGAAGATATTTTTCATCTAACTCAAATGTTTCTCTTCCCTGCTCCAGTAGCTATAAGTTTTCTTACTTTGGGGAATTTCGTTATGGTCAGGTGTCTTTTTTTCCATATCCCTAGATACAGTTCTGCCTATATTTCCCTCATTCTTCCTAATTTCTTAACTTCAGATAAACAAATATATCTTGAATGTGCAAGAATATTTGGGTAGTTTCAAAGATGGAGCCAAAGTAAAAAAGTTGAACTAATTTGACTCATTCTTTTTAGTGAGATATGCAACCATTGAAACTCTCTTGTGTTTAGTTGCCCGAATTTTCTAGTGGCTTGTTTACTTAATCATATATTTGATGTCTCATTTCTAAGAACGTGTCCAAGGAAAATGAAAATGTATACATTCCAGCCTTATAAATTTCATTGAATTCTAATATATAATGACTCTACCCTGGAAACACTTCGTATGTTCATCAATAAGAAGGTGGCAGGCCAGAAAAAATACTCAGTGGTTAAAACCACCTTGGTTCAGTTCTCAGCACCCAGAGGGAACTCCAGTTCCAGGGGATCTGCTTCCCCTCTCTGGCCTCTGTAGGCATTACATGTATTGGTATACTTGCATACATGCAGGCAAAAGCACTCATACATATAAAATAAATATAAATACAATAAAAATGAGAAAGTAGAACAAAATACCAGTGTATTCACAAAATGAAATACTAACAGCAACAACAGGAAATATGGATAGGATAACAACATAAATGTTTAGAATGTCAGATAAAAGAAAACAAAAATCGCAGTCCAATTTGTTTCCGTTTTCATCAGCTGTAAGTAGTGACAAAGGAAACCTAATATTTAAAATTACATGGTAGTTCCTGTAGCTAAAGATGGACCTGGAAGAAGCATGAGATGATTTCTAAAGAGATGGAAATATTCCATATTTTAATTAGAGATCATGTTCACTAAATGTATATGATATTTATACCTAATTAATCTGAACACTTAAGATCTTTGCTTTTTATTTTATTCATTATATATTCATTATTTATATGATTCATATTTATGCTAAAATTTCAGTGATATGTCAAATGATGCTTAGTAAACGTAGAGCATGCTCTCTTTAGCCTTCAGCCCCTTGCTCTTGCTGTGTGCTCTGTGCGGTGTCTGTTTATTTGCTGACTGCTGGACATAATTCCTGCTTCCTGGTGGTATCAATACAGAGCTAGTTTATATGAGATGTCTCTAAGCAGAACTCATTGGAGGCCCCTTCTCTAGTGTTTTAGTTTCATTCTTATTGTACTAAAATTTGCTGACAAAAAGCAGTGCTGAGTAGGAATTCACTAGGTTTACAAAGACAGGGTACAGTCCATCACTGAGGAGAAGTCAAGGCAGGAACGTGAGACACCTGCTTCAGTCGCAGCCACAGTCAAGAGAAAAGAGAGAATACAGCATCTTCATTTGTGTGCTACTGCAAGTATTTGGCTACTTTTATCCAAATGTAAACAGTCTTGGCTCTCTGGCCCAGTGAGCAGCTTCACCCACAGTAGGCTGGGTCAATTAACAATCCAGACAGTCTTCCACAGACTTGCCCACAGTCCAACCTAATCAAAACAATTCTGCAAATGAGAATCTCTTCCAGGTGATTCTCTGTTGTGGTAAATTGATATTTAAAACTGCCCTTATATCTGAGTTTCCTGTAATGCCTCGTAAAGACATACGCTACACCATATTGGGATTATCCAGCATGGTGGCTATCGGCGGTAACTGCTGTGACTTTCATAGGCTATAATTTTTAAGTATTTATACACTAATCCCTAGCACTATTACAGAAATATATTCAAAACCTATATTATTGACAGAATAAACTCAAGATCTACAATATAGTATTTAAGCTTCATTTTAAAGTTAAAATTTTACCTATAGCATCTAAATGTGCTCTAATCCTTCTGATAGCACCCTTTAAAACACAGCTTTGAAACAAGACTTACTAAAGAAACAGCATGTACAGTTTAAACGAGCAGTGCTTTATAAATTTGGTAGTCTTTTCTAATACACTCATCCACTTATTCTTTAGACAGTGTATTGTTATATTCACAAAGAAAGGGTGAAGAGGGACAATTTATATCTTATAAGCTGAGGTACACATGGACATAGGGAATATTATATATACTCCAGATGAATAGGTATAAATTATATAAGTATGGGCAGACATATATTAAAATGATAAAGTGGGAACCAGAATTCTTAGATAAGAATAAATGCAGTAAGGAAAATACATTTTTTTTCCTTTTTTTTTTTTGTTTTTCAGACTTGTCTTATGCATGGACCTTCAATGATAACCCTTTGTATGTTCAAGAGGACAACAGGCGGTTTGTGTCTCAAGAAACAGGAAACTTGTATATTGCTAAAGTAGAGCCATCAGATGTGGGCAACTACACTTGCTTCATAACAAACAAAGAGGCCCATAGAAGTGTGCAAGGACCACCTACTCCTTTAGTGCAACGCACTGATGGTAAGACCACGAGTTATCTGCACACTTATCACTTTGGGGTATTAAATTATGGGGAGGTCTTCAGAGATTTTTGCTGTTCTTTTGTCACTGGAGTCAAATCACATGAGTTTGTTTTCAATTCAGAAGCACGATGAAGATCAGCTACTACTAAAATCAAAATAGAAAATGCTGCAGTTCTATACCCACATGGTACAGTGCATATGTTTCTGACTGTACTGGGTATGCCATGCCGTTTGTTTTCTGGCACTGGAACATCATGTCTATTCTTTGCTTAAGGAATGATTTGTAAAAAAACAAAAAGTATCTTAGTTTGGGGGAGTTGGTGTGTGTGTTATGTGTGCATGTGTCGATGCTACCAAATTACATACTTGAATTAATACATTCTTAACACACTTAGCAACCAGTCTTTGGTAACCCCTTTTTCTCTGTCTTGGCCATTTTTTGTTCACTCTTCATTTACTTGGCTGGCAAAATGAAAAGAAAAAAAAAAGAAAAAAGAAAAGAAATTGTACCCAAGAAAAGCAAAGCATTCCAAATATTCATACTAAATTATGTCTCTATGGAACATCATACAGTTTTGTCTCTTATGAGTTGTGAGGCTTAATCAAGTCATTGCTGGTGCAAGACTTAGAGAGCTTGAAAGTCGCTGAAGTGGAAAAATCCTCTAGTTGATTCTCTAATTAAATGTTCACTGTGGGATATGTAAAGATAGAAAATCTGTTAGTGAGTTTTATGATCAGATTTTCAACTTGAAATGCAATACCTCATGGACTTTTTGTACCCCCTGAAGAGTTTAAGACAAGTAAGAATATAATAATAATCAGACTAACAAAACTATGAAGCCAGCTCCCCAGGGCTCTTATCACAGGGATTTCAGAGTCAGCAACTAGCCAAACATCCATACAAGGTCGTTATTCAAATATCAGCAAACATTAGATTTATAAATTAATTTTCTCTCCTCCTGTGAGTAAATGCTTATGAGTGGGAAAGCTCATAAGCTAACAATTTGCACAGATATTATACAACATTTTTTCTTATCTCTTTTTTAATTTTTCTTAATCTCTTTCTTCTTCCAATTTCCCTGTCCCCTTCATCAGTTTTTAATTGAAAAAGTACGTTAGAAGAATGATGTATACTACAAATCAATTTAAACTCTTTTGATAGTGAACATACAAGAAATATTTGTTAATAGACAAAATAGAATAAGACAACTTAGCTTCAGAAGTAGTATTTGTTTAAATATTGTAATGATCAAGGTCTGAAAAATCAGAGCTCTATATTCCTTTATTTAGCAGTTGTATACTGGCCACCGAAACTCTATTTATTTGTTTTAGGAATGCATCAGTCAGATAATTACCATATTAATTTTTAGAATGATAAAAGATTTTAAAAATCAAGATAGAACCTATTCACTCAGGTGAAGAAAGTAGATTGTAACTGTTTATTTTAGTTACAGTGTTTCTAGTAGATAGTATATGATTGATTAGAACACCATTTTATTTTAGCTTCCACTTATATAAATAATTCCTTATTATGAATTTAAAACAGATTTTTTTTAGAAGTACACTGCACATCATGTTAAAGAAAAACTTTTGTACTAAATTTCACTTGTATTCTTATTTCATACCTTTTGCTGCTGAAATAGTGGTACTGTGAATTCTATTAGATTTCTGGTAGGGGTGGCTGAAATGTTCCACCTTCCTTCATGAACATATGGGACCCCATGATTTCAAGGATGTGAAAATGTGTCTGGATATCCCTTGTGAAAGATCCTTGTGGAAAACTCAAAAGCATGTCTGCATTTTGTAATTGGAAACATAAACTTTATTAAGACCAGATAATCAAGTTTTGATTAATGAAGCCTTTACTTCATAGGAAACTTATATTCTCCAGAAATGCTGCTAGCTCTTTTGGTATTTAACAGGTGTCATGGGGGAATATGAGCCAAAGATTGAAGTGCGTTTTCCTGAAACTGTACAAGCTGCAAAGGATTCATCTGTAAAACTGGAATGCTTTGCCCTTGGAAAGTAAGGTTTTTTTTTTTTTTATGGTTGTTTTATTTTTAAACTTTTTTTAAAAAAATTATTCAACATTGCTCTACTTTTATTACCAACTAAATTTCAAATGCTGGGCAATGGTGGAACTTTCTGATTGGAATTTAAATAAAAATGTCTGACACTCTGAAGTGATGGGGGCAGAAACTCTCCCTTTGGTATGCTGATGTCTTTTCAGTGTAGCGTGACTCACTTAGGCAACACCTTGTCAGAGAATATGTGCACTCTGTAAGACGCTGAGCAGATCCCTAAGCCTTTGACATATCCTTCACTCTTTCTTCAGCACTGCTTGGAGTATCTCTGTGCTTAATTAACCGGCAATTCTTATAGCTGAAAAACCTGCACTGCTCTTTTCCAAAATAAGACTAATTAACATCCATTGTTTATAGTGGATAATTAGAATGGTGTCCAATCCTCCCTGAGTAGCTTGTTTTACTCAGATAAATGTCTGTTAGGGATAGGTTTGGAATACCTTCAAACTGGCAAAATACTTACACTTTTTGGCATTGAATATCAAGAACATTCCTTGATTTTTTTCACGATAGTTAAATTTGACTTTTATGCCTATAAACACCAGTAAACACAAGAAAGAGAAGCAGATAGATTAATTCCAGTGCTTCCAAACCTTATTGTGTATAAGAGTCACCATGGAACATGGTTGATTTTATATTCTTTTATGATTGTCTGGGGTAAAGCCTGTTTTCTTAGAAGCTCACAGTTCTTCACCTCGACGCGGGCTTTGAGTATTAGAATAAACTCCAACTTTGCACTATGAGGGGTTACCTTTAAATCCAAAACCTATTCTAATGTAACCAGTACAGAGATTAAATTGAGATTTAGCTTTCAAGCACTGGAAAGCATCCTTAGAAGTACCAGTATGATTTTTAGTTAATGTACTCAGTAACATATACTAGTGAGTCTTTTAGTTTCTTTTCAATAAATGAGGATGCATACAGGTTTGAATTAGATTTCTTATGTTATTGATTCCTTGTAGATTAAAAGAAAGTTTATTTTCATGCAGTTTTTGCCTTGTATTTCTCTAATAAACAATTGCTGATGTATCAATTATTCTCAAGAGAGTAGAAATAAACATTTTAATCCACTTTTTGTTTGTGTGTGAGGCATGATGAGCTCCTACCGTTTTAGACATTCTCAGATGTATAGTGATACCAATAATCAAATATTTGTTAAGAAAATACTTTGAAGATTAGAAGATCACTATAGAAATGTAAACCAATGAAATGTACCATCAGAAAAGAATATCATTCCGTCATTTTTAGCAAAGGCAAATATTTCTAAATTTAAAAATCAGAGTTTTTACATCACAAAAACAAAACTGTGAAAACAATTGAGGCTGGCCCTCAACAGTCTGCTGAAAATAATTTCATTTTTGTCCCATTAGCAAAGTCTTTATGATATGAGATCATCCAAATCTTTAAAAAATTTTCAGAAAAAAATAGCTTTCATTACATATGAAAATGAAGCTAGGATTAGAGAAATAAGTAAGGTGTTCAGTTTCAAACTTCTATTGTAATTTAGGAACTTTTAAGTAAATAGTGAGATAACTGCTTTTGAAATTAGTGAAGACAGACTCAATTCACAATTTTTAATACAGTTTTGTGATCATTGGGAAATATGTCTACAACCTCTGCCTATTTCCATATTCTCCTCCAATAGGAATTATGATCATCTTCTCCTGAAATGTTGAGTGCAATAGTTTGACTGGAAAATGCTTGCCAACATTTAGTTCAATGTTAGAATTTAGCCAGTAAGTGTTAAGTGAATTAATCTGAATCCATCTTGTGAATTCTATCCTAACTCGAATAACCAGCATTTGAGTTAGCGAAGTATTTCAACTTAATGTTTATCATTCAGTCTATGAATTCTCCTTTCTTACCAGAACAGCACATTAATATATTTGCTTTGTCATCTATTATAGTATAAGAAATAAAACACTGACGGGGGGAGGACATTCCTGTAGTGAAGAGGAGCAGAATGGATGGGAGCATCATCACTACAATGCTTGAATAGCTTCTGTAATTGTATATATTTCTGTGGTGTTCAAATCTCTAGTAAATTTGAGAGTGCATACTTAGACATTTTTACTTCATTTTTTTTTGTTTTGTTTTGAGCCAGGATCTCATGATGGAGCCCTGGCTGGCCAGAACCTCACTACATAGACCAGACTGATTTTGAACTCACATCTCTGGCTTTATATATGGAAACTGTGAAACTTCACTCCAAGTATAAACCATTGTACTAATTTATGCTTAGCTCCCTCCCTGTCTCCCCTCTTGTTTCTCTTCACTGGTCTATTCTCGGCACCCTAAACTCTCTCTTCCTTGTCCCCCATCTCTCTCTCTCCCTCTCTCTCTTTTTTTCTCTCTCTCTCCTCTTCAATAAGAAAAAACTCAATAAGTATTTACAAATCACTCTTCATTCACTCAAGGCTCTGCCAAAGAACTGCATCCCTTTTCAGCCAAATTGTTATGAAATTAGAAAGTGGAAGAGTAGATTAAGAGATAGGAAAGAAATTTTGACCCGCACTTACATGCGCCATTTGGCTGTGCTATTTTGATTCTGCCATGGATAAATGTCAAAAGAATTTATGGGTAATATGTGGAAGACATGGATTAAAAATTCACTCAAAATAATTCAAGCCCTGGGAAATAACTCCTAAGGAAGAATTCAGAAATAAACTCATTTTTATGCAACCCTATCTTACAGGAATAACACATTAAAAAAACTGATAGTTAAAATTTAAGAAAGTAAAATACAGAATGTTAAAAATCTTCTAAGTGCACCTAGACGATTTCATAGGAAAATAAACCAATAATATTTGGCCCAAGAAAATTCTATATAATGTATATATTTAATTTTACAATTGAAATTATGAAGTATATTTGGGAAGTAATTGTTCCTGATTGAGAAAGTGTATGTTTATTAGTAAGCTTATACAGAAAAGAACTATTGTGCACAAAACATTGTTGAAAGAAAACTAGAAAGATGATGAAAATCACTCAAGTAGAATTCATAGAGGATTGTCAAGGAAATAATTTAATGTAATAAACTTCCTTAAAGATCTTGACATGATTAATCAACACTAAGCTTGTGATCATTAATATGTCATTAATGGTAAATTGAAATCCCATGGGGTTAAAATCCATAGTCCAACACATTCCCTTGAGTGAATGCCAATATTACAATGCCTTCTGTTATAGCATCAAAAGTTTTATAAACTTTTCATTATTTAAAATTAAGAAAACGTGTGTGAGATTGCTTGTTATTCTTTGGAAAATATTAAACCATGTGCTGTAACCCCCAAAGCATTATACATGCTTGCCAATCGTTTTAAGAAAATAAGGGACTAGAGAAATGGCTCAGAAGATAAAAGTATTGACTGCTTTTACAGAATACCTCGGTTCAATACCCAGCATTCACATGGCAGCTAACAATCATCCATAATTCCTCCTCCAGGGAATCTGACACCTTCTTCTGAAACATGCAGGCAATATACTCATATACATTAAAACAAAATATTATCAAAGAAAACTAATACTTTTGTTTGTGAAACATTGCAAAACAGTAAAATGCTTCTTGGTCAATTTCAAATTTTGACAATTAACAAATGCTATACTAACTCTGAAATTTATAGGCATAAATTTTACAATTATAGAAAATAGTGTCTGTTATAGCTAATTTTGTTATTCACATACATATATTATTTTGAGCTGTATAGTAAATAATCTGAAAAATAATCTCTGTTACTTTTAAAATTATAACTTTTATTATGGGTAGGTTACAAAGTTTTTAGAAAATCTCTTAAATACTAATTGTAAATCACAGTCTGGGGCTGGAGAGATGGCTCAGCCGTTAAGAGCACCAGCTACTCTTGCAGAACCACATGGTGACTAACAACAATTCATAACTCCATTTTCAGGGAACTTGATGCTTTCTTCTCACCTCTGAAGGCATTGCACGAAACAGGTACACTTACATGCATGCAGGCAATACATTCATACACATAAAACAACAATAATAAAATATTTCTAAAAATCATAATTTGTGGATCTCTTCATAAACCATTGCTATGAAGTATTTGATTTTAGTTGTATTTTGTTCAATTGTGGGAATTTTTTTCTATCAGTTTATCTAGCTTTGCTTTAATATTTTGTTAGGTTATTTTCTATGTTTGCAAAATATTCCATATATCCCAATGAAAAGAGTTAGTTGGTTTAGGAGAAATGAAAGCAGCTACATATTGCATTTTTTAAGTTCTGCTGACGACTATCTAGACTACAAAGCACACATTAATTAAACAAGGTTTTATATGTTTCAGAAGTGCATATGTGGGGGAAGGAGATGAGAGAGAGATAGAGAGAGAGTGAGAGAGTGAGAGAGTGAGAGAGAGGCAACTGGTGAATAGGAGGGGAAAGAAAAGGAAGAAACATGACCTCGTTTAGTTCCTGATTGCACTCTTAGTGAATATTTCAATTTGTAGGATAAAATGATTCCTGAAATGCCGAATTGTTTTCATAAAATGTGCACTTAAACGCCTAGGAAATATCCTAACTCGGTGAATACATTTTCTCTTCATGGTACAGATTATTTTGATATTCTCTTGTCTGGCACAGTGTTCTTTAAGATTTTAGACCTGCAGGCAGTTTGGTGTCCATTAATATTTGTAAAATATTAAAATAAAATTAGGGGCAAGAGAGATGGTTCAGCAGTTAAGAGCACTGGCTGCTCTTGAAAAGGACCCATTTTTGATTCCCAACACCCAAATGTTGGCTAACAGCTTCTCTTCACACTGGTTCCAAGGTACCCAATTTCCTCTTCTGGCCTCTGAAGGCATTGCATGAACATGGGATATGTACATTTAGGCAGGCTAAACACTCATATGCATAAATTAAAATAAACAAATTTAAAAACATTTTAGACATTATTTCAAACATTTCCTTCTTATATCATTCTGTTTCAGGTCATCTAATAATGCATCTTTTACGCTACTGCAGTTGCCACCTATTTTTGTATATTGTCATCTGTTCTCCCCCCCCCCCTTTTTTTTTTGTAAGTCAGTTTGGGATTCTTACTTCATGCTGCTTCTCTCACACGTTACTCATTCTTCAGCCATGTTCCATTTGCTTCTGATCCGATAACTGTTTGCTTTTGCATTAGTGTATTTAATCTCTAGGATTGCCATTTGATTATTTCTTGGAGCTTCTTTCTTTACTTAAATTATTCACCAGTCTTTGCATGTTGAACACTCTTTCTATTAAATCTCTTTCCATTTCAGTCATGATATTTTTTGAAATAATATTTATGTTAACTTAGTCATGTCTGAAAAGAAGTAACTGTGCTTTAAATTCCCAGGCTAACAACTTCAGAATTTTTGTCATATTGGTGTTAGTTCTACTTGCTGGTTTATCTCTTCAGATTTGGATTTTTAATATGACTTTTTCTTTTGCTTAATAAAACTGAGACACAATGCATCCCAATGAAGAAACAGAGACAGCTGTATAGTATGTATAGTGTGTGTATAGATATTACATTCACTTGGCCAGGAGTTAGGCATGGTTATGGTTTGCTGTAACTCTGCAGTCAGGATTTAAACTTATCTTGATTGAACTAGTTTCTGTCACCTTTGTTGACATGAGGTTTCCTATGGACACTATTATGAGTAGATTGTATAGCTGTGCAATTGTCTCAACTATAATTCTATACTCTTATGTAGAAACTTTGTTATGAAAAAAATCAGCCCTTATATACTACTTCTAACACCTTGGTTATTTATTTATCTGTTTTTATTGACCAGATTATTTTTGTAGTTACTGTTTCTATTTTTCTTCTTAATTGGAGATCTAATTGCTTTAGAATGCACAAGAAACATCTTAAGTACCATGTTATTAAATTTATATTTATATTTATGTATATTTATATACACAAATATATATGTATATTAAATGTAAGGATTATGTATTTATATGAAGATGAATCTTTGTTTCATAGACGGTTTATTATATTACATCTGTTTATATTTTTTGTGTCTTCGTTCTTTCCTTCTTTCTTTTCTCTTAACAGGGTCTCCCTGTAGTCCCAACTGGCCTGGAACTCACTATGGAGACCAGGGTGGCCTACTCTGCCTGCCTCTGCCTCCCAAGTGCTGGGATTAAGGTGTATGCCACCACAACCAGCATGATTTGTGTTTTCTTATTGATCTGCCTGCATGTGGCTACATAAAATGAAAACGGGTTAGACTGAAGACATAACACGTTCCTGTATCCCCATGAATCTGAAAATAAAGTCATGTAGATCTTTCCAGGTGGATTAATTGGAAAGACACAGTGGGACAATGGTAAATACTAGATAGATACAATGTGTAGTGGAAATTCGTATTCATAAAGCACAAGGAACACTATGATAGAGTGCTAGAGGAAATGACAAGGGGAGGGAACGAGTCCCCAGCCCACAGAGTAAGGCTGAGAGCAAAACAAAAAAGGAAATTATCAGAGAACTCCACAGGTCCCAAGCTGATGGCATGTAAAATGTACAGTTAAGGCAGGAAATATGCATCCTGTACAACAAAGAGTCTCTTGGGAAGCAGAGAAATTATCCTTGTACTAAAGGGGATTTCCTAAGAAGGTATTTTCAGTCAAATCTTATTGGCCAATATTCTGTGAAAAGTCAGGTTCTGTGAAGAAACAGAACTGATAAAATGAATATATATGTGGATTTATTAGAATAGCTTACAGGAAAGAGTTCAAATAGTCCAACAATGGCTATGCCTGTCTGGAAAAGCAGAGAATGTAGTAGTTGCTCAGTCCACAAGGCTGGATGTGTCAGCATTCCCAAACTGGAGCTGAAGGCCTGAAGGATTCCTGGAGATCTGCCAGTCTTCAGTCTACATTGAATCCAAAGAATCTGAGTCTACTGTCAGTGGAGGAATGCCACAGAGCAAGATGGGACCGCCAGTGAGAGAGAGAGAAAGCAAGCTGGCAAAACATGAAAAGTTCTCTTCTGCCGGGGCTTTTACATGAGCTGTCATCAGAAGGTAACGCCCACGACGAGTCTGGATCTTCAGCTTCAAATAATCCGTACACAACAGTCTCGCTCATTTCAGTCAATTCCAGACCCCGTCATGGTGACAACCAGGATTAGCCATCACAGTCAGGGAAAGAAGAAAATGCTGAAATTTTTAAAAATTTTCAAACCCCACATTTCCCATTCCCTTCTGCATTGGGCAACAAAATAAATTCCTAACAACAGTGAGGATCCATGAGATTGCCACTTGGACAACACAGATCCATTTAAGTAGAAAACAAAGCTCTGCCCTAGAGAGAAGCTGAGAGTGAACCCTGAACTTCAATACAGATTGTGTGTGTGTGTGTGTGTGTGTGTGTGTGTGTGTGTGTGTTTGTGGTGTGTGTGTGGTGTGGTGTGGTGTGTGGTGTGTGTGTGTGTGTGTGTGTGTGTGTGTGTGTGGTGTATGTGTGTGGTATGTGGTGTATGGTTTGTGTGTGTGTGTGTGTGTGTGTGTGTGTGTGTATCTGCATGTGAGTGTGTCTGTGCATAAATCCAAACCTGGGTGGTAGGAAAGAGAAATCTGTGTTCAAGGTACACAGCTCCCTCAGCATCCCATTCCTCAATACAGATTGCTTCATTCTCCCAGAACTGTATTATTGCACATGACCAGAGAGTTAGGTTGAAACCAGGTACTACTTGGGAATACACTATGCAGAATTTTCTCAGAAAGAATGCCCCTTATAACAGGGCATCCAAGAGGTAGTCCTTGAGTTGAACTTTCAGAAACAATCTGAGACTGCTCACACATCTGATATTTTAGGAAGACTGTATATAAAATATATATTTATAAGAATTCAGCCCATTATTCTGGCATGGAAGAGAATACTTGCTTCAACCTGGAAATAAACCCTTCTGTTCTTTAATTCATTCCAATTTCAGAGATCTCCCAATTCCAGGTAAACAGCAGAGAGACGCCTAGAAAATGAATGAAATATTTCTACCATCTTTCTCCTCAGCAAGGATGAAATACTGAAACAGTTATTTTTTAAAATTTTCTTTTCTTTTTCTCCATTTGTTTTAATTTTATTGTGCCTTCATCTCATAAATATTTCCACTCTTAAAATCATGCTTCTGTGATTGGAGAGATGGTTTTGCAGTAGAAAGTGCTTGCTGTTCTTTCAGAACCCTGAGTGATTTCCAGGGCTCATATTGTGCCTCACAATTGCCTGTCACTACAGGATCTGATACCATCCTCAGCCTGAGGTGGGCACCTGTGTACACCTAGCATACACTCTCACAAACACATACACTTATACCTAAACAAAAATATTCCAAAATTCTTAAAAAAATCTAACCTTAATTTTTCCCTCTCTTTTCCTCATCCCCATTATCACTTATTTCTGAATAACTGTAAGTTTCATAAATATTCAGTTCCTAGTTTATCCTGTAAGTATCCTGTTTCCTTTCGTTTCCAACATTCTTGGAGATAGAATTGATGTTATAATTTAAATAATTGGAATAATATTGGTTTATTTTGCTACCACTGACTATTTGTTCTTCTGAATGGTATTAGGCAAGTATTAAGCAAGGATGTCTTAAAAATGGTCCCCAAAAAATTGAAAAATAAGTCAAACCCACATAAATTGAAAAGTTAAAGTACAAGAAAGAAATATTAAATGGTAAAGCATATGCCTAATCTAAAAGTTCTGAACTCCCAGTGACCAAATCCAAAAATTAAAACGATTAAAATTACAAAAAATATATTGAAAAGCACAGTTTTTAAAATGAGTGATACTTTCAAAAAGGATTCAAAATGGATTCATAGTAGAGAATGAAGCAAGGTCCTGAATTTAAGGTGTACAACAAATTCAGAAACATCGATAATTAATTCAGAAAAGAAATTGAGATTAAGAAAAAATTTAATTAAAATGTTTTATTGAGGTTTTGTTTATTTCAAGTTCTGAAAATATGTACCTGCCAGTCAAGATTACCATATCCAGAAACTTACAGGAATTGGGAACTCTCTACCAGTAATAATCCTAAATGTCAATGACTTTAAACCTCCTATTTAGAGATGTGAAGTGGACTAATATGTACATGCAACTGTTTGCTGTGTGCAAGAAATATCACTGGCAAAAACACACACACAGAGACACTGAAAAGTCTAAATGATTGTCAAGCAAAGGAAATCTCAACACACAGAGTGGTATTTATTTTCTATACTCATGTAGAAGACATCAAGCTAAAACTAGCCAAAGACATAAAGATGGTCACTGCAGAGGAGTAAAAGAAATAATCCAAGAAAATACAACGTGTGTAAATATTTATAGATTGACTCTTGGTACATCCAGTGTCATGAAACGAGCATTGGTGGACATTATGGGACAAATAAAAACTAATCAATAATAGTAGATGTGGTATTTAATCTCAGCTGTCAACTTTATGGGATATAGTATCACTTAGGAGCTGGTTCTACCTGTAAGTCTGTGGGGCATTATCTTAATTAGGTTAATTGAGGTGGGAGGCCTACTCATTGTGAGGCGCACTGTTCTTTGGCCTGGGATTCTGAACTGTATAAAAGGAGAAAGTGAGCTGAGGAAAAACAGCCCTTACTCTTTGCTTCCTGATTGAGGATGCAACGTGAACAGACTGTCTCCTGCACTATTGCCGCCGCTAGAATTCCCCATCATAGTAGATTTTAACCTCAATAGGTAAGCCAGCATAAACTTTCCCATTTTATTTCAATGTCTGCAAATTTCAAACACTCATTTTGAAATGCATCAGAAAATGCCCTTTGATGAGGTCCACACAACCCGGCTTCTGTACAATTCTCCCTTATATGCTGCATCACTTTTTGCTCTCAGCTTCATGCATTCTGTTTTAAAAACCACCCACTCTGCTTAGTGCTACCAATATGTGCATGGTGTAGGGCCATACGCTGGAGAATGAATTGTCTCTCGGGGCCAAATCCCAGAAGAAAATTGACACTCCCCCGCCTTGCAGTCATCAATTTTCAATAGCTCCTCTGCTAGGGGATGTAAGTTCATGACAACCTCTCCAGTCCATGCTGGGATATTATCTAACCCGATTTTCCACAGGTCTTTGCAATGCAGGGGTCACACCCCTAAAGAAGTTGACTCTCCCTCTATCAGCATCGATCAGTGGCCAATACTCCCAAAGCTAGTTGTGCAGCTCAGTGCCCATCTCCCTGTTGCATGCTGGGAATTTGTCTAGCTTGCTCTTCCGCAGCTCTTTTGCATGCTGCCACAGCTGCTGGGAGTTCCCTGTTGTGCCTGGAAAACACTCTTTCGTTGTAGCCACCCACCACTTTCGCCTCTTGTAACCTTACCAACCCATGTTTTCTGATGATCTCTGAGCCTTAGGGATACCCTACTACTATTATTTGGCTAAATGGACATAGTATTAGAAAAGACTCCTAATGACTTACTGGTATTCCAATTTATTAGTGATTTTTTTCAACCCTGATCAGAAAAAGCTTCCTTTGGGGGCTGGATAAATGCTTAATGGTTAAGAGTTGCTGTTGCAGAGTTCAAATTCCAGAACCCATATGGTAGCTAACAACCATCCATATCTCCAGTTTCAGAAGAATCCAACGCCCTTTTTTGACTTCCACAGACATTTATGTCATGGGTATACTTACATATATGCACAAAATGTACCCACACACATAAAAAAATATTATAGATCCAAAACTTGTCAAGGTGAAAAGAAAAAGAGAGACTGGGGTAGTCAACCAAAAATGTTTTTGATTTTTGAAACAAGGTCTCATCTAACCCAAACTGGCCATAAACTCCTGATTGTTCTAAGTATACAGGTTTCAAAATTTCAAACTGTGTTTCTAATGAGAAGAAATGTTAAAAAAATCACTCAGAGCCAATGAGACTTGTCTATTTACAATGATGTTACCACTAAAAAAAACTTACATATAATTACAAAGAGCTCTGATAATATGATTTAATTTCTATCCATTATAGAAAGTAATTGTAGTCATGTAGATAAGGAATATAGACAGGTCTTTAGAAGACTGCCTGAAGCCTTCATCTTTAGAATTACCCCCTCTTAAACCTTTAAAGGAGGCATAAAATAATTAGAAAAAAATTATTTCTAAATGGTAATTGCTGGGAAGTCGGGGACACGCAACTCACCTTCTATGTTAGGATTTTTAAGGGAACATGATCCCAGCTTTCAATTTCCAGTATTGCCCTATTTGTTTAACATGACAGATGCTTAATTACCTAAGCAGATAATTATGAAATACTCTGAAAAACTTCATGTACAGGCAGCATGCTGGTTGATCTGTGCGTCTCTTTCGTAAAACAACTACAGGCCTCGGTAACACCTGTCTGCTACTATCACACTCTCTCAAGCTCCGTCTGCTTTCTCCTATGGTTCGTTTTCATTTTCATATATACTGCGGTTATAGATACTCACATGGAAGAATTTGGAGTTAAGATCCACAAATGAGAAAGTGAAGATAACATCACTTGTTTTACTGAGTCTGTATTGTTTCACTTGAACTTCTATTTCAAGCGGGAAATGGTGAAAGTGGGGCTGCTTTAACTGGGGAAGGAATGAGGATATAATGTAAATTATACAATACAAAAGTATGAAATTTGCAAAAATAAAATTAAAAAAGAAACAATGGGCCTTTTCATTTGGTAGAAATAGTAATCTGATATCACCTGTAGCTCTGTTCTGCAGCTTTTGTAAACATAACAAAGCATATCAAAAATAAGACATTTTCTGTAGTACTTTAATATTTTTATTGATTCTCTGAGAACTCCATACAGTGTATCTTAACTGTACCCATACAGATTTTCTCCCCTCTCAGTCTCCTCTGCTTCTCTATCCCTGCACTTTATGCTCTATATTATTCTTTTTAAGGAAGATTGAGTCTATTTTGTATTCTCCAAACACCCTTAGGTGTTGATTCATTCCCTAGAGCCTGGTTAACTTACTGGGCATCAAACCCTTGAAGTTGCCAACAGTCCCTTAGCAAGATCTGGTGTTACCTACTCAACTCCCCCATCCATGTTGGGATTTTGTCTGGCTTGGGTTTGCACAGGTCTTGTGCATACTATCACAAGCACTGTGTATTCATATGTGCAATGACCCTGTTGTGTCCTGGAACAACAGTATCCTTGTATTTATGTCCTACCTCTGGCTCTTACAAACTTTCTCCTTCATCTTCCAAAATAACCACTGAGGAAAAAGTGTCACGTAGGTGTCTCATTTAGGGCTGAGAACTCCAGTGTCCAATATTTTGCTTGTTGGTGGGTTATGGACTTCTGTTTTAATCACTGTTGCAAGAAGCTTCTCTGTTGAGAGCCGAGAGCTGAGACATCAAACCGGTACTGATCTTGAAGTTTCATCTCTACTGGCTAGATTCCATATTGCAAAAAGATGTTTTGCATACTATAGGATGTGCAAAGTAATCTCATTCAATAAACAACTTCTTTATTACTAATTGGTTAGTCAAGAGACATTTCTGGGACCCTGAAGCAATGATGTAGATGATATAGGTGCCCTGGGGAGCTTACAGGCAATGGACACTGCAGAATCGCTCATTGCCTCTGGGGTAAGCTCTTTCCTTCCAGATTTTCAGTGAGGAAAGAGTCAAGGGTGCCCATGTTAGGTACTTTACTAACAAGTATCTTTCTCTCCCAGGCTGTTATTGTTTAGATGGAGATTGATCATAGTCAGATCTAACGTCTTTGGTAGAGCAAATTATTAGCTATTGCTTAAGAGTTTAATTTATTTTGATATTTTACTTGTGCAAAATGAGAAGTGGGAGAATCATTTTCCCATTTCCTTTTTGCAAATATTTCCATATTTAGTAATGAATTTAACCTAGTATTTGTCACAAAAATTGAGCATTTATTACAGAGTAAGCCATATAAATCCACATAATTTACTTTACTATGGTTTCCATATTTATGGTCCATTTATTTTGGCTCAGCATCCAATATTTATGAATTTTGTATTAACTAAAGTCCGCTAGTTGTACAACTTTATTTTTGCCTAATATCCTTCAAAGACCCTGACAAAGTTTCATAGTGTTTTCTTATCTTTGTAAACTACCTTTGGCTGTAGCAGTAGCTCAGATTTTTTCCTTGTTTCTGATGACCTTGACAGTTTCAAGGAATCAAGGTTTGTTTAATTATAAGCTGACTCTCCCTTAGAAACTGTCTCTTGATTTTCAGCTAATTATACAGTGGTTACAGATTTTGAGAAGGAAGACCATGGAGGCAGAATGGCATTTTTATCAGCTCATATCCCAGTTACACTTCTATCTTGGTGATTTATGAGTGAGGAGCCTGGTCTTCATTACCAGGCTGAAGACATTTTTATTAGGATTCTCAATGTAAAATGACCTTTTTTGGTCCCTTTTTGTACTGATTCTTTGGGAAAAGGTTAATTTGTGCACTCCATACTTCATGAGTCTGAAGATTTGCTTCATCTCTCATGCATAATTTATTTATAATTCTGCTTCAGGTTTGATACTTCTTCCTTTATTATTTTTCAATAATTTGTTTTTATCAGTGCTAGCACATGTTTCAATTATTTACTGGCTTTGTTATAGTTATATACTTTGAGTTGTAACTGCTGCTTTCATTATTTTGATGCTCAGTTTGTGTCTGATGGTTTTTTGGTTGACTCTCATTTCTTTTCTTTTACTTTTATTTTCATTATGCGTATGCATATTGTGACTGTGTGAGAGTTTTGTTGCTGCAAAGTGCAAAAGAAGATCAGAGCTGCAGGTGGTAGCGAGCTGTTAGACATGGACACTGGGAACCCCAGGTCTTTGGCACAAGCAGGTCGTTTTCTGAACTGCCGAACCATCTTTACCGCCCATCTCATTCCCTCTCTTATGCCTTCATTGTGCATTGATTGCTGACTGCGCTTAGTACTTCCTGACTATGGCACTACAAGATGTTCTAGGTTCAACTTCTGTATTTCTTTTCCTAATCTTTGCTCTAATAATTTCCTAAAGCCTTTATGGTGCCTTATATTGGGAATGATTAAAGAATCCAGTATCTCTGTGCTAGTTATATTCAGACAACAAAATAAACGGTATAAAAAATCCTCATGCTTTCCCTCATTTGTGGATCTTAGTCTATAAGAATACATATATGTGTGGCTGTACTATAATATTTAGCCCCTTGTTTGATGTTTAGCTAGTGAATATTTTCTCCATTCCATGGACTTGTCTGAGTCCTCTACTGATAGTTTTGTTTCCTGTGCAGAAGCTATTTAATTTCATATAGTTCCATCTGTTGAAATTTCAGACTTTTTCCTGTGCTCTACATGTTCTACTCATAAAGTTCTTGCCTATCCCATGTCCTGAATAGCATTCCCTATATTTTCATCCAGGAGTTTCACAGTTTCAGGTTTTAAATTAACATCCTTGAACCATCTCAAACTGATATTTGTACAAGGTGAAAGTTGTAATCTAATTCTCTTGCAAATGAAAATCCAGTTTTGCAAGCATCAATTATTAAATAGGGTATCTGTTTGTCAAAGTATGCTCTATGTTGTTTATCAAGAATTAGGTGGTATAGCTTGGTCTGCTTATTTTGTGGTTTTCTATTCTGTTCCGTTGGTCTGCATGTCTACTTTACATGCAAGTCTCAAACCATGTATTAATCCAACCCTATAGTGTAATTTAGGGCTGGCTATAATGAAACTCCCGGCTGTTTACTCCTTGGGATGGCATTGGTTACTTGTGGTCTTTTATGGTTCCGTATGAAGTTTTAGATCGCTTTTTCTAGTTCTGTGAAATATAACATTGGAATTTTTAATAAGTTTTGTACTAAACATGGAGATTAAATTTTGGTAGTTATGCTAGTTCCTTTTCTGTTGATGTGATAAAACTCCACGACCAAGGCAATTTACAGAAGGAAGAATTTATTAGTGTTTATGGTTCCCAGGGAAAGAGTTCATAATGTCGAGGAAGGCATAGCAGCAAAGGTGAGCAGAGCAGGAAGCTGAGCAATCATATCTTCAAGCCGAAATAAGAAGCAAAGAATGACTGGAAATCAGGCATTACGAGCTCTTGACGTTTGGCCCGAGTGTCACGCTTTTTTTCAGCAAAACTGCACCTGCAAAACCCTCCCAAAGTGGTGTCAGCAGCTGGTGAAGAAAATAATCAAAAGACTCGGAGCCCATGGGGGACATTCTCATTCAGACCACCAAATTCTTCCTCCCTGACTCTCTAGGGCTCATGACTATATAAAATGCAAAATGCATTTAGTCCACCTGAAAAAGGCTCCGCAGTCTTTACAGTTTCGGCATTTACTATTCGCAGCCTCACAGTCCAGTCTCTTCTGAGATACGAGACTGTATCTTAAATGTAAGGCTCTGTGTTATCAAAAGAAAAATTGCTTACTTCCAACATGCAATGGAACTGAACATGCAATCCCACTACTAAAGGGAGGAATGGGAGCATACAGAGGAAACAATGGACCAAAACAAGATGGAGAACCAGCAGGAAAACACCAAATCCATAGCTCTTTGTCCATCTCTGGGAAGACTTAGATGACTTTAGCTGGGCTTCTGTGGCAGCATGTGATCTCTCTCTCTCTCTCTCTCTCTCTCTCTCTCTTCTCTTGTCAGCTGATACCACTCCCTGTGTGCAGCTCTCCTTGACAGATGTCTTCTGTTTCTAGCATCTCTGGTATGTTAGGGTATCCTTTGGCAATCAGGCTTTACTTTTATAGCTTCATGCAATAGCCTGCCAAGGCCTATTGGCCTGTCTCTTCTTTATGTGAGTGTGTCCCTGAGGCACACTGCCTGGCTTTGGTGGCTCTCTAAAACTGTGGATGACGAACCTGTATCTCCTTCACTCTTTCATCTTTCATGCCTCCCAAACCAGCACCACATGAAGGACGACAGTGCCAAGTTTAGCTGCCAGCATGGGCTGGACCCCTGCCCACTCCATCCTTATTATCAGCAGCTTTTGTCCATAGCAGTTTTGTAATCCCTTTTGGGTTTTCCTTTCACAGACTGGAAGCTAAGCTGGGTGTGGTCTTGCACTGGAGGTCCTTCCCTTGTT
This sequence comes from Eospalax fontanierii, assembly GCA_035773235.1. NCBI lineage: Eukaryota > Metazoa > Chordata > Mammalia > Rodentia > Spalacidae > Eospalax > Eospalax fontanierii. The sequence goes on from CM069526.1 coordinate 75,349,325, forward strand.
CCAGTGCAATTTTAAAACCTCTCCTTTATGACGGTAATCTCCTTATTAATGAGAGAGCACATGCCTTGGCTCAAATATTAAGCTTTCTAGTGCTCTTTCTCAATCCAAAATGTACATTTTGCATTTCTTTTTTGCCCACTTATTCATTTTCACTATTAGAATCGCATAATATTCACCATTAATAGCCACACCACCAACTCTAAATTTAGATTTTCCTGAAATTTCTTCCACTAAAGAAATTAGTCCATTACTTTTCAATTTAGCCTTGGGCAAGCTCGTAGACTACCGGCAGACTGCACACAGATGCTGTGCCAAAATATCCCAGTTGCTGTTTAAGCCCTTATTTCCATATGGAACTATCTTGCTCTCAGCACTACTTTCTTCCAGTCTCCTGCTGGAAGTGCCAATTAAGTTCTGCATATAGCATTCAATTGCCTTTTCTGGTCCAAATTTCCAAAGTCTTCCATAGTCCTCCAAAAAACCACATAGGGTTCCATAATATAGGCTCTTTATAACAACACTGTCTGGTACAATTTCTGTATTAGTTACTTTTCTGTTGCTGTAATGAAAAAAAAAACTTAGCAAGGCAATTTATAGAAGAAAGAGTTTATTAGTCTTAATGTTCCAGGGCAGTAAGAGTCTACAGTGGCTAGGGAAGCATTGTGGCCCGGGCAGCCTGAGCAGCAAAAATTAGCGATCCCGTCTACAAGCAGGCACAGAAAGAAGAGAGCAACTGGAAATCTTGCAAGGCTGAAGAACTCTCAAAGCCAACACCCAGTGAGGTACTTCTCCAGTAAGACTGCACCTGCAAACATGTCCAAATATTTCGAGTCTACAGGGGGCATTCACATCCAGACCCACAGTAGTACAGCCATTTTGACAATATTGATGCAGCCAGTCGAGGGGTATATTGGAGAACCATGACCAACAACATAAAGGAAGTTTTTCTGTGACCAGAACAACTTTTTTTGTTAGATATGCTAAATATTCCATGGCCTTTGGGGTGGAGAAAAGTATTATCACACTGTGCGGCATAAATTCATTATATATTATATGTATATATACAATATATACATATTATATATAATATCCTATATGTTTTTTAAGTAAGTTTATAAAATAATGATGACTTTTGGGTTTTTCCACGTACCCAGTGTTATATGTCTCTCCTTCCTCCCTCCAATTTCCCAGTTAACATCTCCTCCCCCATTTTGATTGTTCATATTTACACTTTTATAGTGCCTATACCTTGTTTTTATTAAAATATATTTTTAATTCTTTGAGAATTTCGTGCAATGTTTTTGATCATATTCACCACCTTCTCTTTATCTTAACCCTTCCTTGATTCACTGCCACCCAAATGGTGGTTAACAACCATCTGTAACTCTAGTTCCAGTGGGTTCAATCCCCTTTTATGACCTCTGTGAGCACTGCATGACAAGAGTTCACCTACGCACATGCAGGCAATACACTCCTACATATTAAATAGAAAAGAAACAAAAAAAAGAATTCACTGTGAGTTTTGTAATTTGTTCTTTGTAGATTAGGGAGTGAGTAATTAATCATTTATTTTTTTCACAGTTTTGTAGGTTTGTTTGCTTGTATGTTTGTTTTTAATTCAATGACCTCATTATGTATCAGATGGTGGCCTGAATGCTGTGATTTCAGGCATGCCAGATCACATTAACAGAGATGGTTAAACTTTATGTGATGGAGAGACGCTTAAGGCATCAGAAAAACACAACTGTGACTCTATGTGGCATTTCCATTGATGATCGGATCCTGAGGGTCTCATCTAATCAAAGACTTAATCAATAGATATATTTGACTCTGATAGAAACTATAGAGGAGTAGTGAAACTGTAAATATTTGTGCCTGATTATAGGAAATAAGCCACTCGAGTTGTGGCTTTGAAGGTTTTATCTTGACCCTGGACATTCTGTTATTTTCTCTCTGTTTGATGGCAAACATGAGATGAGCTACCTCTCTCACACACTCCTTCTGCCATGATGTTCTACCTCACCTTAGGTCCAACACAGTACACTTATTTTACCATGAACTGAGATCTATGAAACAGTCAAAATAAATACTCTTTTAGGCTGTTTCTATCCAATATTTATCTTAGCAACAAACATCTGACTAACTTAAGGGTATTACTGCAGCTTCACAAGAAAATGCAGAAATCCCAATGAAGACAGGAAGAAAGAAGCTGAAAGTAGAAAAGAGACCAAAGCCTCAATCGAGGGACGAAACAGGTGGTCATCCTCAATCCATACCCAGGACAAGGGAAAACTGGGGAAAGGAAGCAAAATAGTTTCTTTAATGAGAATAATAACCAGAATTTCCAAAAACTATTTTAAAATCTGACTTCTTGGTTTGGACAGCTTCAAGAAAGGATACTGGAAAGAGTTTGATTGGCCTTGGTTTAAAGGAAAAAAATATACTCAGATTGTATGTGAATGTGAGTGTATGTATGTGTGTATGTATGTGTGTGTGTGTGTTATTGCAAAATGTAGAGATGCTTATTTTTAAAATTCTGCAACTTTCAGATTGAAAATAGCATTAGCTTTATACTTACCCTAGAATACAGCATCTGTCAGTACTTGAACTCTCACTTAATCCTTCCATCTTTTTGATAATGTGACTGGCATTCTGCATTACATTTTGTTTATTATTTATATTATTCTAAATTCTTTAAAGTTTACACACATTTGCAGATGATTGAATTATTTTCTCTAAACTCTTATGTAGAGACAATGGGATATTGTTCTAGGATATAATTCAGCCTGACTCCTACTGGTGACCATTTCATTTTCGGTTGTTTTATTTCTTCTTTTATTGTCATGAATAATCGTGCAGGATCTTCTTGTGGTATATTTTGATCACATCTATGTTGATTCCTTCTGTCTGTATTTGGAAAATAACATATTTATTGAAACATCTTGTCAAATTTCTCTCAAGAGCAATTGTAGGAAATAGATCCAAATACCACAAGTCTGCTCTATAAGCGATCAGTTTTCATCTTAAAGACATGTTCTCCATCTGACATCAAACATGCATTCCCAATTTTTTCATAAAGAATCATAAATTGGATTTCTTAACAGTGCTGCTTCAAAAATAAGTTGGACTAAAAGCTGTAAAAATCAGACAAGAATCTCTCTCTCTTTCTATATATGTATATATATATATATATATACACACATATGTGTGTTTGTATGTGTGTGTTTTTATTTCTTGGAGTCACTTTTCAACCTGTTTTTCATATACTATTGCCACCAACTCAGGAGACTATGTGTTCTTCTCTTCTGATGTGATTGACAGATAAAAACTCCACCTCTCTCTTGGAAGTGATCAGGGAGAAAAACAAGCTACTTTATTTCCTATTGTCAAGCCATCCTCAAAGCCCATCTATAAGCTTTACTTAAACTGGGATTTTATATGTTTAAAGCAAAACAAAAGTCACCCTCTGACCTTTTCATAGATAAGATTCTATTTCTTACTGTATCACCTAAGTTAAAGAACAGATTGCCAATCACATGTTGTGTGTCTTAATATGTAGTCTTAATATGTAGTTGCATAGATTTTGAAGAAAAAACAAAGGGATTGTAATTTAAAACTTGATTTCTATAGCATGACAGGGTAGTTCATTTTCTTGTAACTCTTGTCCTCATCTACTTTCCCTCATATATTAACAACAGTTGTGATGTGAGTCACAGTATTTTTATTGAAGCACTGAGCTCAATAGGACCTGATATATAATAGGTGCTAAATAAATGTGAAGTATAATGCTAGAATAATTAAACGTTAGTATGCCCGATTTTCCATTAAATGGAAGTTTATGCTTATGAATTGATATACTATCAGGGCAAATAAATTTGGGATAACTTAAGCCTCTGGCTTCATACATACCAAATTTTCCATTTTTATGAGTGACAAAAGTTTTAATATAGAGTTAGTATTAATTCTTAACAAAAATTATGTGAAAGTCATAATTATCTGCTAAATGCTGAATCATTTTCAGCTGTATCAAATTTTGAAATCATAAAGTTCAGTTTATAATTCATATGTAAATCAATGCTTATTTTGCTTAAATTAAAATAAGTGGGGATGGGGAGAGATGATTCAGCTTTAGCAGCACTTGCTGCTGTAGCAGAGAACCAGGGTTCAGTTCCCAGAATCTAAGTGGTAGCTCATAAGCACAGTTATGTGCTGTAAACACAGTTTACTGTGTAAACACAGTTCAGTGGGATGAGACACTCTTCTGGCTTCTAGGGTCACTGCACACACATGGTATACATATACATATGCAGGAATACACACATCCACTAAATTAAAATAAACAAGCTCTTTTTAAAAGTAATAAAATTCTTGCCTTTGGGTAAGGGTCCCTATCTATAATCTTAGTCATTGGGAAATTTATTTTAGTTTTATTATTGTTCCAAAGTTTATATTTCAGAATGTATCCTCAATGCTATTTTTCTCACAGTCAGATATTTATTCCATGTCCACATGTTCCCATTAGTATCTCAACTGAATGGGCAAGATAAAACAAACTGCAGAAGAATTTATCTCACTCACATTAAGTCATATAAAGTTTGTGTGTTATTTTATTCCAAGCGAATGTGCCATTCTGAAACCAATGTTATTATGAAGAAACCATTCATGATTTTAAATAAAGGAAATGTGGGTGAATCCACACATTTCATAACATCTTCTTTGCAAGGGAAAGCTAATTTCAGTCCCTTCAGACTACTAAGAAAAAGCCGGACTGAAAGGGTCATAAACTCTAGAAATTCATTTCTCAATTCAGTGAGATGGGAAGTCCAAGATCAAGGCAAATGGCAGATTCTATGTCTGGGAGGGTTCAATCTTTCTTTCAGAATTAGTCATTCCTTCTGCCTTCTTCAATGCTAAAATATTGCCCACTAATAACATTCTTGAGGGCTGCACATCTTCATATCCAAGTCACATCTCAAAAGCCTCACTTCTTAAAAATGTTATTTGGGGAATGTAAGTTCAGTATATGTGGGAAATGTTTTTCCAAAGCAGGCAATGAATGAAATGTAAAGAGAATCATGACCACATTTAAAAGACTCAAGGAAAAAATTTCCCTTTCTCTACAACAATGACATTGCTTTCTACAGAACTCATGAATTTATCTATATTATATCCCCAAAGGAAAATCTTGTATTCCAAGCTCTTTGAATGAATATTTCAAGTTGGAGAAATGAAAGCAGCTAGCTTAACAGCTTTATAATTTAACAAAGGCAGTCTTTGCTGATTCTGTCATTTTGTTTCTCTCTCTCATTAAAAATGGTCACTGACAGGATTTTCTGAATGAGGTTCAAGTTCAGAATTATCCCAAATACAAGAATTCTAGGAAGCTGGTTCTCTGTACCAGTGTGGTTGAAAATTTAGGATGGCCTGGATTTAAGCTGTGGATAATGAGGTTTAAGAAATCTAGGGGAGATATATAAGCTTTCTCAAATAGCATTAGTAATGAAAATTCTATTTATGGCCTCAAAGTATTGAATTGAAGCATAGTTCCTACTACTATATGGAAAGCTTTAATTTAACTTACAATTCTAGTTGAACTAGGCCAGATGGTTAACGAACGCATGCTCTGTCTTTGGATAAAATTAATAGGATGCTCGCTCCATAAAAGTTGAGAGAATGGAATAAAAAGTCTTTATTTGCAGCAATGCTTATTTAAGAAGCATAAAGCGAGAGTGAAGGGAAAGAAGAAACACTTTGCTTTTGTCTTCTAGTAATGTTTCAGAACTAAGAGCTTACGTTATAGGTGAATGTTTTAGGAACTAGGAATACAGTAAGAATTGACTTTGGCAATGTTCACTGTGAAGTATAAGGTAGAGAAATCCCTCATTTAAGTTGTAAGGAAACACTGGAAGACAAAATAACTTCCTGTTGGTTTTCTTTTTTTTATTAAGATCTGAAACATAGGTTGAATTCTAGAAAAAAAAAGGAGAAAGAAGCAGGAAGTAATGCAAGCTGAAAGGGAAATGTTTTCAGAAAAGATGGATAGTCACAGTTAGAATGATAAGGGCATGACTAGTTTGATTCTGTACAATTTTAATTTAACATCAATCTTCATTAGGAAGGCCTCTCGAGATCCCCTGTTGTTTCATAGTATTCTAAGTGATATTAATATGCTAAATTTGCACTTTTATGGGCAGCAAAATGGCTCGGCAGGTAAAGACACCAGCTGCCAAACCTGATGACTTGAGTTTGATACCTGAGATCCACAGTATTTGAAGGAACACGTTGTTCTCTTTTCTCCACCTTTATACACTTTTATACACCCCAACACATACATATGTGCACACACATGTGCACAAGATAAAAAAGTAAAGGTTTAATAAAAAATCTAAATTATTCCCATATTGGTTAAAACAAGATAAACTCCCATCAAATACGGTAGTACTAATATCAACACAATCAAGCCAGGTAAAATGATACAGAATGACCAAAGCCACAGGAGCAGGGAAGAGGCACCTAGTACTTGTAATTGAAAGGGTGGCTATGCAAAGGATTGGAAGGTGGATCACAATTGATTAGCCTTCTCTGGAACTTTAAGTCAAGGAAATTAGCAGGTAATAATTTACTAGAAATTATCTGTCTAAACGTGAGTACCATTCTGAATAGGTAATTAGCATTGTTAGAAGTTCCCAGCTGAGGATTTAACTCAGATGACATATGGACACCATCTGTCACGATATCCTGTATGTAGTATTTACTCAGTTAATGATCATTATTAATATTACTTTTAATGTCCAGATTTTTTGTGTAAGATTTCTTTCTATTTATTTTTTTTTCCTTTTCAGTATAGTGTCTAATTTATTTTTTGTCTACTGTAATGAGTCCTTGATATTTAGACAGACTTAAAAAACTCCTTCAAAGTAAAGTATGCCATATCTCATTTGAGAAATACCTGTTTTTATCAGCAGTACCTGTATATGACCCCTAAGATCACAGTGATGATCTAACGATGAAGTGACGAGAGGCAAGAAATGTATTTTGCAGGATGTGGATGGTTATGCAACCATTTCATTCATAGTATGGGCATCTGAATTTATTTAGTGGAGGATTCATAAATTAATTTGTACTGAATACCCAGTTGCATGGAGACTTTAGCAAAGAGAAGAAAAAGACAAGCATGCATGCAGAAAAGTAAAAGACACATACATACATATGTACACGTGTATGTATATGTGTACATATACATATATGTATATGCATACCTAATAATAATTTTTCACATGATAAACTTCATATTCAAATTAATGTTATCACTCATGCTCAATCATATTTTTAAAGTATGCTCTGCAGTTTTTTAAATGTATGACACAAATCTCTTCTAATTTTCAAAATAATTTTATCAATTGCATATTGTTGTTAATTTCAATTTTGTTAATTAACTAACGATTCACAGAAAAAATTCACATTGATCAGTGCTATGCAAAATATTGCTAAATGTGGAAGCCACACTTCATTCCACATCAAATGAATAGAATGTAACTTCATTATAATCATTATTATTTAATCAGAATGGTGTCTTTTAGAAAAAATAAATTACAATAAAACGTTGAAGCTCATTACACACACACATTTTCAAGTTTCATGATTCCAGTTCTTTCAATCTATTGTTCATATGAGATGTCACCAAACTTGAGAGAAGATGTAAAATCTAGAATATTTTATTTAGTCTATTAAAAGAAATTACAGTATGAAATGGAAAGTTCATTGGAATTGTATACGTGTGTATGAGAGTGTGTAATTGGTGTTTTGCATAAATTCTCTCTGATTCTATAACTTGTATGACTTGTGATAGCTAAGAGGACTATAATATCTGAAAATTAATTTGAATGGTTCATTATAATTGTGAAATCTTACCATTTCACCCATTATTGTATTAGTATGGAATTCAGGAAAACATTTTGAGTGATTATTTTTGGATGGTTTGATTGCTATGTGAATTCTAAGTATCCAGAACAGAAGATATGCACAATGAAGTTCAGTGCATTATATAATTTACTCACGCTGAGCTCCAGTCTTCAGAATTATTTTGTCAGGTGCTTTTTTGGGAAGCAGGAAGAAGACGGCTCAAGAAGATCAAAGTCAAGGAGGAAATGTAGTGACATCCTAAAATGTCCAAAGAAAATTTGGGTTCTGTGTCATTTTGTGAAAGTTTTGATTTCTCTATATGTTTGTTTACTTGTTTGCATGTTTGTCTGGGTATGCGTGAAGAATTTAGACATTTCTTCCATGGTAGCTTAGGCTTTTAAAGATGATCTGTACATTCTTAGGGAGTTGTTGAATAGAAGCTGGAGTTTTCATCTCCTTGAAGTTGCAGCTTGAATTCCAAACTCCAGTAGAATGAACTCTTCAAGAGAACTTCTAACAGCAATACCAGCGCCAAGTGTGTTGATTTCTGATTGGCATGCCTTAGTTTGCATACACAGTACACATGTACATAATGGTGATATCTGAATGATGCCCACTGTCTGAATGACACCCAACAGATAAGAAAAGACTGGGGAAATATTAGGGGGTGGGGCATGAACAAGGAATCTCACAATGCTAAAGGAATGCCCTTCCACAGAGCACTATCCACAAAATTTTTCATGACATCTTTTGAGACAGTCTCATTCAATTTTCAAAGCTGTCTTTTCACTCAAACTGTAGTCTAGTAGGCCTTGAACTCCCGGTTTTCCTGACTCAGCCTCCTGAGTAGTTGATACTCAGACACCATGACAAACTAGGACTGAATTACTCAGAGAAAAGCAAAATGAAGGCAAAAGCACACATTTTTATACATTTTGAGTCCAGGTTTCTGATTTTCTCAAAATTGAAAGTTATTAAATTAGAAATTAATCTATTGAATCTTACAGTTGTCTTTGTAAATAAGTCTCTAAATAAATATTTATTGTACCAAATGCAAAAGGAATAAGAAAGACTCTTTTTAAGAGGCTATTTTCCTGACTGTGTTCACTCTCATATTCCCTTGTATTTCTTGACATTTGCTGTTGCTCTAGTATAATTGTGGTCCAGTAGGACAGTCAGTTCTTAAAGTACACTTCTCAATGCATGGGTTTTCATAAAGATCCTAACGCTCGCTTTTTTACGTCATTGCTGTTTATTTTTATAGACTTTCATTTCTACATGAATCTAATGTCTATATTAGAAACACCATCTGAGAAGTAATTAAGGAACTCTTGCAGTTGATATTTTAACTGAAGCACCACGTGATTAAACGTAAGGGAATTCTACTTATTTTCTTTTCTATGAGGTATATTCCAAAAGGAAGATTGTCTTTGAAGGTGACTATAACAAAACTCATAAAGAAGGAAATGGGGAAGGGAAGGGAAAGCAGCAGAGGGGAATCATAAAGAATCAAGGAAAGTTCAAGATTCTGCTTCAGTTCTCTCAGCAAGCTTGGAGAAAATTCAGGTCACACCAAATATTCTACAAGTGCACAAGTGGTTGTTGGAGTATCTGTATGCAGAATGCAGCCAGTTATTGGTTTAGAGCTGCTTCTGGAACTTGGAAACTCCTAGGTTTTTTCAGCTGCCTGTGAAGCTAAAGTTGGCTGTAGCCATTAAAGCAGCAGGCAGGAATGTACTATGGGTTTTTGAGCTGATGTTGAGGAAGTGCACAAGGATCTCTGGTGTAAAAATACTTAGAATAACACTTAAACACTGACACCTGACAGGTTTTGCCACACTATTGGAAAAGATGCCTATATATGATGCCACTTTTCTGTCATCAAAGGAAAGAATGCTTATCTAGTGAAAATTCAATGAAATCATAAAATTCTTCATCTCCAGGAAGTGGAAATGGTTGGATTGTCTATGTTTGCTCCTCTTAAATCCATGGAGCCAGGCCACTTAAAACGAAGACTCACTTTGTGTAAACTACTTAGGCTGAATATGATATTCTTTCAATAGTGGGATTAGTATTTATTTGTAATTAATATAGCTTCTTAGTCAAGGAAAATAAAATCCTGACTCTCCATTGTTTAGCTCCAGGAAAGGTAAATGAAATTACATGTTCCTGTAATAATTATGTACAGTACCTAATAGAGTTTATACTTGGTAAAATATAGTGTTTTGTTGTGAGTTTTTATAATTATTATTTTGGTTAATTTCCAATTATTTTGGCACTTAGTAATCTGAAAAACTGACCTATGTGTTCACAGTCACGATTAAGCCACAAGATATAACTATGAGAAAATGCACAATATTTGTTTATTTTTGTTTGAAAGTTTTAGGCTATAAGGTTCCATCGTATAATATTGTGTGTATTTAGCATTAAGTGTCATAGTTACAGTCCTAAACAAATAATCATGAATATATACTGTTAACAGATTGTCTATTTTACTTTTTGTAAACTAATTTAATGGAAAATGTTTATAGCAATGCTAATGAATGATAATGATGGAAATAAATGAAAATCAGAAATATCAGAGGAAGACATAAACAACATTTTTCTCAAGGCCCAGATAAAATGATTAATGTGATTATATATACAAATAAGTATATGTGAATATTGAATATCACACATATTATTAAAGATAGATGATTTTGTGACTATTTTCTATTTAAGTGCATTTTCTTCTAGACATTCATTTTTATTCATTATGAACTGCTAAAAATGAATGATAAAGAAAAGAAGTTACCTAGGTCAGGCATGGTGGCACACACCTTTCATCCCATCACTGAGAAAGCAGAGGCAGGCATATCTCTCTGAGATCAAGGTCAACCTGCTCTATTTTGTGAGTTCCAGGACAGCTGGGGCTAGAGGGAGATCCTATCTAAAAACTAGCTAAAAAAGTTACCTGAGTATAATTGCTGTTTGGAATACACCAATTTACTAAAATGTCCATCTAAATTTGTGGCAAGTGACATTTTAAAAGAACAAAACCTAAAACTAAGATATTTTGTGTTTAACAGAATTCAAGTTATGACTGAAAAGTATGTGTTAACTTTGAGAAAAATAGATGACTCAGGCATTGGTTTGGGGAATGTTCTCTGACCAGTGTGCACACTCACATGCTGTTATGTCTATGCTTTGTCTTTGACATTAGGAAAAGAGTCACACTGTTTAAGCAGTGTAAATGCCTAAGGTTTCCGCAGTTCTGTGGTTTTCTTTGAATCTGCTCTGGGGCCATCACTCATTTTCTCTAGCTGTTTCTCAGACTCTGCTGATCTGTGTTTCTCAGCCACTTAATTCATGAGTTGGTATTTTTTACACATTACTCTTGAAGACTTGAAGAAACCCCTCCTTTTCTACAATAGTGACAAATGGGCTAACAAAGGGACTTACTGACATCATCATCATTATATATTTGAAACATTGATAGTATAGAAATATTTATGTCATCTGAAAAGTGAGACATGGGAGTTTTGTTTTACAGATGATGATTTTGTTAGTGAATCTTTTCCTCTTGTGACTTTGCTTACAGATGTGTTTCCTTATACAAGTGATGCTAAAGCCTCCTGCAGCAAGAATTTCCAAACTCATCCCTTATTTTCTGACACCTAATTTCATATGTCATACATACTTTTGTATGTCTAATAATATCAACAAATTACTCTAAATAGAAGAAAACTCTGTTTATATATACATATTCTCAAACAGGACACAGATAAAATGTAAACACATTTTTACTTTATTACTATTTTAATAGCATATAAATTATAGTCTTAAAAGAATATAGAACTTAGATTACTAATTCACACATATCTGTTTTATGTTATCTGATACTATTAAAAATAAAGCTTACTTTTGATGCATAGTTTTAGTTATCAATGCTAATTTAGCTATAGATGAATCTATAATTTCTATAGGACAATCTGTAAATATATGGAGAGTTTCAGTATTAAATGATACATTTGCAGGAGGAAATTCTTTGACTAGCACTTTAAAAATGATATAATCTTTGCATCCTATTTCCTCTGCTTCAATTATTACAATTTGAAAACGTATTTTACACTGTTTTTTAAAAACATATTTATTATTCAGAGAATATTTGTTTCTCTAAACAAATATTTACCAAACTCCAGGTAAACAAGAAGTTATATATTTAATAAAATGTGTTACTCCTGTACAAATGACATAAATAAGTTTAATGTTCCTAGACTAATATGGCTATTAATTTCTGGTGCTGGATAGAGGAGCCTTTGACTTCATGGTGGCAACTTGCCTTTTTGCAGTATAGCGATTAGGTGAACACAAAGTACTGTGGTTATGATCTCTTTTTTCTCATGGTTGAGGGAGATGATTAAGTATTGATGTGGGCATCACTGAGCATATTCAAATGTTGGAAATGATGCTCTGCTTTGACCTGGGTCAGAGGCGGGGAAGTAGTGTCAGGCATCTTCTTCCTTACAGCGCTCACCTTTCAGATGTGACACAATTGGTAGACTCCCAGTAAGCCTGAGACTTGGCTGTCTTTATATGAATCTCGCACTTATGGAGTTTTATTTTAGGGCAATTTCTTCCAGGTAGTTTTTGTTTGTTTGCTTAATAACGGTTTTTAGTAGATACTCATGAAGAGAATGAATGCTTCGGATTGTGCTATAATGAAAGGGAATATTATGAAAGTGTTGATTGTTTTATGGAACTGTGTCCTATCATCCTTTCGGGCCCACTGCTGGAAGAGCAGAACCAAGTATTAAATAACGCCTTTTAATTAGTATCCTCTAGTACTGAAGGATCACTCAGTGCTGCAACACAGCTCTGTGAATGCAAAGTGCCTTGTACCTTCTTTATGATGTGCAGTGGTAACAGTGCTTTATCAAAACTGCTCTTAAGGATTTACTCTGAGTATTTTCTTTTCAGATGAGGAGTGAGGAAATAATCTTTAAAATGCTGCTAGGTACCACAACAGTACTAGGGGTGTGCTGTTTTCTGGGATTTTGGGGTTTGCCTTATATTTAAATGAAATGTGCTAGATATCTCTATAATGTTGTTCAAATAACTACAAAACTTGGAAATGCTGTTGCTGCTGCTAACACATATCCTACTCCAGTTATTGGCCTTTTTATATGAGAACAAATATATACATACATACACACACACACACATATATGATTTGATGTTTTGGGAATGTTAGCTGAGTTGGCAACTTTGGAAAATGTCTACATGGTTCAGAAATCAAAAGACCACATAAGTCTAGAAATATGGCATATGTTTCAATTAATCTACAAGCATTATGAGGACAGAATGCATGTCTCTTCTAGTACCAAGACTTGTGCATGGCAGTCAATTAGGCAAGTCTTAAATAAATGACTGAATGAGTGATCGGTGAATGGTTGTATGATCTGGAAACAATCACACTATAATAGATTGAATTGTTTTTCTTGAGAATTATTTTCAAGGTTTCTCGTATGTTTTCCTGCTGTCATAACAACCTAAACATCATCCATTCTAATGAGGTATAACTGTTTAGTCCAGTCCCTGATATTAGTTGGAGGAGGTTGGATGGAAGTCCGTTGCCAGGGAAAGTCAAGTACAGCAAATCCCAGGCTATCCTTGAAATCCCAAACTTTCAACAAGAAGATGAAGGCTTCTATGAGTGCACTGCAGGCAACCTCCGAGGGAGAAACCTTGCAAAGGGTCAACTCATTTTCTATGGTGAGTGAACAGAATTTCAAAAAGTATATGATGGAATATTACTATGCTTCACAAAATAGAAGGAAGCCATTAGCATGTTTTGGAAATGTGTCAAGGGGGAAATAGGAAAGAGACATTTCCAGTTGAGTACTTACTACAAGGATCAGTACATAAGGATAATTGTCTTTAAAATATGGACTCAGAGCTGGGAAATGGCTCAAGAGATAAAGTACTCGCCACACAGTCATTAGGACCTATGATCAAAACCTAAGCACCTCTATAAACAGCTTAGTGTGGCAGCACATTCCTACAATCCCCTGGCTTGGAAGATTACACAGTAGGATTGCTGAGGCTTTGTGGTCAGCCAGTGTAGATAATTGAGCTCCAACATCAATAAGAGTTGCTGAGTTAAAAACAAAAGTACAAAATGAGAGAGGAAGAAAATAAAAATTTACCTCTGTCCTCTACATGTGCATACACACGTGCACTCATACACACACACACATGAACACATGTGCTTATGCCACACACATACATGTATATTTCCATACATTTGTGTATACATGTTATTAATTTCAGCTTGGTATGTGTGTGTCATTGTTATTTGTGTTGGACTGGAAAATATACGGATTTTCATGTTAACATACTTAACTTTATCATACAAAGTAGTTATAAATAAATATATTTCCCATAAATATTCAGCAGCAGCCCATGGCAAACGTAATTATTATTCTGAGTAGAATTTAAAAACAAAAGAGGAAATGATATTAAAATACATTGAAAGTCATTTGCAATATTGTCCTCATTTTTTAGTACTTGTCTGACCAGATGAATTTAAAAGAATAATTTCATAACCTCACTAAAATAGTTTCCTATGGGTACTAGAATATCATTTGACTTAAAGATACTTTGTAAAATAAGGAAAGCATGCAACAAATATCCAAGTATTATCTGTATGTCTTCTTCCATCCAGTTCAAAATATAAACACTTCCTTGAAATTTCTTTTATTTAATGCTAAACTTATAAAATACACAACAGAATTATCAAGATGTTTGGTGCTTCAAAGACATATAGAACCTGGATCTAAACACATGGCTCAGCAGATTAGGAAAGCCTGGCTGCTTTTGAAGAAGATCATAGTTCAGTTTCCAGCACACAATGGAAGCTAACAGCAATCTCTACCTCCAGTTCCAAGGAGTCTAACTCCATCCTCTGAACTTTTGGACATTGTATCCATGTGTCTCTTTATACATGCAGGTGAAATAATTGTACACATAAAATGTAAATAAAAATTTTAAATGAATTTTTTTTTCTTCACTCTTACCAAAGAAGATTTCTTATGCAGCAGATAGGGATTAACACAGAAACACACCACTGGCCAATGTGCAGAGAACAGGAGGCCACAGAGTGCTTATCCCTGAAAAGGATACCTATTTCAAATCTCTGCCTCCCCAACTAACATTGCCGAAAAGAAGGGAGAAAGTTGGTAAGAGCCAGAGGGGTGGATGACCACAAAAAGAGAGAATCTTCCAAACAGATGGTCAGTTAGAAATATGAGCTCACAGCAATGGTGACAGCATGCACAAAATCTGTGAAAGGTCAAACCAGACAGAATCCCAGCATAGACGTAGTACAGTGGATAAGAAATCCAAACCCAACTTAGGGAACTCTTGGCAAGCAATGGCTGGTGGGAGGGGGAAGGACAATGTCTTACAAGGATGGTATTCTTGTTGGGCTCAGTAGATGAACCCACACTGAAGGACATCTGGGGACACAAATCAGAATCTGTAGGCCATATTGTATTTATAAGAGAGTCATTAAATTGCGAGGAGCAGTGGGGGTAGGTGCAGAGAGGGGAACAGATCTAAATACCATCAAATTACATTGTATGAAATTTATAATAATTCAATGAAAACCATTTTTACAAAGAAATGAAGATGACTTGTCAACATCAAGACAAAAATTCTCACTGAGATCATATCTTCATGTGGGGACATGTACTTTCCATTGACGTGATTTTGAACAAGAGCGAAGAAAGAAGAGAGAGAGAGAGAGAGAGAGAGAACAAAAGAAAGAGAGAAAGGAAGGGAAGGAGGAAGGAAGGAAAGACAAAAGATACGGCGAAATTCTGAGTGTATTATTTATGGAACAAATATTTTTATATGTCTTGTTTCTACCCCCGGTAACATTATTGTAGAAAAATAATGGTTGGATGATTTGAGTATAATTATTTCACCAGAGTAATGACTAAGTATCCTGTGGGGTGAGTATATTGTGTATTTTGGGTATGTTTTAATTTTATTTATTTTAGAATTTTCTATTTTAACCTAGAAAGAAAATGATCATTTTATACATAGATTTATTTTCTAATTTTTGTTCTAAAATGTTATTGATGCTTTTCAAGAAAAATAATTTATTATTTTTAATAGTATCTACCTTTTAAACTAAAGTTTTCGGAAGTAATAAACTTTGTCAACATATTAGTAAGTAGACAACTGGGTGTTTTACAACAATAATGATATTAAAGGCTTTGGCTATGTATTAAAAATTATATTTCCTAATTTTTGTTTAATAGACAAAGATCTAGCTAAAAGATAAGTCACAATAAAAAAGGTATGCATAAACTGGAAACTAACAGAAAACCACTTTTTTCTGTATGCATCTATCAAATGCTAACTTACACAGAATTTTAGAAATGGAAATGCATAATTTCTAGAATAATTTTAGATACAGATCATTGTCAGTAATGCTGTTATTGGAAAATTGGGATGAGATGAGCAAGATCTCATGGTTACTGATTGTCAAATCCTAGATTAAAAGCATAAAGGGTCTTCTAAAACTGCCCTCTTTCTATTCCTGGAGTCTTTGAAAGCCAGGGTCATTCGCATTCCATCTTATCATGACCTAATCAAGTATTCATTTAATGCAAACAGTTCTTGTGGAAGAATAATGCACAATGGGCTAATTGTATGATAACTGTACATTTTAGTAGCATATCAATTAATTTAACATGTTACAAAGTAAAGAGAATTCACCTGATGTTAGTGTTGAATAACACCTGAAAAATAATCAAGAAAAGAATCTTTGTTTCAATGTAGTGAGGTGCTTAAGTTATAATTCAGAAATAACTAATTTTATATCATTTAATATTTAGTCTTTCAATTTCTGAAATTAGGTTTTTAAATATTATTAAGCCACAGTTAAAAGAATATGTTCAAAGAAGTTAATTGATTTTCTGTGTATACTAAGTAGAAGAGAAATATCTAAAACTCAAGCTTGTATGGTAAACTCTAAATTATTAAGTTCTTTCTTCTGTGTATTTCTTACATGGTTGAACATTTAAAACCTTTCTCATTGGAATTCTAAGAATTCAAAGAACGTATATATTAAATGAATTGAAATTTCTTAATGTAAGGTTTGTTACATTAAGAAAAGATAGATGTTGAATATTTATATACTATTAAGTTATCTATAAGAATACAATTCTTTTCTTAGGCTAAATATATATCAACAGATCATTTAACAAGTATTTGCATATTATGTTATTAATAATACAGATAAACAAGATTTAATATTGTCTGTATACCCTTCCTTGTAAACCTTGCTCTGAAAGCTTCAGGAGGCACATTCTGTAACTGGAAGCTGTGTTGTTTCCCACAGAAGAAAATCATATGCTGCATGTCACTATCCAGGGTCTCATGACAGGCTCCCTACAGTGCCTTAATGGAGACAGATATCATTAAAATCAGGCACACTTAGGTTTTGTACTGCATACCATTTTGATTTCACATAACTACAATTCTTTTTAAAAAATTATGTGTTTGAGTGTTTTGCTTGCACATACATAAGTGCACCCATGTTTTTCACTGCATACAGAGCTAGGAAGAGGGCATCAGAGCCCTAGAATTGTAGTTATAGACTGCTGTTAGCCACCACATTATTGCTGGGAATTGAACCTGGGTCCTCTGCAAGAACAACAAGTCCTTTTAACCCCTGAGTCATTTCTCAGCCCCTCACACCTCACTCCAAGCATTAGAATATTTGAAAGCTTAGCACAACACCCTTTAGGGGTGGGCTAATAGATTTGTCTCAGATTCTTGCTAGGAGTCTTTCATTTTCCAGTCAGATTTTCCTTTAGCCTCTAAAGCAGGCTAATCAGAACCTTTGCATCTGTAATCCTGTTATACCAGTAATTTGCTATTAGAAGATTCTGAATAAGATCTAAGGAATAAATGCTTCCCCTTCTTTTCTGTGAGTTTATTGATTATGAAGATTTTTTAGAAGTTTGCTCAAAGCAAAGTAATAATTGCGCAGGGTGGTGACTAAGTCAATAACTCATCTTTGATTCACTTTCCTTCCAAACTGATGGTACTTTTCCTCATCCTTCTCCGTTGTAGTAATGCTAACATTAAAACAGTGCTTTCCTCTTGCTATTCTTTCAGGGATCACATTTTGGTTTCCTCTGATTAGAAAACATGCTATATCGAGTAGGTTATCTGATATCTTTGAAAAAAGAATCATCACCAAGGAAAAAAAATCTATCACAAACCAACTTAAATGCAATTAAAATTGTAAAATATGTAACTAGTCAAAACTAAAGACTCCAAGGAAGGACCCCTGAATAGAACCAAAGGACAGGGATGGTTTAGTGCCTGTTAGCAGTTTCCAAACATTCATATAGGAAGGAATATTCATTTTGATGCTAATAATTTGAGCTATAGCTATTTTCCAGGAAGATTGGAAGGCTAATAACACCTTTTCCATTATTTTCCAAGTTACTTTATGACCTGCTATTATGCAGAATTTTCTCAAATCAGGAATGTATTTTGTAAAACTCACATGAAGAATTGAAGTTAAATTTTTACTAATATGCAACTGTGCAACTTCTCATTCCTTCTCAAAAGACAAAAATGGGTGGTGCATGACCATAAGAAAACAATATTATAAGCTCTGGGAGAAATTGATCATATGAATTTGCAGCAATGGTATTAGCATGCATAAGACCTATGTAAAATCAATCACATAAAAACAGCATAGAACTGGAGAAATGGGCATTATGCCCCAACCTTAGCCAAAGAAACATTGACAGTGGATCACTGCTGGGTGAGCGAGAGTTGATCTTTAAGAGTGAGACTCTAGATAGGCTGAACAGGCTCTAGTGGATGAACTCACATCAGGAAACCTCTAGATACACAAACTTGAATTGATATTGATATGCCTTAATATATGTGACAAAATTCATGAAATCACATGGGCAGGCTATGGGGTACAGATGGAGAGGATTCTAAATATGATTAATGAATTTTATATGAAATCCAAAAAACTCAATTAGAATATACTTTGAAAAAAAGTATTGAGTTATCCTAAAAATGTGAAGAGGCTGATATATATATATATATATATATATATATATATGTATATATACATTACATAAAGGTATTAAGATTATTTTTAATAAAGATACATTTGCTTTGGCTAGCTTAGAACAAAAATAATCAGAAGTATTTTCCCACAGAGAGAAATAAAGATTTATTTTTTATTTTCTAAATATGTTATGGTCTCTGATTTAATCTGGCAATATTCTTTACCAGTGTACTGAGTTTTGACCTTTACTCACAATTCCTAAGTTTTTGCATAGGTGGAACAAAATGAGAAATAATAAACATATAGCTTGAGCCAAGACTAACCAGTGATAATTATGTGAGTTGTATCATATTATGTTCACTTCCCCTCCCTCAAACCATGTATGTACCTTACAACTGAATTCAGTTAACCTTTCGATGAACATAGAACTTGGAATGGACTGTAGTTCTGTGAAAATTTACATTCCAACCAGATATTCTTTCTCTGTTATTTTTTGAAACAGCCCCTCCAGAGTGGGACCATAAAATCCAAAACACATACCTCTCTATCTATGACAGCTTGCTTTGGGAATGCAAAGCTAATGGAAAGCCAAATCCTTGGTATACATGGCTAAAGAATGGAGAACGCCTCAACCCTGAGGTGAGCAACTATGTTGGCGTTTGACACTCAGCTCTTCTGCCAAGCAATTTTGTTAATAGAAATAACAGTAATTGTCAGTAATAGATCAGGACTACAATGTGTTGAGTATATTCGAGGAAAATAAATTTATATTCATGTAATTCTTAAACAGAATCAAATGAGAAACATACAATGGGGTAGACAATTTGCACACAAGCACATGCTAATTCATGATAAATTCACATTCAGATATTGTCCTTACTATGTTTATGGCCAGCACCAGTTAGACTCAGTGGGATGTTAATAAAAAGTACCTGAAGTTGAGAGACGCAAATGTTAGTCGGGTAAGGAGGTTTTAGAAAGGGTAATTAGGAATGAATATGATAAAAAATACTGTATAAATATATGGACTCTGAAATAATAAACATTATTACAAAACAATATAAATACAAAAGATATTGTTCCTATCATTGTAGCTAATATTTATTGTGCTCTCAGGTAATTAAGGTCTTATGTGAGATCTTTTTTTTACAGATTAACTTGCTTTGTCCTCACAGTAATGTTCTAAGAGTCATACAAATATTCTTTAAACTAGGTATATGAAATGAACTTCAGAGAGGCTAAGACACTTGTCAGACACCACTCAGCAGCCACTAGCTGTTAGAATTACCTTTCAAAACATTACTTAATACCAGAACCCACAGGAAGAACTCCTAGACCATTTTCCAATGTAGCAGAACAGATAGCAAGAGGTGTAATCTTCTAAATTTTGTCTAATACAAGGACTTGACATTTTAGTAACTCCAGCTCCCCTGCTTTAATGAAAAGTGATGAATATCTGCAAGCCCACACAAAAGAGGAGACCTGAAGTTGTTCTTCACATTTTCAATTGAAACATATTTCCTTTTATATTATCTATACCATTAGTGAGGGTGTTTTTTATTACCTTGTTAAGTTATCCAGATAATTTAAAAAAATTTTCATTTTACTTTATGCATATAGTCGTAGCCAGAGTCATAACACTCACCTCTTGTTTGGGTGCTCACTAGGTTTCCTTTGTTTTCACCTCACTGAAACACTCATCTTGTATGCCTTTTACATGTAATTTTTAAAAAATTTTCTCAATCCTACATTGGAGAATATGAATGTATACATTCAGATATTTAGAAGAAGTTAAATGTATATTAGTTGCAACTATGTGTACTCAAAATTATATTTCTTTATACTGAATTTCACTCTGTAACAGATTTTAGTTGTTTACATAGTATTCAGGGTGGATTAAAGAAAGGAAGAATGATACTTCTCTAACTTGGACCTAAAATAGCAACCTGTAAATTCATCCCATTTCAGGCCTTTTAAAGACCTCACATCAACAGAAACTCAAAGAAGTGTCATATTCACAATATTCTTGTTTATTATTACCAATGATCTTTTCTGAAATAATTGAAAAGATAGAATATACTGAATGATTTTAAATATTAAAGAACAGAAACAATCATAGATCATGCAGAGAATGCCAATTTTCAAAGAAATGAGATAACATGGACTATTCTAGACACTGAAATTATACTAAACGCATTTCCATTTTTAAGCTTTAGAAAGCTGTGCAGAATCTTTCAGTAATGCACCAGTGCATCAGATCTCAGAGATAGGCAGATATGTTTTAGAGTAACATATTATGTATGTTTGAGAGGCTATTTACATTAATATGGAAGCACCTTTAATATAAATACAAAATTACTTTTGTACGATTATCCTTTATTAGGAGAGAATTCAGATTGAAAATGGGACGCTCATCATTACCATGCTGAATGTGTCAGACTCTGGGATCTATCAGTGTGCTGCAGAAAACAAATATCAGACAATTTATGCAAATGCAGAATTGAGAGTTTTAGGTGAGTCATTCATTTATAACCAAGAAATTGTAAATGACACTTTAACAATTTTTGATTATACATCATCTGAACCTCATTTTTCTATAAACTAGAAATAGTTTTCTCTAGAAATACTGAGATATATCTCAATTAGCTTTTAACAAAATTCAAGGTCTTAATTATTGCTCTGCTTGGGCAATGCATTAGCATTTACAGAAGTACCTATCACTGGGTGTGGGAAATTCAGAAATCTTTCATCCAATGAACTGAATTCTAGCAGGAGGTATTGAGTACAGTTCAAAAGAATCTACTAGGAGTATTTTCAGCTAAAAATATAAGCACAAGAAATTCTTCCAGCCTCTCAAGGCATATAGAAGTTCACAATTCAGAGACTTAAAATAATGGCCTTTCTCACAACTAAGAGTAACAATGCCTATCAGCTAAGATACTCAAACTTGATGGCTTTTCTGAGTGTCTTTCCTGTAGACTTGTAGATGTGTAATTTCACAATTGTTGAACCTATAGAAATCAAATCCAAGCGGAAGGTTAATGAAACGGGAAGCACAGACTGACTGTATCTTTCTCTCTTTTTAATTAGAAAAGAAAATTTTCTTTTTATGTCCTGAAGTAGATTGCTTGCCACACGATAATCCAGACACTGATGGAAGCTCAGAAAACTGTTCCCTTAGTAAAAGTACTAAAGCTGATTGTAGTATTTGGAAAATTCAAACAACAGTATCTGCCACAAGAAATGAGTCTGAGAGTTTCCCCCGTCCCTGGAGGAGTGATTAGTGTTAGTAGTGTTAGGAAGAAAGAAATAAGAAGAAAAGTAAAATATAAGACCAAATGTTATCCGCTTTTGAAAAGCAGGCAACTCCTGAACTGTTCATTCTTTACTCACTACCACATTACTGAACATTTGTTATATTCTGAACTCTACAAACAAAAATATCAAAACTAAAGTGATCCTTACCTTTGCTGAACCTACATTTTCACTGAGAAAATAGCCAAATTTACAGTGTGATCATTCATATGGTCAAGAACTGAATTACTTCTATCCAACCACACGTCAAAACAAACATAACCGAAATTGAGGACACTCTTCTCAATCTGAGATCACAAAAGAAATCTTATGCAGGTCAGATGAAGGGCAGAGAAGCAATTCCTGACAACACCCAGAAGCCAGATCACATGACATATATAAAATCTTCAGTTCATTGAAATTTACAAATTGAGATTAGGCACACAGGCCCAAGACTTGTGAACAAGGAGGCGTCTATGTATCCCAAACATCTACTACTTTCTAACATCTCTGAGGTGGTATTTTATCCAATCACTATTTAGCAGAGATAAACCTGAGACAGATAATTATATTTTTTTATAAATTTTTGCTTAATGTGTCTGCCTCTGTAGAAGACAGAATATACTTCCTTAAATTATGTTTGCAAGATAAATTAAACATAGTAATTGGACACAAAGATAAATTTGTGAATTGTTTCATGATGTACATGATGAATATCTATCTGTCTATCTATCTATCTATCTATCTATCCATCTATCATCTATCTACCTACCTACCTCCTTACCTATAACACATGTGTATGTTGTATATTAAGTGACTTTAGAACAGCTTGAGTGAATTATTCCCATTTTAATTATAAATATTAGATTTTATCTAATATGCATAATTCTTGAGTCACTGCCCATTAGTTGATCAATTTAATCATTTTGTTTTTAGCTTCTGCTCCAGATTTCTCGAAAAGCCCAATTAAAAAGAATTCAGTTGTTCAAGTTGGTGGTGATATTTCTATTGAATGCAAACCAAAGGCTTTCCCTAGAGCATCCATTTCTTGGAAAAGAGGAACAGAGAGCCTGAGGCAAAGTAAAAGGTAAAATAATCTTTATTTTTAAACACATTTTATAATATGCCATATTCCAAACTTGCTTCTTTTCTCTGTGAAAATTTTTCTGTGGCTACCCAGAGATGCCACCTGCTTTGATATAGTAGGCATATATATATATATATATATATATATATATATATATATATATAAAACTTATAAAGCTAAGGCCTACTTGTGCAATTTGACTGCAATACTTTCATTACATGCACTTGTAACATATATTTTTGTAACTTGTAATATATATTTTTAAAATCCATTGAGGCTTTTTACTATATTCAGTTTTAAGACTTTTTCCTGACCCAACCTGCTTAGAACTCAGTTAGAACATTACACAAAAGATATACTCATAGGCACACACCTGGTTTTGTGGTTTTTAAATAGTCACACAGGTGCTCACCCCAGGACAAAATGAATTCACCACATGCAAAAAAAATGTGGAGAGACTTCTGTAGAGAAAGAAGAGCAGTTTCTTTCCATAGTGGATGGAGTTTATAAACCCTAGATCAGCACTTAAATGTTTTCTGGGATCATATTTCAGAACAAAATACCTATTCTCATCTAAGTATATTACATTTCGTTGCATTGTTCTGTAGATCCTCATGTACAAAAGAGAGGAGCAGATCATAGTTTGCAGTCCCATTTGAATGACCCACATATGTGAATATGTAATCTGGCTATGAATGAACCATTTTGAACATATGAATATAGCCCTTTAGTTCACAGAGCTCTTGTACAGTATTGTAAGGGGAAGGGTCCCACACCCATCTGTCAAGGTAGCCCACATGAAAGAAATAAAGTACAATGAAGAGGAATGAATGGTCCATGAGAAGGAAAGACAGACAAGGAAATGAGCAACTTGCTAACAGTACAAGCATTTATTTGGAAAGAAAAAAAAAACCTATAGATTGGTTCTACGTAAGAATCAAAGTGAATTATTTGCTTACTAGCTGGAGTAGGTATAAGGAAGAACCAGATCACGGTCAAGGGAAGAAAAGATTATGTTTGGCCATGGCTAATGGTAACTAATGAGTAATCAATTAAGAATGTTATGTAATCAATAAACATCCTTCTTTGTTGGCATTTACTCGGGGTCTTCAATGAAGAAATGGTAAGAATATAGAGATATAGGTTAATTTTATTTAGAAACTAAACTACTGTATTATGGGGCTTGCCACAGTTCAACCAAATGAAAGTGTTTTATAAAATGGAATATCCCTGACTATTAATGATAATTGTTAGTCTTAGAGGAAAGGGCCAGAGAAATTGGTATACGAGCTGACACTTAACATGAAGAGCTACATTTTGGATTCATTCATCTTTTTCATGGAAAGGCACATTTAGTGTGTGTGTTGCACAGCTTTAGTTATCAACTTAACAAACCTGATTAGAGGGAACCTTAATTGAGGAAGTATCTCTATTGGATTGGCCTGTAGACATGTCTGAGGGCATTTTCTTGATTTTTGAGTGATGTGGGACGTTCCAGACCACTGTGGGCAGGGACACTCCTGGACAGGTGTTTCTGTATTGTGTAAGAAGGATGAGCACAGGCCAGAAGAGGAAGTGAGTAAATTGTGTTCCTCCATGGTCTGTGCTCCAGGTTCCTGCCCTGTGTCCCTGCCTTGGTTAAACTTGAGGATGAACCGTGATGTAAGCCAAATAAACCCTTTCTTCTCCAAGTTATTTTTGGTTAGTATTTATCCCAGGAACAGAACACAAGCAAACTAGAACAATGTGTGAGACACCAAATACTTTAAGACAAGTCAGAAATTTGGACTTTGACATAGAATCTCAGAAACTAGGGGAAACATGTCCTTACGCTAGATGTGAGGGCTTCGTTTTGACATTTTTAGTCTCAAGTTTGCTGTTGCATTCAAGAAACAGAGAAAATAATGTTAAAACAAACAAACAAAAGATCAGACATGCTTGTGGGTATTCTGTAGTTCTCAGAGTTATATCTGCTGCCTTATAACCATCTCTAAGTATATACTGAGATGTGTAAGTTCTCTAGGTCATTCTTTTTCCTTAGTCTTATCTTTATCTAAAAGTTTTTATATAGTTAGCATAAAGATTTTCTGGCAAAAGGAATTCTCCTAAATTAGTCTTTGGATTAAAAGAGTAAGTCAAATGGATGAATGAGCAAAGTGTTACCATTTTTACAGAAAGGCTTCTCCTGGAAAAGTGCTTCAAGAATTAGGAACACACGCTTTAAAAGTAAGAGCAATGGAAAGGTGAAAGAACCCTCTTGGCTAGCCCATGTTGGCCTCTTATGTGAGCACTGCCTAGGAGATTGTTGTAAGCCCCGTCTACAGATCACAATGGACTGACTTTTCAAATAGTTTCCCTTTGTTCTCCAAAATCTAATCAATATTTGAAAAAGAAGAAAAAAATTGCTGTGTAATTAAAAAAAATACAAACAAAACTCCAAGTACCAAAAACCCCATAGCATTAAACAAACTGCTCAGTGCTGGAGGTCTGGATAATCTAATTCGTTCTGCCTCATTTAATAAAATGATTCTGATTTTAAAGTGTGACCCCAACAGCTGCCATTGAACTCCCATGACCTTTAAATGCAGGATCACAGTGTATGTGAAGAAGAGAAGGGAAAGGAAGAGGATTTGAATAACTGTGAGAAAATCAAGGGTATAAAAGAAAACATGAAAAGCATAAGGAATTCTCCATTTTAAACATATTTTGCTTTATTTCATTTTGCCTCAGAGAGAACGTCAATCTAGGATCTGTTCAGCCTTGGCACAGCTGTTAATCATCATATCAGATTCAACATCACCTCACTATGCTGAAAGAAATGGCCTTTGTGACTTAAATTTATAGATATCTTTCCCTAATTCCATCCTCTGATGGCTTCAGGAGTTCACTACACATTTTAAAGATAAAAACAAAACAAAAAAAAATTAAGTTCTGGATGAGTATTTAAAGTATTTCAGAAATAATTGAGGCAGAGAAGATTTTAGTAATTACAGAAACCAGTATCTACCTTGTATGGAGCACACAGAGTAATAGAATTGTAATTTATAGAGGTCAGAGGGTTGGCTCAACATGTTGCCCTATCACTGCAGGCTTCCTGTCAGGTCCCCCTTGAAGTGCCTGTTAGCGTGACTGTTTCATTAAGTGCATGACTTTCAGCTGCTTATTGAAAAATGCATCTATGTTTCCATTTGTATTGGCTTAATGGCTTTTCTGTACTCCTGTCATTGGGACTTCCAACCAATTTGAAGGTGAAAAATTAGAGCAGTGTTAGGAAGGACAAAAAGTAAAGGGAAAGAAGGAAAGGGAGGGATGAGGAAGAAAAGGAGATGGAAAAGAGGAAGAGGAAGAAGAAGAGGAAGAGAGGGAAGGAAATGGTGTCCTTAGATTTACTGTTGTCTGATATATTAAAGAAATTTCTAACACCTGTTATTTCCTGATTTGAATATAAGTTTGAGTAAGTCAAAAAGGAATCACATTTTTTTAAAAAAGAATAATTTATTTAACCTCATCAAGTGTAAATATATGCTTTTTCTTCTACAATGTTGGTCTGAACCATTAGATAAGAAGGATTGTTCTTGAGCATGACACACATGACACATGTGACAAACCATGGCAACATAATTGCATTTACCTTGAACACAGCAGTCATAGTGGAAGAAGACTTCCAGAAAAGGAGATATGAAAGGGCAACGGTTTTCTCAAATTAATTACTCTTAAATCTAGAACACATACATTAAGTTTGTTGAACAAGTTGTCTTGTTTTCTGTGTTTGTATTTGTGTGTGTATGTGTATGTGTATACAGATTTTTAAAGCACAAAGAATTAAATTTTCTAACACACAGAAAAAAAAATGTTGGACGTAAAGTTTCCTCATAAAGTTACTTTTTAGATTTGATTAGAAAATGTAAGGTTAGGGACTGGAGAGATGACTCAGCAGTTAAGATCACTGACTGCTCTTGGAGAGAACCAGGATTTAGTGATAGTATCTACATGGTAGCTAACAACTATTTTTAACTCCAGATCCAGGTAATCCGATGCTGTCTTTGACCTCCTCAGGTTTTACAAGACATGAATACAGGTACATGCATGTAGGGAAAACACCCATTTTCATAAAAGTATATAAAATAAATTAAAATTTAAATGTACAGGATTAATTGCATAAACAGACACTCTGAAATTGTCTTACTTAAAAGAGAATTAAAGATTAGCTAGTCCAGTTTGAAATTTTTATAGGAAAAAATCCTAAACTTAAACACTGAACCTGTCTTTAATGCCACCATGCTGATTCATTAAAATAGACAAATATGTAACATCAGTCTTCTTATATGTGTGTAGTAAATGATTCATTTGTGTGCATAGGAACAATGAAAGAATCAGTGTTAAAAAAAACAGTTGAATATTTTAGTGATTTCAAGTAGAAGTTCTAAGTTCTTGACCTTGGAAATACAAGTGGGAAAACGGATTATTTTAGTTTCGGAAATAAAATCTTCTATATGGGACTATCTATTTTGAAATTTCATTATCACGAATTTCTACTGCCAATAAAGTGTAACAACCTGGAGATGGTTGAGAGAGATTTAAAGAAGCCTATTCAAAGCAATCATACTGTATTGCCTTCTTATAAAAATGGTAGCAATATATGTATTTTGACAATTTTTTTTCTCTTTCATGAGTTTCCATCACAGACTCAGTAGGTGATGAAGCTGACACTTGGATACAAGTTCCCAATCTCCAAATCCACAACTTTTCCTCTGTGTTAATAAAAGAGACATTCTAAACTATTTATCCTTTGAAGTAATGTTGACAAATGCTTTAATCTCTTTGGTGTTCTAATTCAAATCTAGTAATGGTTCTTCATTATTAATTAATATGTGATTAATGAATAGGTGATTAATATTTTCTTTGTAGTATATCCCCCTTTGTGGGATTACTCACCATCATCAAACTCTATGTTGAGATTCCATAGTCAAAATCAACAGAGACCATAAACTGGCTGCCTGAAATTGTAAGTTCTATGTTAATTGCAAGCTCATATATACTATAATGATTTACAGCAGTGACCAAGTAACAGAGCTAAATGTGATCATTACTGTTAGTTATCAAACAACCAAGATGATTGAAAACAGCAAGCTCCTTGAATACAGTAACTATCATTCTACAAACTACTATGATGGGCCTGATTCTCAGCATAAACTAGAAAATAACACACTCAGAACATATTTATCTTCAGTGTCTTAAGTAAATGAAAATTAACGTTTACTTCATTTTTCTGAATTAGAGATTGTGTAAGTAAACCAAATCTTTGATAATTATTAAACTTTCACTGTTCACATTTGTTAATTCTTTAATAAATTATACAAATATTCGTATTACCTAGCTACTTGGCAGAACAGACTGTCTGCCCCCTCTTTCTAAAGAAATTGTTTTTCCGGAAATCCTTTTCTCCTTCTAGCCCTGGGCACTGGCTTATTCTTGCTCTTAGCACCCCAGATCTCTGGACTGCCCTCTTAATCCAAATCCACCCACTGTGTCCTGTTCCCCCATACTCAGAATAGCTCAAATTTTCAGTCTAGGTTAGTAGAGCCTTTACACGCTGTCCCCACACAAACTTGCCTTTGCATTCCTGAAACTAGTCTTCTACGTCAGCAGTGCCCACTCCCACTTGCACTGGATTTCGGAGCATTTCTTCTCTGGTAAATCTGATCCTGCCCACTGTCTCCACTCCCCTCCTCCATGAAAATGTCAAACCAACATACCCAGATCCTGTTCTCCTTCTAGCTTGGGGCACAGGCACACTTTTACTCTTAATCTCACAGATTTCTGAGCTACCCTCTTACATTTGGATGACTATAAGCTCTCCAAATTGCATCGTGCCCAACACCCTACACTGGTACCTGCTGCAGCGCCTCCCAGTGGTTCAATGGTAACCTCCTATACCCTTTAATAGGGCCCAGAATATTGCAGACTGCCTGGGAAAGTCTGAATTCATCCTCTGCCTAGCAATCTTTCAAAATCGTGCAAAGCGTATTGGCTAAAGGGACCCAGACCTTAAGAGAAAGCCCAGGATCATCTGATCTCAGGTAACTTGTGACTCTGAAGGTTGGATTAGAGATATCTGGTCCTGTAAGTATAAAATCATAAGAGAGAACCTGAAGCCTTGACCAACAAACTTTTCACTACACGTATACTAAAAGAATGAGACTAGCTCAGAAAAGGAAGGCTTGAGCCTCACATCAGAATCACAAATGACAAAAGAAATCCACTGCCCAAATCACAACGAAACACGTAACAATACAAAAAACTCAAACAACATGTCCCCAGGAAACATTACCAGTCTAAAAATGTTCTATAATGAGAACCCCCTAGAGATAACCAGGAACACAGAGGTTGAAAGACCAGTTGTAAATAGGATCAAAGAATTCAATGAATTTACAAAACACACAAAAAAGATATCAAAGCACTAAAAGAAGATATGTATACATTTCTAACTGAATTCACAAAAGAGATAGGCATATTAAAGAAAACTCATGCTGGAATGAAGAAGGAAGACAAAAACTCAATAAGCCAATTTGAAATGACAGGAGAAAGTCTCACAAATAAAATGAATGAAATGGAAAACAGAATATCAGATTTGACTGAAAAACTGAAGCACTCAAGCAAAGATTATGAAAATTTAAAAAAGCACATAGAATGGAGTGTACAGGAAATGCGGGACACCATGATACAAATAAGAACTTATGCATTATAGGCATAGAGGAAGGAAAAAAATCTCAGGATAGTGAAATTTACCAGATTTTCAACAAGATTGTAGAAGAAATTTTCCCCAAACTAAAAAAAATGCCCATACAAATACAAGAAGCATGTAGAACACCAAATAAGGCCATAAAAGAAAACTCCCCATGGCATAACATAGTAAAAACACTAAGCATCCAGAACAAAGAGTGAGTTTTGAGAGCTGCAAAAGAAAAACAAGTAACATACAAAGGAAAACCCATCAGAATTATAGCTGACTTTTCAATGCAAAATATGAAAGCTAGAAGAGTCTGGAACAAAATATTCCCAGTTCTAAATGAGCATAGATGCTTTACCCCTCCTCCCCAAAAAATGTCTATTATAGTTGAAGGGGAAATAAAAATTTTCAATACATGAATAGACTGAAAGTATTCACGTCTGGAAAATATGTCTTTCTGGGAAAACTTGAAGCAATATAAAGAACTGAAGACAGGAATGACTATACCGAAGGGGAGACAGAAAGAAATCAAATGAAGATATAATCAGGGAAACATAAATTTAGATCAAAAATGCAAACAGAAATAATAGATGGGAACTAATAAACATCTTCCAATAATAACTTTAAGAATCAATTTACTTCACTCCCCAGTCAAAAGACACAGTGTAGATGAATGGATAAAGAAACAAAATCCATCTTTTTATTTTCTGCAAAAAACCCATCTTGCCTTCAAGGACAGATACTACACAAAGGTGAAATGATGGGGAAAAATATTCCAAACAAATGGCTCTAAGAAACAACCAGAAGTTGCCATTCTAATATCTAACAAAATAGACTTCAGACTAGACTTAATCATATGAGATAAAGAGGGTCACTGAATTCTGGATAAAGGAACAAATAACCAAGGAGATATAACAATCATTAACATATACGCTAAAAGCTCTGGTCCACCAAACTTCATATAAACAATACTACAGGACTTTAAGACAAAGGTTAATTCCAACCCACTCTAATAATTGAAGTAGGGAACCAATAAACCACTGTCCTCATTAGACAGGAAAACTGGACAGAAAATAAAAAGAGAGGCATCTGAATTAAACATTGTAACATATCAAATGAACCTAGACATCTACCGAATATTTCACCCAAGAACCAAAAATACACGTTCTAGTCAGTATCCCATGGAACTTTCTTCAAAATCATCCACATATTATGGCATTAAACAAAGCTCAACAAATACACACAAAAAAATTAAAATCATTCCATGCATTATGTTACACCATAATGAAATAAGGCTTAAAATCGACACTGGAAGAAGCCCTAGTAACTACATGAATTCATGGAGAATAAACAACACACTCCAGAATGCTGAATGGGTTAAAAGATAAATTATGAAATACATAAAAGTAATCCTGGAATTAAACTAAAAGGACAATATAACATAACAAAACCTCCACTTTAAAAGCAGCCCTAAGAAAAAAGTTTATACTTCTAAATGCGTACATTAAAAAATCAGAAAGAACACAATAAATGAATTAGCATTGCAACTTGAGAATTTTGAAAGACAACAAAAATAAAACTTAAACCCAGCGGACAGGAAGAAATAGCAAAAAGCACAGCAGAAATTGGTGATATAGAAATTTAAAAAAAAGAATACAGAGACACAATGAATTCAAGAGCTGGTTCTTTC
Source organism: Eospalax fontanierii (assembly GCA_035773235.1). Classification (NCBI taxonomy): domain Eukaryota; kingdom Metazoa; phylum Chordata; class Mammalia; order Rodentia; family Spalacidae; genus Eospalax; species Eospalax fontanierii. Next base: position 75,381,126 of record CM069526.1, read on the forward strand.
AAAAGATAAATATGGTAGACAGATCCTTGACCCAGTAAACCAAAGAAAGAAAGGGCAAGTCCAAATCAACAAAATCAGACACAAAAGGGGAATTATCACTACAGACAACAAAAAAGATCCAGAACATTATAAGGTAATACTTTGAAAACTATATACTATGAAATTTGAAAATCTTAAAGAAAAGGATGCATATCTAAAATTATGAGAATTACCAAAGCTAAACCAAGAAGATATCAACAGCTTAAACAAACCCACAAAATAGAAGGAAACTGAAACAGCAATATAAAACCTCCAAATCAAAAACAAACAAACAAACAAAAAACAAAAAACCCAAGCCCAGATGGATTCACAGTAGAAACACATTCAAATAACTTATATATCCAATATTACTTAAAATATTCAAAAATATATAAACAGAGGGAGAATTCCCTAATTCCTTCTAAGAAGCCAGCATCAATCTAATACCAAATACTGGCATAAATACAAAAAATTAAAGAAACCCATATACTTAATGAACATAGATGCAAAATTTTCAAAAAATATTTAAATCTGCATATAGAGTCAAATCAAAAAGACCATCCATCATGATCAAGTCGTCTTTATTTAAGAGATGCAGGGATGGTGTAGAGTCGGAGACACTGTCTCTCTGGAATTTTTGTTTCCTATTGGTTCATTCTATGGCAAGTCCTGCCCTGTGACCAATAGGGGGAGGAGGGAGGCGGGAGGAGGTGGAACCATCATGGCCGTGAGCAGAGGAGAGGAGCGGAGATTACTCAGATCCACGTGGAAAGAGAAAATGCCCCATCCCAGGCCCATGCAGACAGACAGTAACCCCGGAAGCAGCGTGCCACGCCCCCCGCCATCCAAGGATCTCGTGAGTGGGATGAACTGAGGAGCCTGTGCTTGGCACACAGTGGTTCCAAACTATGGGGTCTGGTGGCCGCTGGGAGAGCATGGAGCGTGTCCCCAGAGAACTTATACCTTTGTAAATAAATGAATCATTCTAAATGGAAGATCACTTTTCCGTTTATCCAGCTGGATTAACTAGATCCCACCCGCTAGAGCGTGAGGGGAGGATTTATGCAACAGATGGTTTAATATACCAAAGTCAATAAATGTGATAAAGCATATAAATGGACTCAAAAACAAAAATCACATGGTAACCTCAATAGATACAGAAAAGGCCTTTGACAAAAAGTCAACATGCATTTATGTTAAAAGTACTAGAGGGAATTGAACTGGAGGGAGCTAATTTCAACGCATTTAAAGCTATATACCAAACCCCCATAGTCAATATAATTCTTAATGAAGAAAAACTGGAATCATTCCCATTAAAATCACTACATTCACTCCTTTCTAATATAGAGCTTGAAATTCCTGCTAGAGCAATAAGAAAAGGAAAAGAAGTTAAAGTAGTACTTTAAAAGTAGAAAATATGTCGAATTATCTCTTTTTGCAGATGACATGATATTATCCATAAGCAATGCCAAAAAGTCCACCAGAAAATCTCTAGAAATGATTAAGACTTTCAGGAAAGTTGCAGGTTATCAAATTAATCTGTAAAAATCAGCAGTCTTTTTATATACAATTATAAGTAATTGGAGAAAGACTACATGGAAAACCTTCCATTCATAATAGTCTCAAAATCTTGGTAAAATCAAATATATTAAAGAACTCTAAAACCAAACTTTTAGATCTTTAAAGAAAGAGATTGAGGGGGAATACCAGAAGATAGAAGGACCTCCCATGAGCATGTATTGTAAAAATGACCATCCTAACAAAATATATGTATATATTTTCAATGCAATCTCAATCAAAATTCTCATGAAAGTCTTCTCAGAATTAGAAAAAAAATTTATAAAATTCATATGGAAGCCCGGAAGACTATATATAGCCAGAGCTACCCTGACACAATGAACAATGCAGGGGGATTACTATACTATATTTCAAATTATATTACAGAGCTATAGTCCCCAAAACTACATGGTACTGGCACAAAAATAGACCTGTAGACCAATGGAATGTAATTGAAGATTCAAACAAGAGTACATACAACTTCAGCCACCTGATAAAGGGCCAGGAATACTCATTGGAGGAAAGATACCATCTTTAGCATATGGTACTGAAAAAATTGGATCTCCACCTGTAGAAGAATGTAAGTAGACCCTTATTTTCCATCATGCACAAAAAAATCCAAATGGATCAAGAACCCCAATCTGAAACATGAAACTTTAAAACTCTTAGAAGAAAACATTGGTAGTAACCTATAAGATAGAGGCTTGGGAAAAGACTTTCTAAATCATGTAGAAATTTCTCAATTAAGGTCAATAATAAACAAGTGGAACCTTAATAAACTAAAAAAGCTTCTGTGAAAGAAAAGAAACAACCAAGGAAGTGAAGAGAAAACCCATAGAGTGGGAGAAGCTCTTCACCAGCCTCATATCCAATAGAGATTTAGTATCTAATACATATGAAAACAAAACTCAAAAACAAAGGATCAAGAAAACAGGTAACCCAATTAAAAGATGGGCTAAGGATCAGAGTAAAAAGTTCTCAAAAGAAGAAATGAAGTGAGCTGAGAAACCCCTTCAAAATTGTTCAACATTGTTAACAACTAGGGCAGTGCAAACTAAAACCACCCTGATTTTATATCACCCGGGTCAGACTGGCTAAGACCAAGAGAACAAAAGATACTAAATCCTGGAGAGGATGTAAAGAGTGGGGCTCTGCTGCTGGAATTGCAAACTTCTGAAGCCCCCATGGAAAGCAGTGTGGAAAACTCTTAAGAAACTAAAAATGGAACTACCATGTGACCTGGCTTTACCATTCATTGGCATATACCCAAAGGACACGTCCTATTACCACGATGCTTGTACATCTATGTTTGTTGCTGCTCTTTTCACAATAGATAAGGAATGAAAGCAACCAAAGCATGAAAATGCGGTACATTTACACAAAAGAGTTTTTCTCAGTGTAAAGAAAGATGAACTCATGACATTTGTAGGTTGGATATAACTGGAGACAGTTATGTTTACTGAAATAACATATATTCAGAAAAAACAATTTATGTATGTTCTCCATCACTTTTGGTTCTTAGCACCAAATAATTATATGTGAGTATGTATCCTGAATTATCTGCAGGAACCAGGAAAATGGAAAGGAAATAGGGAGGTAAAGGGAAAGAAGGAATCTGAGAGAAAAATAGTTGGACATAAACATAACTAAGAGAGAAATAGACAAAATGGATTATTTAAATAGAACGGGAAAAAAGGGATATACAATTAACTTTGGAGATATAGAGAAAGTAGAAGCTCAAGAGAGGTGGGGATAATAGGGAGCTGGAATTATCCATGTTTTCTAAGACCTCTGGATGCATTCTAGCTGTCATCCTGACCTTTATGCAGATATGTCTGTTGTGATTACATCTATCAGACAGAAGAACAACCAAAAACATCACTTAGGAAAGTTAAGGTGAATGTTGATGAACTTGGCTTTGCAAGGCACTCAGGCTATTGAGGGAATTAATCCCACATCTGCTGAGTTTGATTAATCACCTCTTCTGTTCCTTGTGGATCTACTTAGCTAGTGAACCGACAGAAATCAGAAGTACTAAATGCATCTCCTTATGCCCAGCAACCGCTGGATGCCTATTGAGGAATCATGTCCTGAATGTAATAAGAGATGTTTACCTGTTGAGCGGACAGCTTAACATTGTGTTCTGACAGGTGGCATTAAACACTATCCATGAATAACCTGAGGGTTGGTTATAGTGGGAGATCTGAAAAACACAAAGAAACAGAACACTAATTTTGTTCTATTATTGAAAGAATGATAATGGAATTCATCAAGAATTTACCTCATTGCTCTTCACTTTCAAAATCATCAAAATAAATTCAAAACCAGCTACAGCCAGGGATATGGTCAATAATCATAAAAATTATTACGTATGGCATCTCCTATTTTCTAAGCAAAATATTGGACACTAGATATCACAAAACAAATATATTTTTCATACTGTGCTATGTTCCTCAGGATCAAAGTTCTCACAGAGTGTGTGGTTACACTGTTACCACTTTTCCCCTAGTAATCTCAAAGCTCTCAATAAAAAGACAGTTTAGAATTCATAATCTATTCCCTTTAATAGTAGAAAATTTACCCAATGTTTCTTGTTCTCTAAATGTGATCTTTTCCCATAGACTTGGAATAAGAGGACAACTTTTCCTTCTGGAACGACATCTATCACCTCATCTTCTTACATCAAAGTCTCTACTTTTGAACAAACTTCGTCAGTTCAAAGATTCTACGTGCATTATTCTGTAGTAACATGACCCTTAAGCCCTGCATAGGTCTGGATGTTTTGTAAATAGGTTTATCTTTGTAGGACTAAGTAGACATATGAAGTGGTATTTTTGAATGAGTAGTTCTTGAGTATATTTGTCTTTAAACACCCAATTAGGATATGACAAGAGCAAAATGGTAGATATTGTGCAAATCACTTGATCTTACTGTTTTTCACAAGGAAAATAGTTACTTATGGGAATACATGACTCAAATTCCATAATACATTGTGTATCACACACACACACACACACACATTGCAACTAAACACAGTAAAAACTAGCTAACCTCTGGGCTGGAGAAATGATTCAGTGGTTAAGAGTACCTATTGCTGTTGCAGAGGACCCAGGTTCGATTCCCAGCATTCACACTACAGGTAACAACTGTCTGTAACTTCAATTCCAGGGGCTTTGATGTCTTCTTCTGATCTCTGTGGGCATTGTATCACAGGGATGCACTTACATACATGCAGGCAATACTCGTAGACACACACACACAAAAAAAGAAATATTTTTAAAAATCACTTGCTCTGTTCTTCCCCTAGATGAGTTATATGATAGATATATTCATAGAGTCATTGCCTGACCCAGCTACCATTATATTTTTCCCCTGGGACCTTTGAATGACCATGTTCCCTTGTGGGGCAATAGCCAATACATGCCTAGCTACTAGTATGTAAAAGAGCCAAGTATTTTCTTCTTCATTTTAGATGCTTTTGTATATATTTTACAGTATCTACTTTATAAATGATTACTGTATCCTTTTCTTTCACCCTTTCTCCCCTGTGTTAGTTTAATAATAAAATAACCCTCCCACACACAACATTTCCATGTAGCATTAATCATTATACAGAGACTAGAAGGTAAGCTTCCTTTCTCCTTCCTGTCCCTTGCAGAATCTCCTAATGGAGCAAGCAAATAAACCCAATTTTATTTTGTATCAACAACTACTTAATGTAATAGTGCTTAGTCGATCAGGTAGTAAGACTGTCTAGTAGGCAAATGAACCATATGTTCCCATGTTTAAGGAAGAGTGACAGTCTGCATAAGGCCAGGCTTATTACAATCTCCCTTCTGTGCTGACTCTTTGTAATAAAATTTTAAATTGTTCATACTCAACTCCTGGGAGCCTTGTTAAGTTGAGCCTTTCCAAGGGGATACGTGTTGAAGATGTCAAGAGCCATCTGATACTTTTGCCTGTGTCACAGGATGATGTAACAAGCTAAAATCCTGTGTGCACGCCTGTCAGTCTTGCTCTTCCTTTTCATTTCTGCCCTCTAATCCTCATTCCTTTTTCCCCACTGAACTCTACCAGTCTGGGTCTCAAACTTTTTCATACAATGCATGCAGATTTCCTCTGTCTTCCACAGTCTGATAAAGCTCTCCTTCATTAAAGATGTAAAGCCTGGGACTGGGGAGATGTCTGAGTAAGGTACTTGTTTCACAAGCATGAGTAAAACAGTTTTGGTCACCAGAATCAACCTAAAAAGTCGGGAATGGCAGTGTGCATATGCAAGCCCAGTTCTGGGCATGGGAAATGGAGATAGGTGAGTTCCAATGCCTACGTGGCCGGCCAGTGTAGACAAAATTGTTAGAGAACCTGCATAAAAACCAAAGGCAGACAGCCATAGAGAAAGACATCTAATGTTGACTTTGGTCTCCTCACATGCATTTGCATATACCAGAATACTTAAGTGTGTACCTCCCTATATACACACACACACACACACACACACACACACACACACACACACAGAGTCTGCTTTTGAGCTTAGTCTGCACACATGCATATGTAGTTTCATATTGCTGTTTTACATTTCATTATTACTGTTTTTAAACCAAGGACAGATACGAGAAAATATGCACACAAAATAAAGAGCATCTTATCAGTTCTTGCACTGCACACTGCAGCAGCACATGACACAGATTCATTGTAGTTTCTGTGTAATCATAAGCTCTATCAGAAGATTCCAAATTTTATGAAGAATCATAGAAAATTATGAGAAATAAAGGCCTTAGATCTGCACAAAGATCCTGATTCTGTAGCTGTGGAACTAGATAGAAGAATCTATGTTTTATAGATCATGGTTTCAGACTCTCAAAGGAACCAAAGCTTTCAACACCTGAAGAAATATTAACTTGTACATGCATAACTTCCAATAAGTTATAAACTCCTCTCTCCTTCAGAACTTTGTTTCCTATACTGAAGATTCAATTTTTCATCAGCCTTCATTGTTGCAAAATCATAAGTTCTTTGTTACCTTACTTTCTGAAAATATGAATATTTTGTCCTTAGAATGATGCCAATTTACCTGTAATGGGCACTTTTAATTTCCAAGTGACATTTATGTCTTCAAAATTTTACATAAATATTCATCAGCAATAATTTTATAGACAGAAAAGGTCAATTATTTGTGTAATTTATACAAATGACCTTTTGTTCTTGACTTGAGTCTTTAGAAAAGAAGTGATTACTGAATATGGTTGAAGTATAATGTTCTTTACTTAAAAGGAAAAATGGCTTTGTCTTGATTCTGATGTATGAAATAGATGAAAATAAGTACAAATGAAAATTTTATCTACTACAGTGCAGTTGAAGTAGTAAAATCTAGAAGCTCTATGAACAAATCAGTTCTGTTGTCATCTACAGATTGAAATGTTCATGGAATGTTGTATGCATTTGACAAAATTGTCCTATTTCCTGGTTTTGGCAATGGACTTTCATTTTTTCTGAACAGATTTATATAAGGACACTTTACTAAAACAGATAAAATAACAAACTGTTCAATGTCTTGTAGCCAGAACCAGAGTCATGTTCAGTGTCCTCCACACTTCTCACATTCAGTTAGTACGTGGCAGGGGTAAGAATCGCCAATATTTCCAGGGACTATAGCAAGAGGTATTCTGCTCTATGGTGTTATCTAACATGATTTATCAAATTATTCACTTGCTTATTAGCACAGTGGCAACATATGTGTTCAACACCATGGAACATTTGAGACTCAGAGTTCAGCATGGGGTCAGACAGGGCCACAGTTCCAATGTAATATGGCAGGCACACTGCACAGGTTATGAAAATTGAAAAGATTTTTCATTGCTTTGTCTCACAGAAAGACCTCCACAGGCTGAAGATAACTGAGAATGCAAGATGAATTGTATTTTTCCCAGTGTAAGAAAAAAGCAAGTGGCGTGCTTATTATGTCAATGACTTATTCTGTGGCTTTAAAGCATGCTCAACATTTGAAGCAGCACACTGCATTTCAGAGTTTAGATATTGACTTTCTTTCCTCATGATAAGATACATTTACTCCAAGGTTTCTTTATATACAAGAAAGGAGACCCAGAATATTTCAAGAGTTATAGAACAGTTGACTTTGACTACTTAGGAGAAGCTTGGTTATACTTAATAATATATACTTTCAGTCTATCTCTGATTAAATTAACCAGTCCAGCCAGTAATCTATCCTCCCCATACTTGACCCTGAGTTTCATCATAGAAGAATAATGATGATGGTAATAGCATCTGTTTACACCACACAGATCATGGGAAATGCTGTGCAGGGGGTTCAATGCATCATTTTGTGCAATTTCGCAATATGTCTACGAGAGGTACTAATTCATGTTTTTTTGATAGATAAAGCTAACCCTTGGTGAAGTTAAGATTAGCTTCCACAATCACACAACCAATAAGTCAAGGCAAGTCATTCAGCTCCAGGAAGCTCTAACTCCCAAGCTGTATATAATTGTAGCACTACACCACAGACTTTTAATTAGATTTCTGATGACTTATAGTGTCCATTTGTTGAACTAAAGGTACACTTTAATATCCTACCCATTATTTTTTCTTTGTTCTGAGTTAGATTAAAAGCTCTCCTAAAAATACTGATAAACACACGTAAACTCCATGTTTTTATTTATGAAAAAAATCGGATAAATGTTATGCAAATACTTTTGAAGTCTTACTGATACACATCCATAAGATTAATACATGCCATTTTAATGGCTTAGCATCTTGTATTCAAAGTTATCAACTAACACACCATATTTTTATTTGTGTGCATATGATATATGGATGTGTGCATAAATATGTGTGTGTAAGCACATGTCTTTAGAGGCCAGAGATCAACCTGGGATCTGATTCCTCAGGAGATGTTCAGCTTATGTTTAACAACATGATTTCTCACTGGGGCCTGGAGCTCACCAATTTTTGCTAGGTTACCTGCCCAGTGAGTCCCAAGGACCCTTCTGCCTGTGACTCTGCAGTGTGCCTGCAGGTGTGTGCCACACCATTACTGGCTTTTTAGGTAGGTGCTAAAGTTTGAGCTCAGGTATTCCTTATTATATGGCAAACAATGTATTGACTGTATTATCTCCTAGTCCCCAAAATGGATTTTTAAATAACATATGCAGTATGATTTGTGACAAGTTAACATAGACATTCAAATCCAGTAAATTTCCATTAACTTCTTCAGTTTTGTCAAACAGTTGATCTATCTGTGAATTTTTAAGAAGTGTTGAATTAAAAAGACAGTAAATTACAAACAAGTTGTTCCTTTAGTCTTAGCCACTTTTAAAAGTCAAGTTATATGGACTCAAAGGAGTACAATAATTTAATATTAAAAACAGATCCAGAGCTAGAAATTCTAACAATGGGACTGTAGAGATGGCTCAGGGGTTAGGGCCTTTGCTGCTCTTGCAGAGGACTGTGGTTCCATTCTCAGTACACATATAGCAGATAACAACCATCTGTAACTCCACTTCCACGGTATCTGATGTCCTCTTCTGGCCTCCTGAAGCACTGCATGCACATGAAGCACTTATAAACATGCAGATAAAACATTCACAAACATAAAATAAAAACAAATGAAGAAAAAAGAAAGAAAAGAAATCCCAAAAATGTGTATCATTGTCAAGGCCATGTTCATGATTTTCCAGGTATTTATGTTATATTGTCACCAGATTACAGAGTCAAAATAAGGAATCATAAATAATGACCATGGCTGTTCTAGCTCAACTATCCAGAGAAGTTCAGTACATTAGGGATGGAATTTCAGTTTAAAGTCACCTGACTCTATTTGAATCTTGTCTGTAACAAACTTAGTAGCAGAGACAACTTTACATTTGTAAATTCTCAGATCCTTGCAAAAAGCACACAATAGGCTCTTTATCATCAACATGAAAAATCAGAGGAATTGATACCCTCCGGTACTAACATTTCCTTCAGTACTATTCTGGTACCAATCTCTATGATTCTATTTTCAGTTGATAATCTAACTACTTTGGGAACAAGAGTTTTATTTGGTTAATTAATTAATTGTTTAAGTTTTCATGTTCACCAGTGTTTTTTTATCCTTTGCTAAATTTATAATTTCTCATATTTTCTTTCAACTTGCTAGTGAGACATTGCAGCCTATGAATGTGTAAATATTCTCTTTACTGCTCAGTCGGACATCCCCAAATATGGCAACAAAGGCATTTTTATATCTCTTTCTTCTCAACAGAAAATTGTTCATCAAAGCTATTTTTAAGATGTTTTAATGTGGCTCAGCTTCCATCTGATGCTGTATTGTGGGTGTTAAATCATATTTCCTTAACATTTTATAGAAGTCATCTTAGAAACCCATTCTTTGCCATGGTTTCAAGCAAAATACACAAAATAAGTATGATATATTGTGACTTCTGTTATCTTTCTTCTTTTAATTTGTGTCTTGATTCTGGTACCCTGAATCTGGGTCTTTGTTCTGTGTCAGCCAAAGCAAAGCTGGTTCTTATATTATTTCTGTATATTGAACATGAAGATAAATTTTGATGTATTCTGACATCTGGTACAAAATTGGAGTTTAGAACAATTGATACAAATTCTTAACCTTGAATCTTGACTGTATACTTCCATAACTATGCATTATATCATAGAATAACATAAAACAGGAAGTCTGAAATAATTAGATATCAGCAGCATTAATATCTTTATGCCCATTTCAATTAAAACATGTTGGAGCAATTTTAGTTTATAGTTAAAACCTCTAAACTATGTTTAGTTTATATAACCACTTTCCATTGGGTCCTTGAAAAACCTTAAAACACCTTTAGAATAATCAGTTTATGTGTGTTGGATGCTCATCTATTTAATCTTTTGACAGTTATTTTTTAAAACATAAATGGGCCTGGTCATACAAGTTTATAATCTTGGACACTCAAGAGGCTGAGACAAGAGTACCTCAAGTTTATAGCCAGCTTAGAATTCAAAACCATCATGAGTTTTAAAGAAAGTTCAATGCCAGCTTGGCAAATAAATAAGTTAGACACTGTCTCAAAAACATAAAAAATAGAAAGAAGATTGAGGATAGGGATAGAGTTTATTAGTAAAGCATTTGCCTAGGGTGCATGAGGCACTTCTTCAATCCAAAAAACATTTTTTTAAAGGATACTTTTCTTGTTTCTGTGAGAATCTGTACTCTGACTAGACCCCAGTGACTGAACTTACTGTAAAGGACATCAGGGGAAACTAACTTGACACAGTAGTGCTTAACATAAATGATGGAATGCGTGAGATCCAGTAGGGGGTTACGGGAGGGTGCCGATGGAGAAGGGGATATAAAGATGACGAAAATGTTGTATATGAGATGCACAGAAATTCAGATATCTATATCTATATCTATATCTATCTATATATATTGGACTTTTCCTCTACAACCATCCAGCCAGCTATCAGTTGTCAATAGTTCCTCAGTTGGAACTGGGGCTTCATGCCCACCTCCTACCATAAAGGCAAGAATGTCTTCCTTTATTACAGGAACTATAGTAAACCTGCTCCTTGAGCAAAGTTGGATTTCAAGTCCTACCTGTTCATGCTGCCTTTTCTAATAGGTTCACATTTGTTTTCCCTTTCCTGCTTCTCCCTGTGACACATTACACATTACCCATATAAATTGAAGCATATAGGCCTGGCAGTATTCAGTATACAGGCTCAAAGAAGCACTTATTATATGCTTGGAACTAGAAGCAAAGACAAATACTACACAGACAACCAGACCACTACAACATGTTTTTTTTTTTTGTAAGTCAGTTAAATATGTAGAGATGATTAAGCCTGGCATTTACTGTTATGAAGAGACTTTGTCATGGATTGTGTCATAACCCTTAGTTTCTTGATATGACCATTATAAATACAAATAAAATATAGTATTTTCTCTCAAAAGTTTTCCTCCATTATATGGCAGAGAGAAACCTATAGAAATCACTCATCAGGGATGTAGATTCCTTGGTAGAGTGTTTGCCTAACATGAAGGGCCTATACATGAAGGCCTGGGTTTGAGACCCAGCATTATATAAAGCAGGCAAAACACATATCTGTGATTAGAGCAATCAGAAGCTGGAGTCCCATAGACTGATCATGAATTCACAGTTGTCCTCCATGACATAGAAGTTTTAAGAGCAGCCTACCCACATGAGAAACTCCAAAAAATTCCATTGATAAAGTAATCTATTTATATCTATGACTGACATTTTCTTTTAAAATTTATTTTTATTGAATTTTACACATTTCATGTAACAGCTCTTAATTAAATTTAGACTCCCTCCCCATCCATCCCTTCCAGATCCTAAAATTATTTTTAAACAAAACATTTGCAGAAATGATTGTTAATATAATGAATTCATCATTGATATTGATAAATATACAGTTAAGCAAACAAAATGAAAAGGCTAATTATTTAGGAGTATATATAATCAGATAGTTCATATTTATTAAAACCCTGCTAATTGAGCACCTTAGTGAATTCAGTTAAATGTAGAAAACTAGCTACCATGTGAAGAGACTCTTCTAGGTTATTCACACACATACATACGTGCATACATACCTACCTACACCATGTGCAAATACAACACACACCACACACAATGCATTCATATTACACACAAACCACAGATACACACTAAACATGCACACCACACAAGCATTATACACACCATTTATGCACACCAGATAGTAAACACACAGTATACATACCATACCCCCTACACATTGCATACTTGAGTGCTTTTGAGGGTTCCAGGACCTCTCTCAGACATCAGAATCTGAAGCTATTGATGCCTCCCATACAAAATGGAATATTACACATTTAACTGGTACAGCTTTCTATTCACTGAGTCACCTCTACTTTATTTATATCTAGCATAATGTCAATGCTAGGTAATTCTTCTGTTGAATTGCTTAAGCTATAAAGGCAAGGAAGAAAATCTGTATTAAATAATAAATAGAGGTTTAATTAGGAAAAAAAATATTGAGACAGTCCCAGTGCATAACCCCAGCTGACTTTGAACTTACAGTGTAGATCAGCTAGCCTCAGAGTCATAGAGATTCTCTTGCCCCTGTTTCCTGTATGCTGGGATGAAATCATTTGCCACTCTACCCAGCTAAAATGTGTATGTTCTGTAGTTGACTGAATCTTTAGACAAGAAAATACAACAATGTTGAGGAATGACTATGTTTTTAATTTCTCACTTTTTACTATTAAAAAAATAATAAAATAAATTTAAAAAGCAATGTTGATGAAAATTAAAGAACTGGTATAAAATAAAGTTGATGGTATTATAATACTACAACTTCTGTTCTATATAGCATTTCCATGAAAATCAAGCAAGTGCCTCATATGTGGTATAGCTAAGGAGGTTAGGCCAGGATCAATGTAGCACAATATGAATTTTTAAGTCAACATCTTCTAATGCATATATTTCTGACTAAATTATAAATAATTATATTTAGCTTATTAATGCACATTTAGATAGTAAATGATTTCTCAAAAATTGAAATTAAAGCCATAAGTGTGCACAATTAGTCACAACCATATTCAGCAGGAAAAGTTCTCACTCAAGAAGAGATAACTTTCTCTGAGGCTGTTGGGAAAGTTAATTTTTTGAAACTCCCTGTATTTAAGTTCATTGATATGGAAAAATAATAATCTATTTCAGGGAGAGAAAAAAAAGTACTCTGAACTGTAATGATTCAGTGGAAGAATACATCAGAGATACCTGTAGTCGTTGTGATGATTACTGAGGAAAGAGAGCTTAGTTCCCTTCTCAAGGAAGGACAACTGAGTTGTAAGAATAGAGCAAGTGCAGGATCTTATTCTCCCACCCTGTCTCACTTCAAGACACAGAGCTATCTGAACTTTCCTTCATATCATACTGTAATAAGAAACTGCTTGGAAACTGTCATAAAAGAAAATAAAAAGAACTCAGCTTCCTGAATTCAGCCTTTGTTGGTGAGACTGAAGTCATAGTACCCTGGATATGAGGCAGAATTTAGATAATTAGAAAAAATTTCTATGGTGCTTCTGAAAGAATAAGAATTGATGGATGAATGGGTTTACACAAGTGGGTTGTAGAGAAAACCTCTGTCTCTTCTCTGAGGAGAAATCTAAGATTTCTTCTGGGAGACTGAATAAAACCAGCTAAAATAAATACTTTTAAAAATTATTTTTATTTTATGTGTTTGAATATTATGTCTACGTGTGTGCACGTGCACCCATGTCATGCAGTGCCCCGAGAAGACAGAAGAGGGCAGTGTCAGATCATTTGGAACTGACATTACAGATGGTTGTTAACCATCATGTGTGTTCTGGGATTCTGCAAGAACAGTCAGTGCTCTTAACTGCTGAGCCATCTCTCCAGTCCCTAAAATAAGTATTTTCAAATTATGGACATGTATCTCCCTTCTGGTACATACAGAAATTTTGCTATTTAAGAAGATGTATAGATAGATAGATAGATAGATAGATAGATAGATAGGTAGATAGATAGATAGATATGTGTGTGTGTGTATGTGTGTGTATCTGTCTGTGTCTGTGTCTGTGTGTGTGTCTATTTATGTGCATGTACATTTGTATTCTTTCTCACAATTCAGAAAAAAATGAGAAGTGAGTAACATATCTGCTCACAAATGTTCACAAGTGTTCTAGTTTATGTTTGCTTTTGTTTAAGAATTAATTAAGAATAACAAGTACATGGGGATTTCAAAGGATGATCTCCATCCTTCAGTATATACAGGTCCTTTCAGTTATCTACTTGAGAGGACTCTTCAGTTTAACAAGATCACTATCTCTTAGTCTTATCCATTTGGATACTACATGAATGCTCTTATAAGAAGGCAAATGACGTTATTAATAAATTGATTAAATCTGAAGCTTTGGCCTGGCCAGAAGTGCTAGATATTCTCCCTGTGAAACTGTCATTAGTATCACTTAAAATTATTGATATAAAGGATAGGAAGGAATCACATTCATTTGTATTTAAATAAGTATGCTTCAATATTGACTTGTTTGTTGATCAGCATGCCAGTCATTTTGGTAACTTATAATCTTATGAATTCTTAAAAGATAGATAATTAATTGGAGTGTGATTAGCATAGATATTACACCACACCTTATCTGTTATAATCAGTTGAAAAATCATTAAAATATAATATCAATATTTGATTTAAAATGGACTCCAGTGGGACATTTTACTTTGAGCCTAAATTGTGAAGAGTAAAATTTTATGCACACTTTTCTCCTTCTCATCTAACTCATTTTATTCCAATCTATTTTACATTTTCCAGATATCAGTAAAATTAGACAGTCAATTAAAATTTCATGGTACAGTATTATCTTTAGACAGGACCAGAAGCAATACTCCAGTTAATAATCTCACTATAAAAATAGCAATATTGCTCTAGTTTCAGCAATAAGAAATTATAATTGCCCTATGTCCTAATTTCTTTGAATTTAGAAAATTTAGCTATTGCTAATCTTCTTTGTCCTTAATCTTATAATAGGTTATCACACACACAAAAAAATCCATCTCATTTTCTTGTTTTCTTCACAGTATACAGTCTCAATATAAATTTGTATTTGTGTGTGTTTTCTATGTGCAAGTGCACTGAATATTTGAAATCATTACATGTATTTTAGTTTTAAAATAGATGTGAATATCAATCTAGATTATATTTATATTTGTTTTTGATGTATGAGTACCACAGTCAGTATAGAATAGAAAGAATTAAGCCATTGCACTGCACTGAAAATTCCATAGTCAATTCCAGGTAAAGGGCCCTTAACCTGTAATATGATGTGAGTTTGTACCCTCACAATGCATTATGTATAAAAGTTTATGATATAGAAGACAAGGTTGGAAATGCAGAACAACTATAACATTTGTTTGTTCTTCATAGTACTTACATGAAACTCAGAAGACTGAAATGATGTGATATTCAATCACACTGTAAATTCTTGCAATATTTATCATTTAACCTATAAGTTTTCATGAGTTTCTTACATGCCACTATAAAACCTATGCAGAATCATTTGATTGTCAAGTATGGTTTCCTCTGAATTCTCATGTAGTATGCCAAATACGAAATGAAAAGAAAAATCAGGTACTTGAAAATACTAACTATTCACCTTTCTCTATTTGAGGGTCATTCTACATCTATACCTATAAGTACCTGTAAAGCAAAATTCTTACAGAACATTTTAAATGCAATTATTATAATGTGTAATTTATTCAACTAAACAAAATACTGTAATTTATTTAATCATAGATAATTTTCTACCTAATTATGTGAACAATATATTGTTTCAATTAAATTGGATTTGAGAACAAGGTCATGAGAGGAACGGTTTTGTTAATGAAATATATAGACATTAGAGTCAAGTTTCAGGAACTGGAGACACCAAAACCAAGACAGTTCAGGAACTGATGCACATGGATGCATTCAGCAACAAAGCACACTACTGGCTCCAAACAGGCACAGAGCTTTAAGAGAATGGGCACCAGCTACAACCAAACAAGATCCTCAGAAATTTCTAAATTAGACATCAGTTGCTCGGGTATTAAGGTCAACAATCTACAACTGGGATGTCATTAAACCAAACCCTTCGGGACAGCTAAAGAAACAAACATAGAAGCGAGGAGAAAACGTATTGAGTAGGAGAAAAATCTTCATTTGCTACACATCTGATAGTGGATTAATATCCAAAATATTGAACTCAAGACGCAAAGAAACAAGAAAATAAACAACCAAGTTAAAAGATAGGCTGAGGAACTGTGCCAAGGGTTCCTAAATGAAGAAACAAAAGATTGGTTAAAAAAATGCCTTAAAAAGTTCTAAATATTCTTAGAAATTAGAAGAATGCAAATCAAAACTACTTTAAATTTCATCTTACCCCAGGATGTCTGACTAAGATCAAGAGAACAAAAGACACCAAATGCTGGTGAGAAGAATGTGGAGACAGGGGAATGCTCACTCACTGCTGGTGGGAATGCAAACTTGTGCTTCCACTATGGAAAGCAGTGTGGAGAACTCTTAAAAAGCTAAATAACGAATCTACCATATGATCAACTTATAACAGTCCTCGGCACATATCCAAAGGACTCATCTTACTGTAGAGACACCTTCCTGTACATCCATTTGTGTTGCTGATCTTTTCCCCAGAGCTAAGCAATTGGAGCAATTTAAATGTCCGTCAACTGACCAGTGGATAATAACAATGTGGTGCATTTACACAATGGACACAATGGAGTTCTATTCAGTGATTAGAAAAGACAAAATCACGAAAACTTCAGGTAAATGGATTGAACTAGAAACTATTACACTAGATGAAGTAGCACAGCCTCAGAAAACAAGGGAGGCATGTTGTCTCTTATTTGCAAATGTTAACACTAACCAATTACTTATGTGTGAGTGTATATCCTCATGTAACAACAGGAGCCAGGAAAAGGGAAATGAACCACAGAGGAAAGAAAGAACCTAAGAGAGGGGGATAGTAGGAAAAGATGTTACTGAGGGGGGAGATGGAGGTATTTATCTGGGAAGGGAGGAAGGCAGGACATACAGGGAACTTGGGAGTAAAAAGAAAAAAGGAGAGGGGGGATAATAAGAGATGGGTATTATCAAGGGGAAAATTGGGGTACTTAAACTAGGAGGGAGTTCAAACATGAGGGGGGGGGTAAATAAAGCTTAGGTGGTGTGAAAAGACAGAAGAAAATATAGTAGCTCAAACTTCCCCTGAAAAATACACATACAATACCTCAACCTACTACAGTAGTTGTATACCTGAAGACTATATATCAAGAAACACAACTCCAGACTGGAAAAAAACTTACCTTCAAGTTTCTAGTCAGGGTAGTCCAAGAGACTCCCAAAATAATACAGATTGTGGCCACACTCCTTGATTACCTCCCAAAACTTGAAGGTAAGACACTATTTCTGAACACAGGACATAATTCTGACACAGGACTTAGACAATCGACCTGGAAGTGACCTTGAAAACTCCTCCTGAAAGCTAGGTCTCATAGTTCTAGAGGATATTATGCAAGCTGCTACAGGAGAAAAAATCAATGGTTCAATCCAGCTATAAAGTCTAATAATCACAGCAAACTAGACTGTGTTAGTAGTGGCCCTTTTTATCTAGGTAGTATCATCGTTTAATTTTAATTGGACTTAAAGCCCTCTCAATGGAAGGAAACTCGCTAGTGACACCCAAATATACACGGCAGGAGAAACCATAGATCCTAGAGAAAACCTCATCTCTGTCATCTCTCTAGACAAATAAAATTGCTTACTCTATGCTAAATATGGATATTTATATGTACAGACAGATATACCATAGACCACTCATTTAAAAAGCTTCTTTTTGCAACAGATGGAGGCTGTGATACAGTTCCACAACTGGTCATACACAGAGAATGTATGTTTGAGAGAGATGCCCACCCCTAAGGGACATGTCTGCTGGGGAACCTTGGTAGCTAAGGATCCTGGAACATAGTGAAAAAAAAGTATACAGAGAATATGAATCCATCCCTCAATTCTCATCAGCGAAGCTTCCTCTTACAGCAGAGTGCAATGCACACAGAAGGCTACAACTGGCCAAGATCTAGAGAATAAGAGACTGCAAAGTATGTGTCCTGGGATAAGACTCCTGTATTAAACCTCACCCACCCAGGGCTCAGGGACCGTTTCAGAATATGGGGAAGAAAGATTGTAAGAGCCAGGGCTTGTGCATGAATATACAGAAATAGAGATTCTCGGGCCTCTGTGTACTTGCTCATATCAACTTGGTGACAGCATGCACAAGACCCATGCTGACTCAATCAGACAAAAACTCAGCACAGAATGAGGGAAATGGCAAGTAGGCCCCAACCTTAGCTTAGGGTCTTTTGGCAACTGATTACTGTTGGGTGAGATTGAATAAATCTTTAAAGAGAGTGACTCTAGATAGATGACCCCAGTAGATGAGCTTGCATTGAAAGATAGCTGGGTTCAAATGCTTGACCAGATAGGACTCAAAACAAGACAGAATGTATGAAATTCAGTTGCTGGGGAGGGAGGTCATGAAGAGATACAGACTGGGGAGATTATCTAAATTTGACTAAGATCTATTATTTGAGATTCACAAAAACTCAATAAAAATATACATCGAAAAAGAGAAAAGAAATAGCAATTTGGACCAGGTATAGTGGCACATGCCTTTAATCCCAGTACTTGAGAGGCAGAGGCAGGCAGTTCTCTGTGACATGGAGGCCAACCTAATTTACATAGTGAGTTCCCGGCCAGTTGGGACCACAGAGAGACCCTGTCTCAAAAAAAAATCCCCCCAAAAGAATAGAAATAAAAATTTGAATCACAGAGTTTTAAAAAAGGATCAAATATTCGGAGCATCACTGAATAAGGGTATGGGAGTGCAGATGGGGTGTGTTCTAATTATGACAGAGATGAAGTATACAAAATACATAAAATTCAACAAAAAAAAGAAGTGGAAAAGTGATGACTAGCTGCTAGCATTCAGATGATTTCCTTTTCATAACAACAGTATCATCCTTCTCAAAATGAAAGATAGAACACTGTGAATGAGAAATATTGTGCCAAGTACATGGATGAGAAGTCGCATGAGGTCAAAGGAGATAGTAAACAATGAAACTGGATGTGAGGGACAGTGAGGTTAGCATTAAATTCCTTTCAAAGTCCCTGGCAAACTTCCCTTCAGGTCTGACCATGTTTCTATGTATGATGAGCTTTCACGTTTTATGGATGAAGAGCATTCTTCTGGGTCTGTATGCTGCATTTTCAAATTAAATAAATTAAGCTCAATAACATACTGGATGATCTTACTCATATACGGATTCTTAAAAATGAGAGGTTGAGTGGAAACCTAGGGAAAATAGGATGTAGAAAGTGAGATGCCATTCAGTGCATACATCAGTACTGATTGGCTAGTAGGTTCTAGTGTTTCCATACAACAGGGAGAATATAATTGATAATAGCATATTATGTCTCTCAAAATAATCTAAAAAGTTAAACTTGAGACTACTAATCATAAAAGAGTAAGTTTTATGGTGATGGGTTTTGCCACGAAATTGCCATGAATTTCTTGCTGCCCAGTGTGCGCATAAATTAAACTATCACATTGTAATGCAAGAATCTGTAAAAAAAAATCATTATGTATCCATCAGCAATACTTTCTTTAAAGCCTGCGATATACCTTTTAGATAACTTGTTTCAAAATGAACTGTGACACATTTCCTCTTTGTTGCCATCAATGTTATTCCTCATGGAGTTAAAAGAGATGTTCATATTATTAGATGAGATGAAAAATCTGTTCATTAATCAGAGCTCAATCCTGGGGCTTCCAGCTAAAATCAAGTACAGTGTTTTAAGTATTATTGCCATTCAAACTTTATATCTGAGACCCAGGCAAAATTATTAAATTATTAAATTCCCTCTGTTACATATAAGACCTGAGCGTATGAGATGTCTATGAACTGACTCTGATCATGTTGGAATTCTGATTCAGTCATAATCCATTTGACCCTAGAAGTCTATATTCCTGACTCTGCTAGTGACACCTTAACTGGGGAAGGAAGAAAATCACCCTGAGCATTAGCATTACTATCATAGTTACCACCCATTTTTAGTAAATCTATTAAAAAAGCAGTCTTACAAAGGGATACAATATTAACTCTGCTTTCAAGATCTTAGGAAAGTATCAACTTTGTGTGGTGTTAGTAAAGTGCTAGTTGTATAAACATGAAAATCTGAGTTTGACCTACAGAACCCAAGTAAAAAGTCAGCATTGTGATATACCCCTTTAATCATAGCATGAATGAGGGAGATGAATGAAGACCTCTGGGACTTACTTGCTAGCCAGTCAGTCAAGCCACAAGACAAGCTTGAGATTAAGTGAGAAATCTCATCTTTAAAAACAAGGAGTATAGCTCCTAAGGAAATACAGCTAAGGTTGACCTCTGGCCTCCTCATACACACACACACACATACACACACACACACACGCACACACACACACACACACACACACACACACACACACATATATATATATATATATATATACACACACACACACACACACAAACACAAACACACTAAAGATTTTAGGAAAGTTAACAAACTTGGAATCTGCACACATATGTACATCCACATACATTTTCTGTAATTAAAGTTCATTCTGAGCTAATAAAATTACATGTGTACATAAATATGTATCAAATTAATGCTGGTGTTCATAATAACATACTTAGTAAAACTAGTTTTAGAAGCTTGAACTGAATAAGTACCTAGTAAAATAAGTGCTTCCTAGTGGGGCGTGGTCTCAGTACCTCAGAGCAAAAGTAGGCAGATCTCTGTGTGATTGAGGCCACCATGGACTACTAGTAAGATCCAGGCCAGAGGAAGCTATAAGACCTTTTCTCAAAAACAAACCACATAAATAAAGCCTCCTGTTCTAAAGAAAAAGTCCTGGTTAGGACGCTGGCTTACCGTTACTGGTGATCTCTTTGAGTTTTCTACAATCTGTCTACATATTCTTGATATTTGAAATGGAGCTGGTAGCTGTAATGCCCCCAAGGGTTTGTCTTAACAATTCATTAAGTTGATTCTCACTGCATTTTTACTAGAGGGCCTATGCACAATCAGTGCCTGTAATAGTTCATGACTTCCTTAAATATTGATCAATGATTTAATATCATGGAAAACAATACCCTTGATATTTAGCAGCATTTATTTCTTGAATCATTACTGTAAAACCTAAAATACTGCTTCAGAGGCATTTTTCAAGCATGAGAATGATAAACTAAGAAGAAATATTAGTGTTAACATTGCTGTACACTCAAATGCCAAGTTAAATTTCTATTCATTTTTTGAAAGATTCCCATAATCCTGTTGTGCTCACTTATTTCCACTTTAATTTATTGTGTGCTATCTACTAATAAAACCTCAACAACAAGACCGAATTTGAAAATGTTCATAGCCCATCACATTATTGCCTCTATGTCCCTATATTTACTCTCTTGGTTGACTGTCCATGCAAATCTCCATTTGTATTGCCAGAATATTCTTTGTGCTGTTGTACAGGTAACCAAGCTTATCTGTCCTAAATCTTCATTTTGTTTTTAAATACCATGAAGCACAAACACAATAAAGATATGATATTTGAACATTTTCTACTGACAGGTAGAACATGATCAACCCTCCAGATAAAGTTCCCTTGCAAATATCCCAGAGCAATATCAATATTCATGGGTCTGTGCAAATTTTACCAACACTGTTCATCAAAATTTTCCATTAATTCTTAGTATGCATTCTACCTTATCAATAAATGCCAGTTGTTCAATATATTTTGATTATGGTTAGATATGTTCTTGCTCTTCTTTATTGTTTTGAGAAACATTTATTAGTTACTTTTCAATATCAGCTGCCCATTATTTCATCATATAAAATGTTTTAGGGACCAGTTCAGTCTATTTCTCAGTTAAAGAAATTATTAGTAGTCTCTAAAAACTATAGGTAGAGAATGCACAGAAATGCTTCTAATTCAGACCTATTCCCATGAAATGAGGTTAAGAAAGGCTTTCTGAACAGTAAAATACTGGAGCTATTGTATCCATGGAGGATAAGTTAATTCTAAAGATAAAGTTTATTAAGTTAGATATTTCAGAAATAAGATAATGTAACACGCTTAACTACTCTGGAGGAATCCACTAATGGCATAAACTACATGCCACAGAAGATTCCAAATGTTCTTCTGCTCACAAACAGGATTTTGGAGTTTTGATTAGTAGTAGTTCCTACTACAGAAGCTGGTTTCAAATAAATTGCAGCTGGCTAATGTTCTGTGTGGTACAAATTGTGTAATTAATTGTATTAGCTCCATTTCATGTTAAACTCATATTAGAAACAACGATCTGTTTGCACTTCAACAAATAACATTTTGTTATTGGTAATAGATATGACATGCATGCAAATGGGTCTGCCCATCCCTCTTTCAATTCTGTAGTCATTAAGAATATATTTGTTGCCACTTTCTTTTCTTTTTGTTCTTTCTTTCTTTTTCTTTTTCTATTATTATTGATTAAGGCATCTTGCCATGAAGTGGGAAGAAGTGGATGACAGGTGACAGGGTAATTATTTGGTCTTCTCTGGATTGTAGCCCAGGAATAGGAGAGCCCTTAGCTGAGACACCCGCACAGGCATACCTCTATAATACACAAAGAAACACCCTGAGGAATAACGTGTTGCCATTGTATTTGGTAGAATCCTTAATTACCATGTATTTTTAAAGCTGTGCTTCTGAAATATTGCTGATTAAAACTGGATGCCATAGAAATGGGATCAAAAATAGAAATGCTTTTATTTTTCCATTTTGTCTCTTTACAGTATTTGGTGATAACTTAAAAGAGAACATTCTTAGGGTTTTCTACACTTTCACTAATATTCTGATGGATGTTGTCTCTTTCTGAATTTCAGAGGGAATTTGTATGAAATATTGAAACATATCAGCTATCTTTCTTTGTGTGCTCTGTGATGTAGGCGTATTTAGTTTTATGTGATATATGAATAATTCATATCCTTAATTTTGTCTCTTCTACTTTTTGGTAGGATATGCTGGTGAGCATAGCCTTTCACACAGCTTTCTAGAAGAGGCAAATAATTTCTTGGCTCACATCCTTTATTTGTTGGTTGGTTAAAATAATAAAATAAGATTTGATTAATGAAAGCATGCATTAAAATGCAAATATGGAATTCCATTCCTCAAAAATTAAATTAAATTTTCAGCAATTTTTTATTATTATAAATACATGATACATAGCAACATTTTAATTCACACATCCATTGAGCATTAGATTATCAAGCACTCATTTGATTTTTAATGTACACTGAAATAAACAGTGACAATTCAAGTTGTGTTGTAAATTCCTAATACCATGTCAACATAAAAGTTTGTCCAATGTATGGTAATGTTTATATTTGAGATTCCTTCTAATTAAGAACATGATAATAGAAAAGGAATAAGTCTATATTATCCCAAACACCCCTGGTTTAAGTAATATTTGGAAATAATTAAAATTTATTCAAATTGAATAGTCTATCATTTTATGTTTTGCTTTTAGAATGTTTCTCTTGGAGGATGGAAGCCTTAAGATATCCAATGTGACCAGGTCAGATGGTGGATCTTACACCTGTGTAGCCACAAATCAATTTGGCAATGCAAAGAGCACTGGCAGTCTCATTGTAAAAGGTACATTATTGTTTTTATTTGGGTTTGTTTTGTATTAGAATCACTTGTTCTTCCTGTTATCTGTGTTGCCATGGTGAACTTGTACCTTATGTGACAGATTTTAGTTCAATGTTTAAAAATTTTACTGCCATGCTGATCCATGGAATGCACACATTGTAGCATAATATGATAACTGTGAATACTTTGATGGAGAAAATGATGTCCATATATAATATGACAGAGTTAAAAAACTGATATAAAATATTTGAAATTTCCCATGCCTTAGTGTATTGATTCATAGACATTTTGATAAAGTCACTAGATAGTCTTTCTCCTGATCAGATGTTAATTAGGTGATCTTGTTTTGTATGAACAATTTCCATTTATCTAAAACTATCAAATATAAAACCTATTCATTTGTTTGAATCACTCTTGGCACATACCTAAGGAAAGCTAGAGTTTCTTGAACCTACTTTAATAAGCAGATTTTTTTACAAAGAGAAAGCATTAAAATTGTAGTGTCCATATGAGTCATTATTATATTCCCTTCTCAGGAAATAGATAAACTCATACAATTTGGAAGAGTAAAACTGCGTAGTCCCCTTTCAAGGCATTTCAGTGAATATCAATCCAAATGCACCTCCATTTATCACCAAGGGATATAATTAGTATCAGAAGTGCCTATTCTTTGCTTTCTTTACTTTATTATACTATAATCTCAGCTCATAAAACTCTGTTTTGTTTACTGCAAGCCATGTCACTTTTTTCATTCCTTGCCTCCTGGATGATAAAATGACTAACCTGCTAAAACATCCTGCAGCTAATTAAGCCCAAATGAGTAAATCCAGCAATTGGTGATTTCTTATATTTTCTATAAAAAATATATTCAATAAGATATTGCTAACTTCCTTGATCATTTAAAATGGCTTATAGAAAGTAAGCACTCACATTATTCCCACAAGATATTTCCATCCACTTGTCTCAAGCACACTGCATTATGTCAACATTTGTCTGAAACACTAGAGAAATGCAACTGATAGGACCTGATGTGACCAAATTCACCAGTGTGGCACAATCTGAAAAACAAAATTATCACTTTCCTTAATATTGTATTGCCATCATTGCTCAACACAGAGATGAACTTAGAGTTTCAGTATACATGGCATGCATATATTGCAAAACAGGATATTTTAGCAATATTTTTTGCAATGCTCATAGACCAAAAAGTGTGAAGTATGTGTGCCTGTGTGTGTATGTATATATATACAAATATATATATATATGTATATATATATATATATATATATATATATATATATATATATGGAGAAATAGCATGTCCTGGAAGGGGGGAAATGGAGATTTACTGTATCATTTTTAATTAAGACAGTGTAGGCAGTACACATTTTTATGAATAATATATGTCAGAGGATAGAATGTCATTGCACTTAAGTGTTCTAGGCATAGAATAAATCAAGGACATGCAGATATGTTATTGGAAAGATACTAGATTTTAGTATTAGTAATATGTTCTGCAAAAGAAAATCTATGTGGAATAATGGGGGATTAAATCAGCATGTACTCCAAAATACCATAGATAAACCAATGCTTTTGCTGCAAAAACATTATTGGGTATGCCTTACTGTACAGGCTACAGAGAAGGAAAGTTGTTGGGTAGAGAGGTGAATGAATAGTCATCTTCCTCAGATTCTTTTGAGGCTTTAGAATCATGAGTCACATTGTCCCTGAATATTTGATAGAAAAATAAAAGATGACTCACATAACCTTTGAATGAGAAACCTGGGGACATCTGAACCGAATTTTGTTTTAGTCAGTACACTGAGGTAACTCACTTTGCCTTTGTGTTCTGTAGAATCGGTTTCCCAATGTTTTGTTTTTTTCTTATTTTATTTAAACAGTTTTTGAGACAGCATCTCTTTAGCCCCTGCTCCCCTGGAACTTAGTACATATATCAGGCTGGCTTCCTTGATCTGACAGAATTCTGCCTGCTTCTGCCTCCCAATTGCTGGGATTAAGGTGTGCCCTACCAAGCCTGGCCCCAGTTTTCTTGATCTTATAATGAAATTAAGTCAAATCAGATTTTGGGAAATTTTATAACTCATACCATAATTCAAATACACTCTATTCTCTAAAATGGGACATAACTAAACAAGAGGTTCGTTTTTGTTTTATCTTTATTTTTAAGGTTAGGCTTGACTTTTGTCTATTTTTCTGGTTCTTTGCTTGGTCTATTTTAAAATTTTCTTTCTTCATTTAAATGCATAAGTGTTGTATATGTATGTCTACAAGTGTACTATATGTGTGTAGTGTTGATAGAGGCCAGAAGATAGGGCAGATTCAGTGGGACTGGAGATACTAATGTTTGTAAGTGGTCATGTGGATGTGGGAAGCTGAACCAGGGTCTCCTGGAAAAGCAACTTGTGCTCTTAACTGAAGAGCCATTTTCTCGACTCCTTAATATTTTTAATGTTAATAGATTTTAAGAGTCATATTCTTAAAATCATTATATTTAAATCATTTCCACTCCTCCCTAGCCTGTCCAACTCCTCCTGTGTACCCTTACTCTCTCAAGTTCATGGCTTCTACAATTATTATGGTTACGTATATACATAGTTACATATGCCTAAGTCCATTCAGTGTTTATTGTATGAACATATGGTTAGGGCTGACCATATGGACTTACATAACCTGTGAGAGGGCTTCTCCCAAGAAAAAATGAAGATCCTCTCTCCCTCTTAGCAATTATTGCCTGCTTCTAGGTCGTCATCTAGGTGGGGGTCTTGAGAAATACCTTGCACCCATGGCAGCATACCTATTGATATAGTCTAGTTAGACAACCTTATTTATTGAGGTTTTGGGGTGCATAATCTCTTTGATGTCTATCAGCGGGAACCTTGTTCCGGCTTTTCTGAGAAGTTCTTCGAGATCTTAATGGTCCACTCTTCCTTCTTCTGTTTTTTCATGTTTTACAGAGTATATAATATTTTTAACTTCTAAAAATAATATTGCATTCTGACAGAATAATTCCATGTCTATTAAATTAAACAGTGCTTAAAATGAAACTTATTTTGCATCTCTTTTCCAACTTTTTTTTTTAATTTTTTTAATCATTGTGTATTTCATACAGAACATCTCTAACCCTTTCAAAATGTTAGTACAAAAAGGGAAGGGAGTATGTTTTTTGATACGTGATGAATCATGTCTTAAAATGGTGTATTTGCCAAACAATGGGAATAGATTTAAGAGATTCTTTTCGGTGTCTTTAAGTCCACACCCAGTGACATGCTTCCTCCAGCATGCCTACATCTTCTAAGACCTCCCAAAATAGGACCATCAATTGGGAAAATATGTTCGAATACTTAGAGCCTATGAGGGACATTTACATTCAAATTACCACATTTCATTCCCTGGCCCCCATAGGCTCATGATCATATAAAATGCAAAATGCATTTAGTCTATCTTTAAAAGTTCCTGTAGTCTTTGCCATTCTAATACTACTCAAAAATCCGTAGTCCAAAGCCTTTTCTGAAACTAAGAACAATCTCTTAACTGTAAGCCCCTATAAAATCGGAAAAACAAATTACATGCTCCCAACAGGCAGTGGAACCATATACACAATCCCATTCCAAAATGGAGGAGTAGAGTCACAGTGACTAAGTACCAGATCAAAACAAGACTGAAAAACAGTAGGGCAAACAACAGATCCAGTAGCTTTGTGGCCCAAAACTGAGATTTTTCTTCCAAAGGGCTTAGATGACTCAATTCCCTCAGCTTTGCTAAATGCAATATACATTTCTCTTCATAACTCAAAGTTCCAAAATCATCCACATTCCTCCCAAAACCCACATGGTCAGGTTCCTCACAGCCAATAGCCCACTATCTGGTAGAAGTTGTTCTATTATTTTGCTTTCTGTTGCTGTGATACAAACACTGACCAAGAGAACTTATATAAGGAAGAGTTTATTTTGTTTAAGGTTCCAAAAGGGCAAGAATTAATCATAGTTCGGAGACATGGTGGCAGAGGTCGATAGAGTTCATGCAACATCTAAGCACTCACATCCTCAAGCAGGCACTAGAAGCAGACTGCAGATCTGACAAAGTTTAACTCTCTAAGCCTGCCCCCAGTAACATGCTTCCTCAGCAATGTCACACCTTCTGTGACCCCCCAAACAGCTCCAACTATTGGAGACAAAATGTTGAAATACTTAGAGCCTATGATGGACATTCTCATTCAAACCACCACAACACCCTACACAATATAAATGTCTATGTAATTATTTCAGTTCACGCTTAAATAAAAATAGTATATAAACAACATGCATACAGAGTACACGGTCTCTTAATTAGACAACTATCTCCAGTTCCCCTTCATGTAGAGATGCTGAAAAATGAACTTCCAGAGAACTATGATTTTAAAATCAAGAAATGTGAAGCATAATCTGAGAAAAACTGTACCAGCATAGATTCATTCAACCATATTTTTTGACAATTGATTATATGGTCATCTGGTTATTAAGATAACTTAATATTTGGATGTGTATTGTTTAATATATATTGCCAATCTGATGGTCTTTACAAAGGCAAGTATGATTTTATTTCTCAAACTCCAATTAGCACATGCTAGTGACCTTTATGATAACAGGGTGGTAAGGAGCAAATGAGAAATTTCATAAAAACTGATAAAAACATCATATTCCTTTGAATTTACTTATCAGCTTCAGTCATGCAAGAAATGTTGTTGTTAGATAACATGTAAAGTGATAATAGTTACAAGAGTGAGATATTTTCTAGCTTAGTTTTAGCTGATATGGCTTATCTGCCTTAAGAGGATTCTGAAGTTAACTGCACTGTATGCCTGCAAATTTCTATTTCACCAATGCAGCAGGATGAGACAATTTTCCATTCAAACACTGTGACTGTAATTAGCAGCTGTCTTGCCAGATCCTTGCAAGATGCCCAGTGTAATTTGAGGACATGTTCCATAGGCACAAACAGGGAATCAAAAGGAAAATGATAGTTTTAAGGGTTTTTATATTTGGAGACTTAGATTAAAATTACAATGTGTACATATACTGGAGTATATGAATATGACATAAAAGGGGGAATTATTTGATTTGGCATTTGGAAAATTATTAAAAAACAAAGTAACAGCAGGCTATAAAAATGATCTTGTTTGCAGGCAACATTTGTTTTTGTTTCCCCACTGGAGAAGTTTTGGATGTTCAATTACAGGCCTCATTGCTTCAGCATTATTTTCAACTGAAATGTCGGAACTTGGAAAAGCATATCTAATGTGCAAATTAAGTTTATTGCCGCTCATTTAGTTGTTTATTCTTCATGATAGAAGTCTTTATTATAGCTGCATACAGAATGGCCTATGTGTTTTCTCCAGAACAATGAGAGTACTCCCTAATATTGGTCTACATTTATGGATTGGAATACCCAGGACAGGTAGATAATTGGAGGCTTTGTGGATTTAAACAGTGGTGTAGAGGCTTTCAGGTATTTAGCCCAGCTTGATCAAAAAGCCCAGCTTTATGATAACGCTCAGCTTGTCTAAGTAAACCAAAAGTACATTCTTAGAGAAATGACTAGATATATTGGAATATATTTGTCACATTTTCAAGATTGAGAGAACTTTAGAGGAATCTTCCACAAGCACTAGCTTCTTCACCAAAATGCTAAATATCGCACTCCAAATGTCTGACAAAGAGTGATTTGAAACATTTTAATGCAAGAATTTTTGAATAGTTAACTGTTGATGGTGGAATGATTTTTCTGGACTTAAATATATATTTAATTGTTATGCTGATCAGGATATTTTTTTTCATTTTCCCATCAATATTAGAATTAATGATGGAGTGAATTCTTAGTATTAGAATGTTGAATACTTAAATATTTTTAAAGTACAATTGTTCAAACAAGCAAGAACACGTATCAGTTTCCATAAGCTCATGAATATGTATGTTATTTTAGTCTTCGTAAATTTAGTTCACATTCTTTTAAAAATATAGGATTTATCATTCAGATTAAATTTACACTGGTGTTTTATTAATTTATGTTATAAAATATATAATATGCATGACAGATTTATACATTATAATTTTACATTTGGCTTCTATGTTTCAAGATATTTTTACTACAAAATGAAACCTACTGCTGGTAATAATTTTTTGACAATTTATATTTTTGGTAAAAATTGAGGGTGTGTAGCTGCTGGTTGATACCATAAAGGAAACCACCTTCTTATAAAAAAGATTGTACTTCCTACTGTGCACAGATAAAGATTTATTCTGTATTTCCTGGTACTAATTACAATGAACCTTGGAGAACATTTTTATTGTATTTGGTATTGCATTATTAATTACACTTTCTTTAACACTTCCTCTGTGCCAAGCACTCACCACCCTAAAAAGCGTATCATTTCTTTGGCTCTTCAGAACAATGTTGTGAAGCAGATAATGTTTTATACAAGGGTAGACTGGCGCATAGATTGTTAAAATTAAGTTCCTGAGGCTCCTTCATGTTGCCACTCCTAAGTAGCAATACTTTCATTCCTTTGTCTTAACCCTCCAATAAATTTGTGAATTATCAATTTCATATGAAGTCATTCAAGAATATAGAAAAAACGTAAATATGGACACATGCAATCAGCAGTGTTTCCTCCTGTGTTCCTGAGCTTTCGTTCAATAGATTTCAGCATCACTTATAGTACATTGACATTTGAGACAAAATTTCCACATAAAGAAATTTAGAATCTTAAGTGCACATTTGCTAAGTCTTTGGACATGATGCAACTCTGTATGTAACCCAAAGCGATTCCATGACAAAGAACATTATCATAGATCTATATTGGAGTTTTCTCTCATGTATTTGCTTTAATTCTCTTCCTCAGCCCACTCCCAGAAATACCGACAGTTAGGATCTTCTCCCACCTTAGAATCTCACAGAAATGGAAATAGAATCTTACACTGCTTCTTTTCTCTCGTTCCTTTCCTCAACATAAAGTATCTATTCCTCCTATTTTTAATCAAAAGTGAAAAAAAATCTATAGAAAGCTTAGTTTGTACACTAAAATAATACCTAGAATCATCAAGTCTCACTCTCTTACATTTCTGTATCAAACCTGTAAGTATTACTACTAATTTCCATTGTAAGCATTTTGTTGGAAATTTGATGTCCAAAAAGTTTCTTGACCCTTGTTTTGACCATAAAAGAAATAATTAGGCTCTCTTGCCTTTTAGGCATTCTGTCTTTGAAATTAGGTTCTGGTGTCTTTGATTTTATATAGAATAGTGTTTATGATTAACATATAAAAAGCACCAGGAAGAATGATACATTAATGATCTGCAGATCATGCTTATGCAAGTAAGCAGTTAATGCATGGTTTCAAGTCCAAAAGAGGAAGGGGTTAGGGGGATAGGAAGGAACACTGCATAATTAAGTTAATTGATTTCATCATAATTCTCTACCTCTGACTCCCCTCAATCCAAGATAATGTTGCAAACATCTTCTTACACCAGGTTTTCTGTTCAGGCAAAAAAAAATTTTTTAAAATGTCCTAGTCCATTTTCCATAAGACTGCAGAACTCTTTAACCCTGTAATGCCCAGTATAAAAGTACATTTGAAGAACAATCTAAGAGAACACGATCTGTTTATGTGAGACATAAATATGATGGTGAAAATATAGTCATGGCATGTTACGGGCTAATAGTTTTGAGCCCTAAGAGTTGTCATATCTAATTTCTTGTAGGGAAACTACAGTGCAGACTCATTTTGAATAAATTGCAATTTCTATTGTAATTATGAGTGCTATAGAGGATCTGTGTTTACTCTTGGCATTATGACTTTGCAGGATAGTATTTAGTATAAATTTAAATAGAAAGTGTACTTGCATGGTATGAATATTTCTCGAATTTCAAACAATTGCTATTTCTAGGCATATTCTTTAATCTTTTCATTTTGGAGTTATTTATAATGTTTAATATTTCCTTTAAATAATTTAAATATTAACATCAATGTTACATAGCAACCGAAACCTGAAGGTTAACTGGAATATACTGACCATGATTGCTTTGCATATATATCATTTCTAACCTTCACTAGAATGTAACATAAATATTGGATATAGATTTTAATTTGTATGAGCGTGTGTTAGCAGATAACCTTAACAGGGCTAACAGCATAGTAAACATTCTAATTACATGACTCATATACATGGGGGAAACATAACAAAAACATTAATTTTTTCCAGTTTCAGTTTACTAACAGACACATAAAGACCCCATCGTGATAATTTCCAGGTTTCTTTATCCCTGTGTATTATTTTGGCAGATTAGCTTTGTATATTCCCTTCACTTATTTATTAAGTTTTCTGTTCACATGACAATTTGTTCCCCAAATTTATCTCAATTTCTCCCTTCAGTGTATCAACCTTCTCTCTGTGTTGGCAGAGTGTTCCTTAAATGCAATCCTTTTCTTTATTAAATACATTCCCTTATTTTGGCAGTTTTAAACTTCTAATTATTTACTTGAAATTTCATTTAAGAGACTCTTGCATGAAAAGCTTTATGTTGGAAGGTGTATTCTTTTTACTCTAACTGATGATTAGTATATATGGAAACACAGTTCTAGATTGAAAAACATTGCTCCTCAGCATTACTGGGCTCTAAAAGCTGAGGATATTTATTTACTGATGTACTGTTTCCACCATCTTTTCTCTGTCTAGAAATCTGCTTTCCCTCAATACTGCATAATTTCACAATTATATCCTGTGGATTTTGTATAATTTTAACCATTATTTGGAGCACGTTTTAGGTGTTACCACCTAAAATATTCCATTCTTCCTTGACTTGGCTTATACTCTTCAATAAATTAGTGATTTCCTTCAGTCCTGAAAGCTCTACTATTAATATGTTAGATTCTCTCAAGTAGTATTTTAACATACATCCACAAGTATATATGGATAATGTATTTTTTTACTTTCTCTTTATCTTTTGCTATCTCTTTAGTAACAGTTTATTCTCTATAAAGATTTTCTCAAAATTGACTACCAAACTGTTGAATTGTGTTTTGTTTTGTTGTTTTCTATTTATATTCTTTCTCTTTTTTTGTGAATACTTATTTGTATCTTACTTTTTTCTCTTTACTGAAAATATCACTTACAGTGTTTTTTTTTTTTACAGTTTATTTTTCTTAAATGATTTCTTTTTCTACAACCTACTTTCTTTATTTCAGCCACTATTTTTACCAGTAACATACAAAGATACCTTTCCAATATTTGCAGTTTTCTTATAGCTAAGATAGAGATACTAAAAATCTCGACAGTACTGATAAAGTTTGGGGCTTATTGATCTGTTGCATGTCATACTAAGGTCACCTGGCCAGACTGTATCATTGGGAACTTTTTAATGAAACTATTAAATATTTTCCCTTGGGATCATTAGGTATCTCAGACAATTGTCCACCAGATTTCTTCCTAAAGAACAGATGTCCGTCACATTCATAGATGTACAAGTTTACAAGATATGGGTCTCCATGCTCCTGTAATAAATGTCTGCAGTGGGATTTGATCTCAACTCTGTCTTAGAATCTACCATTCATATTCCCTCTCTTCTGAAGCCTATGTTATTCAGTTTTCTATCTATGACAAAATGAAGTTCTTATTTATGAAAAACTTCTTAGATGGCAAAGAAAGCATATTTTGTGAGGTAATGGATCATGAACTCCTTATTTTGACTGTCTTTTGCAACTGATTCCCTTTCACGTCTTTCCAGCAATTATTCTTATTTAGTCATTAAAGCCAGTACCAATTTTTAAACAAGTAAGACATTGTTTTAGAGAACACTTGAAACAAGAAGCTGAGAGGAATGCATTATGATCTTTTCAAGTAAGAATTTAAAATTTTAAGATGGATAAAGACTGTTTTAAGACATGCCTCTTTAACATACCTATCTGCTCACATAGATGCTACTCTTGTGTGTTTGTGTGATAACCTGAAGTTAATTATCTTATCACATTTCCAGTATATAGCATGCAATATTATTAACTATAGCCATCTTATAGAACATTAGTGTCCTTGGATTATTTATCCTAATAACTGTTGTTGTTGTTGTGCCTGTTGATGAACATATCAGTATGTCCCTCATTTTCTTATTGGTATACCCAATTGTATGAAATGTTTCTATGTGTTTGACTTTCTTAGATTCTACATATACTTCATACATTATTTTTATTTGTCTGGATTATTTTACATAATGTCACAAGGGCATATACATAGTATCAGAAATGAAAATACCTCCAATTATCAGTCTGGATTTTATTTCAATATTCCAATGGAACATTGTTCCAATATCTTATACCTTTATCCTTTTAGTAAATGAGAGATATGTTTATATTTACAAGTAATTGTGACAGTGAAATGAACATGGAAGTATGAAAACTCTTCTTTATACTGAATTACCTTCTTATGCATATACACTTAAAACAAGAATTGATGGATGTTATGGACATTCTCATTGCAAGTTTTTAAATTAATCTCTATATTCTTTTCATAATGAGTATATAAATTAATAATATAACAAATAGAGTAGAAGGATTACCTTTCCTTCACTGTTTTACCAACACCTAACTGATGACTTTTTGATAATAGCTATCTAAAAAGATATTAATTTTTTTTTCCTTTCCTTCTTTGATAGAAGTGTCAAGTACCTTTCAGAGATATTTGTTGACTATTTTATATTTATATTTTGAAATAAGTCTACTTACTTTCAAACTGTACTACCTGCATGGTAATGAAGGTTTTATAGTTAGAAGGAATTTAGTTCCAAAATAAGTATGTAAATATGAGAAATAAAGGACAACATAAAATGTTAGTAGGTTAATAAATAGAGATTTTCAGGAGTTTAGTAATGAAGTCAAATCCCAATGTATATATTAATGTTTCACAGAGAATGAACAGGCTGATTATTTTTCTTATATACTATATATCTTTTGAATAGAATTAAATTTTCAAACAACTAATATGGAAAGGATTATGGCTTACAATGGAGATTATAGCTAAATTGATGATATAAAATTAAACAGAACAGAATTATCAAAATCATCAGATACATTCTGTCAAGCTTTATCATGTCAAGCTGTTATTTTCTGGTTTCTAAAAATGTTCAAGAGATTATGACATGCAATTTTATCCTTGAATATTGATATGGGGAACTAATTTAATTTGAATATAAAGAAATACATTGAATGTTTCCGACATGTTTTTATGTAATTAGTTTTCATGTCTAATGAGCTTATAACTGAAGATAAATTATGGAAACATCATTGGCAATTATAACATTCTGAATTTGAGCAAAACTGTTAATCAAAAGAATTTTATATTCCATGACATAGTCCCTTCATCTTAAAAGCCAGATGAGTAAGTGGACTGGGTGTGGTGGTGCATGCCTTTAATCCCAGCACTCCAGCGGCAGAGGCAGATGAATCACAGTGAGTTCAAGGCTATCCTTTACTACATAGCAAGTTTAAGGCCAACTGGGTCTACAAGAAAATCCTGTCTCAAAAAGACAAAAAAGAAAAAAAAGTAAATGGAACCATTGTGATGTGATACATTTATCACACTGATGAAGATTGAAAATAATTAGCATAAAAATTCTGAATTTGTGACCTTTTCATAGAAGTTTCTCATGTATTTATGAAACAATGCTTAAAAGGTGACTAGTCTCTATCAGTTTAGAAGGTAAGTGGGTCACAGCCCTCTTGAATCTGTAGGAAGTTTTTCATTCCCTCTACAACTTTATTACTTCTTTAAATTATTATAGAAAATGAAAAACACAGAGTATTAGAGTACAGGATACAAGAAGGCTTATGTCACATAACCCAGGGTTGATAATAAATAACCCAGTTCTAACTTTATTTCATATAGACCCTTGTCTACTTCCCAACACTCATCCTCAATATTGGAGAAAAATTGTATATATCACATAATTTCATAGTTAGTAGAGATGAAACCTTGAAATCAATACCAACTTTTTTCTCTTTGTTTGTTCTATCACTCACATAACTAGTGTCTTCAGCAATAGAGACTAAATAGTTCTGGTAGCTGTTTGTGATTAAGGGCAATGACCAGGATTGCTTGAGGGTCTATTGGACCCCTGATCAACAGCTTCAAAAGAGGAAGTCAATTCCTGACATTGGACTTTTCCTTTGTTAGCCTATGGTGGCCAGTAGGGACAATGTTCCCTATAACAGGGTAGTAAATTTTAATATCTTTTCTTTTTTTTCTAAAAATATATTTTATTAAATTATTATGTATTTAATACAGAACATCTCAATCAATTTTAGTGAATTAACACCCCCAATCAATTTAATACTCCTTTCTCCACTGACACCTCCCCACAGCACTCCAACTGGAAACCATGCATTCTTTCATCTGCGTTTAAGGTCTATTGTGTCAACTTAGTGTCCCCAAATGTTCCTCAGTGCAAGTTCATCCACTGAGGTCTAGTTAGCCTACCCAGAGTCCCACACGTTAAGAAGGCTAGCTTAACTTCACCCAACAGTAATCAATTTTCAATATTTCTTCAGCAAAGATTGGGGTCTGCTGCCCATTTCCCCAGTTCCATGATGGGTTTTTGTTTGCTTGAGTTTGTATGGCTCTTGAGCATGTCGACACCATTGTTGTAGGTTAATATGAACAGAGTCCCGGGAGTTTGTAGGATTCTATTTCCATATGGTTACACACCTCTTACAATCTTTCTGTCCTCACTTCTCCAATGGTCCCAGAGCATTGGGTCAGTGAGACTCAATATAGGAGTCCTGTCCAGGGATAGATACTCTTCAGATTCCTAATCTCCATGCTTTGGCCATGTAGATCTTTTGTGTTACTGGTCTTCTGTTGCATGGGGGAGTTTCACTAATAGAAGGTAAGCAGTACATTCATCTCTCTACCCCTTGTTCTATGTTGCATGAATCTTGGGCATGGAAGTTGCCTTGGAGATGTACCACTTAGGCATGGGAGATTCACAAACAAAGTCTGTGTGTGACCAGCTGTGGTACTCTGTAGTAGTCTTCATCTGGTGCAAAAGAAGCTTCTTTGATAAATAATCACTGGATTACTGACTGTAAATATAAGGATACATATTTTGAACTTAGTAAAAAATTATATTAGTCTAGGGATGTGAGCGCCTTAGGGATTCTTTTAAGATCTCTGACCACTTCAGCCATGTATATTTGGCTATGATTACAATACCACACATGAGTTCCCTCCCTTGAGTAGGATTTAAGACTAATTAAGTAGCTGTTGACTGCTGCCAAGATAAAAGTGCCACTACTGCACCAGTATCATATACTGTGCCTGTTTCTGATGTGGTTATTTGATCATGAAGTTAGGGTTCAGTCATTGACTGATATTCTCCCTTAGCTGCTTGCACAGTACTCTCCAGAGTGCTGGCATTTTGGGGAACTGACTTCCAGGTCAGTCCCAACTCCGTGGCGCATATGAAGCAAATTATTTCATTTATTGTTTCAAGAAAAAGATGCTTAATGAATCTAAACTTTTCACAGGTGTTAGTCTAATATAGTCTACTTCCTATCATTGAATTTGTATACTTCAGGCTATACTGCTCTCACTTACCAATAAATCACAGAATTGTTTCAGCATTACTAAACCTCAAGCAGCATCAGTCACTCTAGGGGAATATAGCCAGACTTAGCAAAGGACCAGAAGAAATATATACATGGCCAACTTCTTCTTTGTGATCTGTGTTGTTTGAAGATAGGTCTTAGATGTCTGATTTTCTCAACATAGGCAGATATATGAAAATGATAAATTAATTGATTAAAACAAAGCCTTCATTTTTTTTTCTTAGAAGTGGTCTCTAGTACCCATCAGTGTGTTTCTCTTGTATGTATGGTTTGTGTTCTCCTCTGGTGTTGTGCATGGTGTAGGAAGGAACTATATAAGAGAGTAATCAGCGTTTCCTGTCTGTTGGACAGTTGCCTATCTATCATGAGAACAGGTCTGCATGTAATTTGAGGAGGGGAGCATGAGTTCTAAGTGCATCTTAATTTGTTCATGAAGGTCCAAGAAATATCATGCTCAGATAACTATTCATTTCATTTCTTAGTTAACATGTCTGACCTAACAGAACGATTCCTTTTTATGTATGTATTATTATAACTTTCCTCATTGCTTTGACAAAGCACATGACAAAAGCAACTGAAAGAAGCAAGAATTCATTCTGGTTTACAGTTTGAGAGGATTCAGCCTGACCTGGTGAGGAAAGCATGAAAGCAGAGGAGTGAGCTAGCTAATTACGCTCTGTTCAACTGACTTCTTCCTACTTCTTATTTTACTCAGACCTCTGCACTCGTATTCAGGGTGTTTATTTCGTGCTTCACTTAAAGCCTTTGGAAATACCGTCACTAACATGCTCAGAATTATGTCTCCTAAGGGATTCCAAATCCATTAAAGTTCAAAATGCAAATCAATTATTATAGCATACATTCCATTTGTGTATTGAAGGTTGTCCCATTATCCCAAAGGTCTGCTACAAACTTCCCATATTCTCCACATTTTTTCAAGACAATGATAAGTTTCTTTAAAGAAAAAAGAAAACACTTTAGGGCTGCCATCTTCTGCATAAAATTCTGGTTCTCTCAAGTTTTGGATGAAGCCCAAGGTTGTCAAAAAGAAGACCAAGAAGCTCATCCAGCACCATTCTAATCAATATGTCAAAATTAACCACAACTGGAAGAACACCAGGGGTTTTGAAAACAGGGTGTGGAAAAGATTCAAGGGCCAGAAACCCAGCATTGGTTATGGGAGCAAAAAGAAAGCAAAACACATGTTGCCTAGTGGCTTCCCCAAGTTCCTAGTCCACAAGAAGGTGTTAAAGGTGCTCTTGTTGTGCAACAGAATTTACTGACTGGGATATCGCACAATGTGTTTTGCAAGAACCACAAAGCCATTGCTGAAAGATCAGAATAGCTGACCATCAGTGTCATTAACCTTAACACTAGCAAAGAAAGCAAGTAGCCAGTCACATACCTCCATTACCATTTCTACTGGAATAAAACGATAAAACCTGCCAAAAAAATAATCTATAATTGACAATTTGTAATTGCATGTACTTATAGAATATCAATGTGATAGTTGATGGTTTTACTGAGAAGTTGTTAAAAAAGTTCATTAGCATATTGATCATATAAGGTACTGCATTTTATAATGGAAATATACTGAATATCCTCATTTAGTAAATTTCACTATGTAATAGGCCATTATTAATCATCCTGCTATATAAGAAATATTGAAAATATGTCTTTCCTGTCTCAGTATCATTGTGTGCTCTTTGAATATCATGTCCTCATTATCCATCCTTTTATCCCATGAGCATCTGGTAACCGTATTCTCTTTTACTGTACTCACATATAAGAACATCTTAACATAACATCGTCATATTACTCAAACACTGTCTCTTGCTGAAACTTGTCCCATTCTTGGTTTAGTGCTCTCTTACTGCCTTGAAGGTTGAAATTACTTTACAACTTAACTTGCTTTGTAAGTGAGGCCTAATTCGGTAGTAAAGCATGGGAACATAGCTATAGTTTTGCAGCCCCACTTCAAGTCTTGAAACCTATCAGGCAGCGTGCATATGAAGTGGTGGTTCATTGTGCAGATGTGCATGTTCAAAACTGTTGCTTTCAGGAGAGCTTGGTTTTCAAGTGTTTTGGGATGTCAAGATCCCCATCATTATTAGAAGGATTTGGGGAGTCAACACCAGGATCCAGAGTGAGAAGAGAACAGCTTGCCCATTTATCCCCTGAAGCATTTTCAAATATATTAACTCTCCAGTGTCAGCAAGTGATAGAAGTTGTAACTAGGAGG
This sequence comes from Eospalax fontanierii, assembly GCA_035773235.1. Classification (NCBI taxonomy): domain Eukaryota; kingdom Metazoa; phylum Chordata; class Mammalia; order Rodentia; family Spalacidae; genus Eospalax; species Eospalax fontanierii. The sequence continues at coordinate 75,420,924 of CM069526.1, forward strand.
GAAATGGGCTTTGTCAGTCAATTTATACAAGTCAAGTATACTTTTATGCTTGGGTAGTAAAATAGAGTATATTATAATTATATGAATTCTTTGAAGAGTTTTAAAATGTATGATTTTTGAACACTTCTGTAAAATTGCAAATCTTATATCCACAGGTCTAGGAATAAAACTTAGCTTGAATACTGTTTGATTCAAAGAAAAGAAGACCATTTTTACATGAAGCTTCAGGAGAACCAAATATTAATGTGTTTTTCCTTGAAACTGAAGAAGTTATCAATGGAATAGATAATTAACACTTTGGATCAATGAACAAATCATGAAATCACTTGTCATTTTTTATGCAATGTCCACAAGTCACAACCAATATCAAAAGAAGATTAAAGTTCTCTGATATACACTTATCGGAAAAATTAAATTAAAACATTAAAAGTAGATTTTATTGTAATAAAATATTAAATTCTTTTAGATAAAAAACTGTTCCATGTTAATCAACAGCTCTATAAATTTATATTTTAAAGCAATTTATGAGACATTCATAGTAATTTTTATCTAAAAATGGAGTTAGAGGTTCTTAAAATGTTCCATTGACAGAAAGGTCCTTTGGAAAATAAAGCTCATCAAAAAAAGTGTTTTTGCCCTTGCACTTGCCAAGAGTCAGTAATGTAGCACAAGCAATTATGTCAATTGAAAATGAAGTTACTAAAAATATCAGTTCCAATGATGAGATGAGGTTTCAGAAAAGCAAGAGAGAAAAATCTAATAACAAAGATATAAGCTCAGTAAAGCACTTGGATTTTATTGTATTATGTTAAATTGTGACACCAAAATCATATACTTTATGGTTTATAAATTTATTGTCTCCTTCACGTATCACTGTCATTTCTATCACATTTTAAATAATAAAAATACTTATAAAGGAAGCAGTTATTATGTGTTTTAATTGCACTTGTTCCCTGTGCTTGGATGGGACTTCAACACAGTTTATTTTTTAATGGGATCAACCAATTAGGTTGCTGAGTGAGATTTAAATCTATCTCCTACCTATAGTTGTCAGTAAATATCATCTTTCCACTTTCACTCATGCAATTCTTTCTGTCTAGTCCTGGACTTTCTAGCAATATGATTGCCCAGCATTTATAAACCACGCTATGGCATACAATATTTAATACATGCCCTTGGCAGCATATGAATATATCTATCCATGATCTTTAACTGACCAACTCTTATTTGCTATGAATGATTTTGTTAACTTAGATCTTTCTGAGCACTGATGCCTCAGAAATTACTAAACATTTTAATAGAATTACTTCAAACACATGTCACTGTCAGAGTTATGCCTATGAATTAGTACAATCCTTTGAACATCAGCCTGTCTCTGAAGACTCATTTCAGTGGGAAGAAAGATAACATATTTTGTTACTTTCCATTTTTTTTATGTCCCACAGAACTACATATCCAATAGTTAATAGATGGATGAATGAGTGTGATAGCTGTTCAATAAATATTTACTATAAATTTAAAAAGAGGATCATTCTAGTAAAACTGTAAGAATTATAGAGCATACTATGATTATTTTTCATAAAGTTTTAGTCATCTGTATTGTATGAACAAAGAGCTATGTATCTAGGAAAAAAATAATTTTTTATTGTTTTGTTTCTTAAATGAAATGAGTTGTTATCATTTTTAGCGTTTGAAAATTGCTTTAATTTTCATGATATAAATCTTTCAATCAGCGTAGTTTGATGGTAACAACACATATAATTTGCCAATTCATCTGTCAAAAAAGTAAGATATTAGTGTTTTTTATTTCAAAGAATTTGTGGGAAGAAAATATTACCCTCCTACTAAAAGTTTAGTTTAAATATTAGATATCATTTGGACTAATTTAGAGGGAATTAGACAAGAAATGCTAAGAACTGGGGATTTAAAAAGTGCACAGATCCTCCCTTCATAGTTCTCCCGGATTAGAATTCCAAGAGAATTTATGTAATATAATTAGCACAATTATTTCTTAGCAAATAAGAACATGAAGAAATATTTGATGATGACTTAGTTACACTGTTCACTATTATATTAAAATATAATACATGCTTTCATTTTTTCCCATGCTTTTTTAATCAAAAATTACCTTAAAATCTAGATTATAACTTCCTAAATTTCACTTCTCAGACTTTGCTAAAAAATGTTTTGAAAAAAAATGTTGAAGTTGGGTGTGATGGCACACAACTTAAAACCCAGCACTCCAGATGAAGAGGCATGCACGTCTCTGCGAGATCAAGGCCAGTCTAGTCTCCTTAGTGAGTTCCAGGCCAGCTGTGATTACAGGCAGACCCTGTCTCAAAAAGACCTAAAATATTGAAATAATTGTTCAAAATTCAAAATTCTGTAGGTAAAACTGAGTGACACATTCTCTAATTTATTTGCTGTTGCTATAACTAACTGCAACTGGATAATTCATAGAGAACTCCATCTCTTAAAGTTATTGAGACTCATAGGTCTAAGTTTCAGGAGATATATGTGATGAGAAGTGATGAGTAACTTCTTCCTGGTGAGGCCAATGCAGAGTCTAGAGGAAATCCACGGCACTGAGTGACAAAAGGGGATTTATAAGGGTCGGTGATCACGTTTATAATAGACACAATGTGAAAGTATTCCATTAGCTCACTGCTCTTACAATACATTAATCTATTCATGAAGTCTGAGTCTTCACTTCCTAATGGTCATTTCATAAATACTCTATCCAATGCTGCTCTCTGCCTTCTGATGAGATTAGTGTCAGCATGAGTTTGGGGAAGGTATTCAAGTTATGGAACACACTAATTATCTAATCATATAAATAAAGTTTCAATGGTGACTTGGTGCCATGACAGAGCAAAGATGCCAGAAGGGATTGAAACTAATGGTCCATCTCTTAAAAGGTTAAAATTTAGAGTGTATTATTACCTGTGAAGGTCACTATTTTGAAACTTCTTAATATAATTTTTCAGGATAATTTCATTAAATTTTCATTCTTTCATTTAAATCCCTTCATGCACATTTTAGTTTGGATAAAATAGAAATATCTCTTTATAATAGGTTTTTTGCTTTTTAAACGATTTATTCATCTATGTTTGTGTTATGATTCTGCCTATGCCTGTGCAGGTACATACAAATGTGCATGCATATGGAAGCCAATAAAGGGTTCTTAGATTCTGGGAAATAGAGTTAAAGATGTTTGTGGGATGTTCAGCTTGGTATTTGGGTGCAGAGTAGCAAATGTTCTTAATCACTGTGTAATCTCTAAATCCCAAAAGGGGGATATCTTAATCTAATTGTATATTCAGAGCACATTTAGAAATAATTAGTTGTTATTTTGATAGGTTTTCAGTGTTCTAGAATTGGAGCCTCTTATGATATTAAATAGCTAAATTGTGGTTGATTTTAAGTCTCTTTTAATCAGAAACAAGGTTCTACTAAACCTAGAACATTGTTGAAAATGCCATTTGAAATGTTGGAGAGTGAAATGTCAAGACTTGTAAAACAAGGGATGATATCCAGTGCAACATTTCCAAAAAGGAAGTTTCTGTGGTTCCTGAATAATTCTAACATTAAAGAGTCTGTAGTTTAAAGGGAAAATTTAATCTTTCTTATGCATGTTAAAGCCTTAGTTAAAACAGAAATCATTTTGAAAAGTAATTTAGAGGCATTGGAGAGTTGGCTCAGCCATTAAGTGCACACTGGCCACTCTTGTAGAGAATGTGAGTTCAGTTCACAGCACTCATATGGTGACTTACAACAGCCCCTAACTTTAGTTTCAAGATTTTTACAGCTCTCCTCTGGCATCTGGGGGAATGTCATGCATGACTGCACTTACATGCATGCACAAACTGTCATACATGCAAAACTAAAACTAAATAAAAATAATTTTAAGGCATTTCAGAAATAAAATATGCATGCATCTACTCATTTAAAGGTAAGCATGATATTATAAAACTCTACACAAATCAAATTGGCTATAATCTTATGAGTAGGCTTTGTTTCATAAAACCTTAAGCTAACAAAGTTATTTTAGAGTGGTAACCATTATTTCATTACAATATGACTGGATATTCAGAGTAAAATACAAAGAATATCACAGTTCATTAAAGATATATAATGCTTTCCTTTGAAGTGTATAGTTTGCAATAGTCTATTTGTCTATAAATTATTATTGAAGTTATATCTAGAATTTTAATAATTTTATTAATTCTTTGGGAATTACATACTTACTATATATTTTGAGAAGATTCACACACAACTGTTCCCCATAACTCCTCCCACTACTGCCACTGGCTTAGTTCTCACAACTTCATGTCTCATTTTGTTTCTTATGTTAACCTCTCAAGGCCATTTTGTACTGCCCATTCAGGCATGGGTGTTGGCCATCTGCTGGAGTGTGATCCACCTACCAGAGACCACACCCTTAAAAAACTGAGTCTCTTTCTCCTGACTTTCAATTGTCAATAACTCCTCAGTTAGGGATGGCACCTCAGGAAACCTCCCACATCCATGTTAGTGTGTTCAGTGGCTTGATCTTGTGCAGATCTTGTACAGGTAACCACAGCTCCTGTGAGTTTTTAAGTGCAGTGATCCTGTCATGATCAGAACACACTGCCATGCTCTAGTCCTCCCCAAATTCTGGCTCATACAAACTTACAGTCCCCATCTTCTTCCTTGATCATTAAGCTTTGGGGTGGTGGTGGTGATATAGATGACCCATTGATGGCTTTGCTTATACTTTTAGTTAACTAGTTATATTGGTAGCAATGAAAAATCCTTAAAATAATATTTTATTTAGTACAGAATGTAGTAGTAATCCAGATTGTTCCAAATGATTGTGTTCCATTCAAAAGTGTTTATTTTATATACCTATGTTAGCACTTTAAAAAAACAATATTATTTTCTCAATAGACAGAACTGTCATTACAGTACCACCTTCTAAAATGGATGTCACAGTTGGTGAGAGCATTGTCCTACCCTGCCAAGTGTCTCATGACCCTTCCATAGAAGTCATATTTGTATGGTACTTCAATGGAGATATCATAGATTTAAAGAAAGGAGTGGCTCATTTTGAAAGAATTGGGGGAGTAAGTATCTGAAATTGTTAAATTCTTGATAAAATACGTGTGTTACATGAAGCACCATCTTTGATAATTAGACTCTCAATCTGTTTGCATGGATAATCACGATCTGTTTATAGAGCTGCATTTGCTTTTGTTTTGTTTTGTTTTATGTCTTTCAGAGAAATACTTGTTTCTAAATGCAATTATAGTAAAGGGGATGATAAAAGGGATCAATTACAGGAAACTGTAATAGTCCTGGTATATCTTCTAATTTCAAAATTGTCTAATATTTAGTATTTATCCAAGTGTAAAGAAAATGGGACCTGCTGTGTGTGATTATACTTTTATCCAATTCCCTCTTTCCATCGACAGGAATCTGTTGGGGATTTGATGATTAGAAATATTCAATTAAGCCATTCAGGAAAATATCTATGCACAGTACAAACATCACTAGAACATTTGTCTGCTGTAGCTGATATCATTGTAAGAGGTAAGTACAAGTGTGTCCATTTTTATTCAACAGCAAAAGTGTTTGTACATAAATGGACACTTCTTTAAGGAGTCGAGTTATGATATGGGAATGTGGAAAATCATACGTCATTTGTGCATTGTAAAAGAGACTATATCATGGGTTCAGTGGATATCGATACTGAATTGTGAGGCTGTCATTGTCTGAATGATCAGGCTTTGTAAATAGTATCAGTTCCTAAAATTTAGACTGGCCTTCTATGAATAATAAACCATTGCTGTCAGATGAGTGTGAAATCCACAGTATTCTGCACATTTTCATATTAGTTGATTTATTTAAGCTGTATTTTGAGACAGACTCACAGAGAATAGTTGTCAGTTTTTGAGATTAGCTCCCTGTTGCATGGTAGTCAATGAACCCATGATTGGTGTTTCAAATCTTCAGTGTTGGCATTTCTAAGTTAATGTGTTACTGAGCAAGATGAATTAATAGGACTTAACCTCATAATAGTATACTATAAATGTAATGTAGTCAGATTTCTCCCTGAACATAGCAGGTGAAAAGAAACCATTCTTGTCCTCCATTGATGAATTTAAATATTTCTCATTTGGTCACCACAAACTGTCCTTCTTCAGGTCCTCCTGGTCCTCCAGAGGATGTAAGAGTGGAACATATTTCTAGTACCACCTCTCAGCTCAGCTGGAGGCCTGGCCCAGATAATAACAGTCCCATTCAAATATTTAGTATTCAGACTCGGACACCGTTTTCTGTGGGTTGGCAAGCAGTTGCTACAGGTAAGCTATTTAAATATTTTTTGGTAGATTTTCTAACAATAATGATTTTAATTGGGTAACTTTAATAAGTATGCATTCATAAATTTTATATAATGATATAATTTTCAGCAATTATGAGTTCTGATTAGTATCAATTATTAACTTGAGTGTCTTGTAATTTTATTTTTAATTGTTTAGTCCCTGAAATTCTCAATGGCCAGACATACAATGCAACAGTTGTTGGTTTGAGTCCTTGGGTAGAATATGAATTTCGCGTTGTCGCTGGGAACAACATTGGGATTGGAGAGCCAAGTAAACCATCAGAATTGTTAAGAACTAAAGCATCAGGTAAGGACTTTTAACTACTAACATGGATTCTTGTTTTCTGATTACTGGTATAGTTTTTAATGAAAAAATATTTGCTTTTGTGAATCTTGTCGTTTTTTGAGGTCAAAATTACAATCAGTGGACTAGCACATTGATTTTTCACATCTGTATGGGAGCCAAGCCATGGATGTCCCACCCTCCTCCTCCACACAGTCACAGGTTGAATTAGAGTTGATTAACTTTCAAGTACATATAAAAGTTTTTCAGAAGCAATCCTTGCATATAATCTATTTCCTACTCAAACTCCAACAAAGAATCTTCATTTTGTAGATGTGTTAATGCTTGTTCATAAATACTTTTAAGTCAAGAATTAATAGAGCAGAAAAAGAAAAACAAAAAAATAATTAATAGATAATTATTTGATTAAGCCAACATACATTTTTCATATGTATTTAAACTTTGACCTGCTGACAGCTTAACTGAGAAACAATATAAATTCTCCTCCACTAAGTAAAAGTGCTGCCTGATGATCACCTGCTTCAAAGAACAGCAGGCAAGTAGATTATGTTTTCTTAAGCTCTTTTCCCTGGAAACTCTTTTCTTCACCTCAGCTTTCACATCAGAGTAATACATGGTCCATTCATTGTAGTGCATAGAGTTTCCAATTATCATTTGGTCAAATAAATGAAAAATCCATTTGTTCTTGCTAATTTGATTTAACTGACATTAATTCTATAAAGGGTTTACAATTGTCTAAATTATCAGATATCAAAAATATCCCTTTTCAAGCAAAGTGTTTTTGTTTGGTTAGGTTTTGCTTTGTTTTCGTAGAGCTGTGAAGCAAACCCAGGATCTCTTACTTACTAGACAGTTGATCTAAAAACCAAGACACATCTTATTTTTCTCTTAGAATTGATTATTGAAAAAAGTACTTGGTAACAATGACCTTAAATTATGACAGAAGGAAATTTGGACAAAAGGAAAAGTTTCTATACTCTTTGGTGTCCAAATAACAGTGGGTCTTGATCCAGATGAGTAGCAGGTTTGGCTTTGGCTTTGACCTACTGGTTCAGGCTTGTCCCCTGATTCTTCTTTGTTTTCAGCTAATTTATTTTTGGTCTACTTGGTTAACACTGATACAGCATATGTAGTATTTGTACCATTGTTTGTATGTCTACCTGTATTACCCGTTAACCCACATCTGGAGTAAGACTTGGTGTTTTCTTTATTGATTTTTCCAGGGTTCTAAGTCATAACTTAGTGTTTTACATCTTTCTTTCTTTGTTTTCATCAAAGACTAACTTTTTTTCTCAGTATGATTTTAGTCTTAATTATAGATAATTTTAAAACAGAATAAAGAAAAGAGGGGCTGGAAAGATGTCTCAGTGGTTAAGAACTCTTCCTGGTCTTCCAGAGACCTACCTAGTTGGTTTCCGATTACCCACTTTGGGAGGCTGACAACAGCCTGTAACTCCAGGTTATATGTACATGTAATCTTTAAAAATCATGTTCTGAGAAAATTAACTGTAAATTTGAATATGAAAACATATGCTGGATAGGTGCTTTTTAAAAAACGTATGCCAGATGCTTATACCACCATGTTGTTAGTAGAGCTAAACATCTATATAAATGGAAATAATGCAAAAATCCTAAATTTCTTTACTTAGTGTATATTGTACTAAAACTGAAATGAGTAGCTAAGCTACAAATATTTTAACATGCGTGCCTTCCCCAACCATACCCAGATCTCAATCCCAGTATGCATGTGGATAACTTCATACAGTGCAGCTATTCTAGAAGACTTCCCCATTATGATAGATTTAGAATACTTCTACTCCAATGTCAAGAGAAATGATGTTTTCCATCCTTCTGTGTGTGATAAAAGCCTTCTTCTGACTATACACTACAAAAATTACTAGCAATTGTCAAGTTTACAATTTACCTTGAGCTACATTCAACACAATAGTCCTCTCAACTTAGAGATGAATAGTGTATTATTTTTTTCCATTTCATCAGGATTAGCAGTGTCTGAGTAGTCTTTCAGAGAGTCTTAGATCGAAACAATAAACAGAGCTTGTCTTCCACACCTGCATTCTTTACTCTTTAAGGAAACAATCCTCTTACTTTCTAATGGAAGAAGTTTTAAAAAGCCTTCATACTCTCCCCAGAGAAATTTGAAATTCAAGTACAGAATTATTAAATAAGAATCAATGAATTTACATATTTTCAAGAATATAATTTTTAAATGTGAAAGTATTCTGGTAGTTCATAAAGGAAAAGCTTCAGCTTGTTTATTGACAAAAATAATTAATTAATATACTGTCTGAGTAACTTGTTTATAGCACAACTGCATAATTAGGCACTAAATCAGTGGTGTCACTGTTACCATCTGAATGCAACATCATTTTGCCAATTAGTAGATGATGCATAATAATGTCAAACACACGATGTTACTTGATTTTTAATTAATCTTGGAGCCAAGGTGCCCATGTATCAAACAAAACTGTCCTTTTGCTTAGAAATTTGGGTTTGTGCAAACATAATTCATGTTCATTAAAAATGTAAGATTCTCAGTTTGCCTGAACGAGGTCTTTAAAGGTGAAGCTTCCCAAGTCCCCCAAGAGAATGCTTCTTAATGAAGATTTACCTTTCATCTGTGGCATCAATATTTCTCTTGTGTGTTTTTAAATTAAAAAATTTTTTTTTCAGTCCCAATCGTGACACCAGTAAATATCAACGGAGGCGGAGGAAGTCGATCTGAACTCGTCATTACGTGGGAGGTAATTTTCTATCTCACCGAGTTATTTTGAAGAACAAAGATGTAGCTGGCCAGAAAGAATACCGAGAAACTAAAAGATTTATTTGATCACTACATAGGACATAGAAAAATACAAGGTGTAGAAAACATATCACCCTGACAATGAATTATTTGGGGTTGGTATTTGAAAATACTTATTTTTCCTAAAGTTAAGAGGATGTGACTAACTCAGCACAATTTTCTTCCATATGTAAGAAAAACAACTTCAGCATCTATTGAGCAGTGAGCAGTGGTATTTTCATTAAGACTGCATGAATTGAGCACTGTTTTATTTATTAGCTATGGAACTCTTTTATTGTGGATAGGGTGAACTTAGTAAAGTACAGGGAAAAAAATGGATTATTGCCCTTTCACCACTCTGCAATGTCAGCTTTTTCTTATCTTATATGAGATCTTAGGAGTATCAGATGGTTTTCTGGTCATTGTGTTTCACGTTAACTTATAGACTCACTTTTATTTTACTGATTGCAAATTTCATTCTTGTTTCTTATCATCAATTTTAGAGCAGACCTGAACAACCTTTTGACATGGCTAACTGATATTGTCATCTACAAAGTAGGCATACCAGATCCATGAAAAATTGCAGAACCATTTTAAAAACTGCAAAACCCACTCCTTATAAACTTTTAAGTAAGAACCAATTTTGTGTCGTGTGTCATTCATAGTTATATTCAGGCATATGCAGCCAGCAGGCTGAAGGCAGACATGCCTGCCTTAGAGTTTCAGTCAATATATAGTTCATCATCTCCAGTTCCACCTTGCCTTAGCCTTGAATTGTATGATTAATAGAGGAATGTAGAATCACATCCCCAACTGTCCAACAACTTCGACCTTAATTTCTCCTTCTTCTTTCACTGCATTGCATCTTGAGTCCCCTGCATTCTAGAGGGCTGAGAGAAAATAAAGAGGTAAAAAGATGTTACCTTCTGACATCGGTGATTTAGCTTTGGTGTGTATTAGGCAGGGCAAATGGTAATTTATAATGTAGTGAGGTGTTTTTCATTTTCTTTGTTTTGGGTTTTTGTTTGTTTGCTTGTTTGAATACTGGTCCCTAGGATAATTCTAGATGCAAGTACAGGTATAGCTGCAAGTGGGTATTTGAGAGTTTCTAAAATTTCTGGATTTTGTTGTTTCATGGCCAGACTCCCTTTCCTCTGAATGATCTCTGAGAAAAGTTTCTTTCAAGGCAGTTCATGGGTGATTCCCTACTGAATGTTTCAAATTCAGTCTCAGATTACGAGTACCCTTCCTGCTCTTTTTGGTGGAATGTTGATGGTGTCCCCTTAGCTTCTCTCTTTATTCTGTCATCAAAGGACGGCAGCTCTCATTACATTTTGGAAATCTCCTAGGCATTTGTCAGCTGGAGATATGTGCACTCCCTTTGTTCCCATAAACACAGAACCTTTTTCGCAAAGGCAGTAGGAAGAAGTGAATCTTTTAGGAACCTTTGGTGGAAAGTTAGACTGTACAGCTACTTTCATATACATTTTTGCATTATCCCAACAACAAAATGGCTTTGGACACTTCAATAAAATATCGATATCTAAGATGTGCAGAAAATGTATTCTTCTTATTATCAAAAGTCAATTTATCAAAAATTTCTCAAATTTTTCAATGATAAAATGATAAATTTGAAACACCGTGCTTGGTGGGTAGCTGTGGTATGTGTGTATGTATGCAGTGTGCATGAGGGTGGCAAGGGTAGATTGCTGCTAGTACATTGCATAACATATAAAGAGTCCACAACAGGGACTCTCTGACTCAAAATATTAATATTGAGAAATTCCTCAAAGGGTTCAGAAAGACAGAACAAGAGCAAGTGAGCAAGCAAGTGAAGAGAGAGTGAGAGAGCAAGAGAATAGTAATCACTAATCATTTATAATAGAAGAAACTAGAGAACAGATGTTGTTTCCTCAGGGTTATAAATGAGAGTCAGACACTAAGTGCAGTAGCCTAAATGTGATCCTGTCGTCTGTACATCTTGTTTCCTGTGGGTGTCATGGCCCAGTACAGTGCTTAGAATGTGGGAAATCCTCCATAAATTCTCTTTAAATGGGAGCGGCATACGGAGAACATTAGGGCTCTCAGTCCTAAGAGAGCCAAACCACATTTGTGGAGCACTGCAGGGTTTCTGTGCCACTGTGTGCAATACGTACCTCTGAGTCCTTCCAATAAGTCTAGGAGATAGTGAACACAACTTTCACGTAAGGAGATCGAGACTTCAAACCTGATTCTGGATGACACTGCAGCACTTGAACACAGGACTCCATGTTCTGTTGATTTGTCGTAATTCATGGTGAAGAGAATTCTTTTGCTCATGCCTTAAATAATAAGTTAATCATATTTTTCCTGTCCTGTTGAACATATTTCCCACAAACACATAAATTCTCAGGTGAGTTTACCCAGTGAATTGCTTTTGTTTTGAAGGCAACTAAGTAAGTCACTTATATTTTTTATTCATCAAAATCTGTATAAGCATTTTCATTCTAATAGATGTGAGTCTTGCTGACTCCTGCTTTATGTTTTTCTCCTCCAGGGTCAGAAATTCTTTGGTTCCTATGTGATTATTTTTATACATTGCAAAAGGGAGGGAGATTTATGTCTATTTTTCATTTTTAGGGATTTTTAGTTCCTATATTTTGAAGCCTCTCGTTGTGCTATTAGAAACAATAGAACCTCATCCATATAAACACAAATTACATGATATTATTTATTTCTTTTTTATGTTCCCCATAAAGGTTGGAGATGTAAATATGTGGTATCCAGTAGAGCTATAAAAAGAACACAGAAAACACTGTGATGGAAAATGCTTATGACCGAGGTGACCACATTTCTTATACAACGTGAACATGTCACCCTTGAGTCGTTTATTCTCTTTTACAAATTTTCACTTTGCTGTCATTGCCCCAACGCAGCCATAGGTCACATAAATGAGTAATTGTGGTAATGCTCCCCAAATCGTTTTTATTTTCAAAACCATGCTGCAAGCCAGATTTGACTAGGTGTTTGTTTACTAGTCTTGGTTTACACTAAATTTTGCTAGAGCTTTATATTATTTTTCAATTTTAATAGATTTCGAACTGATTTCCTGATTCTGTGATAAACATCATGTCCAAAACCACATGGGGAGGAAGAGGTTTATTTCATCTTCATATTACAGCCCATTATCAAGGGGAGCCATGTCAGAATCTCATGGCAAGAACCTCTAAGTGGGAACTGAATCAGAGACTACAGAGGAGTATTGCTTAGTACCTTGCCACCTCTGGTCTGTGCTTCTCCACCTTTCTTATACAACATAGGACCCCCTACCCTGGGATAGCACTGCCAACTATGGGCTGGGTCTTGTCACATCAACTAGCAACCAAGAAAACACCTCAAAGACTGGCTACAGGCCAATTCCTTGGAGGACATTCCTCAGTCGTTCCCTCCTCCCTGATAATTCCAGTATGTAGTTGAAAGGAACCAATGAGCACAATTTCAATCTCAATAGAATGTCTCAGTGTCCTTACTGTATTGAACACTTTGAGCTGAAAAGAGAAGAAACAAACAAACAAACAAACAAAAAAACCCAAGCAACCAAAAAACCCTCTTCTTCCAACCTTCTTTTTCACAAATATTTTATCTATTATTTTAATTTTATGTGTATGAATGTTATGCTTGCATGTATGTATCTGTCTGCATCTACATTCCTATTGTGCAAACCCTGCAGAGGTCAGAAGAGGGCCTCGGATTCCATAGAACTTAAGTTGCAGATGATTGTTAACCATCATATGGGTTCTGGGAACCGAATGTGGACAACTGTAAGAGCCATCTCTCTAGGTCCCATATTTTTGATGGTTAGTTTGTCTTAGTGTTTTTAGACACAAGGTCTCCCTGTAGCAACAGCTGGCCCAGAACTAGCTATGTAGATCAGATTGGCCTTGATTTCACAGAGGTCAATTTGCCTCTGCTGGGATTAAAGATGTGGGCCGTCCTACCATCTTCTTTCCGACCTTCTTAAACAGCTTTGACGATTTTGTCATCATTCAGTTCTCATTCTGAATGAAAGAGATGACTGGAAGAACCTAAATCAATGTCTTTTGTTTCACACTACCCTGGGCATCTTGGGCTCACACCTTTTGGAGGAACACCATGATAAGCAATGATTGTAATTCACCAACAAAAGCAAAATTCCTTGACCTGCTGAAATGAAAACTGTGATTGCCTTTGAGATTAATGAAGCTTTAAAAATAAATCAAATGCTAGTTCCTAAATTCTTGCAGATCTCTTACAAATGATTTCATATTAACTGTTTTAAATCTTATCTCCCTGTAGTAAAAAGGAAAGCCCAAATAGAGGAAACACTCTTTCACAGGTTCAGCAGCCATGTTTTCCCTCACCTTTCCTTTCTGTGTTTGTTAGACAATCCACATGACAGGAATTAAAGACTAGCTCAGGTCATCTTTGGCTAATGGGATGTATTTTAGAGCCACATAAAGAGTAATGAGTATGCTAAAATTGTGTCTACAACACAGTAGGCATGCCAGTTGAAAGAAGGGGAATTTCCCATTATTATTGAAGCTTGGGAGTTCTAGGTCTGGCTAAGTTGTTAAGCAATCCACCCCTTGCTCCAGTAGTCCCGTGAACATTTTTCCAGTTCTTTCTATCTCTTTATTTCCAGTTTTGTAGCTGGCCATTAAATAAATCTATCTCTTGTCTACCTGAATTTGATCTTTAAAACTTTAATTGCATTTATTTGTTTTATTTATTTTGAGAAAGATGAAAGAGGAAGGAAGGAAGGAAGGAAGGAAGGGAGGAAGGAAGGAAGGAAGGAAGGAAGGAAGGAAGGAAGGAAGGAAGGAAGGAAAAGAAAGCAACTTTGTTCTCTTCTTCAACCATGTTGGGGCAGAATGGAGCTCAGGTGACATGTGCTTTGTGCACTGAGCCAATCTCCGTTGGCCCCAGAGTTTTCTTAAACCTTATTTTTCTTCCCTACTTTTTTTTTTTTTTTACTGTTGCATATTTACTACTTATTGTCTACTCTGGGATTATCTGTGATTTTCCTCCAGACCACAGGCTTCATATGCAAAGAAGAAGAAGAATGAATTGGATCTGTTTTTACTGTAGAGTATAAAGTCTGTGTACCACAGGTCCTCACTTGTATGATGCATATGGTGCCTTTGATTCTGTAGGGTACAACTGAATAATCAGCTGTGGTATAAGTGGCAAGATAAAGAAATATCACAGGAGCATATATGAACATAATGAAAATGCACATTGTGCTGGGCCAGTTACATCTTTTTCTAATATTTAAAAAACTCATCAAAAGTATTTCCCATTGGAAAAAAACAAAATTATTTCCATTTATTTATAAATAACAGGTTGAAATCTGATGAATGTTTGTCAAAATTGACACACAAATACATCTTCACTTACTTAGTTCTTCTGATTGTAAGTTTTTATATCCAAACAGTTCTGGGAGCATGTGTACCTCCTTATATTTTTAATTTTAATAATTTGAGGTTTTAATTATGCTCTATGGAATTTGTTGTCTGTGTTTTCTTTCTTGGGAAAAACTATGCATTGTTGCTATGAATGAAAATGTATGCTTTAAAATACTGAATTTATCCATTTGCACAAATTATTCTATTTCTCAAATATATGATATTAAAGAGTGACTCATCTCAAAGAATTCTTCAAAGCATTGAAAATAATGTAGGTTTATCATAAAGTAAATAGTTGTTAATTTGGTGCTCTTTTAAAATTCAAATAAAATCATGTTTTAACTTGTACAATTAAATCTCCCAGTCCTCTTTTCATTTTATTATCAAAATTTATGAAGGATCAAGGAAAGAGATAGACTTACTGCAATATTTCCTTTATAATTTTTTTCTAAACTTGGACTTTCCATCTGAGTTTCTTTCACTGAAATTGCTTTCTTAATAGGCATTCCAAATAAAGTATTATTTCAGTTCTTCATTAAACATATTGTTTCTCTAGAAGAAATGTTAAATAAAAATATTATAACAATTCAAAAGATATTTTTACCTGTACTTAGTGGTTTATTGCATTGTGCCTAAGTCCATTCCAGAAGAACTACAGAATGGAGAGGGATTTGGATATATCATCATGTTTCGACCAGTTGGCTCTACAACCTGGACTAAGGAAAGAGTAGCACTTGTGGAATCATCAAGGTTCATTTACAGAAATGAAAGCATCATGCCCCTTTCTCCCTTCGAAGTCAAAGTGGGAGTGTACAATGATGAAGGTGAGGGATCCTTGAGTACAGGGTCCATTGTCTACTCTGGGGAAGATGGTAAGTTGTCTTCAGCTCAGGATCTTTCTTATTGTATCTTTAGGCACAATTTGTTTTACTGTTTTCTTTGAACCATTCTGTTGAAGATATCTATGTCTTTTCTTGGATGTTAGAACCTCAACTGGCCCCAAGAGGAACTTCTGTCCAGAGTTTTTCTGCTTCTGAAATGGAGGTTTCTTGGAATGCGATTGCTTGGAATAGAAGTACTGGAAGAGTTCTGGGCTATGAGGTAATTCACGTGGACTTTACTCACCATCAATGCAGCAGCTCATTAGACAATATATCCTGTACAGTATGAAACTGACAAAGTTCTTATCATGTGTTGGTATATGTCAGTGGTACTCAGCTTTACACTGTTGTGCCAAAACACCTGAGATAATCCATCTTCAAGGAAGAATATGGAGATGAAGGATGTTAAAGAGATGCTCAGTGATCAAAATCAATTGCCCTGTATTCCAAAGACATAAAAGAAAAGCAGTAGCAGTCAATCCTAAAGAGAAAGCTGACACAAATTCTTTTCAGTAATAAGGTTTACTATAATGAGAGAGCTCAATTCTGTGATAAGGCCTTTTGTGAAAGGGGGAACAGAAACAAAACAAAATAAAAATTTACCGAAATATCTAAACATGATGGGATCTTAAAAGGAGGAAGAGGTTTGGTTTTAAAACCTGTAGAGGAGCTTCATTCTTAAGAGTGATAACTAGAGACAGATAAGGAAAGTGAGGGAGAAAGAACCACAAGGAGAAGAATGGGATGAGAGAATGAGAGTAACAGCTTTGGAAAGCAGACTTCCCTCATCTCCAGACCAAATTCCCCTGAAGAGACTGGGACCAATCCCCAGAACAAAGACAAAGCCTGATGTTTTATGACCTTTTTAGGGGTAGTATAAATTTTCCCATCACATGATTTAGTTAAACATAGGATACAAGAAAAGGACCACAGAAGATTCAGGTACCTACCATAAACTGTGTCTCAGTAAACGTACAAGGTAGCTATGGCCTGAATCATGCTATGGGATCAAGCATAAAGAAGCCGAACCGTGTTCTTACCCTTAAATCATAAGTACCGGATCACAGGAGCCACAATCAAACCAGATAGTCCACAAACACTGGTGCCTTTATCCCTGAGAGATCCAATGCCTCTTCTGGCCTCCACATGCACAGGTGTACACAGTTGCACACATGTGAACATGTATCACACAGATACATATACATTCACAAATAAACAAATAAAATTTAATGTTTTGATGAAAAGTTCATTTTGGCTTTGAGTTTCAAAAGTTTCAGTCTGTATTTGACTTGTGGCTTTTGGGTTATGGTGAGACCATGATTCATGGTGTAAACATTTGGTAAAAGATGCTTACCCCATTTCAGGAAACAAAGATGCAGAGTTGCATTGTCTCTTTCAGAAGAATAATCTCATTGACCTAATTTCTGACAAGAAACCTCTTCAAGCTTCCGACAATTTCCCACAGTTTCATTTGCCTGTGTTTAAAACACTGGCATTTGGAGGAACAATGCAGGTTCAAACTACAACGATGTTTAAAGCTGAAAACAGAGATGGTCATTCTCCTCCACTCAACACTCTGTTTTCCTTCGAGCCTTGGGCACAGGCCTACTTCTGCTCTTAGCACCTCAGATCTCTGGATTCCCCTCTTATTCCAGACCGGCCCACTGTGTCCCAATCCTCTGTACTTAGACCAGCTCAATTTTTTGGTTTAGTTTGTTAGAATCTTCACAAGCTGTCACCACAACTAACTTGTCTTTGTATTCCTGAGACCACTCTTCTATCCTGGCATATTCTACTACCACCTTTTGGATTCAAGAAACCAGACATCTTCCCTGGTAAATCTGATCCTGCACACTGAGTCTCTACTCACCTACCACCACAGCAACTACAAACTCCCCTGCCCCACATCCCGTTCTCCTTCTAAACTTGGATACAGACACACTTTTTACTCATAGCTCCCCGGATCTCTGGAGTATGGCTCTTATTTCTGCCTATATGTGAGCTCCCCAAATAGCTCTCTGCCCACCCTCCCTACACTGGTACCTTGTACAGCCTCTCCCACTGCTCTAGGGCTAGGTTCTGTGCCCTTTAGTCAGGGCCCAGACCTTTGCAGGACTACCTGAGAAAGCCTGAATTTAGGGTCTTCCTAGCAATCTCCACAAACTGTACTGTGTCTGCTGGCTAGTGGAGCTCAGGTCTTAAGAAAGAGCCTGTGAGCATTTAATCAATCCTTTAGAAAGATGAAACAGAGAAGGCTGCCTATATATCCACTCCTTTTTAAATATAGTGCTTGAAATTCTTGCTAGAGAAATAGAAAAGAGAAGGATGTTAAAGTAGTACTCATTGGAAAAGAAGTCAAATTATCACTTTTTGCAGATGACATGATATTATCTATAAGAGATGCCAAAAAGTCTACCAAAATAGCCCTAGACACGATTAAGACTTTCAGTAAAGTAGCAGGTTGTTGAATTAATCTAAAAAAATCAGTAGTTTTTCTATATACCAATTACAAGTAATTGGAGAAAGAGTACATAGAAACCCTCCCATTCACAGTACTCTCAAATAAATGAAATATCTTGGGATAAACCTGAGAAAAGATATTAAATAATTCTACAATAAAAACTTTAGATCTTTAAATAAAGATTGAGGACACCAGAAGATGGAAGGACCTCCTATGTTCATGATTTAGAAGAATTAATATTGTTAAAAAAGATCATCCTATCAAAAGAAATGTGTAGCTTTAATGCAATCCCAGTGAAAAACCTCATGAAATTCTTCATAGAATTTGAAAAAAATCCTAAAATTTTATATAAAACTGATATGGAAGCACAGAAGACCACAGATTGTCAAAGCAACCCTGAGCACAATGGACAGTGCAGGGAGGATTGATATACCAAATTTCAAACTATATTGCTATGCTATAATCATCAAAACAGCATGAATGGTACTGGTACAAAAATAGACCTGTAGAGCAGTGGAATATAATTGAAGGTTCAAACATGAGTAGATGCAACTTCCGTCTCCTGATATTTGACAAAAGTGCCAAGAACACTCACAGGAGAAAAGATGGCATCTTCAATATATGTTGCTAACAAAATTGAATCTCCACCTGTAGAAGAATGAAACTCAATTCTTTCATCTTATACACACACACACACACACACACACACACAATTCCAAATGGATCAAGGACCTCAATCTGAAACCTGAAACGCTGAAACTCTTACAAGAAAACATTGGCACTAAAGTACAAGATATAGCTGTAGGAAAAAAAAATCTACATGAGACTGCAGTTTCTCAGGAATTTAGGTCAATAATCAAGTGGGACCTCTTTAAACGTAAAAGCTTCTATACAGCAAATGAAACAACCAAGGTAGTGAAAAGAAAACCCACAGAGTGGGAGAAAATCTTCACCACTGAGGTTTCATATCCTATATATATATATATATATATATATATATATATATATATATATATATAAAGAGTTCAAAAAACAAAGAACGAAGAAAACAGGTAACCCAATTAAAAGACGGGCTGAGGATCTGAGTAGAATGTTCTCAAAAGAAGAAATAAAGAAGGCTGAGAAACCTCTTTAAATGTGTTAAACTTCATTAATAATTAGGGTAATGCAAACTAAAACCACTTTAAGATTTCAGCTTACCCCAGTCTGACTCTAATATCAAGACAATAAGTGATACCAAATTCTGGAAGGGATACAGGGAAAGTGGAATGCTTGTTCACTAATGGTGGGATTGTAAACTCATGAAATCCCTGTGGAAATCAGTGTGTCGAACTCTTGAAAAACTGAAACTGAATCTCCCATTTGACCTGATTATACCCCTCCTTGGCATATACTCAAATGACTCATCCTATTGCAGAGACACTTGTACATCTATGTTTGTTGCTGCTCTTTTCATAATAGCTAAGAAATGGAAGCAACCTAAGTGTCCCTCCACTGACCTGTGAATAATGAAAATGTGGTGCATTTTTATAATAGAGTCCCACTCAGCAGTAAAGAAAGATGAAATCATGACATTTGCAGGTAAATGGGTGGAACTGGAGATTCTTGAACTAAATGAAGTAACGCAGACTCAGAAAAACAAATGGCATCTATTCTCCCTTACTTTTGAATATTAGTCAAATACTTATATGTGGGTGTGTACCCTGATATAACTGCAGGAACCAGGAAAATGGAAAGGAACCAGGGAGGTAAAGGAAAAAGGAACCTCAGAGAGAAGAACAGTAGGAAACAGGTACTGCTAAGGAGAAACAGGGAAAAGGGAGGATGGCTTATACAATGAACTATGAGGATAAAGTGCAAGGAGCTCAAAAGAGGTGGGTCATAGGAGACTAGTATTATCAATGGAGAAATGGGGAAAAGAGGCCACTTTAAACGGAAAAGGCTTGGAAGGAAGGTGAGATAGGGAGAGAAAGGGGGAGATAATGCCTAGATAGTATAAAACACCAGAGGGAATCATATTATTCTAATCCCAAATGACAAATTTCCCATACAATATCTCTACATGAACCCATGTGCATAGCTGAAGGCCACATAACGTGAAATCATGGCATATAGGAGAAACTTTCCTTTGAGTTTTTGGTCAGGGTGGTCTAATTAATCTCCCAAAATTACACAGATTATTTCCACAACAATTTATTTTATCAAGGACTTGAAGGTAATACCCTCTTACTGAAGGCAGTACATATTTCAGAGATTTGGAACAATGGAACTGGAAGTGACCTGGAAGCCACTTCCCATGAAGAATAGCTCTTATAGCTTTGTAGAGTAGTATGCAAGTAGGCAAGGGAGAACATCAGTCAGTGGCCTAACACCAGCTTCATGACCATATAACCATAACAATGCTGACACAGCATTCAACATTGGTATAGTAGTGGTACTTTTATCATGCTGAAGCCAATGGGCTATCTACTTCGTCTTTAAACCCACTCAGTGGGATGAAACGTATGTGTGCTATGGTAATCATAGCCAAATGCACATGACTGAAGAAGTCATACATCTTAGAGAAATCACTTCTAGGTATATATAACTTCTTACTAAGTGCAAAATATGTGTCTTTACATTTACAGTCAGGTATCCCAGTCACCACTCATCAAGGAAGCTTCTTTTGCACCAGACAGACTACTACAGAGTATCACAAGTCATCACACACAGACATTGTCTGTGAATTTCCCATGCCTAAGTGGCACATTTACAATGCAACCACTACAAATAAGGCTCAGGCAACATAGAACATGGTGTAAAGAAGGAATTAATGAAGCTCTCAACTCTCATTAATGAAGTTCCATCGTGCAACAGAATGTCAGTAACACAAAGTCACAAATGCCCAAAGCATGGAGAATAGGAATCTGTATAGTTTGCATCCCTGGACAGGACTCTTATATTAAGTTTCACTCACCCAGTTTTCAGGGACCATGGTAAAGTAAGAGGTGGAAAGATTATAAGAGCCAGTGAGGAGGTGTGTGACCATATGGAAATAGAACCCTACAAACTCCTGCGACCATGCTCATATGAACCTACAACAACGGTGCCAGCATGCTCAAAACCCATGCAAACTCTAACAAGACTCAGTCTGGAAACAAGCAGCAGATCTCAGTATTTGCTGAGGAAATATTGGCAGCTGATTATTGTTGGGTGAGGATGAGCTAATCTTAAAGCAAAGGACTCTGCATAGGCTCACTAGACCTCAGTGGTTGAACTAGCACTGAGGAATATTTGTGACACTAACTTGACATGATGGACAATAACACAAATGAAAGGATGTATGGATTCCAGTTGGAGGACTATGGGTGGGTTCTGGTTGGGAAAGGGGTATAAAAAAGATTAAGATTGGTTTAGAGGTTCTGTATGAAATACACAACAATTCATTAAAAAAGAGAAAAATAAATATATAAAACAGCTAATTTATTTAAAAAAAGAAATGATGTAAAGGGATCATTTCCATATGAATTTAAGCAAATATATCAACCAATGATAGATGTTCTAATACATACATATCGACTAAGGTGAGTGCCCAACAACTTTGCAGCTATTATAAAAATAATGCATACGAATTTATTTTGAATATAAAGCCCATGTTAAGTTTTTGTTCTAGTCTGCTTCCGATAGCTGTGACAAAACACTCTGAGTAATAACCAACTTACACAGGGAAGACTTTATTTAACTTACATCTCCCAGGTTGCATAGTTCATTACTTTGGGAGTCCAAGGTAGGAACTAAGGACTGGAATCTGGAGGCAGAAGTTGAAGCACAGGCCATGGAGGAAAGCTGCTTACTACCCTCAATCATGCATAGCCTGCTTTCTTATACAATACAGAAAAATGTGTTCCCATAGTGGATTGGGCCCTCACACATGACTCAACTATTAAGAAAATACCCTGGAGAAATGGCCACAGGCCAGTCCAATGGAAGAAATTCCCCACTTGAGGCTCCTTGAACCCTGATGTGTCATATTGACAACTAAAGCTATCCTGCACAACGTTCTTGGTACAATAATATATTTAAGTGATCATGAAGTGGTCTAACTTGATTATTCAAACTGCAGGCTTTGTGTTCTTAGGTAGACATAAAGTCACATCCTTAAAGATCTTAAGCCATCCCTAAGAAGCTTACTCTGTCAATTGGAGTATGACCTGAAAAGATTGTATTTTCATGGTGTAGAGAGCTAAGTAATAAGATAAAAAACAGCATAAATTCCAAATTGGTTCCATTTAAACTATAGAGTGCAGCAAATCGTGTAGGCCTTTGTTCTACAAAGTTATGAGTAAGGATGAATAAAGGGAAAGTCATTAATAACTTACTGCCCTTCAACTTGCAGGTCCAGTGAGTCACAACATAGACATTTATTAGTCTTTTGGAAATACAGGAAAGTAAAGTTCTAACGATATGCAATATTCATTGATTTTTTTTCTTTTTCTATAAATCTCTTAAATAAAACATACTCCAATAATACATGTTGAAATTCCATGCCTAGAATGCCAAATCTTTTCATCAAATCCTGATATTTCTGTAATCTCTTCATTCTTCACTCACCAATATTGTTTCCTAAATTCTTAGAGAAGAATTCTATTTCCACGTCTGCTTCTTTGGAATGCATCCTGCAGTTCTTGACACATATGTATTCCAACACCCTTGCTAGATTGTGGGGCTTAAAATCAGGTGCTGGACTTTATGTTCTCTTTTCTTGTTTCAACTTCTCTGAAACAATGTCATTGTATAGCAAGTAATCATCCTGAGTTCAGTTATTAATTAACTTGTATCTCCAAGAACTCTGAAGGAAATGATAGAAGACACCATCAGAAGTGAAATGTTTAATTGATGGTATGGAATTTGTCTTAACGTAAATTACTACATGTTCTTTGTTAAAGCTCATAGCCATTGCCATTATTTTGTTCATTAATTATGTTGGTAACCTAAAAATATCTAGGTTCTTATTCATATGGTAAACAAATATTCTCATGAAATATTTCCATTCTACTCTTTATAGCTATTAGACATTTTTATTTTGTTTTGAGAATCTATGGATTTTAATTTAAAACATTTTAATAGTTATAAACCCTATCTTTTACATTATTTATTTATTCATTTATTTATTTATTCTCTTATGGAAATGATAATTCTTTGATTTTAATACTCAGGTCTTATACTGGACAGACAACTCCAAGGAATCTATGATTGGTAAAATAAGAGTCAGTGGGAATGTCACCACCAAGAATATTACAGGTCTAAAAGCTAATACTATCTACTTTGCTTCTGTGAGAGCCTACAACACTGCAGGGACGGGGCCCTCAAGCCCCCCAGTCAATGTCACCACCAAAAAGTCCCGTAAGTAGATATAACACTCCTGAACATGGGAATCATCTGTGATCTATGTGAATTTCATCTTCTCACTCATTGTTTTACTGCATGGTCTGTTTGGTTACTTGATTTGTCTCCTAAATACATATAATTTTTGAAACTATATTTTAAAACTTAAAATAAGCTGTTGAACTTGTGTACGGGTACTTTAAGAAAGAAGAAGTCAATTTCAGAACTGCAGAATTCTTAAGATCAGGGCTTTTATTGCCTCTTTAAAAATGGGATAAAACTCTGATCTCCCTGCTAGGAACATGAAGTACTTTCCGAGTTTTTTATAGCTTCCATAGTTGCACCTCAAACTAAGGAGAAAACAGTAACATTTATATCATAAGATGTTGTTAAGATCAAAAGAGATAATCAATAACAGGTGTCTAGCTAATAGTTTAGTAAGTGTTGAGTTAGCGTTTTGTTTGCTTTATTTGAAATTATAATTTGATAACTTTTAACATTAAATTTGAATTTATTTACATCATTTAATTATCATTTGAATACTAGAATATGTGTCATCAGATATATAAACCTTCCCTTGTCTAATATTTTCTCCCTGTGTTTATTTGGAAACCCTGAGTCTAAAATGAAATCTTGTTTCAACTCCCTTGTCCATCAGTGAAGACCTATTAAATGAGGATGATAATTTATTATTTTGGTGTCTTTGTCCTTTGACTGAGATGCACATTTATAACATCAGGCCCATTGGAAACAGGAAAAGGTCAGGGGTGAATTACCATTTTCTGCAATATGTATCTTTTATGATTTTATAATGTCTCTATATTCTTTGTATATTATAGATGAACATAAAGTATGAATATAACCTCAGGCAGTTGATTTAATGAATAAAGTAGCTACTAAGTGAGCAATGGTGGGTCATGCATAAAGCATCCATATGCTGGCCAGACTGATGATCTGTGCCCCCAGTATGAAAGCAGAAGACTTCATTGGTTTTTTCACAGAGGAGAGAACACTAAAACTTATGAATTACTTTTGGAGTTTTTACATAGTATTTTCATGCTATAATTGACTGAGGATTAAATGAAGAAAACCTGTGGTTAAGTGAGGACTATTGTTGTTGCTAAGTTTTGAGAAAGACTAAGCTATAAATTTACTTGCTCTAAAAAAAAATGTTAAATAAAGGAAAAGTCTATCTTACCTATGATGGTGGCTAAACTTGATGGTCACCTTGATACATCTGGGAAGAGGAATCTCAACTAGGAATTTCCTCCACTGGACTGACCTGTGGGCTATAGGACATTTTCTTTATTGTTAATTGATATGAGCGGGACCAGCCCACTGTGGGTGAATCCTTCCCTAGGGAACTGGCCTAGAAGGAATAAGAAAGGTAGCTGAAATTCAGGTCTAGGAGCAAGTCAGTAAATAGCATTCCTCTCTGGTTTCTGTCTCAGTTCCTGCTTGAGCTTCTGACCTGACATCTCTTGATGACTGACTGTCATCTGTACAATTACACAAACTCATTCCTCTCCATTTTGCTTTACTAATTTCATGTATTGGGAAAGGTAAATGCTTGAGAAGAATTTTGAAATTAGGTAAATGTCAAATTTTTTTTTATGTATCACGTGAAGAAAACCTAAACAAAGAGCTAATTAAACACACCACCTAGTTGTACTCAGGGTATCAGGACAGCTATGAATGACTTGTGTGCCAATCTAGTTACATCCCCAATTCATGATCTAGAGGAGAATTTTTATGTTTCTGCTTTAATTTTCCTATATATGAAATAGAAATCCCTCTACTCTACTGATTTCCTAAGTTATCCATGAAGCATAACAAAAATACTGATTATAGAGAATCTTGGAAAATATCAACTGCTGTAGAACTGTGAAGAAGAAATCAAATAAACAAAAATCATCTAGATTAGTACATTTCTAGAGGGTAGTTTTGTTACTGGATTTGCGGAGGAGGGTGCAAAAAACCAGGCTCCAAGATTCCAAAAGGATTAACTTGGCAACCTGTAGCAGTACACTAATTAAAGACACTAGTAATATGACTGGAGAGATTGCTCAGTGGTTAATGGTTTATTTTCCTCTCCCAGAAGACCAGTTTCTAGCACCCGCATATGGTAACTCACAACCAGCTGTTCCAGGAGATCTGATGTCCTCTTCTGGCCTCCACTGGTATCTACACATACATGGTATACACTCACAGAGACAAACAAATATGCACAAAATTTTTAAAATAAAATAAATCTTTTAGATAAATGAAGACATGAGTGACAACACAGTCCCCATAGAGATTTAAGTGGAGATGGTGCATTAGAATGAATAGACAAAGGGATTCAGATAACTCAACTCCATTTTTGGGGTCCTGCTATGAACTTTAGGTTTCAGTAGGAAAACTGGAGAAAGGGGCAGGAAGTATGCATAATTAATCAGTCTTCATCAAAAATGATCTGGTTCATTACAAAATCGACTGTGGTTTTCCAAGATGTCCTGAAGAAATCCTTATTTCTTAAAGGGACAAGTTGATTTGCATAAGATGATGGCTCCTGCTCCAATGGGCAACCTCAGTCATCACATATAATTGCTTGTATTTAGGAGTTGGTCTGTCCTGATGAGCTCTACTCTTTCTATACTGCACGGCGATTGCAGGTTTAAGAGAATGATTGGAGAACTATAGGTACTTTGAAAGAATCTGGGTGAGGAAGTTTCCTCAGTTAATCTGTGTTTATGCATTCAGACTTAGGTGGCAATAACTGCCTATAATCAAATGTAAGTGGGAAACTGACCCAAAGTAAAGAAGATAGATAAAAGAAATGTAAACAGAATCTCCTGACCTGGTAGTACACACCTTTAATCCCAGCACTTGGGAGGGAGTTGCAGGTGGTTCTCTGTGAGATCCAGGCCAGCCTGTGAGATCCCGGTGTACAGAGTGAGTTTCAGGCCAGCTGGGGCTACAGAAAGACCCTAACTCAAACAAAAAAACAAACACTGAAAACAGGCTTTTAAGCTGCACCTCATTTTCCCTAGCAGGGTGTCTATACAGCTTCTGAGCCTCTGTTGTGGCACGTGTGGACTGAAAATTCCCAGGCCCATTTTTCTCCATTCCTCTATGAATGATTCTCCGGAAAAGATTAACTAAAGCTGTAGCTCTGTTTTCCCTCCTGTTTTACTCTGTGTTGACCAGATTGAGGAAGTCTTTGCTAGTTTCCTGTGTGGTGATCTGCTTCTGTGGTTTTTCTAGAGCAGGGTAGGTTTTTTTTCAGCTAATCTCAAATCTGAATGGAGACCTGTCAATCACTGTTTTTAAGATTGCTCAAGCCCTAGTTCTTACTGATGGAGAAGTGCTAGAGCAGGAAAAGCAGACAAGCCCTTATGTAGTTCATTTGCACTCTCAGGCAAAATCAAAGTGATTAAAAATGTGTAAGGGTTGTATTAAAAACACAAACTATGTATCGTGATAAGAAAAAAAAAAGATATTCTACTGCAATTATTTTACCAAGATCCAGTTTAATTTTTATTATATAGATTTCACTGATCAGGTTAAGGTAGTTTGAGACTTAAACAGTGCATTAAATATATAAATATATATATATATGTATATATATGTATATGTGTGTAGTGTTTATATGTAATATGTATATAATATAAATATATATAACATACATTGCTTCAGTCATACACTGTTTCAGTGTATTTATTAAACTGCAGTGATACATACATATATATACATAAATATATGTATATGTGTATAGTGTGTATACGTAATACATGTATAATATAAATACATATAACATACACTGCTTCAATCATGCACTTTCATGCAGTTTCAGTGTATACATTAAACTGCAGTAATATATATACATAAATATATATGTTTATGTGTAGTATATATATTCATGTGTGTGTGTGGATGAGATTTTAAGCAATGATATTTTTTTCTGTAAATTGAATTTGTTAATGGGCTTGCCCATGCATAATAAATTAAATATGTGTTGGTTTATGCTAATCTTTTCTGTCTTTAAACAGATATGTCTTCATTTTTTATCAAGTTTATTCGGTTGACCCAACGCAGTCTCACAAATCAGCTTGAATGTAATTTAGATTAAATGCCAAGAACATTATTCGTTGTTTATCTAATATAAACACAGGATCATCAAGTAAAGAATATGGTTTTGTAAAGCAGTTTAATTAACTACGAATAAGTTCATCTAACAGGCAATACTAGAGTGCATCAGCTGAGGGGAAATGAGAATCAGAAAACATGAGGTGAAGGATCGTATTTCTTTAGACATTCATCTTCTGTCGTCACTGAAGGAAAGAGCAAACTCTTATAATTGCAGTATTCCTTCTTAGATATCTAGTTTCAGTATGTCTTTCTTTCTGTGCCCCCTGCCCACATACTCTCTCGTAGTCCTGCAGTTTGAGCTTTGGCTCTGTAGGTTAAGTAAGTCCCCAGATTCACAGGACATCCCCAACTCTAGTTTCAACTTTTCTTAAGTTTGACTGCATGGTATTTAAACATCAATGTCAATGAACAGAGTATGCACCAGGCACTTGGAAATGATGAGGTTATAAATATATGCCACTTTTCATTTCATTTTCCATGTCTGTATCACAGAATAATGAAGATTCCTAATCAAGCTGTAAGACAGTGCCATAATCAGTCTTAACACAACTCTGTAAACTATTATACTACTTTACAGGAGAGTTCTATATCTTTTTTTTCACTCCATTTTCAAGTTGGAATGTTCTATTTTTCACTTTCTTTCTTTGCATGAATTTGTTGGAGAAATTTTCATCAGGGGTCATAGAAGGACACCTAACGCAGTACAGGAGAAACAACTCTAATGAACATTGAAGGCAGTTCTGATTCTTAGTGGTATCCTTGGATTTACTTGGATTTTTCCGTGTCCTTGAGATGACATCAAGATTAAGTCTGAATAGTGGCAGCAGAAAAAAAAAATTCTTCATCCATCACACACTGAAACTGTCAGCATCTAGATTTTCAATTTGATACTTGATCATTCATTGTAATGTCTGAAAAACTAGAACTCACATTTACCAAAATCTCTGCCACTTGTGATTGGATAAGCTAAAAAGACAGAACTCCATTGCTACATTTTTTTAGTATTATGATTCCATCATCTACTCAATGACTAGTGACCTTGGGACTCACTTACAGTCTTAAGCACTAAGGTACCATTGTCTTCAGACACTTTCTCTCTTACTGGGCAAACAACCTAAAATAAAAATAAAACAAATTAAATAATTGTTAAATTGTAAGAAATAGCACAAATAAAATAAGAGGTTGAGATACACATAAGAAAGGGTACCACTGTGAAGAGTGTTGTTTTCAAATATCAAATAAAAAATACAAAGAATTAAAGGACAAAAGATCTCCATACGTGTGTATACATATATGTGTGTGTATATACATACATATGTATATATACAAAGTTTTGTAAAAACATTATTCTCATTGATATTGATAATGATGGTGATGATACTTTCAAAGAGTGATAGAATTGTATCACAGCATCATAAAATGATGCATTTCAAGGCAGCTGAAAAGTAGACAAAAACACATGATCCTTACAGACATCACTTACATGGTATTTAGAGTCACAAGAAAAAGAAGAAAATATTTACATCAATTGCAAGAGGAAAAGCAAAGCATAAACAAAACACTGCTTCTGTATTAAATCAAATTCAGAAGCTTGGAACCAAAAGTGTTTGCAAATTTTGGCTCAATTTTGCCCCTGACATTGACTGACTAGCACTCTGTACTGGATTCTTTTCTTGCTGTAAATATGCAATCAATCCATATTTAGATATAAAGGAAGCATTAAGCTTTTATTCCATCTTGCACTTATGTACTTTCTCTCTTGCCCAAATGTCAACCCCATGCTGTTACTTAGAAGTGTAACATAAGAAGTTGTTTTTGAATTGAGTTCACACTGTGAGCTACAGCTGAATATAAATGCCATCTACAGAAAAATTGATTACAGGGAAACCATTAGAGCTGTGGACTGCGAGTTTAATACTGTTCTGTCACTTGATTAATAGAAAATTATTTTAGTCTTTCTAAATTGCCTGCAAAATTTAAACCAAGGTACAAAAAATATTTGTTTCTTGAGTTTACTGTTTGCAAATGTCATACAAACATCATGACGTAGGTTTCATTATATTCTATTAGTGTTTTTCTAATGTAATGGGAATTTTAATTTCTTTATAGATATTTGCAGTGTGCTTTATTTGCCACATCAAATCACAGCTGTAAACAGTGAAAATATTAAGGTGATGACCTTCAAAAACAACTTTCAGAAATTATTTGTTTGTTTTTCTTTTCTAATGCCAGAGCTATGACACTGACATTTTAGAAACACTCATTTTTCTAAGATAAGATCAGGATAAAAAGAGTATACACTGTGAGAACTTTCCAGATAATTAGCTGAGACTACTCCATTTTATCTTCCTTTCAAAAAGTACAAAAAGAACTTGAGAGCAAAAGCACGAAGGGACAATCTTGAATATATGCTAATTATATTTAAGAAGTGAATCATTTGCAAACTTTGAAGTCATATTATTAGTGACAAACCACATTGAATACAATTGAAAATCTGATTCTGTCATAACAGTGCAGTAGTTAACCTCGACTCTTAGGAATAATGATTATTGAGACTTCAATATGTACCACTACCAAAGTTAAAAATGTGTCATATATTAGTTCATGTGAGCTAAGAGTTTAATAAATTAGAGTTAAACTCTCATTTCAGAGATAAGAAAACTGGGGCTACTGGGTACACGACATATGCTCTTTGACCTCAAATTCTGACTCTCCAGACAGCAAAGAGAAATAAAGCATTCCAAGTAATCCATATAATGCCCAGAGAACTCAGTTTTGACAGAACTCATCTAATGTAATGCCCAGGGGATGTTCTGCATTCGGCTTAGAAGAAACCAATACACATAAGGCAGTGATAAGGTTATTGCCTAATGCCACAAATACAGGTCTACAAGGTAGTGAAAGCCATATCCCTGTTGCCTGCTGCTTCCACCATGGTCTCAAATACTGAAAGGTATCCTTTTTCTCTAAAAGAGTTGAGCAAACAAACAAACAAAAAAAAAAAAAAAGCACAAGAATAAATGACACATAGAACAGTACTCCCAGTGACACTAAGAGAACGAATTTTTTTTCTTTATTGATTGCATGGTACTGTTGGTGTTGATGCTTAATTCTGAAGACATTGAGTGTATTATCTTGTGAGTATTGTTATTATATATATATATATACATATATATATATATATATATACACACACACACACTCATACATAGCTGAATAAAAGACTGGGAAATCATTTGGAATGAATTAAGAGAAGATAGCAGTGATATCACTTCTGCTACTGAGCCCATCATACAGAATTAACAGGCATATGCTGAGTGGTTACAAAGCACGGATGCAATGAATGAATTAGAATTATTATGTCAACTCTGAATTGTGCCAATATCTACTGAACGAGCAATATGACTTGAGAAAATAATACTAGACAGTGAGTAATTTTAGTCTACTGCCTATACAGTGAAATTTTTGCAACTCCTTAATTATATGATTATTATGTAAAATCCAAGCACTGAGGGAGGTGTTGGTGATACAGTTGAATAGGGCACATTCCTCCAAAACTTTATAAAAGTGTAAGATAAACAGCAATTATCATTCAGTGAGATGAAGCTATAATATATATTAACTGGGCCTCATGGTACCATGGGTAAACACTTCTTCACCTACTAAATCCCAAATGTGGTCACAGGACTGGATGACAGGTGTGTGACAGGGGTCTGGGGAATCTGCCATACGTAAGTTGTGCATTTCCAGGGATGCACATGAGATTAAGCAGCAGTTCAATCAAAAATCCAAAAGAAATCACAACCATTTCCATCAACGCTCTGATGAGTTAAACATTAGGCTCATTCAGCACCACAAATTCAAATAAAGAAACATCTTGCTGGGCAGTTTTATCTTTGCCTCTGATTTCCAGCTGAACACTTTCAAATTTCTCCTCATTTTTTTCGGTCTTTTACATGCAAAAAAGCATATGAAACTGACATCTTTGAAGAGTAGCATGTTGTCATGGAGAAAACACTAGATTAGAAACAAGAGATTGATTCTGTTTTGACACAGCTTCCTGTTAGCTGTGCACTGATAAGTGACATCCTATTCTGCAAGTTCCATTATTGTATATGAACTGTTGGGTTGATCTATACCTATTCTTTCATAAGGGTAATTCGAAATCCTCCTTTCCTTACTTCCCATTACCTCTCATATCAGACATTAATTTCAAATGTTGGGGATCAGAATAGACATCATATAGAGTGATCAATCTGTCTGCAATGATATTTCCTGCTTCTTGGCTACAAGAACTCTAATTATGATGTATGATAAGCATCTTTTTTAATGCAAAGCCACCCTTGATTAAGCTAAAATACATATGTGCTCAAATTAATGTATATGATCATGTAATTGATCAAACCCCTCTTAGGAATCCTAGCCTAGACTATTCCCAAATAGAGGAAGCTTCAAAATTCAGATATTGTGCACCACTACGAGTCCTGCCACACACACTGAGAATAACAAGAAGGAGGTCTACAGCAGCTCCTGGCAGACAGCATGACATTGCTCTGAGAAGGAGGAGGGGGATCATTCACCTTCGTGACATTGTCTCTCTTGAAGCTCTGCTGTATTGTGACAAGAGTTCTAAGAAATTCTGTATCCTTCAGAATTTATTGCTAACATTTTGCTTAAAATATTTTGAATCGATTTTGTTAATTATAAGTGAATATATTAATACCATATTAAAATTAGATACGAATTAAGAACAGACAACTATATATGTATATATATGCATATATGTCTACTTACATATAGGATATTTTCAACTTGAATTTATTTAACATTTTGATTACTAATCAAATGCTACAGAAGATAGCAGAGCATTCTGTAGTTTTATCTATTACTAAAGAAACAGCAGCAATGCTTACAGCGTTAATGCTGGACACAGACATTACAAAGGCTGTCACAAAGATATTCCCAAATGACCAGCATTTGAATAAATTTCCTTATTTTGATATGAATTGATCTAATATTTCAAACGGCAACAAGACAAGGCATTTCTGCTCATTTTATGTTAATCATGGAAGACTTATTTTTCACATTCATGTTGCTATAATATTCCATGAACAAAATAACATCCATTTGGATCTTTGCTTGTATTTTGAAGCTCCAAGCCAACCACCAGCAAACATTGCCTGGAAGCTGTCAAACTCTAAATTATGCTTGAACTGGGAGCATGTGAAGACCATGGAAAATGAATCTGAAGTGCTGGGCTACAAGGTGAGAACTTAGAATTCTATTTAACCATATTGACTATATTATTTAAGAATCAACATTGTTTCTCTCAAATATCAACAAACATTTTACATGTGAAAGTCTGGAGAGTTTTGAAAATGTTTGAAAATACCATTGATGCTTTCAAATTCTTCAGATTAAAGGTTTTGTTTTTACATCCAACAACATTATGTGGAGTATCATAAACAAGATCCTGCAGTATATAACATTTCTTTATGGAGTGCCCTTGTCATAAAATAATGATACTGTTGATTTGTAGATGAATGAAGTGAAGGAATATGCTCAAATAGAACATATTTGTCTTTAGAATTTCATCAACTCTGGGAAGATCTATCTTTCTATCTATCTATCTATCATCATCATCATCATCATCTATCGTCTATATTCAGAAACTTCAAATGAGTCCAAACTGAACAATGACTTCACAGAAATTACCAAAGATAATAGTTTCACAGTCCATACTTATCTGAAATAAATCTACTCTGATTCCAAGAAATTAGCCTAAATCTGTAACCCCAACTGCCTAGAAATTTCTTATGTAGTCCAGACTAGTCTCAAATTTCACAAAGACCCTCCTACCCCCTGTCTCATGAGTGTTGAGATTAAAGATTTTGTTCCCCAAAATTGTTTTGTTAAAAATAAATTTTGGAGTTGGGTGTGGCAGTTCAAGCCATTAATCTCAGCCCTTAGGAGGCAGGGGCAGGCAGATGTCTGTGATGTGAGGCCAGCCTTCTCTATATAATAAGTTCTAGGCCAGCTGGTGCTACAGGGAGACCACTGCAAAAAACAAATAAACAAATCAGTAAATAAATGAATAAAGAGGTTTGAATATTGGAATGTGAGGACTATGGTGTAGGTGTTGATGCTCTAAGTGGGAGCATGCCCTGAATTTATTCCTTATCGCACTCTGTAATAACATATGAACGTTCACAGAGCTCCACTCTCATGTTAACTTGACTCATCATTTTATGCAGATTCTGTATCGGCAAAACAGACAGAGCAAAACTCATATTTTAGAAACCAATAATACGTCAGCTGAGCTTCTGGTTCCATTTGAAGAAGACTATTTGATTGAAATAAGGACCGTCAGCGATGGTGGTGATGGCAGCAGCAGTGAGGAGATTAGAATTCCAAAAATGTCAAGTAAGTTGAGTCACCACAGCTGGGGTAGATTTTGAACATAGACAGCTGTACCATGCAGTCTGAGCTTCTAGGAACTTTCTAATTCCTGGCTAAATATTAAGTGACAAAATCAAAGATCTTTGTTTTGATTTTTATTCATGAGCCAGAGGTAATAAATTTTTCCCTAAATCATGTCAAATTTACAATGGGCATTTATTTTACAATTTTTTGTTTCTTAACTTAGAAATTTAAAAAAAAAAGAAAAAGAAAGAAACAAAGAGAGAGGGAGAAGGAAAAGGTTAACAGGAAGGGGGAATTGTGAATCTTTTTTGTTTGTTTTTGATTTCATGAGATGCCAAGTGCTTCAAAGTAAGATTGATGAACAAGAAACTTGAGTATGTACCCTTCTGTTCTTTGGCTATTCATTGCAGACATCACTAATCAATCCTAGCATTCAGAATGAGTTGAATCCTGCTCAATAGCATTTTCCAAGTAGGCCAGGCCCAGAGTTAGCCAGTTCCACTACTTAATTTTCTTTGGTTTGTAACAGTCAAGCCCATATCTGCCTGATGCTCTGACCAAGTAGAAGTCATTGGTCACACAATGCTGGCCAATTTTAATATTCTTTTCAAGTAGATTTCACCAGTTTTTTTTTCCTTTTGCATTTTTACTCTTTAAACTAACATCCTAAAAGAGAAACATAGCATAAATGAAATGAAATATATTATTAAAGACAAACATGACTGCATGATTTCTCTTTTGCAGAAATAATCTAATAAACTGTTTTACTTTTTCTGTGGTCATTATTTTGTATTTATGTTTTTCAGGTTTGAGTTCCAGAGGAATTTTGATTTTAAAGCCTAGTACCCAATTCCTGTTGATTGTCCAGATTTTTTATTGTTTTGTTATTCGACCACTTACACGATGAATAGAACCATGAATCTTTGGAGTTTTCTGAAAGCAAACCTTTCTGTAAATATGTTCTCCAGCCTTCATCACAAGACATATTCTTAATATAGACCTGTTTGGAAAGAAAAGAAATGTATATTGTTAAGATCTTGTAAATATCTGTGGTACATTAATAAAACAGTTTTAAACAATTTTGAATTTTAAAACATCATTATAATGTTCAAGGGTGCCAAATTATTCTGGGAACATAAATCTCCATCTTTAAAGTGACTTACATCGAGAATATAAATAACCGCAGGAGAAGGACAGGAGATAGGTATAAATCTCAATTTACTTCTGTATTTAAGAATCCTTAGCCTTATTTGAAAAAGAATATGATCATTTGTTTATAGTCGGGAGTCTTTAAAAGTACTAACTCTTCCAAATCATTGTACTTATATGTCTGAATCAAACTGGAAAATAATTTTTGTATCTGAACATGTGTCTATGTGCATGGTGTTCTTCTAAGTGCTTGGAAGGCTTGATAGTAGAATGCACAGTAAAAATGGTTTAGGTCAAGGAAGCAGAAATTAAGACAAATGAAGTCCCACTTAAGATCACCTTTAACAATTCTGATATTTAGTAAACAAGTCACCCTAACAAAATTAACTCTTTTAGCAGAATCCATATTCCCTTAAATTAAAATTGTGTCATCAAGTCTCAGGAAACTGCTATAAACTGATAGTGCTACATGGCCTTATTTTTATATAACAGAGAACTCTGCAAAATAAATTATTTGATCAGAAATTCTATATCTTTGTCATAGCACGTTTTCCTCAAATTTCTCTACAATCACAAAAATAAAAATCTTGTATGAACTAGGATTCAAAAGACTTTTGTGGACTAACCCTTCTCCAGGGTGAACATGTTCCATTCGGCAGCCTTCCCTGACAAAATAGTATGAGGTGTCTGAAGCTTCCATCTCATCCCCAAAGCCTTGAGTGTTTTGATCCTGCTGTCACTTTGCTCCACTTCCCAGGCAATAAGGATTGTTGTTCTGAGGAGCCAACTGTGAAAAGATTCACACGAGAGTTGCCTTCTAAATATGGCACAATCTTTTCATTACATTGAAAGCACTTGAACTAGTCTCACATTCTGCAACCACATGTCTCAAAGTTGGAGGTGTCATTTTCTTACTTTTTCCTTTATGTATATTCTTTTTATGGAGAATTTTATGTATGCATAGACTGTGTTTTGATCAAATCCAAGCTCCATTTCTTCCACTTAAATTCTTCCCCTGTTCCCTCACGACTTTTCCCTTCAAAATTCATGTACTCCTTTTTTGAAAACCTGCTGAATCCATTTAATTCTGCAGATACGTACGTGAGTGTAGGACAGTCTACAGGAGCGTAGATAGCCTTTCAGCTGTCTTGAAAACAACTGTCTCCTTTTCCCAGTACCCATTAACTGCCAAATTTTCTTAGCTAGGGATAAAAACTCCAAGATCCCCTTTCACAGCTGTGCCAGCGTTTTCACTGTCTTGATTTCATGGAGTTTTTATGTGCATGAAATTACAGGCAACAGCTGAGTTCACATGTGCAGCAGCCCTCTCATGCCCAGCAAATAATGTTTTGCTGCAGAATTCCACTACCTCGGACTTTCTCAATTTTTCTACTTACTCCTCCATGATGTTATTTCCATTCCTAAAATATTCTAGAATTTTGTAAATGCCCACATATTGTCAACAGCAAGTTGACAAAAACATTCTGTGCTTCGCAACTTGTTCCTTCCCTGAAAAATCACATGGCACACATTAATATCCCTATTCTTCACAATGCTATAAGATACAGCTCTGCTTTTATGAAGCAGAGCAGTTTGCATCAAGTACTGTTTGACACATTCATGTTAACAGTTGCTTATCCGAAACACATATGTATACGGCTGCTATGTGGTCTTAATGGTTTCCTTAACTTGAGAGACAGAATTAGAGACGTATTTCCAATTGGAGATAAGTAGTTAAATTTATTCTGAGGCTTGTTTTCCTAATGATAGAATGAATCAAATTCATTCATCATTTGTGCATGATTATGAAAGTTATATCAGTTTTTATTCTGTCTTAAATATGTTTGCAGAGTGCTGGTTTGGTTCACAATTTCTGGATCAGTAGGTGTTTACTATCCAACATTTAACATATTTAATTGTTTTTCAATTCATAGGAAAGTCTTCAAATATAATTTGGAATTGACATTAAACCACATGCTTTTTGACCCAGTTGAACAGCTCATTAGTGAGAGCTGAGACAATGTTAGTGTCTCCATTTCACTAATGTCAAGATTATAGATCATAGGATAGCCAGGTGGATTATTAAGTGATAGCACTTGCCATCAAGCCTGAGGAAGAGTTTGATCCAAGATCCACAAAGAAGGAGAGAACCAACTCCTAGAGGTTGTATTCTGACTGCAACATACAAACAGTAACACATGTGCATGTGTACACACACACACACACACACACACACTAATGATTTTTAAAAGATTACAATTCATAGTGTACACTCAGGTTTGACTTGATGTTGCCTTACATTGTTCATAAATAATCAAGCTGCTGTTATGTAGGCTACAAATTGAATCCCTAATGAAGCAAGCTGCATTTCTTTAATCCAGTTGCTATGGAATAAAATCAACATTTGTTCGTTTAAACTAGTTTAGTATTTTTAATTTTAGTTAGCATACAAAAGTATGTGTTATTACACTACATTTTCAGTCTTTTCTCATATTCCTCCTTTATTCTTTTCACTTCTCACTTCTCTCACCAACTGGTCACTTTCCTTCCTGAAACAGTCCTCTTGCTGTTTGATGTCATAGCCACACATACATAGACTATATCTAGGTTCTTTGCGTGATATTTGCTTTTTGAGTCTTTGTTTATATAAGAAACCAAAAGAACTTGATGAAAGATGAGTTTTCTATAGATATTAAGTGGCACCAGTGTTCATGCTGGGGGTGAGTCCGCTTCAGCCTCAGACTCCACCCTGTTCTCTGGCATGGCAGGAGAACACATTGTATGGGGGAGTATCCCTTCGTATTTCAAAATCCATAGATGGGTTACTCGTGGATTTGTTTGGCGTCCAAATGCAGTGATGTAATCATAACTGCCTGTGGGTGAACTAAGGTGTTGTTGCTATTTGGTTGCTTGGTTATTTAAGTCAGAGTTTCATGTACTTCAGGCTGGCTTGAACTGGTTATATAACTGAGGATGACTTTGAGTTTTTGTTTCTCCTATCTGTAACTCCAGAATTCTGGAATTCCAGGTAGACTCTACCACACCTACTTTTATGGGGTGCTAAGGTTGGAGCCCAGAGCTTCGTGCATATTGGGCAAGCACTGGAGCTACATCACCAGCTAAAATTAGGAATATTTTGATGATTTTACACCTTAGAAATCTTTAGTCCATCTAGAGAGAAGATGGACTTTCATTTCTTATGTATCATTATATATTATTTGCTGAGGAACCATATAGTTTTCTTTTGTTCTAGAATTCTGAAATTTATTAATTATTTTCCTATTGAACATGATAGTTATATTAGTGAGGATCTTCAAGGGAATAAAGCCAATGGTGTGTTTGTGTGTGTTTGTGTTTGTGTTTATGTGTGTGTGTGTGTGTGTGTGTGTTTGTCCATCTATGTTAAATTGTTTAGTCAAGTTGGAATCTGAGAAACAGGAGAACCTTCATATGAGTTCTGTTTTCAAGATAAGAGAATAATATACCAGATCAGTGATCATCATACAGAGTCAAAGAATGGCTTTCACTCAGCCTAGGTTCTCTTCATGCATTCAACAAGTGATGAGTGGCCCAGCCACTTTAGGAAAGGAATTCTGGTTTATCAGGTCAGCTAATCCAAACAATAACCTCACTCAGACACATCATCACAGACATACCCATATTAATGTTGAATCAAACTCTTACTGTGCTGGTTGGTTTTTGTCACCTTGACACAACATTAGTCACCTGGGAGTATGGAACTTCAACTGAAGAATTTCCTCCATCAGATTAGCGTGTGACCATGTCTGTGAGGCATTTTCTTAACTGATGTGGGGGGACCGAGTCCAACGTGGTTGATGTCACTGCAAGGCAGAAATGTCTGGTCTCTG
Organism: Eospalax fontanierii; assembly: GCA_035773235.1. Taxonomy (NCBI): domain Eukaryota; kingdom Metazoa; phylum Chordata; class Mammalia; order Rodentia; family Spalacidae; genus Eospalax; species Eospalax fontanierii. Next base: position 75,460,093 of record CM069526.1, read on the forward strand.
TAAGGAAGGTACCTGAGCAAGCCAGGGTAAGAAGCCTCTGAGTGGTATTCCTCTATGTTTTTATCTTTAGCTCCTTCCTGGACATCCCTTGATGTAACTTGTGTCATGAAATAAACCCATAACCCATTCCTCTCCAAGTTGTTTTTGTTCATGGTGTTTCTCACAACAAGACCCAAAGGCCCAGTCAAGTTGACCTGTACAATTAAGTAAAGCCATATTATTTTTTATCTTATGAACTAATTTTAATCTAATTCTATCTGACCTTGTAATGAAATAATTATTTTTTCTGAATTTATGTATAAAATAAAATTTTGGATCAGAATAGTTTAGAGAACCAACAGGCCTGACTCTTTTTTTTAAACAACATCTCCTTCTAACCCTAACTGGCCTGAAACTTGTATGTTCCAAGATCAAGTAAGCTGTCCTTGGTCTCCCAGAGATCCACCTGACCCTGCCTTGGGAATTCGGGATTAAAGGCATGCCCCACTGTGCCTAGCAATACTGACAATTTCCTCTATAAAGCTATGTTTCATAGGAACAACAAATCACAGATGTTGTGACATATTTTCCATTACTTTCTGAATTTTCAATAACAGTTTTGAAATTTCATAACTGGATCTTACAGTATTCGAGTATGCTTTCTCAAATTACTACGAAATCTCAGAGATTTAAACCCATATCCCAGGGCCTCATAAACTTTCCCTGGTATATTAGAATAGTTTTTAGAAGCAAATGCTAAGATAAAAAAAATTTAACTTTTAGTGAAAAATTAACAATTCAGTCAATTTAGCTAACTTTATATAATAAATAATTTGTAAATATTTACCTTGTTAGTACTCTTCATCACCAAGGTCATGGTTGGCATGCCATTATTCTTTACCTTCACTAAATCAACCATAGATTTAAGAAACACAGCTTTTCATTCAGAACAGACCATAAGATCACAAGTAAAATAGTGTCAAAATCCTCTGTTTATTAATATCTCAAAGGTTGACAATTAGTCAAAAAAATGTAAAAGAGATGGGGGCATGTAGACATGGTTTAGAGTTTGAGAGCACTTGCTGCTCTAACAGAGTATCCAGGTTAGATTCCCAGCACCCACAGGGCAGCTAAGAACCATTTGTAACTCTACCTTCTAAGGGATCTAATGAGCGCTTCTGGCTGCTGTAGGCACTGTATAAATGTGGTACTCTAACTTACGTGTAAGTGAAACATGCATACACATAAAAATATGAAATTAATAAACCAAACATATTATTTAAATTTGGAAATTTTATTTCTAGCTATCTTTGTTAAATATTCATCTAAGAAAATTGTTAGGGTTTCTTTCAGAGCACAGATAGCATAGGTTTTCTTTCATTGCAAAATATTTATTATTGAAACGTAAACACATTTCTTCTGTTTTTAATGGTGATTTATTGTTATTATTAAATAACTATGTAGAGCATATACATTTTTTGGTGTCATTTATGGTGCTGAGAGTCAAGCCCAGAACCTTGATTTTACTAGGCAAGTCCTCTACCACAACAAAATAATCTCTAAGTTTTTAATATTCCTACTTTTAATAGCACATAGTGTGTTCTAGAAGACAAAATAGTGATTTAAGCATTTATTCACTTTTTGAAGTAATTTGTATAGTCAAATGTTCAGACGTTTTACCCTCATTCATTTTGTTTTGTTTGTTTGCTTATTTATTTGAAGCAGGGTTTCTCTCTAGCCTCAGCTGGTCTGGAAGTTGCTAGGTAGACAAGGCTGGTCTCAATCTCACAGAGATCTGCCTGCCTCTGCTCCCCCTAGTACTGGGATTAAAGGCATAGACCACCAAGCCCAACTCCTCCTTTGTTTACTTTAGAGAGATTACAGCTGTCTTTTGTACATCTGACTGAGATAGTAAACTAATCTTCGTTCCAGATTTTAGTGGACAAATAATGCATCCTTAAAACAATTAAAATAAATGAAAACAAAAGTCTGTAGATAAGATGTTTGAGAAAATAAGAGAAATATTTTAAAGATGTATTTTTTATTATTCTAAAATTATGTATAAGTGTATTTATGTGAGGGTACCTGTGGAATTCAGAATAGGATGCTGGATGCCCTGTAGCTGGAATTATACGCAGTTGTTATCTTGTTATATGCCTGACCTGGATACTAAAACCACACTGGAAGACTGGTACAAACTCCTTTGACCTATCTCTAGAAATCTTATTTTATTGTTTTTCAAAATGTATACTTTAAAATCTTAGTAGACATGCCTTAGAAGATACTTATTTTATTCAGCAGAAAGTCCTAGAGAGGAAAAAATATCCCCAAAACTGTTATAAGAGAAATGAGTACCCTATGGTTCAAGAAAGAGAAAAGAATGTAAATTGTAGAAGAGTTTCACATCACACTTCAAAGAAGTGTTCTGGTGTGAGAGAGCTGCAGGTCAGCATGTTATTCCTGGCACTGAATATTCTGTTGGATAGGTTCTTATTCTTGAGCAGTGATAATTAATATTTATAAGTGATTTTGAAGATGAAGACCAGGATATAAAATCTAATAATTTTTATGATGGTGATTTTTTTCCCTGAAGTATATTGGCTTTTTGCAATGGCTCTTTGAATACACATGTATTAATGTCTAAGGCCAGGCACTATGCCTGAGAAAAACAGTAATTGGGAAGTTTGAAAGGTAACAATTAGGAAAAACTGAAGTTTTAGATGAATTCTTAATACCCTTCATAGACTAAGCAATTTTAATTCAAATCCTAGGTAATCTACATGTATTTATGATTGACTGTGCAGCTTATGAAATAAATGTCAGAGCAACAAAATTTTCCCCATAAATGATAGGTACACATACTCATAGCAAGCTTCAAGTATTCTCAGGCTTTTTAGATAGTTACAATAATTACTTTAGGCAACTTTTATTGCCTTTAAGTGCAGTAGTTATAAAATCGAACATGCAAAATTTGAGCAGGTTAATTTCAGTCTGTGTTGACAGCTAAGTGTAATTGAATGCATTACTGGCCTTCTCAGTCAAATCATTTCCCTTATCTGTTTAAAAGTGAGAGTTGTCATCTAAATAATCATCTTATTTATACTTGCAAACATATAAAGAGCTACTTTCATATTCCAAATTGCCTTCATAAGTTTTAAACAGAGACTCCCAAATGCAATGACATAGCTCGTTATTTTGACCAAATTTGGAATTAAAATGTCTTAGTAGTAGATGGCCTAGGAAAGAATTCTAAGTAAAGACATTCTTGGAAACCTGTAGCCTCTTGCAGTCTCCAAACCAGAGAAAAGAATACTGACTACAAACTTGAGATTAATAGTTCCTCTACCGCATTTTTCTGTCAGAAATTGACATTCATCTTCAAAAATCTTCAAGCTTTTTATAGAGCACATTACAATAGGCCACATTTTACCACATTTATGGCTGTTTTCTTACAGAATTGCTGTCCTACAAGCCCATTTGACTCACACTTCCTGTGTAGCCCAGGGTGGCCTTGAACATCTAGTCCGACTGCCTCAGCCACTAAGTGCTGGAATTAAAAGTGTGCTTCGTCGTTCCTGGTGAAACATTTTAAATGTTTTTAAACCATCTAAATTTAAAACAGACATCAGTCGCAGTATTTTTAGTTGAAACTACCATGTAACTATAGGACAGTTTTTTTTTTTTTCCTTCTTCTGAATAAAAAATATATTTATTTACTTTTAATTGAGCTTTGGTACATTTAATACAACAGTTCTTAATAAAATTTATACCCTCTCCCCCATCCAAAAATCCCCCTCTGGACCTCATGCATTGCAGGATACATGTTAAATCAACTCCTGTCATTTGTACCCAGATGTCCTTCAGTGCAAGTTCATCCACTGGAATCCAGTCAGTTACTCTAGAGATCATAAATAGGGTCTACTCTCCCTCACTTAGTGGTTATCAGTCTCCAACAGATCACAGGCTTGGGCTGGACCACCACCCATTTCCCTAGCTCCACCCTAGGGCCTTGTCTCATTGAGGCTGAATGGGTCTTGTGCTCCTCACAACATTGTCCAAAGATCACATGAGCAAGCTTCCAGTGGCCTGAAAGTCTCCATATTCCTATGTTCCTGGACAAACTCCGGCTCTTACAGTCTTTGTGCCCATCTTCCTCAGTGTTCACTGAGCCATGGGTGGCTGAGGTTTATATCCTGAACTAACAGCAGGAGCCAGGACAATGATAAGAGAATCATAGAGGTAAAGGAAAAGAAAGAGCTAAAGAGTGTGGTAGGGATCAGATGTAACCAGGAGGGAGATGGGGAAAATGGGAGTATTTGGCTGGCAGGGGAGGAAGGAAGGACATGCAGGGCACATTTGTGGTGGGGAAGGAGGGAATTCGGGAATGGGGGACGGTAGGGATAATGGCGACACAGGGACTGAGGAGGGAGGAAGGAGGCTAGACTGGGGCAGAGAGGGGAGTGAAGAATGGAGCCTGTGGGGTGGGGAGCAGCGAAGCCAGAGGATGTGTTGTCTCAAGGAACTCCCTGAAAAAGGCACATATGATGTCTGATAATTACAATGAGTATAGCCCCGGAGGCTGTATGGCAAGGAACACAGTGCCAGACAAGAGAACTCCCTTGCATTAGTTGATCAGAGTAGTTCAAAAGACTCTCAGATTAATGAGGATTACTGCCAGAGCTCTTGGTTTTCTCTCGGAATTTGAAGATAAGACCCCATTGTTGAAGACAGGATATACTTGGAGCACAGGATTGGAATAATGGAGCAGGAACTTTCCCAGAATCCTTTTACCTGAAGTCTAGCTCTCATAGTTCTAGAGGATACTATGCAAGCTACTAATAGAGACAATCAATCAATGGTCCTACCCAGCCCTAAAGTCTAATAACCTTAATGAATGTCACAGCAGACTACCTCTACTGGTGCAGTACTGACACTGTTATCTGGGGCATGGGCGTTAATCAACAGCTATGTAATGAACTTAAAGCCCTCTCAATAGGAGTTAACCCATGATGCACTGAAAACACAGCCAAATACACATGGCTGGAGATATCATAAATCCTAAAGAAAAGCCTATTTCTGTCATAGCTCTAGATAATTGAAATTTCTTCCTATACTCTAAATACACATCTATTTCTTCCTATACTCTAAATACGTTATGTTTACACACAATTATATATGACTCATCAAAGAATCTTTTTGCAACAAATAGAGGATACTATAGAGTTCCACAAGTCACACCCTGGGAATCTAAGCCTGAGAGATGTCCAGTCCTAGATGACATTTCTGCAGTGAAACCTCTACACCGAAGACTCATGGCTCACAGAGTAACAGGGGGTGGAGAGAATTGAGAATTGTAGTTAGTGTATCCTTTAACTCTCACCAGTGAAACTTCCTAGTGAAACAGACTGTGATGCACACAGAAGGCTACAACAGCCTAAGTTTTAAAGAAGAGGGGACTGAAGAGTGTGTATCTCTATAAAGAACTCATAGAAAATATTTTTAAAGAAAATTTACTAATTTGTTTTATAAATAATATTATCATAATTGTATAATCAAATTAGGAAGAAGCATGTATGAGGCAACAAACATGCATAGATTATTCCAGGCTCTAATTTGCTGTTACTTATCCTGCACCCAAATAAACTAAAGCATATATAATTGACCACACATGAAATTGGAATGTTGGAACTTTTTCATGTTTAAGTATTAAATCCAGGTATTCAACCAGGAGGATTTCTTAATTAGAATACATAACTCATAGCTATGACTTCCTGTACATAGATGTTGAGCATAATACAGGGTGGGCCTAGCTAGGCCACCTGCCAGGAATGGCTCTGTTCACTCCTGCTTCCTTCATTGTTTCATTGGTATTTTAGTAGAAATAAAATACAGAGATAAAATCTACATTGACATTTCTAACAAGTATATAAATAACTCCCTAAAATAATTATATGTTATATTTTGGAGTGGAAAGAACAATGTAGGCAATTTTCAGGGAGGTTGAGAAATTATTAGGCATGTCAAGTTAGTTTTCTGATCTAAAACCCATGGGTTTCATTATAACTAGTTCAGATTTACACCAAGACATAGAAGATTGTGAATCTGAAAGCAGCACACTTTGCAACAGATTTCTGACAATGGGTACACTGGGGTTGCTTGGTGTTTGTTTCCAGGTGGATCAGGTTCTTTCCAGGTGCTAGGCAGAAACTGGCTTCACAACCAACCCCTGTGGAGCACCACACCCACAAGAGCCATTCCTCCATTCCTCCTGGCAGTGGCCCAACATATAGATATAACTTTCTTGAGCAACACTACAGGACTCAGTCAACTTTTTTATCAACAACTCAAAACACAATACGTTTTTTTAATAAATGGAGGAAAAGGGCATTTTTGGCCACTAAAGAGATTGTAAGCTTTCATTTCAAGGTGAAGGTCAGCCCTAAGCAGTTTAGATGTGATCAATGTTTTTTTGAAGACAAGAAATTAGGAGTGTTTACTTGTAGAATTTTACATAAATCTACCTGTCCTGTAACTCTGGGCCTGTCTTCCTATGTAACAATAACTAAATAAACTAGAGAATGTCTTCCCTTGGAGATGAAGTCCTCTTTGCTTCCTGGTGTCCCTCTTCCAGCTTTCATAGTCCATTTGAATTTGGACCCTGTCCTGTATGATGTAGCGTACTGAGTGTAATGTGCTGTGACGGAAAGGCCATTGACTTAGCAGACCCAAATTAAGACTTATAAAGGACTTTTAATTACTCTCCACTTCATTTGTCATCTGTAAAATTAGAATGGCACACCTTCTCCTAAACGTCCCATAGAAACTTGCTCAAAGAAATACATAAAGTCAATTCTGTAATAGAATGACATTTGAAAGTATGAAAACCAAAAGAGGCACTGATCGGCTGATAGTCTCTTTGCAGCCACTTTTCGGATGAAGTGTAACATTGACTTTCAAATTAATCTGTCAGAATAGTTTCTTTCTGAAGTCATGTTAATTATGCCAATTCCCAAATTTGCTGCTTGTTTTTGATAGCTTAATAATGTTGTCATTGTTTTTTACTGAATATTACTTTATATCAATTTGCATAAACACTCCATTCTAGCTCTTGTGAACTGTGAATATTTAATGTGAGAAAATGGAACATTTGTATAAAATGGAACATAAGGCTATAATTATAAGAAATTTATCCTCTAACATCTATTTTTTGCTCATATTGGGGTCAGAAGCATTATGGCTACCTGTGGAATAGATACATATTTATAATTCATCAAGTTATTTGAACACTGTTTATTGTTTTTTGTCATGATTGTACACATTGCACTAGGCCAATCAAAAAAAAATTAATGAAGACAGAAGACATGCAAATGAAGTTGTAGAAAATAACCTCACAAGCTCTCTCCTTTACAAAATAATTGCAAGCTTACATGCGGTGATAACGGTTGAGATTAAATAACAGAGATGACAGGGCAGAGAACAAATAAGATACCTTTGTTGGATGGATGGAACTTTCCTCTTAGTGAAAATACTAGTTGCACAGAAAAACAAAAATTACTAACTTAAAAAAAAATAAAAAGAAAAACAAGCTGGTCATATAAAGGGAAGAGAGACTTATTCTGGCAGTAAAAATAACCTATGCCTGTCCAGTTACATGCATCAATTGAGAATTTCCTCTTGTGAAGGGGCCTTAAATTAAAGCAGAAAATAGTCAATGGTTCCCATGATATTTGTGGCACTATTGAACTTATGATATGTCATGCCAGGACAGTCATTATTATACTATGCAGAGTTCACAGCTGAGTAACACTGATGGTGACTTTTCTCCTCAGGCAGTGTGGATGGAACCTTCCAGCACTATGAAAATTAGCTTGTAAAGATGAAGCTTCTATATCAATACCAGATTGGCGTTTCAATGTTTTATGACTCAAATATGTGGTGTATTCAAGAATAAGTTCTTACTGTCAAGTTCCACTAGATAACTAAGAACAATGTCAATAGCCTATGAGGTATCAGTGTCTGTGGAGCCTCACTGACCAACCACTCTAAAAAAGGTCGACCATTGTTGGCACTGAAATTTTTATTTGTCACCCTGCATTGTCTAGTAGGGACATTTATGCATTCATATATCTTCATATACGCCCAGTTACTGAACAGTCTATTTAAATTCCTTTTATATGGGTGTCTTTATATATTTTTTGAACTTCCCACAGTAGTGGGTTTCCACAGGACTTTTGTCCAAATATCTACAGGATTATCTCATCTTCCCTCCTCTAGCCTTGCCTTACACCCTCAACCTTGTTTAACTTTTCCTATTCTATTACTCACCCTTTTCCTTTCAGAGTACTAAATTCTATTTATTCTCCCTTAAAAGTCTCCCCTCAATGACTTCATATTTATTTCTTGACAGCTAGAGGTATTCCAAGCAAGACACACATATCTGAAGTTTTTAGGCTTATGTACAAATGAAAGAAAACATGCAATGTTTGTCTTTCTGAATCTGGGGTATCCCACTGAAAGTAATTACTTCCAGTTCCATCCATTTACCTGTAATCTTAATAATTTCATTTTCTGATCAGCTGAATAATATTCTACTGTGCACATAAAATGCATTTTGGTTATCCTTTCAACTTTTGGTAGGCATCTTGGCTATCTCTACTGCCAGCAATAATGAATAAAGCAAAAATACAAATGGATGAGGAGGTTTCTCTGTAATATAGTATATATTCTTTTGGGTATATGGCACAAAGTGGTATAGCTAGATCATAGGGTAGATCTGTTGCAACAGGCTTTGTAAAACCTCCACACTGATCCATAGTGACTGAACCAATTTGCACTCCCACAAGCGGTGAATACTTGTCCCTTTCCCCATACCCATGGCAGCACTTGTCATCATCCGTTTGTTGATCTTAGCCATTCTATCTGTGGTAAGATGAAAACACCTTTTAATTTGCATTTCCTTGATGACTAAAGATGCTAACCACTTTAAAAAATATTTTTGGCCATTTGTATTTTGTCTTTTAAGAACTCTGTTTAATTACATGTTCCATTTTTAATTGAGTTGTTTGATTTCCTGATATTTAGTCTTTTGAGTTCTTGTTAAATTCTCTCTGCTAACCCTCTATTAGATATATAGCTGGTAAATATTTTTTCCATTCTGTAGGCTGCCGTTTCACTTGCATGATGACATCCTTTGCTGTACAGAATTTTTAGTTTCATGTGTTCCCATACATCAATTGTTGCTGTTAATGCCTGTGCTATCTGGATCCTGTTCAGAAAATTTTTTCCTTTGCCAATAAGTTTCAGCGTATCCCTGACTTTCTCCTTTATATAATTCAGTTCACCAGGTTTTATGCTGAGGTCCTTGATCCATTTGGAAATTACGTTTTGTTCAGTATGGGAGATAAGAATCTAGTTTGATTCTTCTTCATGAAGCTATTCAATCTGACGAACACCGTTTGATGATCTTACTAGTTTTTCTCCAAATTTGTCAAAAATCAGGTGGTTTTAGGAGTGTGGACTTATATGTGTGTACTTAGCTCCATTCAGTGTTTTTGATTTTAGGCCAGTTCTACCTGTCTTTTTTTGGCTATATCTCTATAGCATAACTTCAAATCTCAGGTGATATTCCCAGTAATTTTATGCTACTGCTCAGAATTTTGTTTGTGTGTTTGTTTTCCAAGAGATTTGAGTTTATATTTGGTTCCATACATTCTGGAAAAAAATCCAAACTATAAGATTACTATAGCAGTAAATGCTTCATGTCTTATGGCATTTTTAATAGTTACATAAAGTACATATCAAAATATTAAAAGGAAAGCAAGAGAATAGGACTATATTATTAGTTTTCAAGCAAGGTGATGAATATAAATAGAAATCATGAGGTATGATTTATATGAATTACTTTCTTGGAATTTTTTATTTAAGATGACTTTTTGTCAAATGTTTTAACAGCTTATTCCACGTTGTGGTGATTTTGGGAGTTTTGGAACCTTCTGGAAAGAAGTTAAGTCATCAGAGGTGGTGAATACCATCAAAGTAGTTTTAGGACTCTAGCTTCTTTTCCTTCTTTTCATTTCCTAAATGTTATGAAGTGAGAAGTTTACATAGTCCCACACATCCTCTGAGGGTCAACACTGGTCCAAAGTAACAAAGTCAACTGACCAAGGAAAAACCTTTGAAATCATGAGCCCCAAAACCTTTTCCTCCTTTCTGGTCATTATCTTAGGTCTTTGTAACAGCATAATTCACATCACTTATGCTGTTTTTGTTCCCACCATTCATGAAGGGCACTTTTGAAATGATTCCATGACTGTGTTAAAACACTGCTATAAAATATAATTTTTATCTTTTTCTTTATAAAAGATACATCAGAAGCTTTCTCATTTCTTTCAGTGCACTTAAACATGAATCTTAGCACTTATTCTAATCTTATATGAGAGGATATTGAAAGAAAGTACAGTAAATATATATTAGTCCACCAAAAACATCTATTTCTTAATAATCACAACCTCTGAATATGTTGCTTTTCAAGGTATATGGGATTTTTAAGATCTCATTAAGCGTTTGTGAAGAGTACTTAGCTATCAAGGCACACAATCATGAAGGACCTTAAGAACAGATATAGAATGAGAGCCAGAGTTACAGTAAGGTGCCCCAAGACAGACTAGTTGATAACTTGGACAGTGTGGTAAGAACACCTCCACCTGAGGCATGCGTGCTGCCTCTGACAGCTAATAAAGGAGCAAAACATGGTGTCCTTGAAGCCTCCAACTGCAGTGCAATCTTCTTAGAAGGGCATTAATTCTAGCTCAGTGAAATCAATTTGTGTTACTGAAAATTTTGTGCCATATCAATAATAGGCAATAAAGCGACCTGAAACTTAACACACACTACATAAACACAAAGAAAACACATGCAGTTTGAGAAAGAAATGCCCTCTACTCAATTTCCAATGTGAAAAGAACAAAAATATATATAAAACTGTGATAAATTTAATATAATTGTGCATATTTATACTACTACTAGATATATGTGTGTACCCTCATATATGCACCTAGATGCATATTTGAACAATGCTGTATGCTTCACTGATATTCATTTTTGAAAATACCAAATATTTATGGCAATTTAAGAATGGAAATAAACTTGCTGGGCATGGTGGCACACACCTTTTATCCCAGCAGTCATGAGGCAGAGGCAGACAGATCTCTGTGAGATAGAAGCCAGCTGAGATATATATATATATCCAGGCTAGGTGTGGGCTGAGGGAGATCCTGTCTGAAAAAGACAAAGGTAATGGAGATAAATTTAATATCAATTCACTAGTAAATAATGGTCACTTAGCTTATTTCTTCAGACGCTAAAAATGTACTAAACATAGCAGTAATTAAAAGAAATTACGGTTCTACCAGCTGTCTTCTGGTGGCCAGTTCATTGAAGCTCGTGTCCTTTTTGTCTTGTGTATATACTTTTTCTCTTAAATAGCCGTATTTATAACTATGGATGTAAATGATAGCTGTAGTTAAATTATTTATGATTTAGATGTGTAAAATCTTGAAATCCAGTTTAATTAAAGACATGAATTGAGGGCAGGATAGTTTGTGAGGTGGGTAAAAGCAAGAAGAGCATACTCAGAAAATAAATAAATGAGCAAAAGTGGGTAACAGGTCGAGATGGGACAGATGGGGGAAGCTCTGATGGAAAAGAAGTTTGGGAGCTACTTGAAGAAAATGTTTGGAAATGTTTGGAAAGGACCTTGACAATCAGTGACTTCCTAGAGCCAGGAAGAAAACAGCAGTTAAGACAGGTGCTGAACACAATTATTCTGTCTTTCTCTCAGTTATCTGCATTATATCTCCAATATTCCTATCAAATGATATGCAAGCAAACAGTTTCGTGTTAATTTTAAAATAAGTTCACCTTAATTAATTCAGTATGTTCACTCATCATAGCTCTTCTGTGAACCTTTAGTATCATACAGTGCTTATGTGTCATTCGAGGCACATGCCTTATATCATGTGATCATTCCTTGTTGTGATTTGCCAGGTTTTGTTTTCTTGTAGAGAATTCCAGGATAGAAACTAAGAGGTAAGCTCAGACATGCACATTTAAAGTACAGTCCTGAAATCAAGTTTGGGGATATATAATTTTCTAACTCTATGTGCAGTACTTCATTTATGCTGACTTTTAAAGAAATATGAAATATTTTTAAAACCCTTATTTTGTTGTCATTGTCCCTTCTATAGATATTTGTGAGGATTAATCTACATTCAACATGCAGAAGTATTATATATAATTCTATCTATAACACTGCTGCACCATTTGGCCTGCCATTTGTTACACATGTGAAGAGAATGAAGTTAATGTATCTTAAATTCTAGACAAGTCAAAGTGAAGAAAAAGCACACATCACTGGGTTCAGAAACCACAAGGCTACAGACTATGACTTTAAAGACAACCTAGGTATGACTGTGAGAAAATAACTCAAGTCAAGCATAGTCCAGAGGACTCAAGTTTGATTCCCTGACCCACATAGTGTCTAACAAATATCTGAACTATAGTTCAGCTCTCTGCTGACCTCTGCACATTTTGCGCAACACAGGCTCATTTACATACATTCATGCAAACATTCATACATATATAATACATAAACAAATTTAAGAAATTGAGAAAAAGAGTGGGAAATAATGGTATAACATGCAAATGAGAGCTAGATATTGATGAAGTTTTATTTATTAGATAATTCTCCAAAATGTAACCTGACAAAGACTAAATCTATGAACCCTCCATCTCAATAGATATCCTCCATGGCCAATTACATTGAGAACACATTTCTGTATCTTCCTGCCAGCAGCTTCATGAAATGCTTTTTTTTTTTTTATTTAAAGTAAAGACTCTAAAATGTCTTGTAGTCAATAAATAAATTATCTTGTTTTAACTCACATATTCAAAGTTACTTGATAATTTTAAATATTTGGAAAGAACTCCTAAAAATTTTACCATGTACTATCCCATCAAACCCAGAGAGGAATATTGATAAGATGATGCTTCAACCCTTTACATATGCTGTCCTATAAGCAGCATTTGATTCACCACAAGGGTGTAGAGATGATGGCTGTGTGCCTTTGCCTCTTCAGTGTGTAAACAAATATATTATCTTAATAGTACTGGCCACTGGTGATGGAGTCTCTGTGGCCAAGAGAACATTTTGAATCATTAGTACGGAGGGTCAGAGTACAGTTTGACTAGTCTAAAGGGAGGAGTCTGCTTCTCGGAGACCAAGGCACCCTGAGATGACCCCTCTGTCTGTCACAGACTATATCAGTTCTTCCTGTCAATAGTTCAGTCCCGCACTGGCTCAGTCCATCCAACATTCCTTCATGGAGAATGCTGAGCTGAAATATTGTTGGTAAATGATAAACTTGTCACATGTTTGGGCAAACATGAATGTATAAAGCCTTGGTTTATCAGCTCCTCACCACTGCAGAGAGATTATCTCCTTCCCCAGGATGTGAACCCAGGCAGTGAGAAACTCTACATGCTTTTAGACAGGCTAGGTTCTTCTCAGTAATTACTTATTCACGCAAAGTGCAAAAGAGAAGTGAAACAATTAACTAGAAAATGTAGTCCTAACAAAGTCATGAGATGTTCATTTTAGCAAAAGTATTATGCATTGGTTTTTCTAACAGCTGTTGACAGGTACTAACTAAATGACTGCCAACCATGTGTCATTATTCAGTACGCTGTACATAAAATTTTGACAATTTCTTGCACTAATCCTGTAGAGAAGGTATTTCTTATATAGGTTTATAATTTTTAAGCAAAAGCTAAGGTAGAAAAAATGATTTGTATGTTATCACTATGCAGGAAAATACCAAACCAGGGGAATCAAGTCAAGTGTACCTAAGTACTAAATCCATCCTTTCACCACTTGCAGGAGGCTGACGCTCTGTATCTACTGGATATCATCTACATAATTTTCCAGATACCTTCACATTTATTTGATTCTTTTCTTGTTTTGCCAGGGTTATAAGATTATGCTAATTAATTTCTTTTTCTCAGACTTCCAATTATATACAGAGCTGTTAGTGGCCTGTAATTCATAGAGTTTACAGGTGGTTGGAGGAAAATCCTTTTTCTGGTTTTATTCTAGTACTTTTGCTTTCTTTCTTTCCTATTTTATTTTATTTTTTAACATTTCATTTTATGTGCAAGCATGTATTGCCTGCATGTGTGTAAGTGCACCCATTTTGTGCAGTACTCACAGAGGTCAGAAGAGGGCATTAGATCCCCTGGAACTGAAGTTATGGACAGTTGTTGACTGTCATGTGGGTTCTGGGAACTGAACCTGAGTCCTCTGTGAAAGCAGCCAGTGCTGTTCTTAACCACAGAGTCACCTCTTCAGCCCCATTGCTTTTTTCCTAGGCAGCTAATTTGTGATTTTTGCTTTGAGGCAAGGCTCTCATGATAGATTGTTTGAACCTACAATTTTCCTGCCATTCTATGAACATCCTTATGTACTGTGATGCATATGTTTTCCAACACAATGAGGAGAACGGGTTTTCTTGCTCTATTAATCTAGGCTGAATTTATCTCTTTTGTCCATGAGAATGTAGTTCATGCAACATTTTAGATAGAAAATATAGATTCTCAGCATTCAGAGGCCTTTCAGTCTTTGTCCTTGCCTTCTTACAATTAGGAGATCTGCTAGACTCCTTGAGGCTCCATGACCACAAGAAGAGACTGACCCAGCCAACAGTAATCAATCTCCAGATATGTTTGGAGAGGCCCTCAGGGAACACCAAACCTTATCTAATCTCCTGAGTCACCTAACCTTTAGAGCCCCAGGCAAAAACAGCAGAGGGACTTTCCAGTCTTGCCATAAATTTCTCACCCACAGGATTGTTTACAAATAAATCATTGTTTTTTTTTAATACTTAGGTAATAAATTTAGTAGCTCAGCTGACGTGTGATTCTGTGACAAGTCTTTCGTGCAACTGGAGTTACAGACATTTGTTAGCCATTGTGGGGGTGCTAGGATTCGAACTTGGGTCTTCTGCAAGAACAACCAATGCTTTTAACAACACGGCCATCTCTCCATCCTCCAAAAAGTCCTTAGTAAGAGCACTAATAAGGCTCACCCATCCTGTATTACTGTATCAATGCAAGTATTTCCTCAGAAAGTCTAAGTATAATAATTATATATAGTAATTTCCTGGTCAAGTATATTCTGCTTGTGTTATTTGTAATATCTATCAGTTCAACCAGAAATTTGGTATGATTAAAATTCATTCACGTATGAAAAAGAAGTGAATGAGGTCAAAAATAAGGTATCAGATATATTGCTCATGAATGGTAGAGTCAGAATTCAAACCTATGTCCCCAGTTTTCTCAAACATTAATGTTCTTTCTATGCCTTGAAACTGTCTCATAAATTGAAAGTTTAGTTGCAAAATGCAACAATAAACCTTCAGTGCACCTCAGTCCACTTGGGACTTTCAGGATTTCTATTCCATAAAAGATTTTCGGAAACTGAGATTGCTTTTCTCAGAGACTAAAGGATTAGGGTCACAACACTAACAACATATTTTGACACCATCAAATGGATATAACTTATTTGACTTTCAGTCATAGAGATTGTAAGTCACTAGTACAGTTGGATAATGGGCCACTGCCCAAGGTTTGTGGCATTTTCCAATAAACCTGCTTTGGAAATCTGTCTTGTAGACCTTAGAAGTAAAAAATACATGTGCGCAAGGGGAGAAGTTGCCTGGGTCTTTGCTTGCTTTATTTTATACGCTTAATATTTAGCTTCCTTGAAAGAGTTGCCATAGAGAATTTATGCTTACTTAAGACGCCTGAGGGATCACACTATCCAAAGTGACTCTTGAAGTGTGACAGTAACAGTGCTAACTAAAGTATTTGTACTGAAGAACCACCCTCCACAGAGGAAACCAAAGTCTATTTTTTGTGTGAAGTGTAGGCCACTCTGTAATTAGGACAATTAGCAAAGGCTAGAAAGATACTGAAAATTTTTATTTATACTGGTAGATTTCATTTTAAAGAGAAGACAGCATAGATCTTGCATAGGGGATGAATATTATGCTAAAAGGGGAGATTAGCCTGAATCTGGGCATAGTTATGATGTCTTCATTGTGTTCATGGAGCAATTTATTTAGGTTCTTCACATCTTGTTTTCCATTACTATGAAAAATTAACAGTGCCAATTACACTTATCTCATAATATGTTGTGAAAACTGAATGAGATCATACATGTGAACAGCTTATTAGGTACATAGTCCATGCTAACTGAGGAATGACTTTTACAAAATGGACAGAATGTGGAATAATGATTTTTAAATAAACTCGGTGAATTCACTTGTGACCTGTGCACCTGATCTTAATTCCTGGGGAACTTAATTTGACACTCCACCCCAAAATAATGAATGAATGTGAACATACTTTAGAATTAACACTATCAAAGTGCTGAAAGACAGCATGCATCTTCATTAAAAACGATGAAGATTGAGAAGAATTGTGTATAACATTGTGTACATGAGACGTTTTTAGGCCTAGGGAGCAAAGGGAAAGATTAGCTAACAAGATAAAGGTGGATCTAAGGTGGTGGCTACCCAAAACTGAAGCTGAAGAAACGGTTTTGAATAAAGGTATGAATAAGGCCTGACTTCAGGACACAGTTCCAGTACACAGTTCCAAGAGACATCTGGGGAAAGGGATGTCTTCTGAGTTCTGGACCACTCCTAACAACTAAAGTGAATAGTCAGGTATTAACTGTAATGTGTTATGATAAAGTTGCAGCTAACAATGAATTACATCACATTTTTCATCATCACCCATAACTCTATAGGAGTTTAACACAAATTACCACAGTTAACATATCTCCATCCTCTACTATAAAGGCATCATTAATATTTGAAAACTTAGAGACTGATTTAAATTAATTACCTAAGACTTCACTGTCATTCCATGTGAAATTAAAGACTTTACATAAATTCCATTTGAAAACTTCAGGTATGATTCCCCTGTATGCTGATTAACCCAGGGTGAAATGTCTGTATATGTCTGACTATGTTTGTTTGTGTGTGTGTGTGTGTGTGTGTGTGCAGTTCATCCCACAGGAGAAACTCAGATATCATTTGGGAGTACTTGGTACTTGTTCACCTTTGGGGATCCATGTGTCAAAATCCCATAATCTATCTTATTTTCAGTATCCCTTGCACAGTGAAGTAAGGTAGTTATTATAGGAACCTGATTCCATTTATCCCTTGAGAACAGAGGATATAATTGGTTTATACAGGGACTAAGTCTTGTCTCTGTTAGCAAACATGCTTTAATCATAAAAACCAGGCAATCACAGGTAGCTCTGCCCAGTGCAAATGTTCTGCTCATTTCCTGAAATTTCCAATGTTTGAAAATATAAATATCACTTATAAACATAGGATGATTGTACAGGTACTAATGGAATGGTTTTATGGTATCAGTTTTCAATAGCTCTTTTGCTATAACCAGCTTAAAATAATCTACTAGAATACAAACTCCTGATTCTAGTCATCTGAATCTATATAAGAAAATTATTTTAGTTTAGTCTGCCACCACTTTGAATCTTTTATGGAAGCATACTTTAAATAAATCAACTTTAGTGTCACCCAGATTTTCATGATCTTGCAAGACTGATTTTCTTTGCTTTAATCTGTTTCTAATAAAAGGGATATTTTCCTGTGAGACATGCATGGTCCATCATCTTTCCCTTTTGTATTATTTTTATTGACACCATATTTTCCATTTTAAGAGCAGCAAGACTTTCTCAGAGGAAGTAGCATTAACAAAGAGTCAGATCTGCAGGTAGCTGGAAGAATTCTAGAGAAGTAGGGAGGGCTATTGGGGTCGGTTGAGAAAAAAAAATGAATAAAAACCTTTCGTGCCCTCCTAGATATGATGTGTGTACTATGAGACTAATGTTTTCTCCCTTACGCCAAAGGAATAAGAAAGACAATTTTCTATGAGAAGAAAAATAACCATAAGTAAGGGAAGATGAACTAGTACAGCAATATATGGAAATAATAGTCAAAGGCCTTATTCAGATTGCAATGCACACTTTGCTGAAAGTTTTATGTTTATTATAGCACTGAATCATTCTAAGATCGGGCCATTATCACCTTACAGATGTTCTCAGAGTTAAAAACACTCCCCAAATCACATAGTAAGTGTGAAGCTTTCAAGACTCAAGCCACAGCAACCACACTCTAAAGCCCAGAGCCTAATGACAGTGAACCACTGCCTATGAGGCATCATAGGAGAACACAGGCTTTGCAGTACTTTCCAAAATCCTACATTTTTTTCTATGGCTTAAAATTAAATCAAGAACTTTGTGCAAGCGAGGCTAGCACTCTACAATTGAGCTGCATCCCAAACACCTAAGAAATTAATTCTTGTTTCAGATTTGTGTGTGTGTGTGTGTGTGTGTGTGTGTGTGTGTGTGTGTGTGTGTGTGTGTAGACCTTGGGCAAAATATTTTTCAAATGTGAGACTTGTATCTTTAATTATAGTGGAGACAGCATCTATCCTTTATTTTTAAAATAATGCATGTAGAATACTAACCATACCACATACCTAGTATATAAAACTCAGAGAGAACTAGGGAGAAAGAAATTCCTTTTCTGAAGACTTGAGTTTAATCCCCATTACCCATGTGAAATGCCAAGTGCATTGCTACATATTTGCAATCTGGGCAGTGGGGAGGCTGAGACAGGAGGATTCCTGGAGGTTACAAGTCAGGTAGCCTTCCCTAATAGATGCTCCTGAGGTTTTACTTGGAGAGATTCTCTAAACAAAGGTGGACCACTCCCAATAAATGGAACCCAAAGTTGACACTCTTATACACACACACACAATGAGAGAGACAGAGACAGAAAGAGATTCAATGAATGATAATCAAATTTACTATTATATTTTATAAGCTATGTAGCTCAAGTTATTATATACCTGGAAGCATGCAGAGTTTGTCATTTAAATTCATAACTATTATTTATTTTTCCTCTTCCTATGCTGCAATTATGAAGCTCCAAAGAAACGAGGGAATACATTCAAAAATACACAGAATGATGAAGGTCTTTAGGGCACAAAACAATTGCAGTTATACTTATAAAAACTGAGAAGTTAATTCAAACTAACCAAACATCTTTATTTAGTAGGGCCTAGTGTAAATAGTTGACAGATATGTACTAGGAAAGGGACAAGTACTGAGAGAGGTGTCAGTACTTCTTTTGGAGGTACATTATACCTACAAATTTAAAAATAAATTACTTAAGTATAGTCGTGTTGATTTTCTTTTCTCCTAATATAGAGGGTTTTGTTTTGTTTTGTTTTATGTGTATGTGAGTGTGTGTAAGAAACACCTCATTCAGCAGGTGCAGAATTTGGAAATCATGTGAGTATTAGTTAAATTTTGATAACATCAGTGTGAAAGTATTTAAAAGAAGTGTCAGTTTCTCCTCTTCTAAAGTATCTTCTGGAAACGTGAGAAAAAAATTCAAATATCTCTTTAAAAGAAGTTGGACATAGTTTAAGTTTAAAAATGGCTGCATATAAACTATTTTGGTTAGGGTTCTATCTGATGATATATCTGAACTCCATGAGATATCATCTATATGATGTATTTAATTCAGTAAATAAATGGGTATTTAAACACTTGACTTGAACTCCATGAGGATGGTGGCTAAATCAGAAGTGAGAACATAGATTGAGAAGGTAACAGTCTCAGTCTTGGAATTGTGAACCAAGAGAGAGGAGAAAACATTTGATACTGAATTTGAAAAATGCCAAGAATTTGTAGATAAAACTATTTAATGAAGGGAAACAAAGAACAAAGATAATATAGTACTGATCAGTTAATGTAAATAACTTACTTAAACACTGTAAAGAAAAATATAAGCACAATAAGAAAGTTATTCATGTTATATTTTAGGGAAAGGATTATCCTGAATTTCAGTCCTTTAAACTCATCTGGTTCACATAATCATGTGAATAGAACTTTGATTTTAGTAAGACCATTAAATTACTTTTTAATGACTTGATCAGCAAGCAAGTACATCTCAAAGCCACGAATTCTAAAGCTCTACTATTAACTCATCGTTCAATGCAGCAGAAGATGTCTGTTTAGAATTTTAACAATAGTAACAAACATTATGCTTTTAGAAACCATAATAAGAAAAAAAAAAGCATCTTACGTTCTTTATTGTGAAGAAAAAGAAATGCTTACATTTTAGTTTGAAGGATCTTTAAGGATAAAGTGGTTAAACTGAAAAGTCTATTCCAGAAGTATCATGCCGTCGACATTAATAGCCAAGAGATGAATAAATAATTCGTTGTTCTGATTTGAAATATTAGCCATTTCCCATCAGTAGACATTTTATTCTATTGTTCACTATAATAGTTTTTCTAATTTATTTATACCACTGCATGCAGAGGAAAATAAACACCTAATTATTAATAGACATGAACACTTCCTTATAACCAGGAAGTTCCTGCTTTTCTTGTGAGAGTCCAGATTTCTAAGTCAATCCAATTTTATTTCATATTACGCATTGTTTTGTATTTTTTTATTATGAGTGAGTTACTGAATTTGCATTAGGTACAATCAGTTTTATTAGTCATCTTAAGGCTAGACTTCTATATTATACATTTAACCTTAATAATAATAATATAGATATTTATTATTAGCTTACAATACGAAATGTTAAGCTCAATGCAAGCACTTTTCAATAAGGATATAATCATTTTGGCATTTTGCTATTTTATAGCTTATATAACTCTAACATGAAAGAAGCAAATATTTAAAAGAAAAAAAATGGAAAAACCAAAATAAAATAAAATTAATTCTTCAAAGTATAAAATGAGGTGACTATATTTGTTTAAGTTCATTGGATGGATGGAAAAATATGAAAAAATGTAAATAGCATGGCAAAGTGTACAGTTACAGGCCTTGGTACTTTTATATTGCATGCATGAATATGTTTGTACACATACATATGTGTATCATCTTTCTCAATTGCTAACATACTTTTTTTTAAAAAGTATGTTTTTATTTAATCATTGTATGCTTTACACAGAACATCTCAATCAGTCTCAATCATCTATACATCCCCTACATTTCCTACCAGCACCTCTCATGAGCCCCCAACTGAATCCATACATTCTTTCACCTGTGTTAACGTCTATTGTGTCAAGTTAGTGCCCCAAAGTGACCACAATCCAGGTTTATCCACTGAGATCTAATCAGCCTACCCTGAGTTCCTAGATTTAGGAAGATTAACTCATCCTTACCTAACAGTATTCAGTTGCCAATGTTTCTTAAACAAAGTTTGTGGTCTGCTACCCCTTTCCCAAGAACCATGCTGGGTTTTTCCATGTTTGAGTTTGCCTGGATTTTTGAGCATACCAAAATGATAGGTTTATATATGTGCAGGGTCCGAGGAGCTTGTAGGATTCTATTTCCATATGGCTATGCACCTCCTCAGTGATACTTACAATCTTCCCTACCCCATCTTCCACAATGGTAACTGAGCTGGGTAAGTGAAACTTAATATAAGAGTCCTGTCCAGGGACCCACACTCTTCAGAGTCCTAATCTCCATGTTTTAGCCATTTGTGACCTTTTGTGTTACTGGCCCTTTGTTGCATGCAGGACCTTCGTTAATAACAGTTGAGAGATTCATTGGTGACTTCTTTACCTGTTGTTATATATTGCATGAGCCTTGGGTGCAGAGGCCACATTGGGGATGTGCCATTTAGGTATGAGCAATTCACCGTGTGTGTTCAAATGTGGTACTCTGTATTGGTCTCCATATGATAAAAAAGAAGCGTCTTTGAAGAGTGCTGACTAGGATACTTGATGTAAATATAAGGAAAAATATTTTGCATTTAGTAAGAAGTTATGTTAGCCTAGGAATGTGACAGCCTTGGGAATATCTATGAGATCTATGACCTCTTCAGCCATGTGTACTTGGCTTTGATTACAGTACCCTACAAGTTTCGTCCCATTGACTGGGCTCTAAGACCAATTATGTAGCCATTCATTGGCCCCAAGTTAAAAGTGCCACTGCTTCATCAATGTAGAATGCTCTTCCAGTCATCAGTGTGGTTAATTGGTCATGAAGCTGGTGCAGGACCATCAGTTGATGTTCTCCCTCCAAAGCTTGTCCTCTCTTCAGCAAGAGGATCTTACCTTCAAGTTCTGGAAGGCAATCTAGGGCAGCAGGAATAACTTGTGTGATTTGCGGTGTCTCTTAAAGAACCCTGTGGAATTTGTCCTTATGTTGTTAAACTAAAATAATTCCCTCTGTTGTTTTCCAGAAGCTAGACAGTCTCTCTCTCTCTCTCTCTCTCTCTCTCTCTCTCTCTCTCTCTCTCTCTCCTCTCTTCCCTGTCTAACCTCACCTTTATGCCTTCCCCATTTAAAGTGTATCAGGTTTCTCCATTTCTCCCTTGGCAATACCGGTCTCCTAAGGACTCTCTTGAGCTCCTTCTTGCACTTTATCTCTATAGTTCCTTGTATAACCCTCCGTCGCTCTCCCATTTAAATATTCACCCTTTAACTAGTTCTCACTTAGTAAAACCTGTCTCCAATTATTCTTCTCTCTGAGATTACTTCTTTCCCTTTACCTCCCTGGTTCCTTTCCTTTTCCTGATTTCTGCCATTACATCAGGATACAAATTCACATATAAGCATTTGATGCTAAACTCCCAAAATGAAAGAGAATAGATTCCATTTGTTTTTCTGAGTCTGAGTTATTTCACTTAGCATGAGCATCACCACTTTCATCCTTTTACCTGTTAATGTCATGATTTCATCTTTCTTTACTGCTGAGTAGAACTCCATTATACAAATGCACCACATTTTCGTTATTCACAGGTCAGTGGAGGGACATTTAGGTTGCTTCCATCTCTTAACTATTATGAAAAGAACAGCAACAAACATGGATGTATAATAGGATGGGGTCTTTGGATATATGTCAAAGGGTTGTATAACTGAGTCAAATGCTAGATTGTTTTTTAGTTTTAATTCTTTAAACTATAAAATGGGTGATTATATTTGGCTAAATACATTGAGCAGATGGAAACGTTGTGAAAATATAAATAATGTGGTAAAGTGTACGCTTATAGGGGCTCAGTGTTTTATATAATGTGTGCATGGACATATTTGTATACATATGTAGATCAATAATTTTTCTCAATTGCTCATCACCATTTTAAAAGGGTATTTTTTATTGAATCATTGTGTGTTTTTCAATTAATCGTAATCATCTCCATATACCTTTTCCTACCAGTCCCTCTCCCACTGCCCTCCAACTGGAAGCTGTACCTTCTTTCATTTGTGTTAAGGTTTCCTGTGTCAAGTTAATGTTCCCATATGATCTCAGTGCAGGTTCACCACCATTTTTTAAAAACAAATAATTCACTGAACCTGTAGGTCCCTCGTTTGTTAATATGACTGGCCAGCAAGCTCCAGGGACCCTCAGTTTCTAATTCATATGTGTTGTGGTTACAGGAAGGTGACACACCTGATATTTTACCTGGATATTGGAGATCCAAACTGAGGTCTTCATACTTGTGTAGCAAGTACTCTACTGACTGATTCATTTTCCCAGCCCGAGGGCCCAGTATTTTCAATTGGGCTTATTTACCAGGCATTGAAGTTTTCATAAATATGCTTAGTTTACATAATCATAAAAACATAAATGAGGACTTCATTCTCTGCCTAATTAACAGGGTTGATGTTGTAGATCTAATGAAATAATATGTGTGGAATGATTTGTACATTGCAAAGTGCTGTATAAATGTACTCTTACTTTCTTTTGAATTTATAAGATATATGAAAGCTATTTCTATTTTAAAATCTTATGTGGAAGGAACAATGATACAAAGTGCCCAGGCCTATATCCTCTGTGTCTAAAATTTAAACAGTGATTTACTACAAGCATAGCACATCAAGATGCAGCAATCTGGGAATATGAGCAATGTTTCTCCAAAGTGTATAGAGCACTTTAAAATTTTGTTTCATGTGGGAATCTGGGTATTGAGCAAGGCAAGCAACTCCGGATACCCTAAAGGGATGGCAGGTGCCTGACCTGCTCTGCCTAATGAGATATGAATCTTCCTTTCCCCTACCCCAGACCAGAACCAGGATTTTGGGTTTCGTTTCCTCGGTCCTGAACTTCCACAGCCTTCCCGCCCTTTATCCCCAAACTCCACCTTTAACTTCCCTCCTTCTGTAATGGTCAGGAAGGCCTCCCTATATAAGCCCCTGCGTTGGCTCTAATAACCGAACTACACACGGACATAGTCTCCCGGGAGGGAACTCCTCCCACCGCAGTCTGAGCCACCTGAGGTCCGGTTCAATCGTCCTCCATTCTCTGGCATGGCTGGAGCACAACAGCCGTGCTGGAGTTGGAGATGCACTCACAGTTTCATGCTTACTACCTCCGAGAAATGGGCTACAAGAGATATTTCTGAGGGATATAACGAAGAACCTGTAGACTGTCAAGGTGATAAAGTCCAGGCAGAGTGTATCAAATTAAGTTTTTAGCATTTCCTCCCTAGAGAACGTCAGGATGAGAACAGACATCCATCTTCCCTAGAAAACCTAGACACTTAGCTGCTAGAGGACAAGCTGAATAT
Source organism: Eospalax fontanierii (assembly GCA_035773235.1). Taxonomy (NCBI): domain Eukaryota; kingdom Metazoa; phylum Chordata; class Mammalia; order Rodentia; family Spalacidae; genus Eospalax; species Eospalax fontanierii. The sequence goes on from CM069526.1 coordinate 75,484,767, forward strand.
TTCCAGCTGGAGCAGATGCATTTCCAAGGTCTCTTCCAGATCAATCACTTTCTTAAGTTCATCAATTATATTCCATAAGAAAACTTTTCACATTTCAAAGTATACTCACTATGTTTCTTAAAGTGATTCAGAGTAGAATCTTGGAATCGTTGCTGTTCATTACATGCATTATAATTGATATATAAAATAAAACATGTTGGAGCTGAATTTCATAAAAGAATTTCATCTAGCATTTCCAGAAATTGTTTAAGAAGAGCAAAAAAATAGCACTTTATGTGAAGATACATTACATCTATAAATTCTAGGACCCATCATCAACAATGACATAAATTGTTGAAATCTAATAGTGATCTGAGGGGTGCAACTGAGATTTCAGTTTTCAAGTCATTTTTGACTATGGAATTAACAGTGAATTTTTATTTGCATACAGAGGATATTTTGATTTTTTTTTCCTTTTTCTTACTTGATTAACTCATCATGTAAAGGCTATGAATCGGGTCTGATGTGTTCTAAATTATACTCCAAAAACGAATCATGTGAGGGAGAAATTCGTGATTCTCTGACAATGATTCCTTTAAAGAAACCTTACATTAGGAATCAATGCACCAAAATGCTACAACCCTGAGAAAAAAATTAGCACAGTGTTGTTCATCTTCATAATCATAATTGGTTACCTTGGTGACACCTCAGAGAGCAGCATCTTTATTACCAGATTTGATATTGTTTAAATACTCATCTGTTTGGGGTGGGGTTACAGATTTAAAATTAAAGTCCAGTAAAAACACTCTGTCTAAATATCATAAAGAAAGATTTAAAGACAAAATTCCTGTGAATATGGAGGTGGATCGATCAAAGATTGCAATGAGGGCAGAACAGATCCCGTCCTGCCATGGCTGAATCATTGTATGAGGAATTACTCATCTTTGCATTGTATTTACAGAATATCAGTATTCTGTAGTAATAACAGAATGTTTAATTATACTCAGAACTCCTCACTTCGTAAATCATCTGTCCCTGTAAGTTTCATGATATTCTCATTCATGTGGTCAGTCATTCACTATTAGAAGTACTAATATCTGAAAGATGATCATAAAGTTGTTATATGAAAGAAGCTTCAATTTGGAAGAAGTATTGAGAGGCTGGAGAGATAGCTCAGAGGGAAAAAGCACTCATTTCACAAGCGTGAGGACCTGACTTTATGTTCCCAGGAGGCACATAAAAATCTGGGCTTAGGCGTGTGTTCCTGTAATGCCATGTTGTCGAATAAAAGACAGGAAGATCTCAAAGGCATGAAGGCCAGCCAGTCAACCTCCAGACTGAAAAGTGCCAAGTTCAGTCCTGATATACTAGGACATATAGCACCTTCCTCTAGTCTCCACCCATGCATTACTGTGCATGCACATACCCTCCACATAAGGGCACATACAGCACCTAAACACATACATCACACACAAAAAATGGAAACAAGAAAGAAAGAAAGACAAAGAAAGAAGGAAAGAATGAAAGAAAAAAAAGAAAGAAGGAAGGAAGGAAGGAAGGAAAGGAAGGAAGGAAGGAAGGTAATTTTCTAAAGAAGTTGCAGAAAGTGTCTTTTAAATAGCTTCAACTCAAATATTGGCTTTCATGCTTCAAGTTCAGTTAGCAACCTAGAATAAACACTTACTCTGCTTAAAGTCAACATAGTTCCTATTACCACTGGTATTGTTTAACCTTGGTGTTCCAACATGAAAAATGGAGTAGAACTGAGGATAGCCTGAAAATTTGGAATCAGTATAAGATCCGAGCCAAGATTCAGTAGCAAAGTATTGGTCCTAGTGTTCCTGTTCAATGTTATACCTGGCTTCACAGAGGTATGCATCTGGAAAGACAGCCTAAAGTGGCTCCAGTTGCCCATATTCCTGGAGTAACATCTGAGGAAACCAGGAGACAATGAAGAAAGTCAATATCTTAAGGTTGTGAAAAATCAGTAGCGTGACAAAAGTAAGACTTAGAATTATGTCATGGTCCTAACAGGTAGAAATGGGTGGCTCTTGTTTAGATAAAACATACCTGTCATTGCAATTTTTAAATTATTAGTTGTGTTGATTAATAAGCCACCCCACTCAACTTCCAGTTGTTTATTTCTTAACACTAGAATGGATGCTGAGGGATAAGGGACACTTAATCTGGAAACTCATTCATTCTCTTCTTGAGGTAAATATAAAATTCAATATTATTTTGTAGTTATTTTAATTGCATTGACTCTCAGGTCTTTATTACCTTTGAAGTCAATTGCATACAGGAAATTTCCGATCATGTCCAACGGACAGGAAGGACACTGAAAGCAAGGTTTAAAATGCAGAAACAGCTGCTGCCCATTCAGGAAGCTTAAACTCCAACTTGAAGGGCAAGAGCTCCATGAAAACATGGAATGATGTGCTGTTCTGTTAGGATAACACTGGATAAAGTGATGACAAATTCTTTGAGTTGTTCATATAAGACTAGCATCTAGCTATGTGTGGTGGCACAGGCCTTTAATTTCAGCACTCATGAAACAGAGGCAGGAGAATCTCTGTGAGTTCAAGCCAGCCTGGTCTACATAGCAAGTTCTAGGCTTGATGAGGCTACAGAGAAACCCTGTCTCAAAACAAACAAACAGACAAAAAAGAAAAAAACAACAAAAACCCTAGGATCTTAGGAAGATAATTCCTGCTAGGATAAAGAGAAACTGTGGGGAAGAAAGAATAGCACTAAGCCCTGGAAGAGGAGATATGTGAAGTAAAGGGAGAGCAGAGTATTCCTGCATGTATACTGTAACACCCACACAGAGGTTATTATAAGAATCAGTTCAGACAATCATATCAATCATTTAGTACCTTATTTACACTGTAAAAATTTGATATCATTTTATTTCTTGATGATCCTCAGATAGATAGGAAGGAGAGAATTTTATGAAAGAATCTAATTTTTGATTGTTGATTCAGTAGTTGAGTACAGTGAGAAAATACTTCATATTTAAGACTGTCTTGATCATTAATGAAATGAGAATTTTTCCTAGAATGACTAATCGCTGAGTTATAGTTTATCCTTCTGGGGCATCGAATAACTGCTTTGTTCATCTGTTTGCCTACACTATGCATTTTATGAGAACTGCATGGAATTGTGTGAGAATCCTGGACTAAGGACCAGGAAGTACATCATGAACATGACAGGTGAACGTCACAGCACTCTACTCACTTGAAGATAATCTGTGAAGATCTCTGCTTTTATGACCACTAAAATTTTTATGTGGCACATTGAGGCCATTACTTTATATTTCTGGTGGTGCCCTGTAGATCAAATTGCTCAAGCAATGAAACTATTGAGTTTATATTTTATATAACCTTTATATTTTCATTATAACTTGTACTGTGGTTTAGAAATTAGAGTTAGGTGTCATTTTGTTAATGAGTTTACTATTTTAAAAAATGGCTAGAAAGCAATTGAATGTTAACTTCAGTATCTTGAGCTCTTGAGAGTCTTGAAAGTTTCCATGTTTCCATGAGGTTTTAAAAACACATGTACTCCAGATATTCAAATATTTGTGGTCAACCTGCTTAAGGCATCAAAACCTAAATTTTGATAACAGTGACTTAAATAGTCTAGAATGAAAATTTGAGAAAATAATTCCTAATCTAAGATCTGGAGTTCAACTGTCTTTTCAGATCCATGAATTGTGAAAGAAATCACACAAGAATATTTCGACACTCCCGCTTTCCGCACCTCACTCTGTTAACATCGGTTCTCTACTATTATCCTTTTTCAGGTTCTTCTCTCAGTAGGAAGGACAGGACGGGGAGATATGTAAAAGCCCATGGTGTGGGGGGAGAGGGAAGTCAGGAGAGGTGGAATGATGGGAGGTAGGTGCTATTGGGGGGGGTGTAGGTATAATGTGGATACTGGAACTGGGAAGGGAAGATGAGGTTGTATGGGAGGAATAAGAGCAGATATTACTGAATCTTGGAGGGCCAGGGCAACTCAGAGGGAAATGTGATGCCACTGAAACCACGTGAGAAAAGAGCAGCATGTAAACATCAGTGAATATGTATACCTGGGGACTTTTTGGTAAGCAACACAGTTCCAGACCGAAGAGACCTGTCTTTGAGTGGTTGGTGAGCATCGTCCAAGTGAATCGCAAAATAATACAGACTACTACCAAGCTCTTGGTTATCTCCCCAAACTAGAAGATCATACCCTGATGTTGAAGACAGGACATATTTTGGATATGGAATTTGGAGCAATGGAGCAGGAACTGACCGAAGCCATCTACCTGAAGTTTAGTTCTCATAATGCTACATGATCATATGAAAACTGCTAAGGGGGAAAATCAATCAAATAGGTCTGCCCAATTCTAAAGCCTAATAACCTTCACAACGGGCACAGCACACTACCTCTATTGGTGCATGTTGGCACTGTTATGGGGTGGGGTGGGGGGATCAACAGCTGCCTAACTGGACTTAAAGCCCTCTCAGTGGGAAAGAACTCCTGGGTGGCACTCTAAACTCAGTCAAATACACATGGCTAGAGAGAACATGTATCCTAGAGAGAACTTATCTCTGTCACATCCCTAGACAAATGAAATTTCTTACCATATGCTAAATCTGGATCCTTGACAGACAAGCATATAGTACATCACTCATCAGGGAAGATTCTTTGTGCAATAGATAGAGACTATAGCAGAATTTCACAAGTGGTCAGACACAGAGAATATACATCTGAGAAATGTTCAGTACTAGGTGACACATCTATAGTTGAACACATAAGGTTCATGGAACATAGTGGAACAAAGGATAGAGAGAAAATTAATGTATCCCTCAACACTCACTAGTGAAGCTTCCTTAGACAACAGAGTACTATGCCCACAGAAAGCACAACTGGCCAAGTTAAAATTATAAGAGTCTGCAGAGTGTGGATCCCTGGATAGAACTCCTATATTAACCTCATAGTCCCATGATTCAGGTATCATTGAGGAAGAGGTGATAGAAATATTGTAAGAGCCAGAGCTGGTTCATAAACTCAGGGTAGCAGAGACTTTTAGGTCACTGGAAGCTTGTACATGTGAACTTGTGGCAATGGTGACATCAAGAACAGGATTTCAGTTAACTCAGACAAGAGCCCAGAGAGGAGCAAGAGAGATTGAGTAATGGGCCAGACCTAAACTAAGAAATAATGTAGACTGATTACTACGGGGTGAGGGAGGGTATGCCTTACCTATGATATTTAGAGAGTCTTACCAGACTCCAGTGGATGAATTTGCACTAAAAGACAACTGGGTACAAATGCTAAATGTATTGCTAAATATATATATATATATATATATATATTTCAAGGCTAATTAGTGATTATGTTGGAAATCATCTTACTTGCCTACTCCTTTTGCATTTATACACATACTTCTCTGCTCTATCTGATCACACTTTCTCTGATTAAGGAGATTCAATCACATGTTCCAACACACTTCACTTGGGAAAGTCAGTTTCAGACTTTTTCCTTTTATTTCTGCCCAAATAACTGACATTTAACCTATACATAGATGGCTGCACTCATTTATTTTGAAATTTTGAACTTGGGACTTGAGCTAAGTGGAATAGAGTTAAAAACAAGAATAGAGATCTGAATTTTGATATAGCACAGGTGTTTGTAAGAAGCATGCTCACTACAACCTTCTAAAGTGCTTTCCTTCTCAACCTTCATGTGACTTTATTTGTTTACCTTTCTCTTATTTTTACTTTATAATTTTTTCTGAGTCAGAATAGTTAGTTATATTGACAAACTATAAAATATTTATCTAAGATATAATGCAATTGCATTATTAACAACTTCCTAACAATTTAAATGAAGCCGTCATCAGACTGTAAAGTGAAGGCCACATATAAATATGTGTGTGTGTGTACACACGTATATGTACATATTTCTAAGTAAAACATTTATTTTAAATATATACTTCTATGATAATATAACAAAATTAATTTTTAAAATACATATAAATATTGTACATGCAAATGTAACATAAAACCTGAACAAAACTATAAATTAATATCATTAATGATCATTAAAAATTATTTCAATAAAATAAGTATATTAAATCTACAGGATATATACATTTGAATAGCAAACTAAAACCAGGTAATACATTCAAGTTAAATTAATATTTTTAAAATTTTTATTTTATGTGTATAAGCATATTGACTACAAGTATGTGGATGTGTCATGTGTGCGGTGCCTTCAGGGGCCATAAGAGTGTATCAGATGACCTGGAAATGGAGCCACAGATGGTTGCTAGATGCCAAACCTGGGTCCTTTGTAAGAGTAGCCAGTATTCTTAACTGATAAACCAGCTCTTCAATCCCCTAAATCAATATTGAAAATAAGGTTAACCACTCTCTTAATAGATCAATGATAAGAAACATATAACTTCAATAAATGCTAAGAAACACTAGACAAAATTCTGCACTTACTGAAGTAAAGAACAGCATTCATCAATATAACTTATATAAGATGCTTTGCATCTCCAAATATCCTAAAGCTAATATCACTGTTAATTGTGCAAAATCTGAAGCTTTCCCCCAAAACATAAAGAATAAGGTCAAGATATATGCCTGGAACTCCTTAGTAATAGAACAGAAAAGTAAAGTAAATAAAAGATATAAATAATAGAAAAAGATATATGATTGTGCCCACTTAGAAAACTTAAAGAATTTACAAAGAAAAGAACAGAAGAACTAAAAAGTTAATTTGATAGCGACTCCAGTCCAAATTCATTTTCATAAATAAATACACATACATATACAAACTAATAATTAAAAATCAAATCTATCATGCTATAGTACTGAAAACAGCAAAAGAGAATAAATGTATTACATAGGAAGACATGTAAGCTGAAAACTACGCAGTGTTGTTGACAGAAGGACAAAAATTTCAGAAGTGTGCAGGACATGAGTTAGAAGAGTCAATATGAAGGTATTGATCTTCCTCAGAGTAATGTAAAAAATCAATGTGACCCAATAAAAAAAAATCCCAAAAAACATTTTTAAAAAGTAAGATGGAGAAAGTTTATTGTTCAATTACATGATGAGTCATAGGACCTAGAATATCCAAGGCAATCTTGAAGGAATCCTGTAAAGCTGAAAAACGTACTCTAACTGCTTGCATGAATCACTTTGCTTCTACTATAATTGGCAGTCATAATGTAAGGGTGCACAAAATAGTGAATGACACACAATCCAATGTACTGAAGTAGACATGGACAAAATCTGAATTGATTATCTAAGCAAAGACTACTGCGAATAAATGAAAACTTTTCTGATGTTTGTTTTGTGGGTGCTACTTTGCAACAGCTTTACTGGATAATGGTAGACAGTTGTGAAATGACCAATCACAAGTATTGGTGAAGATTTGGAGAACTTAGCCACTTAAATAAAGAAGATGCAGTGTAAAAGCAACTAGTTCAGAAAATTACTCTGCATGTTATAATATATGAATATCCAACACCTGCACTTCAGTGATTCTGCTTCTAGAGTGGTAGACTAGAAAATTAAAAACAAGTATGCACCAAAGATTTTTATATGCATTTGTTAGGAAAGTTAATCATAATATTCCAAGTTCTGAAACATCCCAATATATACCAATATAACTGATAAAAAGGCATTTTCATTAAAAAGAATGCTCTCTAGAAATGAAAATAACACATTTTCCACCATATACATGGATCAGTTTTTAAATACTATGTTATAAGAGGACAGACATAAACTGGTACACACATTACAATTCAATATATATGAGAAATTCAAGAGTAGACAAGATTAATATACAGTGATGAAATTAAAAGCATAGGTCGACTGTAGGTAGCAACAGTGACCAGAAACAGGAATAAGAAAACACTGAATAGATTTCTGATTTGGCTCAATATAAACTCAGTAACAGAACCTTAAAACGTACTTTACTATTTGCCAAATATCTAAAGTAGATAGAAGGCCACAACTGGCCAAGGTGTAGAGAATAAGAGACTACAGAGTGCCTGTCTCTGGATAGAGAACTCCTATATTCCTTACCCACCCAGGACTCAGGGACCACTGTGGAAGAAGGAGGTGGAAAAAAATTGTAGGATCCAGGGTTAGTGCATGAACATAAGGAAACAAAAGCTTGATGAACTTGCAAAAATGGTGATAGCATGCTCAAGACATACTCTGACTCAATCAAATAAAAACCTAGCACAGAACTGGGGAAGGGGCAGCAGGCCCTTACAGTAGTTGAAGAACTATTGGCAACTGACTACTGCAGATTGAGGGAGAGTTGATCTTTAAGGGAGTCACTCTAAATAGGCTGACTAGACTCCAGTGTATAAACTTGCCCTGAGGCCATCTGAGTACAAATGATTGACTGGATGGGTGGATAGGCCCTAACATATATGACAGAAAGCATGAAAACCATTGTGTGTGAGGAGGGGTCGGGGAGGAGCTTATGGGAGGTGCAGATAAGGGAGTTCGTCTAAATTTGATTATTATATGAAATGCACAAAAACTCAATAAAGTATATACAAAAACCTTAAGGATAAAATGGCATACAAATATTTTTATTCTGGATGAGATCATTTCAGTCAACAAAGAACTGTTTATTTTTAAAATACAGGAAAAAATGTAGGAAGCTCTAATTAAAAGTATGAATAAACACTTCAGATTTGTAGATGTGCCTTCAGATTTTCTTATTTTTTTTTAAATAAGGAACTAACATATTTTGAGATCTAATCCTGCTGGATTATTCAGGGTGTCCTCAAACCCATGAATTTCCTGCCTCCGTTTCCAGAGTGCTGGAATTACAGGTGTATACCATGGCAGCCAGTTCTAGCATGCTTTCATAGACTTTAATTGAATCTGATATTTGTACAACAGTTCCAGAGTAGTCTTTCCAAAAATATCATCTACTATACCTCTAGTGAAAAAAACTGAGTTCTCTGAGTAAATAAGATGATATATTAGAAATGATTATACATGTCAATACATTTACTATTATAATTATTGTGATGATTATTAAGAGAATTATTCTTTGAAAATAATATTGTATATTCTACTTAGGAAATACATGTTAGTAAAGTGACTTAAATATCTTCTCAATGGAACATTCATTTTGTTTACCACATAATCAATCCAGAGCAATAAGATTCTAAAAGACATTTCTTCAAAATCTGGAATATTAATATATTTGTCAGTAAGATCCTGTTTTACTTTTTTTCTCTCAATATTCTGATAACTCATGCAAAGCAAATCGTGGATAATTTATTTTGGAAATGCAAATTTATACACTCTGAGTGCAAAGATAGCAGTGTCTGCTTTGTGTTAAGATGATATACAATTCCCCCTCACCTTGTCATATAATTTTATGTCTGTCTCTATGGCTTAGAAGGTAAAGGTCTAACACTTTACATTTTGAGAAGAAGTTGTATTAAAATCACATCCCCTCATGCACCAGTATAAATGTGCTTATCCACATTGCATTGGGCTAGCAAAAACATCGTAAGGAAAATGTCATTTTGAAATTTGAAATCTATAAATCAACGTATAGTTTTGTTTCAATTATTCATCTTTACAGATTCACGTAATGACATTTCTTTTAAATGTTTTGAAAATGTGTCTTTGATATTGTGTCTCTAATATTAACATATTTCACGATTCTGTACATGCTCTTAAAGTTTATTTGTTTCTATGGATATTATCATCTCAGTAGGAGTGCATGGAAGTATAGAATAGCCAGTCTACCGTCTATTGATGGCTCTTCTTCCTGGTGAGCCCTGGTGAAGAATCTGATAAAATTCAGAAGACGAGGTCTCCTTCTTCCAAAGTTGACTTGCTAGGGTAAGAACCAAAGGAAGAGAACACTTCAGGGCATGGATGGGCATCCATCTGTGTGAAATGTCAAGATTGTATTTAGAGCCGTCATTGTGCCACACCATCTGCATTGAGTGCGAATGTTTTGTTGCTTCACTGGTGGCTCTAATTTCCTCTGACTTGATTTCACAGGTCTGGTCACTATTGTCCACAATCAGATGGGCACAAAAGGAAGCATTTAGCTGTTCTTCAGCACCTGGAAATTTTTCTTCGGACTGAAAAGGGCAGCAGGGAATAACATTTGTCCTTCACTGTGTTCTGAGTATGGTAACTAGGGTCCCCTGGTTCTCATTGATCTGTGCAACACAGAAAAGCAAAATTGGCTTCCGACAGCCAGCTGGGACAATCAGCACCAAGGCGTTGAGAGGGCTTCATTTTTCTTTCATTTTAACCAGGCCCAGAGGCTGCCTTTCTTGCATCAGCAAGGGGGCAAGAAAGACTGATTTTGAATACTCCTGTAATTCCCAAATTTTAGTATCTCCCCTGTCCCAGTCTTGGCATGCAATAAACTTTGCAAAGGATTGTATAACAATGAGCACTATTTTGTTTTGTAGCTTAGGTTTGAAAGTGCAGAGTGGAGAATGTTGTCCTTGCTTTAAAGTGAAATGTATCCGTTGCCTTCAAATGAAGCATTTCCTTCCATTGACGTGTAGGCCCCCCCTTTTTTTCTGCCTTCCTTCATTTATATGCAAAATTCAAGCATGGTGAGTGCATTGGTCATGGTCTCTCTTTGGTTAGAGTCTTGTCCATCTTTCCAGCAGTCTTTAACAAATGCTGCTTTTTTCTCCTGGGGAACTCTTTATCTCGATCTCAGACTGTGTTTGCTCTTCTAGTAACCCCTGATGCTCTGGATATAGATCACCCTTCATTTCCTAGTACACAGAAAGAGCCATGTATAATCCTTACTATAATTTGATGAGAGTGACATGTTTTGCGGTCCAGTGTGGCCTCAAGCTTGAGATCTTCCTGCCACAGGTTACAGGATCATATCACCACACCCAGGCCTTTATCATTCATGATGTAACATATGATGATTGGAGGATGTGTTTATCTCTCTTCTGTGTTGTAGGATGCTAGGACAGTCCTGTGTTAACTGTTGTTGGCAACACCTACTCAGCACCTATAGAAATAAGAATAAGTGAGTAGGTAGCAGTCACTCATTTTCCAAGGAGAGCCACTTCCCTGTAAACATGCTTGGGAACAGTTATCAAACCCTTTTAGCAGAAAGTTCATATTTTTTCCTACTAGGAAATGTTATAATTTGGACTTTAAATGCCCCTCCCCATGAAGATGATGTGTTGAAGGCCTGATCAGCAGCCTGTGCTGCTGTTAGCACGCAGTGGTACCTCTAAGAGGCAGGATCCACTGGAAGGAAATTAAATCATCAGGGCTTGGCTTGCTGTCGAAGGGACAATGTGACACCTGTACGTTCCTGATTCTGTCTCTTCTTTCTGGCCACCTTGAGTTGAGCAAATCTCCGACCACACAATCTTCTGCTTTCTCAAGATCCTGAAGCAACGGAGACTACCCAGTGTGACCAGAAGCTTCTGAAACAGTGGACCAAGATCGATATTTTCCTCAATATAAATAGATTGTCTCAGGCATTTTGTTAGGAAAGAAAGATGGCTGACTGGTCAGAAAATTCCTGTTCTTGAAGTCAATATATTTGTATGCCTCACTTATTTAGGGTGCTGTTTTAAGTCATTTAAAATATATTTGATTCAGATGTTGACCATTATTCCTACAAGTAGATCCAATGGCCTGGCCATGTGAAGGTTAAATGTTAAGTAAATGCCCCAGTAAATAATATAGCTTGGATCCCACCTTGACAAAGACTGCAATAGCAGCAGTAAAGAAAAACAGAATAGCAAGTCAAAAGGAAAAAAAAAAAAATTACTGTAGGAACCTTGCTGGGCACCATCCCATTCCTCCCCAAAGCATTGCAATGGTGTTGGTGAATGAACAGGTGCATAAATTAAAATGGGAAATTAGTTGGCTGCTGCTGCTGCTGCCCGACAGCTGAGAAAGGTAATGTTAACACTTGTTAAATCACAAGAACAAGTATCTATAGATAGAAGTATGCTTGCCTGGAATATCTTCTTTAAAATGATTACATAGTTGGATGGTTGTGAGTTTTATAATAGAAGTCAGTTAACAACCTTGAAGATGAAATCACATAAAAAGGATATATTACAAAATCAAAATAGAATACCAGAAGACTGAGGATGCTTGCATAGTCAAAAGCTAATACTATCTGAGTTTATAGAAGAGGTCCTTTACATTTTGACACCCTAATAGTATAGTTTTTCTTTAATTATAGGTAATAAATAGCAGATAGATATTTTAAGGTATATTAACCATGGTAATATTTCAGAGTAAGAATGGTCATTTTCTTAGGCCCTTAATATTCACAGGGTTAAAAATTAGCACCCACCACACAAAATTGGTTTTACTTGAAGCTATAGAATTCCTCAAATTTCTTCATTAGACTACAGAAATCCCTTTAGTGTTTTAGAATAAGCATTTATATTTCAAGTTCTGTTTTAAAGCAAAGTCTATTTTAAGTATTTAATGAAAAGAGCTGGGAAGAAGAAAGAAAGGCATATTCTCAAAGCTATGAATTAACTAATATCACACAAGTTTGGAACTATTAGAATATTGAAATGAAACTTGAGAAAACTTCTTTTTCTTTAGGAAATCTCTTGTGAGTTATAAATTGGATAATGACAGGATGATTTTGTAAGATGATTTTACACTTCAAGGGAAAACAGGTTTCATAGAATCATGAACTAAACACACACTAGTTGAAAAGTGAAGAGGAATCATGCTTAGAGAAACATTAAAAGAGATCTAGATGATTATTGTATGTCATTCTCTATATTATCATCAGTGGTTCATGGACTATGAACTATAGAGTGGGGATGTGTACAGTCTTGGTAAAGAAAACATGGGTTTTCTTCAGTTCAATATACATATATATATATATATATATATATATATATATTAAATGACATGAATTTGTTAACTTAGCCACTATTTCACAATCCCTAAAAACAAAAAGAAACTAAATAATTATATGTGTGCTTCTTTCAAGGATTAAATTAACAATATTAATGTATACTGCTCAGTAAATTGTTGAGCATTGTCTATAAATATGCAGCCAATTGTTCCCATCTGTCACCCTTTACCAGAGATTCTGCTGAAGGCACATTGAGATCATCTGGGGAGTTCAAAAGCGCAGCACTCAGAGGCTTTGATCCAAAGGGTCTCAGGTGTGGCTTGAGATTCAAGATTTTAAATTTCCTAGGTGAGTCTCTCTGACAACCAAGGCTAAGAATCATCACTTCAGAAGGCAAAGTTTTTGATGAATTACTTGGGTTATTTGAATTACTCAAGGAATTCATAGAGCTTACATATTTGAGACAGGAAATTGTGATCATTTCTCCTGTGCTCATTTTTCTCATTCCTACTCTTTTAGTGTTCAGTAAATAAAAGTACACCAGACTTGGTGAATTTAGTTTAGAATACAAGGATATTTGTCCTACTTTCCTTAGTAGTACCAAGAAAAATATTGTTTGGAAAACATCTTTAATATTCAAACAGACAAAACAGAGACTACTTTGCTTTTAAAGTAGTCTATTTAAGAAAGTAGTACACACACACACACACACACACACACACACACACACACACATGCATAATCTTACACGCACGCTATTTCCTTGTCCCACTTGTACTAATCTTAGTATCTTTTGGATAACCGTGAAAATAAGAACACAGTCACTCCCCCTAAGTAAAATGGCACTTGTCTCTCTGTATTTTTTTCCCTTAAATTTGTTCTGATTTTAATGCCTCCCTTCCAAATTTAGGAGAAAAATGAGGCCAGTTAGAGTTGCCCAGGTAAAGCAAAGACCTCGGGGATCAATCAGACTGTCCTACGTGCTATATAGATGAGAAAGTAAGAGGATTCCCTTGTTTCTCCTTGTTACAGTTGAGTTTCTTCCTTGAGGAATCCCAGTTCTTTATTTTCCATCAGAGAATAGAATGAGTCCTCCACAGAGCTTAACCCTTTCCACACTGATGGGAAATGAAACACCCACTTCCGCCATAGACTACATCCTATTTACTTACTTGATGAAATCGTTTAGATGTTAATATCTTACTCATTCACATGTTGCCAGTTGGGTATTAATACATGGCCACAGAACAATTAGGACAAAACCTTAATGAACTGAAAATACTGTAAAAGACATTGACTAAGTTGTCAGATCTAACAAGAATGTTAAATTTATGTTTTCCAAGTTATTTACAAACAGAGTCTTGGTCTATACTGAGGTATTAACAAGTATGTGCCCAAATTCTCCTACTGTGAAGTGACTCTAGCACTCTTCCTGTCTTTAAGAATTCCTATGCAAGCCAGATGATGGCACACATCTCTAGTCCTAGCACTTGGTAGGTAAGGGTAGGCACATCTCTGCTAGATTGAAGTTATCCTAGTCTATGTAGCAAGGTCCAGCCGACCTGGGGCTACAAGGAGAAACTTATCTCAAGGAAACAAACAAGCAAAGAAAAAAAAACAACAAAACAAAAAATGTCTCTAGGTAAAAAAAAAAAAAACACTAAATCTTAACTGGGGAAAAGAAATAGATAACAGTTTCCATCACAAGCATCTGAACTTTCACCTTTGACAGTAGTTACTAGATTGACTGTATAAGCACCTGCTTGTCACAAACCACAAGCAAGTTCTACTTAAAGACCATCCACATAATTACTTTAACAGAACCTTCACAGTTTAAATATCTCTCTCCACCAATCACAATTCATTTTGCATATTATCCGAGTAAAAATTCATAATTTAAAAATTCCAGTGTTTCCCATCCCATTATTTAATGAAATTATTTAACCACAGAAATGTAATAATATTGAATTTGAAAGAGTCTAAAATATGTCCTATCATTAAACTTTTTCATAGAAGATAAGGTACAGTTGGCTAGTTATTTCCAAGATTTCTGGCAAGTCTCCTGTTTTATAATCTTAAAAAAAAAGAGACATGCTTATTTTCTCTAAGAAGAAACATTACTTGAGAGCCTTGAGTATCCTCTGTTGGTCATATTGCCAGAAACGTTTGTATGGAGGAACTACATTCCTGGGCATTAGAGAATTGTCAGCCCGTAAGTTACTTTCTGTGTATAGATGGTAGAGTCTTTTCTTTAGTTGATCTGTTTTAATTTACAGTCATGGTCTGTGCTGACATGGGGTTGGGTATGGTATTGGCTGACAGTGTTCAAACTTTCTGACCTTCATTTACTGAAGAGAAGATCATGAAGGAGACTGCCAAGAATCCCTCTGGCCTACAATGTAGCACTATCTCCCTGCCCTTCTGTGTTGGGTAGAAGAGATACTTGTCATGAAACTAGTGCTTGTATCGTATCCTCATCAGCCTTCTAACTTTTATGGACTCACTAAAATTAATCATTTGATTAAAATTATTTGAATCATTATTACCACAGAATACCATGGTGTTATTCTCAAGCACACAAGTCTTTTCATCCTGATAATGTGTTTGACTTCAAAGCTATTCTTGTCTTTAGGAATTTCTAGGTGAATGCAGAAACCAAATCTTTTTTCCATATAAATGCCCCCAAATTTATGGACCCAATTCAAGCTATTCTAACAACTCTATTTCGGTGGCTTATTTAAGTAAAATAAGTCTCTGGCTGTGGGTTTCATATTAGAATGTAGCCAGTTAGGGAAAAAGACATTATTGCCCCTTCTTCAATGATGGGGAGAATAGATGTTCTCTTTATAAAGAGTGAGTTCTGAGATCCATATACTCTTACATAAATCCATTGTGAAGGATGCTTTTTTAGCCCTCTGTGTTCTGAGAAATCCATAAATAATAACTTTATAGTTTGTACGAATAAATCCAGCAAATTCTCATTTTTGCTATTTTTTTCTGACAAAGGTACAAAAAAAGTTACACATTACAGAAAGTAAAATTTAAAGTGTTTTCTTCAACATTCTTCCTTGGAAATAATCAATCTTGGATTTGTTTTGAAGACAAGTGGATACTGGCATTTTCAGCATCAGAGAAGTTTAAAATAAGCATTTTCAAGCAATAACCACAGTGCTACTTTTCTGAATAAATAAATTTACTTTATTCAGGATTAAAATTTCCTTTAAAGAATCAGAAATAAATTGATCTTCACCTTTCGTGTCACTATTTCAAGTCAGACTATCTCAACCATGACTTTTAATGTACAAAAACGTATTGACAAAGTATTTTCACGTGTGTCTTATTCTTCTTTGTGCTTACCAATTTTGAGATAATTTAGATTAAGTCCATGAGAACAGACAGAATAATGACTACCTTCTGGCTCTCTCTCAAAAACTTCCAGTACACATAATGTTTTTCTCAGAATTTAATTTTTTAAGCAGAGACTGCTGGACATGTTTATTTATGCTGCATTCATTCCAAAGGGTGTTTTTAAGGATGCCCTTGTTGTAAAATGACTGGGTCTGAGAAATGAAGAGGAATTTGAAATTTCACAAGAAAGCATTTTTTTATGTCAGCAATGAAACAGCTTTCTGTCTCAAGGTCATTTCTCTGTGGGAGGAAATTGACAGAGTCTAATTAGAGTAGAAATGCTATAGCATCTCTCAGTAGAGAGGCACTGGGCTAGCACCAGGTGCAGAAAGGAGTTGGTGCAAGTATAGAAAATTTTCTCTTATAGATGTGACTTTTGTATGGCCCCATGAGTTTGATATATATGGATCATCTGCAATGTTTTGCTCCTATTTAAGATATTAAAAGAGAACTTTTTGAGAACTTATCCCTGCTCAGTTTCTTATTATAAACATCCCAATAAACACTGTCTTATAGAATCAATTCTTTATGAACTGCCCCCACTTAACAAGATTCTAAAATATTTACTCTGAAATTATGATGCAAAAGTAGGATTTGCCTACAGATGCCTAAGAGATTATCTTGAGATGCTTCGAACTGAAATTACAAATTCCAGTGCATCAGTGTTCCTTTTTCTTTATCCAGAAGGAGAGAAAAATTGCTAATTAAAAAATGGAATGTATTTATACCTACCTTTTGAGTAGAGTGTTGTTGATGTGTCACATTTATATTTATGGAACAAAGATAATTATAACTGTAATGCCTTTAAAGAGTTCGTCTATGTCTGTAAATAATGAGAATCTAAAAGTTTCGTCTTATTTGGCAGGCCATCTTTATGAGATGTTAGACTTCAAAAGTGCAGCACACACAATGGCGTATTTCCAAAGCTTTTCCTATTTAACTCTTCATATCTAGATATTGAAGATTTTGCTACTAAACAGCACTTTGATCTTAGAAGAATGTGGAGAGGGATTCCCAACTTTCACCTCACATCTCTGCACAGAGCATCTGTTCTCATGTCTCCTCTTCCAATAATGATCCTGTTCTCTATGACTTAATAAATTGAGAGAGGATTTAAAGATGCTTAATATACTTTGAGTTTTCCTGTACAAGACAATCAGTGCAGCTACAATTCCTGGTTAACACCGAGGTGATCGCCACACTCACTGACAATATGGGAGGTCACCTGAAGATTGAGTTAGCCATCATTTCTATTCTTGACTCACACTATTTCCTACTCCTTTATTTCTCATACCTTTAAGCGGCAAGACATTCCACATAACCTGTTCTGTTTGTCTGTTTTGTAAAGACAGGGATGATCCACTGCATTTATGATCAGTCATATTTTTAAGGATTTATTTTTGTCATTTTGTGTGTGTGTGTGCGCGTGTGTGTGTGTGAATGTGACAGCTGTACTGGAACCTACAGAGGCCAGAAGAGGGCACCAGGGCATTTGGTTGTAAGGTACTAGATCCAAGAGCAGCAAGTGCCTTACCATGGAGCCATTGTTCCAGCCCTGAACACTATGATTCTAAAGGGGAACTCTAGTCCAGTGTAGGCAGCCTTCTAACTAACATTAAATCAGTTTTCTGTTTATTCCAGTCTGACCAGATTTACAGCCAATCTATGAATCCCATTTGACTTCATGGTGCTATTTTATCTTCTAATAATGTTTTTTATGAGATTGCCTTCATATGTTAGCTTTTCTTCTGATATATGTATATGGGAGACAGATTTATTATCCTTTACACACTCCTGTTAATATTAATATAGACTCTGAGTTCATGACCCTTTAAAGTCACAAAACTAAGAAGTAGCATTCCAGGAAGTAAAACAGGTTACTTCACAAAAGATATTCTGTGAAACGCTATATACACAGAATTGACTTGAGACTGCCTTTTAGTGACTTCTTTATAAATATAACGATTAAAATGATAGTCCTGAAAGATAATGGTTTGACTGCCCTGATCTGCATGGCCAAGATCGCTATAATTTTCTCCCAAGGTGAGCTTTGAAAGTTTATCTTCCATGCTCTAAGATTTCATCAATGTCACGACCACCTCGACCAACAAGGAAGACGCAACACCAGACTCTTCTTTGTGCAGTTTATTCAGGAACCTTTAACAATCTTCTGACTTCTGACTTCTGACTACTTCTCCTCCCAGGGAAAGCCCGCCCACAACTTAAGTACTCTCCTGCTAGCCAATCCCGAACTGCCACGTAGCAACAGTAGATAGGCACACACATACGGAAGCAGCCAAATAAGGAGTTGTTTACTCCTAAAGAGCACTCACCCTCGGAATGGTGGAAGGCGGAAGCGGGCGCCATCTTTAAGGCACGGCAGTCCACAGCTCTCTACACATCAATACATTTACTCACCTAATCTCAATCTATACGAGCCTTGTGGGGACTGATCCTTCAGGACAATCCAGATGAAGCCAACTTAAACCATGCCATGTGACCCTTTTCTCGTTCCTGGTGATTGGTTCTCGTTGTCTAAGCTGGTGGTAGAATAAATTTGAGGAATTTTCTTAGAATTTTCATTTTTAAATGTGAATATGCTGAAATCTATTGGAAACCACTCTGAAATCAATGGAGAAAAGCTATTTGCACTACGAGACAGAGAAAAGTAGCATATCACACAGATTTATTTATAGGACTTCCCTGTACCATTGGCCTAAAGCTATATATCCAGCCTCATCATACCAGACACCTTTATGGTAAACTAATTTCATTAAGGTCTTATGACAGTGACACTTAACCAATATCTTAAGACATAAACAATTGATCAGAATGTATTCTGCATTCCACCCAGTTAAAAAAGGAAGAGTAGATGTTGTACCTTATACCCATGCAACTCCTCTGGACTTATTTGAAAAAAATTATTATTTTTCATTTTTACATCTTGTCTTGGCCTAAAAGCTGTAGACAGAGCTTATCTGGCACATATATAATATGTAGAAATGTGGAAAGACATTCTTATTCCTCTGTTCATCTATTAACCTCCTGCTACTGCTCTGTGCTCCTCAACTGGTTTGACTTTGCCTTGCAGAGAATAGTGACAGTCTCCTCCTGTCCACTTAAAGGTAAGTCAGGATATTCAGCTAAAGCTCAGCAAGATAGATCAAAGATTAGGGGAAAAATGGAAAAAGAGAAACCCTTCATGTTCCAGTCATGCGCCTTATCTCAAAACAACTTGAAGACCTCTCAGGAACTTGTAAAAACAAGAGAAAAATCAATGAGAATTAAGGTGACAGGAAAGGACCAATCAGATAATTATAGGTTGATCATGTTTTGGGTACAAAGTGGCCATTAATCACTCTGAGTTCATCATCTGTCTTCAGAAGACAACAAGCTTTTGTTTCTAAGTATTCAGAGCTGACATAGAGATAATGCTGTTAGCACACACTAGGGAACTTAACAGAAAGTCAAGGACATGCAATGATTCTTGGAGTACAAAAAATCTCTTGCATGATGAGTGGCTTAGGATCACTGGATGGTTGCAGAAGTGTTCTGTAGACCATCAAGGGGATATGATACCCCAAGTCATTTACTACAGAGCAGAAAAGAAGAGAAAGGGGAGATGATGATGATGATAGGTTCAAGAAGTCTCTTTTTTAATTTATATTAAAATCCTTATTTCAGTCTGTGATAGAGGAAGTCTATAACAAACCATGTCGTATCCTCTCTCAGTGGACTCATAATCCCATTGTACATTCATACACTAATCCCCTTGGAAAGCTTACACTGGGGTTTGCTGTCCTTGGTTGGTGGTTGAAATACACAAATAGAAAGTGTGTGTGAGAGAGAGAGAGAAAGAGAGAGAGGGAGATTAAGATGGAAATGTTCAAATGTTATATTAATTACTACACAGATCCTAGTAATGCCAAGAAGCCTGCACTCATTGAAGAGTGCTGCACATGGGCTAAGTTTAAATGTGGCCTTTTAAAGTTGTCAGTGAAGAAACAAATAGATGGCTGTAAATGCACTGCATCTGACATGTCTCACACCAGAAGCTTCCAAGAGAAGTATTTGCAGGTCTGAAAAAAATGTCATAGAACTGCCAAAGAATATGAAATCAATTACACAAATGGGGAGAAATAGCTCATTGTTTTTCTGTGATAGATATTTGCTATATTTTCATCCAGAAGACAATCTATGGCAATCCTGCAAATGATAATCCTCTGTATTAAAAAAAATGCACACCTTTTAAATAATTCTGACCATCACCAGTATCAAAACAAAAAGTGGGTGCTTATAAATAAGTAAGAATAATAAATAAGTAAACAAAAAGAAATGAAGAAAAGAGTAAGCCAGGCAATATGTTAGTAAAATATAGTAAGCACTTGATCTGGGACACTAATTAGTTTCAGAAACTTGTGTGAAATTGACTGTGGATAACTTGGGGCTTTAGATAGCTATGGCAGGTCAGCATTCACTCTTGCTCATGTGACTGCTTTGTTGTACACAGGTCATTCCTTCCTTTCTCTTCTCAGTATCTAATTTCTAACAACAAAGGAAACAGAACAATTAAACATCTGTATGATTGTGTGGCTATGTATCTTGATAGATATCTGGGCCTAGATAGAGATGAATGACTGAAGATAGGGAGGGAGGGAGAGGGAAAGAGAGATAGGGATGATATTGAGACTTTGATTTGAAACTATCATTCTATCTCAGAAGACAGAAAGTGTCCGGCATAACGCAGGGTGGGCCTAGCTAGGCCACCTGCCAGGAGGAATGGAGGAACGGCTCTCATGAGTGTGGTGCTCCACACGGGTTCTTTGTGAAGCCAGTTTCTGCCCAGCACCTGGAGGGAACCTGATCCACCTGGGAACAAACTGTGATTGGCTATAGTCAGGACCTTACCCCATAAATCTATTGGCTAACAACACCTATAAGACTCTTTACTCTTTCTTGAATAAATGAGTTTGCAGCAGACCACCACTGCTGGGTTTCCACTCAACTCTCGGAGTCAGTGTCTTGAGTCACCTACTTACCCCACCATGGCGGAGAGCCTTCAGTCCCCCTTTGGCTGGCCCTGAGTGCTGGGACCCCAACAAGAAAATACATTGTTTATTCCAATGGTGACCTTATATAAAGCTTTCCAGGGACCCACTTTGAGGCAGCACAGACCTGCATACTTGATCTGAAGGGAAGGTTCCACACCAGGTCCCTGAGCATGTGCTGGCCAAGGCATTTTTTCAGTAACTTATGGGTAAGTTCCTCTTGAGCTTAAATAAAATTTCCAGTTTCACTTCCTGTTCAAATACTTCAAAATTCACAATGTAAAACTGATATCTATTAAACTTTAAAAATTTTCCTAAAAAGGTGTAATGTGTGGCCTTTCTGTTGTCACTTCTGTTGTTCCTTCTGTGTATGAAATGTGACACACAAAAATGGCAATATCTGAGTCTTGCCATGAAGAAATGGATATGCTTGACAATTTGAAACACAATAATTATTTTAAAATATCCATGTTGTAATTATTATAATTATCATTATTTCCTTCTGAATGCTGAGCCCTTACTATGTGACAATAATATTACATCTATAACCTAATGTTATTCTTTTTGTTATATGATGTAGGGGCAGAGACATCTTACAGGGAGGGACCCTTGGTGGATGAACCCTGGGAATGGACCCACACTGAAAGACATTTGGGGACATAAATCAGACTCTATAGACCCTATTATATGTAAATGAGAGCAAACTAAATTGGGCAGGGTGCGATAGGGGAAGGTACAGAGAGGATTTAAATACCATCAAACCAAACTGTATGAAAACTATAAAAATAATGTAAATATTAAATTAAAAATATAAAATAATATAAATGTGCATTTATGTCTCTATGTGTCTGGCTGTGTGTGAAAACCACATAACTGCAAATGCCTACAGAAGCCACAAAAGGGTTTTATATCCCCTGGAGTTAGAATTCCCCAGTGTAGGTGCTAGTAACAAAAATCAGCTCCTCTGGAAGAGCAGCATGCTCTTTTAATCACGGATACATCTCCCTAACCCTCAATATCCTAAAATCTCTCAACGAAGTAGAGTCTGTAATTGTGATGTGATTTATAAATGCAGTTGTTGAGACGCAGGAGGTTAAATACTGTATCTATTGTTCTCAGAATGACAGGAGGAGCCAAGATTCAATCCCGCCTCTTGTGTCTAACTCTTCAGAAAAATGTGATAATAAACTCCTAGTAAGGGATATAGTGAGTGGACACTGTGGGTAACAAGTGAACAAGCCAAGGTGGGGATGCTCCTGGTACCTGCCAAGCAGCAACAGAGACACTAGCAAACATTTTAATCTCTCAATTTTTGAAATTTGCCAGCTACAAAATAAACATCAAAGGCAGCTGTGGTGGCCAGATGTTTCCTTTGTTTCTTCACCTGCGAGCCTGCTGCCAGCCCAGGAAGAATGGAGCAATGCCTGGACTAAATGACATCTCTTCATGGCCCCTTCATTGCTCAGCCTCTGTACAAAACCTGCCAGCAGTACATCACTTAGATCCCAGTGCAGTCGTGATTTCTATAACAGAAACATCAATCAATTAAAACCAGGAGTCAGCCAGCAAACACGTTTCACCGAGATTACCAGGGAGTTCTCCTCGTATAAATCCATGGACATTAATGCTTCTCTGCAAAAGGAAAAGAAAAATAAATCCAAACCAGCTGTGTATTGATCACTAAGGGGCAAAGTTTTATTTTGTTCACATTTTGCCAAATGGTATTCTAGAATATTCTCTCACAATATTCACATTACACAATTCGTAACCTTACAAAATGAATTTATTGCCCGAACACTGGGGTTCATGTGCCTTCAACTTATTTGCAAAATTAGATTTTTCCCATTATTTCTAACTCACTATTACATTGGATCATTCAAACTGGGGTATTTCTCCTACATGCACCTGTTATCTTCCAAAGCAATTAAATGGAAACTATGTATAATGTTCTTTAAGGACTATTTTTCACGTTTTCGTTTGAGAAGCACTACTATAAACAACCTATATGTGTGGCATTGTTTGATATGTAAGTCACAGATTGCTTAAGTAAATAACAGCCAATTCTGATCAACAACTTTATATATTTAGAAATACCTTGATCAGACCTTAGGCAGCAAACCACTTAGTATATCTGTGGGGGTGTTTCCAGAGGAACTTCACTGACATAGAAGCTTGCTCTTGGTGTGGGAGAAACATTACATGGGATGAGATCCAAGACTGAATATTAAGAGCTGAGCACCTATGTCCTGCTGTCTATTCAGCATCTACTGGAACACAAGCAAGAAGATATCACAAGTTGTTACGTCCATGGAGCAACCTGCTGCCATGCTTCCCTGCCATGATCAATTTTATCTCCTCATGCCCATAGATAAACTATTCTTCCCTTATATTTCTTCTTGTGAGGTATTTGGTTATAGTTAAAAGAAAAGTAAGTAATACAATGACTGCTTCTCAATCACAATTAGTAATAATGGAATTGAAAGTGAGACTAGACAGAAAGGATCTAGAGCTTCCCTCTCAGCTGTTAGTCTATGCTGCTTAAAAAGCATAGGTTGAATATTTATTCTGGATTTAATCTTTTTCTCTTTTTGACTCAGGGTCTCCCTGTAGCCTAAGCTGGCCTGGGTTCACTATGTAGACGTGGGTGGCTAGATCTCATAGAGATCTGCCTGTCTATGCCTCACAAGTGTTGGGATTAAAGGTACACACCACCTTTAATAAATTCATTGATCTAAGAATATATAGTATCTCTGTTTAAAATAATATATTTACTCATATCTAAAGCTCATGTTTGAAACTGTACCATTGTAGTTCCATGAGTCATTTTAGAAGTAGAGAGAAGAAACAATTTCACTTCTCTCTCTCCACACATTAGTATGACAGAGAAATTTGAACTTCATTTTAGTGGAAACTTACCCTGCTCTCAGTAGCAGGTACTGTCTCAATTCTTGGCACAAAAGAGGAAACTAAAGAAGGTAAGCACAGTGAAGGGTTTCTACTGGTCCAGAGTAGTGCTGCCTAAATACCTTACTCCAAATAGTCATAATACATCCGTTTGCTTTCCAGAACGTCATACCAGAATGACTGTCAGTTGCTCCTGTTTCAAGATTTACACAAATTCTTCTGTTTTCAGTCTTCAAAAACCTAATTCAAATTATTGACACACATGAGCAAGTAAAGGAAACGGATAACCTAGGCATAATGGAACCACACCTCAGTGTCTAGCACTTGGAAGGCTGAGGCAAAAATATTGGGAGTTGAATAGGAAATACAAGCTGTGTAGTGCTTTCCAGACCAGCATAGGCTGCAATGAAAAACCCCATCTCAACATATCTAAAGCTAGTAATATCCTCAGTAAACTCATTATTGAGTAATGTAAGTGAAAATTTCAGAAGCATTAGGTTCTCATAAAAATGTCATTAGAAGTCTTCCTCAGCTTTACTTCCCTCTGCGCTAGTTTTGAGAACACTCTCCAGGCAATCAAAGAATGGCATTCCTCCATAGAAAATAATATTTTGACTAGAAGTAAGTAGAGATGCGACGTTGGAGGAAACAGCAGATGCCAGTGTGTGGGGATTTCTGAAGCCTCATTTAGGACGAGCAGTGGCTGTCCATGTTGAGCCTCTGTTCAGGCTGGCAGAATTGCTGCTACAAATGTATTTATCTCTTCTTAGAACTCACACCTCTCTGTTGGGTGATTCTGCTGGCACGTGTAACCAATGTGCTTACCCACTCAGAATCATAATGTCCTCTCTTCTTCTCAAGAAGTCTTATGATTCCTACTTTAAAATCAATCCCTCATCTCTATTGTTGTTTCATTACCTTGGATAACTCTGGTGTTATCATTGATCTTGCTTATTCATGATGTGCCTCTTCAAATCCATTCTCTGTGCTTGTGCCAATGGAATCTGTCTAAAACCCAAATTCTACCCTGTTACCTTCCTATGTAAAGATTATCAAGACTCATAACTGGTTTCAAATTAATGACCAAGTGCCTTTGACTTCTGGACATTGATATCGTGTATCATGTGTTCCTATGATTTTGCTTTCCCAAAGAGTAGCTACTATATCCATGTACAAAACTATTATATGTAAAGGGAAAGCGAGTAAAACAAAATTTTAGAACTGTGGATATGATTTAATGGATAGGGTACCTTGAAAACACAGGAACCTAAATTCAATCCTGTGTTTGGATGGTTCCTAATCATAATGCTCGCACTGGAAAGGCAGAAATTGGCAGATCTCTGGGACTGGCTGACTAGTCAAGGACTCTGAAATAAAGAAAGAAAGAAAGAAAGAAAGAAAGAAAGAAAGAAAGAAAGAAAGAAAGAAAGAAAGAAAGAGTAAATTGTTGTGCCCAGGTTATAGAATCCTCTCAAAAGACCACCATGGAGGTCAAATCTGATGCAAGAACAAAGGGTCTTTATTTACAAGCTCGAGCGCGGTCCACAGTCTGACACACCACCGCAGCGGGTGATAAGACAGTGGCCCCGAGTGGAGGGTGAGGTGATGTTTTATAGGGTTAAAACAAAGAGGAGGGACAAGGGTTGGGATTAGTTAAGGAAGCCCACTTGGCGCGAAAAAGCATCTTACTCATATTAAGGTAACAGGGCCCATGGAATGTGCTTACCAGAGTATACTTCAAGGTCTTGTTTATGTCTCTGATTTTAGCCTTGGTCAACCTGACCAGATCTCATGTAGTCCTAAGTAGGGTGTTTTTACAAAACCATCTGATATTTGAAGGCTATGTCCTTGCAAATGTTTAATTAGGGGGGTGGGAAAGAGTTTCTGAAGCCAGGAAGCCAAGCTTATGTGGCTGAGGCTTTTTCTAACAAGATGGAGTCAGATTTGCTGTAGCCTTCATTTTCCATTTCTAGGGGGTCCTTACATAAATAACCAAAATAGGTAGCTTCTAAGGAGCAATACATGAAGTAGACCTCTAGTCTCCATGGAAATGCACACATGTGCACAGACACATACATACACATACATGAATCTATACACATCTAGTAGATTAATAAATAAAAATTTTGAAATAGAAAGTTTTCATTTAAAATCATATTTGAAGTTCTGGTTTCAGAGCTGGAGAGATGACTCAGGGGTAAAGACAACTGTTTGTTCTTCGAGAGGACCCAGATTCAGTTCCCAACATCCATATGGGAGAAAACAACCATGCATAACTCCAGTTCCAGAGGATCTGGTCTGCGTGGAGGGTGCACACGTGAGTGCACTTGCACTGAAAACATTCATTTACATTATCTAAAAAAATGTTTTTGTAAAATTTTATTTAATTTTTGTGCATTTCAGATTATCTTAGTCATGTTACAGCCTCTTCCCCACTGGCGCCCTCCCATAGCCCCCACTGGATTTCATTTATTCTGTCATTTGTGGTAAGGCCTATCGAGTCAAGTTAGTGTCCTCAGAGGTCCCTCAGTGCAAGTTCATCCACTGGGGTCTTGTCAGTCTAATCAGAGCCCTTCCTTTAAGAAGATCAGCTCTTCCTCACTCAGCACTAATCAGCTGCCTATAGTTCTACAGCTAAGATTGGGGCCTGCTGCTGGTCTTCAGTTTCACGATCAATACTACATAGCCATAAACTGTGTGTGTGTGTGTGTGTGTGTGTGTGTGTAAATTTAGATTCACACGTTAGTAGCCTCATGTGCTTACTGCTATGTGTGATTATATATTACTGTGAATATAGAACATCTGCATTCTTACAGTGAGTTCTCCTAGAATGTGAAATCTTGGTGTTCTGTGGCTTCATGTCCAGTTACTTCCTAGCTATTTTCTCAAACTGATGCTGCACCACTTATTATTTTTGGGTAAATCATACATATCCATGCCTCTAAGACACATTCTGTTTGAAGTGTTTCTCATGCACTGCTAGATTACAGCCACTACATGTGCTTGAAGGCTCAGCTATGGTATTATCTTCTGTACAAGCCAACTCTGAAACCTAGGGTTCAGTGAATTGCTTTCAAGATATTTGTGGCTATTTGTACCTTACCATATGGTCGTAATAGAATCTGGTGTGTGGCCTGACTTCCTAGGTGATAGAAAACATTGGCTTTGAAGATCTTACCTTGTATGTTTTCTCACTGAAGAACACGAGTGGTATGTAGCAAGTGCTTCTAAATGGTTTTTGATCATATAAAATGCCATGTACTGATGCAGTGTTATATTAGTAAGAAAGGCCCCTTACTCCTGATCAATAGAATAAAATCACTGTCCTGGGTGAAGATATAACATTTCATTTTTGCCTGGTCAAACACCAGGCCATTGGACCACAAATTGGAAGGAGGGGACACCTTAAGCCATGATGTAATGATAATTCGTGTTTTAATGAGTCGGTGAACTTTGTCTGATCTTCCCAGAATCCCCACCCCAAATGGAGTTGCTTATGTTCAGTAGATATGCAGGTTGGTTAGTCTGCTTTTCTCTAAACTCTTCAGAAAAACATAAGCTCTCCTTTTATTCTTTTCATCTCTTATCTAATACTTTTGCCAAAACTTTGGACTGCCCCAACATTTTCGGTTTCTTCACTCTTTCTCTAAAGCTCCCCTTTCTCACCATGTGGCTACCAGTGCTTGCCATGTGTGTCACCTACACAACGGATTTCTAAGAAACGGACTTTTACTTCTCCCTTTCACTCTTCTCTAGGAAGCTCCTGGAATCTACAGCTTACCTGACCTTGGGGTTGTGCTTTTAAACTCTAGTAAAACTGTCCTAAAGTTTCCATTTGAGTCCTTTCTTAAATTCTTTTATTAATGAGACTAAGACTCTCAAGATGGAACCTGATTTCCCTTGTATCATCTGGTTACCACCAAGGAGTACCAAAATTCTAGTAACAGTGGGACATTCATTTTGCATTTCTTAAATGCCCATTTCAGCTTCGACAATTATTATGAAGTGTAGATGTTCCTGACCTTGTGTTCACTTCTCTAATGCAGATGTAACTTTGACCCATCTCGACAGCCGTACTTGAGCTGTATCTCTTTTCCCTCTTCTGTTGCTTCTGCAGTGTCTTTGCCCATATAGCACAGGAAAACCTAAGGATGGGTTGAGGTTAAAGTGTGATTTAAGATTGAAGCATTCTTCCAGGTTGAACAATACAATTTAGTAATTTGGTGTAGACTGTCTCTGACAGACATGCACAGCTGGGACATTTATTTGACATTCTCATGAATTCAGCATTCTTTTAAAAATACAAACAAGGAGGCTGGAGAAATGGCTCAGGGATTAAGAACCATAACTTTTTGTAGAGGACCAAGGTTCAATTTCCAGCACTCACATGGCGCCTAACAATCATCCATAACTCCAATTCCACTAAATCCTATGCCTTCTTCTAACCTCTGCGGGCAATACATGATGTGAGTGCACTTAAATACATGCAAGCATTGCACTTTTACAAATAAATATAAAAAATAGAAATGAAAACTGGATCCACTCTTCTAGAGATACAGCTTTGTTTTATTTACTGTATATTCAGGAAACCCTGAAATTTATCTTGGAATACTTCTTTCCATTTTCTGTTAGGTATCTCATTTTATTTAGGACAGATAGATGCTTTTCTGCAAGATGATGTACAAAAGGACTCTGAATGGCTTTCCATGAGCTTGGGTCAGTTACATACATGATTTAAAACCTAATATCAGAGCAATAGAGTTAAACATTTTGCATGTCACTCTTAAAATCACGTCTAAAATCTTTTGTTCTTTGACATTTAGCATCATTCTGTCCCAGAAAAGGTTGTTGCCTTTCTTTTGCAATGACTTTCTGACCTGTCTTTAAAGTCAGCACTCCAATCAGTTTCCACTGACATACAGAGAATAGTACATATTGACTTTTACAAGAGATGAATCAGGAGGTTACAGCATATGAATAGATGGAGCCTTACCACTGAATTTTCCATATGAATGCATGTGTCAGCTAAACAAGGGAACAGCTTCTCTCTTTACATAGCAAATGCTAGTGCTTTGTCCATTTAATATATATTTGACTTGAGACTCTTCATAGGCCTGGTGTTAGAGTGAAATTATGGGTAATCATTTTTCAGCATAAAGTTGATTTTACTCTAACAGTCTTCAGCAGGCAATTGGAAAAGCTGACCCAACTATTAAATCAGTATATCCCAATGTGTAATTCTAACTGTGAAATGACTAATAAAACAAAGCTTACAAAGTTTCTGAGAGGTAGTAACACGTAGGAGATTTGACTTATTTTGTTTTTATATTTCCTTGCAGTTTGCTTTGGTGCATGTACTTTTCTTGTTTGTTTGATATGGAACTTGGGGTTCACAACCTATGCCCCAAGACAGGTTTGGCAACCTGTCCTCAATAAGTCAGTTAAAAGAACCAAATTACTATTTGATGTGGCCAGGAAGAAGACAAAGAGATCATGTGAACCTCTTAAGTACCTCTTCAGGGTCCTGGTAAGATTATAATTCAAACAGCAGGCCAAGGATATGCAGTCTGCATCAAGGCATCACTGAACCATTAATGTCAGGTCTTCAGTCCCATCCTGTATGGAAATCTGACAAATTGTTAAAACTGTGTGAAATCTCTTTCCAGGAAATAAGTTTCCTTGTTTGCTGGTGTCTTTCCTATATCCCAGCATGAAATTCCTGGAAGAAATTCCCATTTCTTTGAGGTCCATTGTCTTAGTCCTCTGACAGCCAGCTTGAGACACAAGTACCTCTTTAGACTATAGTCATTTCTTCCAAGCCTGGTAGAGGAGGAGACATTTCCATTATACCTCCAAGTCTGATAAATCCACATAGACCTAGGAAGCAGTTCAGTATTCAGTTAATTTTCAAATTACATTCTTAGTTTTATTCTGCAGAGTTCCTTGAGAGTAAAATATTCTCTAATAATTATTTGCACAATCTAAGACACCCATATTAAATAAAACTCATTGGTACTAATTGTAACTTAATGTCATTGACGTTTATTGGAGTATTCTGTTTGTGACAGTCACCATGCTTAGAGAAGTACCTGATTCATCTGAACCAATCCTCAGACTAGTTGAATGTGGAAATATTTTGCTCTACTTTTCACCATAAGATATGGACATTGAGACAAACATACTATTAACATGTCATAATATAGTTAAGTGGGAAAGATTTCCTTTAAGTTCAGGATAGTTGAATTCCGAAATTTATTTTCATAATCAGAATATTCTTCTTGCTCATGGAGATGTTATCAAGTCTAATTTCTTTTTTAACCATAAAAATTGATTCCCATGCTGTAATTAATAACAAACATACGCAGGGCTAGGGAGATGACTCAGCAGTGGCTCCTGCTCTTGCAGAAGACTCAAGTTCTCTTCCCAGCACCCATGTTAGTCCTGGAATGTTGGGATTCTTTTGTGGTTATCTACGGATACAGGAGAAATCAGAGTCCCCTTTTGTGATTCTTTATCATATTAGTAAAAAAATAAATAAATTTGAACTCAAATGGACAATTTATTAGAGTTTAAAAGAAACACTCTTAAATCAAGCAAGCTGCAAACCTCAGTAGCTTCCCAGAGGAGGAGAGTGGGGGAGACAAGGGAAAAAAATCCTTGGAGCTAGAGTTTAGCCAGCATGGAGATCACATACAGGGAGAACAAGCAGACACATGGTGAGGAGGGAGCTCAGAGAAATAGTAAGAAAGCCCAAACTTTTGAGGACATGAAGAGTGTTAAGGAAAGCAAGCTTAGAAAAGAGATGGTAAAATAAAAAGGGGGAGAAAAGTGAACAGACTTACAGAGCTGCATATCTCCTCCCAACAAGCTACTGCAATAGAAGCAGAAATCCAGTCAAGAAAAAGTACATTATCTTAATATTGTACTAATTATTTTGCATATCTTTTTAGCATGGCGTACTTCAAAGTCACATTCCTAGAGGTGTTTACTTGGCCAAGTGATTGACTGGACCCAAGCAGAGAGTTAGGTTTTCTCCTAGGCCAGAGACTCTATTGTAACATTGTCAGGCAGTTCATAATCCTCTGTAACTGCAAAGGAGGTATTAAGCTTTCCTTCTCTGAACAATTCAAAAATGCAGGCAAACTTGCAAAGCTATGTGACTGCAGCCTGATAAGCTGCTTCATTAGGTTAGGGACAGGAAAAATATATGATCTCATTAAGTCACTAATTATTCCACCTATCTCTTTATCATGGCTTAAAGCGAGCCCACCTTTCTAGAGGGTGGTTCTTTGGGTGGGTGACTGACCTAGGCTATCTGGAATGTTAGGTCTCCACCCAAGACAGAGATTCTAGTCCCTTAACAAGGAGTTTTTCTTAACTGGATGTTATTGGTACAGCAACAATAGTACGAGATAGCTTACTTTATAACTGGATATTCAAGTCAAAATTTAGTCAGAAAAGCTTCACAGTAATATAAGAATAAAAACTAAAGTAAAAGGATAAAGAGATAAAAGATGACAAAAGAATATAAGTAAAAATGAATTCTAAAGATACAGGCCTTGAACATTAGAAATTTTAGTAAAATAAAAATAAATCCTTTTTTAAGTGAAAATATTTCAGAACAGAGGAACAGACTGGGTTTGACAAATATTGAGTTGCCCTAATTATAAATTTTCAAAATTATAAGTACAAGGAAAAACTTATAACCACATTTTTCCATGGGATCCTGTTTCCAAAATTTGTTTTGAAATACCTTGAACCCCCAGTATGGCTATTTTTGAATAAGAAACTGTTTAAGAGTGATGCGATCATAAAGATGTTTCTCAACTGATGAGTTTGGAATCCTCAAGAGACACCAGAGAACATCCGTTCACTCTTCCCTATGATAATAAATCAAGACTACAGCTTTCTGCAGTCTGCTGACTGATCTTAGACTTATAAGTCTTGAGAACTATCAGAAATCCATTAATACTATGATATTTTGCTGGAGTAGCCCCAAATAACTAAAAAAAATTTTTCCTAAGGAGGAGAAAATCTATATATAAATCAACATACAAATGATCAGGATCAGAACAGTCTCAGATGTTCCATCAAAACATAGGATGCGAGTACATGCTAACCCATTCTCAGACCTTCATAAATAAATGAACCTAGGATGATATAACTAGACAAGTTAAGCAAACACTCAGTTTTTTTATGTAGATTTGGAAGAAATGAAAGAAGAAAAATAATGAGGAAAATTTCATATACTTATTTATTCCCCTCATTTAGGAGAAAGTTGATTGTAAAAAAAAAAAACAAAAATAAGCACATATGTTCTAGTTAGCTTCTCTGTTGCTGTGATAAAACACCGTGACCAAAAGCATCCTAGGGAGAAAAGGGTTTACTTTAGCTTGTAGACTTTATTCCATTATCAAGGCAGGAATGAGGTAACAGGGACCGAAGCACAGAACACAGAGAAATGTCTACTTTCTCTTGGCTTGTTCAGCCACTTTTCTTTTTCACCTTCCCAGTGATGGCACCTTCCATAGTTGACTGATCTTGACCACATCAATTAGAGAATAAGACAATGCCACACAGACAGGGCCACAGTCTAGTCCATGGGATGAAATTCCTCCAGACTTCCCCTGTTCCCCAATGTCTCAAATTGACAACTGTAGCTAGCTACCCAGCACACACAGAAGGGCTGCATTTAAAAGAGTGCTCACTATAGAAACTGTTCATAGAATGCTGAGATGGTTTCCAGAAAGAAAATTAAAGGAGCAGAAATTTTATTCAGTTTAATAGTGAGAAAGGACTATTTATAGGCTTGTGACATATCTGTTAGAGAATTTAAAGAGAGACTAAAAAGTTAAGTAATTAACCAAGTGAGAAAATGAAAGTCAAGATTTTTTTGTAATGTTAAACAAAAATAAACACAATCAAACCAGTTATCTTCTTGATGCACAATGTTTTTCTTTCAGATTAAAAAAAATGTACAGACAGATTAGTACTCACTTGTAATACAGTTATATTGAAAGATGGAGGAAGAAAGGGGGCATTTTTAAATTAAAATTGGTAATATTTATGACAAAGTCAGTACAGTATCAGAAGCTGATAGGTAACATAATACACCACAACAATATACGTATATCAAATTGTCTTATTTTGAAACATGAATATATATGTGTCCACATATGTGTGATGTGTATACACACATTAAAATAAATGATTGGAAAATTCTACATATTTAACTGAGAAAATGCTCAAGGGAAGGCTAATAGACTTGATTTTTATTCATTTTCAGCATTTAAAGTCATTCATAGTATTTTTAAGTATATATAGTACTTGTGCACAGAAAATTTTTAGTTAAAATGGCCATTTTTGCAAATATTTACTGCTTTTCTATTTATAACTAACTTTACCCCATATGACTGTAGATCAAATTATGTGACTTGCTTTATTTTACGTAATGACTATTTCAAAACAAGTAAGTAGATGCTGTTCCCATTTCTGTAACATGCAACTTTTTTTCCAGAGTAAGGATATTCTGGTAAACTGAGTTCCAATATAGGTAGGCATCTAGCAAATAATTAATCTGTAACAATTTAGTGTTAGAGACTGGATATTGAAATGTCTCAGGCTTTGGGATCAAGAGAGACACTTGAGAAGACTGCCCAATATATTGAGAAATATATTGTAGGAATTGTTAACAGCAAAGTGTTACAGCAGGGTAGGGGCTTTAAAGCGAGTTCAGGACTATGAGGCAAGATGTACAGTGCCTGCTTTCAGTATGAGGGAAAGGGAAATGTCACCTGACTGAGGAGTACTGCTTGTAGCCAGGCTGACCCTGATTCTGGGGCAGCATGGGATTAGTATGGGGTCTTGCATCTTGAGAAGGGGAGGAAGGGATCTTGTTAATGTGTGACTTAGAGGATGTAGGGAGGTGGGCAGGAAAGACACATTTGCTTATAGCTTATCCATCATACAGGTATGGCATGTACCAGAGATAGATCTCTATCACTTAGAGCCTAGTATCCAGGGGCTTGTAAACTTTCCAGAGAAGTGAAAATTAGGGCACCTGCATTGTTCTGGAATCCAAGTACCTGAGGAGTCTTTTAGAGGATCACAAATTTGCAGACAGGCTTTGGGTTATCTGTCTCTCCTTGTAACAGTGTGGACCTCAGAATCAGCTACGACAGTGGAGATAGATAGGGCTATAAAAGAGAACTACCTGAGCAGCTTCTAGTTTGGGATTGAACAGGTCATAGCAAAAACCACCTTATTCTGATCATTGCAGAGGTAAAAACAGGATCTCATCTTGCACTAATTATTGAGTGGAATATGTTCGAAAGCAAACCCTTTATTTAAATGACTTTTGTTTCTTCTGGTATAAAGTGTATCACACATCACCCACCCTCTCTATTTTTAACAAACACTCAACACTCTCATAAGAAGTTATATTCAGACATAAACAATATAAACCAGATATTTTCACTCTATGCTTGAAAAAAGATCTAACTTCAAGATCTGCTTGTATACAACCATCTCTCAACATTATATATATATATATATATATATATATATATATGTTAATTGCTTCATTTTTTTCTTTTTTCACAATGTGCCTCCGTCTATCATGATGAATAGACCTTTGTTCTCCATGGAGTACATCAGTTTTTACTTTGAGAAACTGGAACTTGTTACATAGCTGATCAATGTAAGATTAACTTTGTTAATTACATTTGTAATGCTTTCCTTTGCTGCTTTTTTTTTAATTACCTCTGAAGACAGAAGGTTACTCTAGCACAAGAGACCTTGAGCTTAATATATAGGCTAAGCTGACTTCAAATTTCTGGCAGTCCTCCTGCTTCAGCCTCCCAAGTGCTGGTATTACCGGCAAGTACTGACGATCACCTGTAGTTTGAATGATCTATTTGGGCTTTGAGGGTAACCTGATTTTTTTTTTTTCTCAAGAAAGGCAATAGGTTTTCATTCCTTTGGACCCTCTCTCTTTCAAACACTACTGTTATTTACAAATGAGCACTTAGTTGATGTCTGCTTGATGGATCATCCTCTAAGCGATGGAAGACCATCTGTATTTATGTTTGCTTTACCCTTCCGGTAATCATGAAACTGAGCCATCTGACATTTCTGTTATTTGAAATGACCTCAGAATGAAGACTAGTTATAATAGTAACCCAGGCTTAAAATAAGTTGGAAATCAATTTCCTATAACCAAAGTACAGGATGCTAATTTTCCAACATTACGCATTTCCTGACCCACATTGTCCATGATAATTTGCATATTATAAGACTATAAAGTAAGGAAGAACATCAGAGAGCCTCTAGCGCAGCACCTCACAGGAGAGGAGTTGTGATTCATAAAATCAAATAACCTGATAATGTTGAAAGCAAGATTAGAACCAGTCAGAATAACCAAGTTCACAAGATTTCTGGTCTCTTAAGGATGCCAGCACATATTTCTCACCAAACTCATGACATGATGTTTGATAGACTTGTCTTATCCATGCTCAGTTTTGGGAACTTTCACCTGTAGAAATTTAGGAAGATAGCTACTATTTAAAAAACTAAGAATTGATGGAAACTATGGAGCAACCTCCAGATGTTTATTTCATGTTCAAATTGTTCACAATTGGCTTTTCCATTTTCATAAGAGGAAAACAACACTCTCCAAATAAACTGCATTGAATGAAATCACCCATCCAAGAGGACCAGAAACCTCTAGAATTGTTCAAACTAGCAAGTGGAATGAGGTATTGTATATATAACTAAATGAATTTCAAGATTAGATAATTTTCTTGAATTTCTTTTTCATTTGGTGACAACCTGCTCAAAGATGATAAAATATTGAACTTCATTAGCTAATTACTTGACTTAGTGTTTGTAGAAGGTATTACTTATACAAAAATCCACTTATTTTAACAGACTATTTTCCCTAGTTACTGTCACATTTTAATGAATTTCACATATCATCTCATTGCAAGACACATTTGAGCAAGGAAAGGGGTAGGAGTTTTGTATTACTATTTTAATGATTCTCTTTCCTTAAGTTCATTAGCTGACAATAATTTTGCTGTTAGATCAATAGCAAATAATTATCCATATTCATTTTGCCTTGAGCAATAATCTGTACATATTTTCTGGAACTGATATACAAGTTTGCTGGAAACTCTGAGAAGTAGTTTTTAATTGAGTCCCCATTAGAACTTGATATTGTTAAGCCATGTTTGATGCTCAAGGTAGTCAAGAAAGATTTGACATGCATGACATCCACATACTGCGGAGCTAGTGAGGCTGACTGTACTTCACACCAAAGCTCTTTCTATATAGGTTTAATAATCAGAAAAAGGATGATAACTCATTAATAATTGAACATGTTTTTAATATTTAAACAGCCATATCCTAGCAGTTGTTAAATCAGTATTAAGGCAGGGAGACACAGCAGCCAATTTACTGGTGACTATGTTTTGTACATGTGCGTTTTGAAGCTTAGGACAGTGATAGTGTATCACTGAACCATCTGGCAAAGAGTGCTGTTTATATCCAAGACCAAAGACAATTTAGAGGCATGCTTTCAGTAATTACAGCCATGTGGGTTATCTCTACCATGATGAATTATTGTTTTATTTTCACATTTTGGATTTTCTTTGTGACTGTTGAAGAAAGAAATCATATTGTTTGTATTAACAAATGTGATGGAAATTATTTCCCTTCTAATTAATCTTTACATTAAAAAGATCATAGTTTATAAAACCATTTATTCCAGAAATTATCTTATTAATTAACTGTGTTGATGGGTAACAGAAAGAGGTTATGTCTTTCTGGAAATGTTTGAGACTTCACCTCTGGGGCTGCACTTTACTTTTACAAGGACCTTGCACATTGCTATATTCACGTTGCCTGTCGTGAATTCACTCAGTCATAGGGCATTTTGCCTTGAAGTTTTTAATTCTCCTATTTCAAAAAGTAACTTAACTAATTCCTCTGTACCTGGCAACGTAACAGAATGTAAATCCAAAGTTTAAAAATTCATTTCTTCTTACAATATCTGTTGCTGAGATTTCTGTTCTGAAACTGTTTTATTTTTCTCTTTTTATTAAAGATCATAGTGACTTTTAAATTCATTTTG
The DNA here is from genome assembly GCA_035773235.1 of Eospalax fontanierii. NCBI lineage: Eukaryota > Metazoa > Chordata > Mammalia > Rodentia > Spalacidae > Eospalax > Eospalax fontanierii. The sequence goes on from CM069526.1 coordinate 75,522,117, forward strand.
AGTCAAGCATTACTTCTTCCAATGAAGAATTTAAGCGACATCATACAACTTAAAAGTTCCAGGTGGCCATGAATTTGTTTAGTCTAATTTCTCTTTAAATTTGCATAAAGAAATTCTAATGACTCATTTTGTTGCTGATTATTTTAAATCAATATTTGGAAAAATCCCATACTTTTAAGCATTAAGGCAAATTTTTTCATTGTAGTCTGTTGATTTTTTTAGTATATTTTTTCATTAGAAATATTCAATTTGTCTAAAATTGAAGAAATCTGGACTCCACACCAAGGAAAGCTGAATCGGTAAGCGTGAAAAGTCAGGTCTCATCACAGAGTTTATGTTTGGTCCAAGTAGTTGTATTTCCTACTATACTTTGTGAACTTATGTCATGTAATAAATTATGGAAGTGGTGCAAACTTTTCCTTTTTCTGTTTTCTTAATTGTGTAAATGGAAAATCGTAAAATCAATGAAAAACTTCATGAAAGTCATGGGTTAGCAGAGATCTCAAAAACCTTAATTCAGCAACATGTTACCCTAGGACATCACTGGCATGACTACTCTGTTTCACCTTCCTTCTTTGTAGAACAAATTATTTAGAAGGCAGATGCTGACTTTATTTCTTTCTAATCCTCTTATATATTGTCATATTCCATGACTGAACTTTTTAGGAAATTCTTCCTTGCAGTTTACAGATCTTCTGTTCATCTTAGTCCCTTTGTCCCCTCAAGAGGGTAAAAATATTTCTACTTCTATGAAGTTAGACTTCACGTTTCACTCCTAGAAATGATTATGTCTGGATATATGAATACACAGTTATTTTCCTCTACAGACCAGAATAGGGATATAGGCTTTAACACTTCTCTGAAGTAATCAAAATAAGAATTTTCTGAAGAAAGATCACCACTTAGTTGTCATGAGGGAGAGAAAATACCTTGTATCCATGAAGATGAGGCAAGAAAATACAACTGAATACAATAGATTCTAAAATTCATATTTGAGGGGTTCTGTTTTTTCTTCTGTTTATGATTTTCCCAAAACAAGAAAGCATGCTTATTCCATTTAACAGTGCTACTGAGGGGTCATGATTATAAAAGTTCTTAGCTTATTCAGCTACATGATCGTAAATGCTACAGATTTTTCTAAGTGTTTTCATGTGGAAGGAGTCTTCAGAAAAAGCGTTCAAGGAAAGGCTCCCATTCAAAATAACCTCAAAAAAAAAAAGATTTAGGCATGAAACTAGTCAAAGACATTAAAGATTTATACAATGAAAATTATAAATCTTTAAAGAAATAGGTAAGAGATGGAAAGACCTACGAGGCACAAGGATTGTAGAATTAATACTGTAAAAATGACCATCTTGCCAAAAGAAATCTATTGATTCAATGCAATGCCAATCAAAATACCCACAACATTCTTCACAGTGTTAGAAAAAAATCATCCCAAAATTCATATGGAATTACAAATGATGCTGAATATCCAAAGCAATCATGGAGAAAATGAACAATGCTGGAGGGATCACCATATCAGATTTCAGACTATATTACAGAGCTGTAGTTATAAATACACTATGGCATTGTCACAAAAAAACAGACTCATAGATAAATGGAACACAGTAGAAGACCCATACATAAGTACATGGAATTTCAGTCACCTGATGTTTGACAAAGGGGCCAAAAGCAGAATAGAAGAAAGACAGCATCTTCAACAAACATTTCTGGCAAAACTAGATCTCCAGATTAGTAGAAGAAGGAAACTGAATCCTTTCACCATGCACAAAAGGCAACTCCAAATGGATCAATGACCTCAATGTAAAACCTGAAACTCTTAGAAGAAAACATGGGCAGTACCCAACAAAATAAAGATGTGTGAAAGTATTTTGTAAATCAGACTTCAGTTTCTCAGGCATTAAAGTCGACAATCAACAAGTGAGCTATTAAGCTACAAAGCTTCTGTACAGCAATATAGCAGTAGAGACAACCAAGGAAAGAAAAAGGAAACCCACTGAATGGAAGAAATCTGACATAAGATTACTATCCAGAATACAAGAAGAACTAAAAAAATTAAAAATGGGCTATGCAACTGAGCAGATTAGTCTCAAATGAGGAAAGAAAAATGACTAAGAAACACCTTAAAAAGGGACCATGGTGGTAGAGAAGAAGGGGCTTAGGAGGGGTGGAGGAGTAATGGGGCACATGAACTGGGACGGGAGGAGGCAGGTTTGATGAATGAAGCTAGGGAAGCCAGAGCGAAACGTGTTGGCTCAGGACTTGCATGAAAACTGGGCATGCTGTTTTTGAAAACTAGCACATTTGTGTACCTTGGGACTGTATGGTAAGGAGCACAGTGACAGGTAGGAAAGACTTCCCTTGAGTGGTTGGTCAGAGTAGTCCAAGAGACTCCCTAAACGACCCAGGCTATTTCCAGATCTTCTGGTTATCTCCCAAAAGTGGAAGAAGAGACTACTGTTGAAGACAGGACATACTTCACGCCCAGGACTAGGAACAATAGAATAGGTACAAATACAACATTTAGTTGATGTTTGCTATTTTGGTTCCAAGCAAAGCCCTTAAGCACATCTTAGGGAAAATCTTTGTGAGGCAAAGCTTTTAACTTGCCAGACATCACCTGACTAAAAATAATGAAGAAATGATATGCATGTAGATATACAATGGAACTTCTTCTGGAATATGGGGAAAACCTCGTGTTCTACAGTGTCATTTGTTGAACTAAGACAGTATGGGATGAATATGGTGGTAGTGCTAACACTAAATCTTTTGTAATCAAGGTATTCATGAAAGTCATGTTAACATCAGTATCTGTACTCAAATCTTCACTGTGGGGTAATGGGCAAAGTTGATACCAACAATAATAATTCGTCATTTTATTTTCTTAGGTTCATATCCTCTTTTCCAAGACAAAAATCCTTAAAGGGGTTTACGTTCAATTGAGGACACCAATGGAAACTTTGGGTGAACTTTGGCATCATCTCTTTTTTTCTAAACATAGGGGAAATGTCTTTGAAGAATTTATTTGCATTTTCCCCAGAGAAGTCTGGAAATATCCACTGTCTCTATGGCCATTGTGGGTATCAATGAAGAGCACTTACGTAGCATTGCCATCTTTTTTTTTATTTCTCTTCTGGGAAATCTTGTCCTAGGTTCTTCAACATATTAACATGCTGGTTAAATCAATTATAGTCTAAAGCAATTTCTATGTTTTAATGATATTTTCTTGCTCTATGGCCTTGTATATGATCTACATAACATTATATATACTTATCTTACAATGAAGTAGAATATATCCATGTATATTGCATAAACCTTAGTCAATTAAGTTCCTCTAAGAAGCACGATACCCTTCGAAGGATTTATTGGAAGAGCTCCCTATATAGCAGAAAGGGGGAAAACTGAAGCTGAAGGGTGAGCAGAAGAAGCTTTACACTGTAATGAGGCATGAATGCAGGAGAGAGGACAAGTTAGGAAGTATTGGATAAGCAAAGCCTTAGACCACAGATCAGGTCTGAAAGTTCCACTGTCAGATCAATGAGGATTTCCAAAAATGTAGCTTTTGATGTATCCTTCATGCAGTGGGGATGGGAGACACACATAGGCCTGCCTGCTTAGTCACTGACTAGCACCAGCCATTGTATATGGATCTCCACACCCTCTGGAGTACAAACCTGAGACAGGCAGCTTCCAGGAGTCTGTTGTCTTGAAGGAACTCAGAGTAGCCTCTCTCAGTGGCTTCCTCAACACATATAACACTCCTGTGTCCCACTCCACTCTCCAAATCAGAAGCCCTTGGTGGAGCATGGCACGAAGGTACATAATAAAGACTACATTGAAAAATATATAGGCAGGGCTGATAGGGGATGACTTAGTTGATAAAGTGCTTGCTGCTCCAATTTGAGGATGTGAGTTTCCATCACAGAACTTCAACCTGAACATGATGTACATGCTTGTAACACTAATACTTGTGAGTAAAGGGTAGTGGATGAGACAGGAGCATCTCCTTTAGCCAAATCTGTGAGCCTTGGGATCAGTGATAGAGCGTCTCAATAACACAAGGGAGAAAAAAGATGAGGACAGATATTCTACCAGCAACCTCTGTCCTCCACAAGCAAGTAAATGCATACACACAAAGAGGAAGGAAGAAAGGAAGGAAAGAAGGAAAGAAGGAAGGAAGGAAGGAAGGAAGGAAGGAAGGGAGGAAGAAAAGGAGGAAGGAGGGAACAGAAGATGAGAGAAGAGCAACGTAAGGTACATGCAAAAAAGAAACCTTAACCTTTCTTGCCAGATAAATTTACACAAGAAGAAGCACAAGAGAGTACCTTAGGTCTAGAGAAACGCTGAAATCCAAACCATCAAAGTAGTGCTTATCAGAGTGACTGATTCACAGCCTAAATCTAACCTGTTTTCTGGGGTAGAAATTTATCTTTATAAAACTTCCTTAATTTCTATTATTTATCAGTAATGTTGCTCCTCTGCCCTGATTTTAAGAATCCTACCAACACTAGAGTATTAGAAAACTTCTATGCTCAGTGTCCCAGGATTCTTAAGGAAGCAGGACTTAGTCCTGGCTCTGGTGAGAATAGGAAGGGGATTATTAAAGAAGTTAGACATAATTACACACACACACACACACACACACACACACACACACACACTTATGCATATACATCTTATACAGTTCAGAATTCCTCTAAAGATTATTCCCTTTTAGTCCTTCATTCTATATAGTGGTGAGTGAATCAAGTCCCCTATTTCAAAGCATATTACACATGTTGATGGTAAAGACTATTTACTGTTACATAAAGAGATAAGCAGCGTTATTATAACATGATGAAATGTTCTGTATTTGTAGTAAACAGTACCCTGAAGAACACTCTCCTATAGCAGTATTCATAACACAGTAGTTCTCTAAACATTCTGAGCATATTGCTCACTGCAGTCGTACCTCTATCATATTAGTTCTCACAGCCTCTTCTAGAAGCCTCCTGCGAATACCACTAGGCTCACATCCAGTCTTCAGATAGTTTTTCTTTGTCTTCAGTGTGAACCTGTTAAATGTATTTTTATTTATTCTTTGATAATTCCATGAATGTATACAATATATTTCAACATATCCATTCCTATTCCCCTTTCCAAATCCTCCCATAACTGCCTTTGTATCCCTCTACTCAAAGCCTTGTCCTCTAGTGCAGCCCATAGACACATGTGTGGTGCCATTCACTGGAGCATGAGCGATCTATCATGAGCAATACCCTGAAGAAGACTGACTCACTTTCCCCAGCATCTATCAACTCTCATTATCTGCTTAGCCAGGGAAGACACTTATGAACCCCTCTGCATTCCATGCTGGAATGATGATTGGTTTGATCTTGTGCAGGTCACAGGCAGGAAATCACAGCTGCTGTGAGTTCTTGAATGCAACAGTTATCATGTGGAGAAAGAAGACTCCGTTCTGCAGCAGTCATCCCTGATTTAAGTGTATTCTGAAGGAATGATTTCAGCAACATTGATCTAACCTCAGTAACTGACTGACTATGTATTGAAGTTTCAGGAGGGTGACCAGACCAGTCTAATTGGACTCACACAACCACCAAACCATTACTACTACTTTTATTACCTGCTTGTTTCTAGAAATCTGTACCTTAACAGTAATTAAAAAGTATGTAACTTGAAATACACTGCATTTCTTCCTCTCCTCCAGTCACTCGTCCTTCCTAATTACATTTGGAATTAGTCAAATATTAGTCATTACACTCCTAGAGCATATATCCTTACAGGAAACCATCACAGACATTCTGTATAGAGACACTAGAGTAATATTTAAACTTTTCTGACTACCAAAGATAATTTACAAATATTTAATTAAGAATTTACAGTGTTTGACATCCTTCATAAAAGTCCTTACCATTATGATGAATAAAACCAAGTATTTTATTAACAAATAATTTTTAAATATTTAGCCATATAAATTGGTTCACATGTAGGATGTGAACTTATAATAGGCTTCGCTCTCAGAACAGATCAGTAATCTGCTGCCACTGACATCCAATGAAAAGCATACTAGAAATCTGGCTATATAGAGACGCATCAGATTCAGTCAATACACAGCTGTCTTCCAATCCCCAATTTAATTTTACCTTCTCCATTTTCACATCAAATCCTGGGACTCTTCAGTTCAGACACCTTTGCAGGTGTTCTACAAAAGTAACCTTTCAATCAGATTAACTGCCAGACTGTGACATTTGATGTGTGATAATGCAAGGCTTTGTGAATTTTAAATGGTTCAGCAGATGAGTCTGAGATACAGTAAAGTCTTCTTTAGGCATAATTTAGGGACTAGCTAGTAACAGACGTCAAATACAAACTTTAAAAGATATAAGTATAAAAGAGTTAATTTCGCAAGTATGGTAGCACAAGCCTATGATCCCAGCACACAAGACGTAGAGACAGGTGGATCAGGAATATAAACGCAACCTGAGGCATGTCTCAAAAGAAAGAAAGCAAGCAAGAAAAAAAGTTAATTTATGGAAAAACTTGAATTAGTTTGGCATTGTTCAGGAGATGTCATCAATGAAAGGGCTTCTACAAACAGCATATTTTAGACAGTATTGTGACTGTGGCTCATCCTGAGAACCTACTGACAGAGAAATGATACATTCACTCCTTTTCCATGGGAAAAGTAACAGTAATGATAGTATAGTTGTCAAAGACTGAGTGAAAACAGTTTGTGCATGATTGTTTCTTACGTGCTATGTCTGCATTAATTTTATTATAATTAATCATCTGAGTTATTTTTTAAAAATAGTGGTCCAGAAAGTTTAACTGAATAATGATGCCGAGAAAGAAATCTCGCTGCCTCTGTTCTGTCATCTTCAACCCTAACAGATTCATAGTTTTCTTGGCACAGAGACTCTTCCTTGTGGTTTGTGGTCTAGTAACTGTGTCATAGACCTGAGAATCAGAATTCACCTGAACATTTTTAGAGCATAGTCACACTTAATAGAGGCTTCCAGATAGCAGGAATACTGCCAGAAAGGATGTCTTAATGCACACCTCCACCTAAACCATCATTGTGAATGGGACAAAGATTAAGAGCCTATAAATAAATGCATTACACACTGTTGTCTAAGTTGAGGGACTTTTGAATTCCCTTAGATATCTACTGTGTATAATAGAAAATATTGAAGAATATTTTCCAAATTCACAGAGTGCTTATTTTAATGGACATCATAGACTACACAGTTAGAGATATGTCTTTTAGATATACATGATCTAATCAGCTCCTTACATCAGTCTGGTACGTCCTATTATCTCAAGAGGGGAAAATCTATTTTATTGCTTTCAAATAGGAAAAAATAATTTTGTTTTAATTGGTTGAAAAGAAGTTAGAAGACAAATTAAATAGTAACAAACTGTTCTTATATATCCTAAAAATAAAACATTGAAGGGGAAAACCAGTGTCTTGGCTCCAAGTAAGGATTTCCAGAGTTGATACTTTGTACTGACTCCTGCACAAACCTTCAGGATTCTCTCACCCAGATTCTACCCATAGTCACTCATGGGTTTTACAGGGCCTTCAAACAACAGGGAAATCAAGAATCTGTTGAACAAAATGGCAATGTTATAATACTTAGTAAAATCTCTAATTATTCATAGAATCAAGAGCAAATAAATAATATCCCAAACTATATATATATATATATATATATATATATATATATATAATATATAAAATTTCACTGAGTCCACTTTGTGGTGCTTGTGTTCACCAATTTTCAGTGTTGTTCCCTTTGGATTAGATAACCTCTCAAGAAGCTAAGCCCAGAAAAAAAATAACTGATAAATTTTCCTCCCTAAGTTTCCACTAATTGCCTGTAGCCCTTGATCTTGAGGTGAGACTCCATAAAATTTCTCCCATTCACCTTAGCATGTCAGCTGGTTTTGTCATTATACATAATTTGTCATTAGATCTTACTAGCTTCCCTATTTTGTCTAGAATGCATTAAGTAGCAGTGTGTGACTTGTCCCTGTGGTTCTCACATTCCTTTCACACCCTCTTCCATTATGTTCCCTGAAACTTGGGTGTAGAGGTTGCATAATAGTTGTATCACTTATAGATAGACACATCACAGTCATTTAACTTCAGCATTTGACGGGTTGTGGAAATTTCTAAATGTCTCCATCTGTTGTAAATGGAGCATCTTTGATTTATGGTGGCTGATCACGCTTGATTATAAATGTAAGAATATGTTTACAATTCCATGCATGAATTCCCTTCCACAGAGTAGGTCTTAAGTCCAATTGAATAGCTGTTCATTACTCCCAAGATAGAAGTTCCACTACTGCACCAAGAAATATAATTTCCTGAGCTAATCTGTAGTTTGTAGGCTTTACATTGGGTTTGGATATTTAGTTGGTTTTCTTCATTGACAGCTTACATGGCTTTTTCTTATTCTATGAAAGCTAGTCTTCAGGGAGGAGGATTCCAAATAAGCTCCTGCTCAGTTCTTTCAGGTCCTGTATCTGAAATATGTCTTGTCTTCAGCAATAGGATCTTAACTTCAAGATCTGGGAGGTAATCAAGGCTCTAACAATAGTTTCTATTCTTCTGGCAGTCTCTTGGGCTATTCTGGCCAACAACTCAAAAAGAAGTTTCCCTTTCCTGGAACTGTGATGTGTGTTATTTGTCTTTTGCCTATACACATGCACTCACATCTAAAATATACATGTATTTTTTAGTGAACTTATTAAACAATAAAATTTCCTTTGGCTTTTCATAACACAACTATTACTTTTTATTGTACTAAATATTTCCACTAAACAATACACATTTATTTTCTCAGATATTTCCAGCATTCTGTAGAGAGACTGATTCTGGCCTCCTGCATGGTGGTAACCTTCCTAAATTGCATTATACCCATGTATGTACTTGGGACTGTCTGAAGCCACTGGCACTGCTTTGGGGATAGACTCCTCTGCTTTCTACAAGGGTCCAGACATTTCCAGACTTCCTGAGAGTGCCTGAATCTTGCCTCCATGTGCTGATGAACTTTCCAAATTTGCAGAGTTCACCCCCCTACCTTTGAACCATCTGAAGCCCCTTCCACAACTGTATGACTAGACTCTTCTGCCTTCTACAACGGGTCCAGACATTTCCAGATGGCCTGAGAGTGCCCGAATCCTACATCTACCTGGTGAGCATCCAAAATTGTGCTATGCCTGCTACTAGTAGGGGTCCAGTCCTTAGAAATAAGCCTGAGAATGCCCGATTGCTGCTTGAGTTGGGCCTCTACAGAAACTCCTGAGTAGCTGACTAGAACCAGATGGTTCCCTCAATATATCAAAAAATAAACCCGAAGCCTTGGACAACCAGATTTTCATATCTAATAAGAAAACAACCTAGACACATCAAGAATGCAAAAAAAAAGTCAACTCAACAAAGGAAGAGTTGAAATTTATACTAGAATGACAAAAACATAGGGAATACACATGACAGAAACACAGTGAAAAACTAAGTGGAGGAACCCAAAAAGTATGTCCTCACCAAACATCACCAGTCCTGTAAAAGAGTCAACAACGAGTACCCCATAAAGATAACTCAGAACACAAAGTTCAAAAGATCAATCATAAACACCATCACATAATTCATCTAATTTAAAGAACATGCAAACAAACAAATCAAAGAACTAAAAGAAGACAGGGATAAATTTCTGACTGAATTCACAAAAGAGACAGAAATATTGAAGAAAATTTAGGCTGAAATGAAGAATGAAGTTAAGAATTCAATAAGCTGATTGGAAACAACACGATAAGACTTCAGCAATAGACTAAATGAAGAATACTTGAAGCAATGTAAAGAGCTGAAGACCCAAGGGGCAAAAGAAAGAAAGTAAATGAAAGTGTAACTGTGAAAACACAAAGTTAGTCCAAGAAGACAAACAGAAATTAAAATGATGGGGACCAATACACATCTTTTCATAATAATTTTAAATATCAGTGGACTGAATTCCCAGCCAAAAGACACAGGTGACATGAATGGATTAGGAAACAAAATCCATCTTTTTCTTGTCTGCAAGAAACCCATCTCAGCATCAAGTACAGGTACTTCCTTATGGTGAAAGAATGAAATAAAATCTTCCCAGAAAAAGGCACTAAGAAACCACCAGGAGTTGCCATTCTACTATCTGACAAAATAGACTTCCAACTAAAAGTTATCATAAGAGATAAAGATGGATCCCTTCATTCATATCAAGGGAATGGTTAACCAAGAAGAAATTACAGTCATGAACACATAGGAACCTAACTCTGCTGCATCAAAATTCATAAAAACAATACTATAGGACATTAAGAAACAGACTAAGTACAATTCACTAGTAGTAGGAGACTTCAGTACTTTGGTGTCCCCATTAGACACATTATCTGGATTAAAAGAAAATAGAAAGAGGGACATCTGAATTTAAAAAAATACCATACATTGAGAGCACCTCAAAGAAATCTGCTGAATATTCCATCCAAGCAGCAAAGAATATACATTCTATTCATTACCTCATGGAACTTTCTCCAAAGTTGATGATAGATGATAGATAGATAGATAGATAGATAGATAGATAGATAGATAATAGATAGATAGAAGAAACCTCAACAATAAAAAATCTCAATACAAAAAAAATTTGAAAATAATTCCAGTCATTCTATCAAACCAAAATGCAATAAAGCTTAAAATCAAAACTGGAAAGAGCCCTAGTCTCTACTAGAACTCATGGAGATTAAAGAAAACATTCCAGAATGATGAATGGGTCAAAGGAGAAATGAAGAATGAAATCAATATATTATTGGAATTAAATGAAAAGAACAGTACAACACAACAAAACCTCTGGGACACTTTACAAACAATCCTAAGAGGGAAATTTATATCTCTTAGTGCCTACATTTAAAAAATCAGAAAAAGCACAAATAAATGACTTAACATTGTAATTCAAGACACTTGAAAGGCAACAATAAATGAAAACTAAACCGAGTAGATAGGAAGAAAAAACAAAAAATGAAATAGATACAAAGAATCCAAGAGCTGGTTCTTGGAAATGATGAACAAGATAGACAGATCATTAGCCCAGTTAACCAAAAGAAAGAGAAACTCCAAACCAACAAAATTGGAAATGAAAGGGGAAACATTCCAACAGACAACAAAAAAGAGCCAGAAGATTATAAGGTAATACTTTAAAAGCCTATAGTATATTTAATTATTTAATTTGAAAATCTAAAAGAAATGAATGTATATCTAAAATCATGGGAATCACTGAAGCTAAATAAAGGAGAGACCAACAACCTAAACAGAACCATAACATATAAGGAAATAAAAAGAATAATACAAGACCTCCTGACTAAAAAAAGCCCAGGCCCAGATGGATTCACAGCAGAATCCTACTGAAATTCAAAGAAGATCTATATCCAATACTATTTAATTATTCATAAAGATTGAAATGGAGGGAGAACTCCTAAATTCCTTCTATAAAGCCAGCATTACTCTAATACCAAAACCAGGTAAAGACACAACCAAAAGAGAAAACTATACACCCATATCCTTAATTACCATAGATGCAAAAATTCTCAACAAAATACTTGTGAACTACAGGCAGACACACATCATAAAGATCATTCCCCATGATCAAATTGGCTTTATCCCAGAGATACAGGCATGAGTCAATATACATAAGTCAATAAATGTTATAAAACATGTAAATGACTCAAAGACAAAAATCGCATGATCATCTCAATAGATGCAGCAAAGATCTTTGATACAATTCAACATGCACTTATTTTAAATGTTCTAGAAGGAATTGGATTGGAGACAACATATCTCAACATAATTAAAGTTATATACAAAAACCCCACAGCCAACATCATTCTAAATGGAGAAAAACTGGAAGATTTCTCTGTAAAATCAAGAATGCAACAAGGTTATCCACTACCTCCACTCCTTTTTAATATAGTACTTGAAATGCTTGCTAGAGCAATACAGGAGAAAGAAATTAAAGGAGTACTAATCGGAAAAGAAGAGGTCAAATTATCCTTTTATTCAAATGATATACCTATGAGATGCCATAAGCTTCACCAGATAACTCTGAGAAATGATTAACTTTTTCAGTAAAATGGAAGTTTTCAAAACTAATCTACAAAAATCAATATTCTTAGTATATAATAATGTCAAGCAACTGGACAAAGAGTAAGTGGAATTCCTCCCATTCACAATGGCCTCAAAAAACAAAAAGTCTCAGAAAAAAACTGAACAAAGATAATAAAAATATCTACAATAAAAATTTTTAATCTTTGAAGAAAGAGATTGGGGAGGACACCAGAAGACATGAGGACCTCTCATGTTCATAGATTGGAAGGATCAATACTGTGAAAATGAGCGTCCTGCCAAAAGCATTATATAGATTCAGTGCAATCCCAGTCAAAATCCCCATGATATTCTTCACAGAATTAGAGAAAAAAATTAAAATTCTAATAGAAGTACAAAGGATCCTGGATAGCCAAGGCAACCCTGAGCATAAAGAATAACTTGAGGGGATTATCATGTCAGATTTCAAAGTATATCACAGAGCTATAATCATAAAAAAATTGCATGGTACTGGAGCAAAAATTGACCCCATAGACCAATGGAATATGATTGAAGACCCAAACATAAATACATGCAATTTTATTCACCTAATATTTGACAAAGGAGCCCAGAACCCTCATTGGAAGAAAGATAGCATCATCAGCAAATGGTGCTGGCCAAACTGGATCTCCATCCATAGAAGAATGAAACTAGACCCTTATATTTCAACTTGGACAAAAGTCAATTGAAATGGATAAAAGACCTCAATGTGAAACCAGAAACTCTGAAACTGTTTATATATATATATATATATATATATATATATATATATATATATATATAAACATTGGCAGTAACCTAAAAGATAAAGGTGTAGGAAAGAAAGGTGTAGGAAAGGACTTTCTAAATCTGACATAAGTTGCTCAGAATTAAAGTCAATAATCAACAAATAGGATCTTATTAAGCTAAAAAAAGTTTTGTATTCAAAGAAGAAACAATAAAAGGAGTGAAGAGAAAACCCACGGAACAGGAGAAAATCTTCACCTTTGACATATGTATAGAGGTGTAACATTCAGTATATGTAAATAACTATAAAAAAAGAATAAAGAAAACAAGTGACCAATTAAAAGATGGGCTAAAAATATGAACAGAGAGTCATCAAAAGAAGAAATAGAAATGGCTAATACCCCTCTTAAAATGTATTCAACAATATTAGTAACTAGGGAAATGCAAATTAAAATCACTTAAAAATTTCACATTACCCCAGTCAGATGGCTAAGATCAAAAAAACAAATGATACTAAATGATGGAGAGGATGCTGGGAAATGGAACACTAATTCACTTCTGGCGGTATTGCAAGCTCATCCAACCCCTATGGAAAGCAGTATGGAGAACTCTTAAAAAACTAAAAATGAACCTAACATTTGACCCAGTTATACCACTTTTTTACATACACCCAAAGGACTCATAATGTTGCAGAAAAACTTGCATATCAATATCTGTTGCTGTTCTTTTCACAACAGTTAAGAGATGAAAGAAATCTAAGTGTCCCTCAACTGATGAGTGGATGATGAAAATGTGGTATATTTACACAATGGAATTCTACTAAGGGATAAAGAAAGAGGAAATCATGAATTTTACAGGTCAATGAATGGAACTAGAAACTGTCATTCTAAGTGAAGTATCACAGAATCAGATAAACAAATGACTTATTCTCCTTCATTTTTGCATCCTAGCAAAAATTCCTTATATGTGAGTATATATTTGGATGTAACTGTAGAAACGAGAAAGATGGAAAGGAACCAGAAAGTTAAAAGGAAAAAGGAACCCAAATGAGAAGAGTAGTAGGAGACAGATGTCACTAAAGGAGAAATAGATAAAAAGGGAGGTATTTAAATGGGAAGGGACCAGGAAGGTTATACAAGTTTAAAAGGAAAGAAGAAGCTCAAAAGAGGTGGGACCATAGGCAACTGGTATTATCAAGGAATAAATTAAGAAAATGGGGACACTTCAAATGACAAAGGCACAGAGGGAAGGTTAGTCAGAGAGAGACAGAGAGGAGAGATAAATGATGCCTAGCTAGTGCTAGAAACAAAAAAAAAGAAGAAAACATATTAATCTACACACAACCTAATGATGATTCCACATACAGTATCTCTTCATGAGTCCATGTGCATAGCTGAAGGCTACATAACAAGAAATAGAGCCAAAAAGGAGAAACCTTCCTTGATAAGTATAGTAAAAAGGGACTTCCAATATTACACAGGCTACTACCACAGTCCTTGATTACCTCCCAGAACTTGAAGGTAAGATCCTATTTGCTGAAGACAAGGCAAAATTCTGAGACCAGATTTGGAGCAATGGATCTAGAACTGACCTGGAAGACACTTCTCCTGAAGGCTAGCTCTCATAGCTCTGAAGAGCACTACACAAGCAGCTAAGAGAGAACATCAATCAATGGTTCAACACCAGCTTCATGACCAAATAACCACATCAGTGACTCACACAGTAAATGACGTCAGTGAGCAATGGAATTTTTTTTTTCTGGGAACAATCAAAGCCTACCTAACTGAACTTATAGTACGTTCCATGGGAGGAAACTCATATTCTAAGCCTGTTATTCCCTTCCCAAGGCCCTTGCTCTTGTGGTTCAGAGACTATCGTCGAAGAGGATGGTGGAAAGTGTGTAAGAGCCAGAGAGAAAAAAGGGGTGGGGTGTTGTATAGATAAACAGTTCTCTCTCTCTCTCTGATTCCAAATGTGATTGACCTCCAAATAACCAATGACTTAAGGGGGAAAATATAGCAGAAACGTATGGAAGTATGGGAAGGAGAGAGGCAGGTGTGGCACCAGGACTCCATTCTTGGGCACATATTCCAGAGGTCCTAGGGACTTATGATCAAAATGCAGTCTCTGCCATATGATATCTCTGTCTCTCTCTCTCCTGGGGGATGAATCCTTTGTAAGTAACCTGGAATAAATTAATTTCTCTAAAAGACCATTCTCTGTCTGCTCATTCAGTTCAAACCTGCAGGTGGGGTGGGGCTGAATGCTGGGACTCACTGTGAGAGAATTCAAGATACACCAAATAACCACAAAAATGATCCACACAGTAAACAACATCAGTGAGTAATGGAACTTTTTTTCTGTGGGCAATTAAAGCCTACCTAATTGAACTTATAACTCATTCAATCGGAGAAAACTGATGTGTGGTACTATAAACAAATCCAAGTACACATGGCTGAAGAAGTCATAGATCTTAGTGAAATCCCCAAGAATGTCACATCCCTAGACTAATGTATCCCAGTCAACACTCAAGAAGGAAGCTTCTTTTGCACCAGACAGAGACTACTACAGAGTACCACAACTGGTCTCACATACACATTGCCTGTGAATTGTCGTTACAGTGCAACCACTATGTCTAAGGATTAGGCAACATAGAACAAGGGGTAAAGAAGACACTAATGAATCTCTCAAATCCCCTTAATGAGACTCCCTCATGCAACAGGGGGTTAGGAACACAAAAGGTCACAAATGATCAAAGGATGGGGATTAGAAGTCTGCAGAGTGTGGCTCAGTAGACAGGCCTCCAATATTAAGATTCATTCACCCAGGGCACAGAGACAATTGTGGAAAAGGGCACAGAAAGATTATAAGGGCTGGCTAGGAGGCATATGATCATATGGAAATAGAATACTAGACATGTCTGGGGCCCAGCTTATATGAACCTGCATAATTAATGTTGGCATGCTCAAGAACTGTGCACACTCAAGCAGAAAAATAATCAAGCATGGAACTGGGGAAATGGGCAGCAGTCTTTGCTGAAGAAATATTGGCAGCTGATTACTGTTGGATGAGGAAGAGTTAATATTCATAAATCAAGGGACACTGGATATGCTAACTAGGCCTCAGTGAATTAACTTGCATTTGCTGAGGTATATCTGAGGCCACTAACTTGATGTAATAGGCTTGAATATAAATTACAGAATGTATGTATATGGAGGTGGGGGGCAGAGGGGTCTGTGGGAGGGTGCCATTGAGGAAGTGGGTATAAAAGTAATTAAGAGTGATTGAGATGTTCTGTATGAAATACACAAAAATTCAATAAAAAGTAGCAAAAATAATACAAATTTTTACTGATATGTAATTTTCAGTCCATAAAATCACATTTTAAAATAATATAGTTAAATAATAAATCACATATACGAATAAAAGCTATTTCAAAACCAAAAAGCACTTACTGGTCATTTTATGTTACTGTACTATTAAGTTACTTTTGATGCCTTTCAAATAGTTCATTGACAATTTTGCACTTGATTAGTTAACCCTATTTTAAACATATGTAGGATATACCTGTTTTGTAATGATACAAAATATTCAAGTGCATATTTATTGTCTTTCATATCCACCCTTTTTTGTACATCCTTCCACATTGTGTCTGGTCTCAAAATGCACATGGATTTTTAACATAGGGCAAAATAAATATTAGATTTTTGTTTTTAGAATGGCTGCAGTCAACTGGAAAATTAAAAAAAGAGATCTAAACATATAATATAGAAAATAATTTAATTTGAATAAATATTAGAACTGATTACATGTTGATTATTTGATACTATATGCAGATTTAGCATCTTGTAATGCCCAATTGTATTGCAAAGACCAGAGTTTGAAAAAAAAGATTGTGACATCAGAGGATCTGGTTGACTTTGAACTTTGACTGCCTCTAACTAGTTATCTCCTGTTGGACCAATTACTGACTTGACTGTTTACATTTTTCTCATGTATAATGTGAATATCAAACAGGACCATTTCAGAGGCCTAATAAATGACCAAAAATGACACTTGCTTCAGATACAGATTTCTAATACTCATTAGCATATTATTATTTAAATATATACTTTCCCAAACAAAGATATATTCTGTAAAGTATATTCCTATATTAGTTTCAGCATGAAGAATTTCTTGGAACAAACTCAATCACTTTTTTATCCTCCATGGGTCAGTCTTCCAAGTGATCAGTGCAGTTTTTTTGAATAAATTATCATGAGATGTTTGAAAGGATTTAAATATAAATTGCAGCTGATTTCCAAAATAAGACAAGAGAGTGAAAAGAGATGATTGGCATAAAAACATCGCTACTTGAGATAAAAAGAAAGTTCTATATAACAAGAAATACATTAAAAAAATTAAATCAATGATAGAGATATATCATCCATTGAATTAAATTTTAATATATGCTTATAGTGAGATTGGGCTTTATTTCACTTATAATATTCTTAAATATAGTTGGAGTAAAAGCTATTGCGATCCCATCAGATGAGTTGGGTAAACAGCCCGCCTCTGCCTCCTGAGGGCTGGAATTAACAGACCTGGAATTTTTCTCTCCCTTTAAGGCAGAAAATTTAATGTCGTTACTAACTAAAATGTATAGTCTATAGACATACACAGTAAATTGAGAAAAGGTTCTAGAAAATCTAGAAGTAAGCATTTTTTAAAATCAACATAGATTTATTTTTCAAGAGAAATTTTGACTACCACCTCAATATTTAAAATAGCTTTTGTTCTATTCATCTGTTTGTGTAGAGGTTGAATGCCGAATATTGTGTTCATCTAAAAAGCTACATATTGATTCAAGCTGTCAAAATGTATTGGCATTCACTTATTGATGCTATATAATGTTCTCTTTTGTCTTATAAAGTGCACGTTCTTTCCACTTAGTAATTTCAAAGTATGTCTATCATTCCCTGTTCATAACTGCTTATACTATTCTATGTTCTGAAATGTGATATTAATTTTACATTAATTGATTTTTTTATCATCCTAACTTTTGGGTTTTAAAAATATTCATGTTTTGTTTTGTTTTGTTTTGTTTTGTTTTGTTTTGGCAGTGTATCCCCCAGCCCCAACTTGCGTGAACTCACTATGTAGAACTGTTGGCCTCCATCTCACAGAGATCTGCCTGCCTCTGCCTCCTGAGGGCTGCAATTAACAGACCTGGAATTTTTCTCTCCCTTTAAGGCAGAAAATTTAATGCTGCTACTAACTAAAATGAATAGTTAGATTACCTGCTTTCTATAAAGAATAGCTATTACTCGTTGATACTTATTTAACTACTTCCCTCTCTTATCTAGTCTGTGTCTCTATCACTAACCCCAATTCTTAGTTGCGACTTCTCTTACTTGAAAGATCATTTTCAAATATCATTTAAGAAATATTTATATCTGATTTTAGGTATCCTTTTGTAAGTTTTAGTTTTCCTCTAAAGTAGCAAAAAATCACAATTATTTGCTATTGTAACAATCACATTAATTATTTGTTAATGTAAGAATGAGCAAGTTGTATTTCAATGATAGAGTTTACTCAATCTGACTTTGTAAAAGATCACTATAGGAGAATTTTCATTATGACTGCAATTAACAAACCTATGTTCACTGCCTATCCTGCCATATTTTATAGAGGCAGGTTGTAGAAACTGAAAACACAGACAAACAATATACTTGCAAAAAATCTAAACTGACAGATTTAGAATTTTCTCCTTCAGAAGATCATATTAGATACACTAAAAATGTGTTGACTATGACTGAATATACACATCAAAATGAAAACTTCAGTACTTCTAAAGATAATATTTGGAAATATGCAATTGGTTTAAAAATCTCTATTTGTGACTACTGAGAGGAACTCTTAGTCATGCAACTAAGAGATCATTTTAAACATTTTCAAGCATCTAACTAAACTATAAATCATAAATATGAAATAGCAAATAAGTTAGCTGATTTTTCTCTAAATGAGATTATTAAACATTTTTCTTATTGACTCAAGTTGATTTTCTATTTGATCTCTTTTGGGGATAGACAATTGTTTTTTTGTCTGACTAAAGAACTCTTTCAAGAAAATGAACCAATTACTGTCCCTTTCTCTTGGTAAATATCTCAGATAAGAGACTTAGGAAAGTTTATCAGAAAAGCCACTTGAAGTAGGCTAAATTGAATCTTAGCTGAAAATTTTGCTTAATTTATTGCCTAGTTTCATTTGCATAATAGATACAGTTTTGGGGGTTTGTTATTATAATGTGTTGATTTTTTATAAGGCGATGGCAAATGAATTTATAGCTAAGGATATAAAATCCACAACTCTGCTGTTATATTTGTCCTGAATATTGTACAATGCATGTTGATGATGAAACTCTTAAAAATGAGTTGAATGATCATTTTATAGGACATACAGATTCATTTAATTTGAGCCCTGATCAGAGAAACTTAATGCAGAGATTGCCAATAGAAGCAATTGGATGTTAATTTGTGCTACACATTGGAGTATGGAGCTTGCTTCTCTTCTTTGCATAACTGCAAATGATTACATTCCAATGAGACAACTCATGCTCATGTCATGGGGAATGTCAGCTTTTTTTTTTTTTTTTTTCTAATAGGAAAATCTTCTAGGCTTCTTGTTCATGTCATTACCCCCGCCCCGGCCCCCGGGTTACAGTGATGAAAATGGGAGATCGTTTATTTCTTTGTTCATTCATTTGCTAAGAAGGTAACAGAAAACGAAGTAACCTTTCAAATCTAGAAGAAAAATAACTTTTTTCATTCATTGATAGACACACATCACTACTTCAATAATTATTGACTTAGGTTCTAGTTTCACTTCATTATAATTAATTATTGTTAATTATCTATAACAGGACAATACTTGTACTAGATTCTAATACAGAATTTACATTAATAATGTTTGGAAATTACATCTTTAGTAAACTATGTTGGTATCTAAATTTTGGAAAAAGTACATTTTCCATTTCCAGTGTGTCTTACATGGTAAGAAAAATTCTTTCAGTCTCATACTCTGGGAGAACAAAAATACTGTGGTTGAAGTTGCTACAAGAGCATTGAATACCACTTAAGGGAGAGCCATTTGCTTCTGGTTAAAGGAATGGAATATGCGTCTGGGTGGAAATATGCCATTGTTTCCTTCCTCTGTTGTAGGAAACTGAGGCATTGGCCCCATCAAGAAGGCACCTCACAGACTCACATGAACAAACTGCTGGTGGACTTGAGCAGAGCTCCCTGCAGAAAGACTCAAGCCCATAGTTTTACTTTGATGGGTTCCTGTACGTGATTTCTTAACTGTTGCAACATTGGTCGGTAAAATTACAGATAAAAACATAGATGCTTATCTATCCTAAGACCATTGAAGGTAATAACTTTTTCAGGCATGTTAGAGGATGCCGATTTTAAGGGTAGGGGTTACAATATTCTTAAACAGCAGAATTTGTTGCAGGAGCCTTAGCATCCAATTAGAATCAAGCAAATATGCTACTAGATAATTGTGGTATCAATCATTTCTCAAGACAGTTTTGAGATCTTTGGTTATCTTCATTTTAGCTTCGATTCCTCTTTCAGAATAAATTTTTAGTAAACATTTAAAAAACTACTAAAAGTTGAATAGTGTGGGCTAAATTACACAATCAGTCATAGAATGATGAAAATTAATATAAAACACACCGGAAAAGGGCATCGAATGCATGGGTGTATTTCTTTATTCCTTCAGACACTTGCCAATGTCTGACCATACTTTTCCAGACCCTCTAGGCTTGTTCACTCTTTTTCTAATTTGTCCCACAGTTACCCACACCCTTCCACCGTGCAACCCCTTGTAAACAGCATGCTTCTGTCCCTTCCTTTCCTGATCTTCCTTTGGGTGGCTACAGAGATTTACTGCTTGTTTGTTCTGTAAATTTTATTTTAAATTCTAGTAAAATTTTAAGAACCATTAGAGGGGACTCCGATTTCCCTGGTAACGTGATACACAAATGGAACTCCTCAAAATTTCCAGTAAGAAAATGATATCTACTCTATTTCTACTAATTCAAATTCTAGTTTGTGTTCTTAGATAAGCAAGAAACTATGAATAACATTCACAATATTTTTTCTAGGATTGGAAGTGCTCATAGTGTTTGACAATTTCTTATTACTGTAACAACATCTGAAATTGTCTAGTTATAAAGATAAAAATATTTATATCAAGTTTTTGGAGGTTATAGTCCTGTATAAAGCCCTATTTCTTTGACATGTAGTGAGGCAACACACCAGAGTACCTGGCCCTGCAAATCAATTCATCTTGTGAGGTGTGGAGCAGAAAAGAGAAGAGTTCCAAATCCCTTTCAAGTCAATACTGCGAATAACCTAAACACTTCTTAGTAGGAAGCCCATTTTGTAATAGTTGTACTGGGTCCAAATGAAGCCACCTTTAGACCATCTTTTTAAGGCATGGAATGCTGGCACACATTCAATTCCAAAACTATCGCAAAAAGATCAAAGGAATATTGTTAATACATTTTATTTTCTGCTGTGGACATAGTCAAGAAAAGCTGACATATGGACCCTATATTTTTCCTTAAAGAAATGCAAATAGAGTATGTAACTTGCCAATTGCTAGTCAATTTCATTTTTATTCTTTGACTTTTAAAATATTTATTCATTATTTTTATTTTTAAATGTGTATGAGTATATTGCTTCCTTGTGTGTAAGTGCACCCATGTCATGCAATCCCATGGAGGTCAGAAGAAGGCATCGGATCTTCTGGAACTGGAAATGTGAACCATTGGTAGCCACCATGTAGATACTGGGAATTGAACACAGTCCTTTGTAAGAGCAGCCAAGGCTCTTAACCCCTGAGTCATCTCTCCAGTCTCTTGCTATTCAATTTCTGAAAATGTTTATGAGGGGATGAAACTTTAGCAAACAAATCTCATCCTTTCTTAAATGACAACAGATATGCCAATGTGCTTATATTTTAACTTCTCTTATCTATGAACTGCTGGTTTTCCTTTGTCTCTATCTTTCTAAATGATATTTGGAAATCCTATAGTCAATTAGGCCAAAAGAGCTTGAAAAGTGTTCTTATTCATACTGAAATTAAAGCAAATTTGGAAAAAGCACCAATAAAAGGTCACCATAGTAACTACAGGGTGTGACTTTACATGTAAGGTCATTTTAATATTGTCTACAGTAAATTTATCATCAAAATACTTCCCTCTCTCTCTCTCTTTCTCTCTTTGAAACAGGGTCACCCTGTAGCCCTAATTGTCCTCGAATTTGCTATGTAAATCAAGCTGGCCTCCATCTCACAGAGGTCTGCTTTAGCCTCCTGAATCTTGCATTTTAGGATTACAGAAATGTGCCTCCGCACCTCGCAAAATACTTTTAAATGTTAATAATAAAACCATATGCTAGGCACAGTGGCACATGCCTTGAATTCTAGCACTCAGAAGGCAGGAAAAGACAGATTACTTTGAGATCTAGGCCACCCTGGGATGGTCTACATTTCAAGTTCCAGGCCAGTATGCTTATATAGTGATACCCTGTCTCGAGAAAACAAAACAAAACAAAAAGTCCAGTGGCAGATGCACAGGGGCCTGTTCACCTTTTTTGGGATATAGGGGCTGGACAGTGGGCACATCCAGGAGGCAGCCGAGAAACACCCCACTGCATCGGTCACCACATAACTCTCTTGCCAGGAGCAGGGCCTACAAGCAGCCACTGAGTCTTGCACGCATGGTTGCCCAGTCATAATCACCCAGGCTATATACCTCAAGGAGACTAACTAAGGTCGATTACAGAGAGCAGGCAAGAAAGAACTTTCCAGTAAGAGTGCAAATTGCTGAAGAGTCAAGCTGGCAATGATGGAGACACAGCAAAGTACAACCCAGGTAAGAAGAGGTCTCATCGTTGTCTCCCCCAGTCAGGGAGAAAGAGTCAGGAGGAGGCTATAGACACAAAAAAAAGCACTGGAGCCTTGATCATGGGAAAAAATAACAGCAACGACAACAACAACAAAAAAGTCACAGGTTTCATCTGCCGCCTTGAGAAAACGTGACAGGGAGCTTTCGCCCATACTGAAATCCTTTAGTGAGACATTCCAGGCAGCAAGTAACTGTTGTTGTATACGTGTAATACGTGTGTTGTACAGAAGATATAATAGTCTATCTTAAACACAAGTAAACCACGTGGACGTAAATCACAATGAAGACTGAAAAAGAGAAGGAGCCAGTGCAGTTGAAATTGTGACCCCTCCCATGAGCCTCCTGTGACTGAAATAGAGTACTCTCCCAGGAATCTGGTTCCTTCCCAGGAATCTAGAACTGTGGTAGCCTCCCCTGAGCCTGGAGCTTTGGTCTCCTGCTGTGAGTCTTGGTCTCTGGTAGTGTCTCATAAAGCTGGAGCTATGGCCCCTCCAGTGAGCCAGAGTTGTGGCCCCAATTCTGAGCTAGAGCTATGATCCTGTCCTGTGGAACTCTGGTTCCATTCTGTGAACATGGAGTTGTGATCCTGTCCTGTGAATCTGGTACTGAAATCCTGTGAACTTGAATTATGATTCCTTCCCATAAGCCAGTGATCTCCAACTGTTAGTTAGTGCTGTCTTTTTCTGCAAGCTGGAGCTACATTTGTCCTTTTCCATGAACCTAGAGTTGTGATTCCCTCTCGTGAGGCTGAAGCTGTGGTCCCCTCCTGTGAGCTGGAGCTGTGGTGTCTTCCCAAGATCCAGGAATATGATCCCAGCTATGAGCTAGAGCTGAGATCCCTTCCTATAACCCTGAAGTGGTTGTCCTCTCCTGTGAACTGGAGCTATAATCCCCTCTTGTAAGCTGGAGTCATGGCCTCCTATCCTGAACATGGGGCTGGGGTCCTTCCTGTGAGCCAAAATTGTGGTCCTGTCCTGTGAACTGGAGCTTGATTCCTTCCTGTGAGCTTGAGCTGTGGTCCACGCCAGTGAGCTACAGCTGTGGCACTCTTTTGTGAACTGGAGCTTGGGTCTCCTCCTGTGAACCTGGAGCTGTGGTCCCCTCCTATGAGCTACAGGTATATAGTTCCCTCACATGAATCTACAGCTTTGGAGCTATGGGTCCACATTTTTCTATTCATATGATGATGGTAGAGCAATGTGGAAGATGGAGAGCTCTCTAAGTTTGGGCATAAATTTCAGCCTTCCTGGCATGGCTACATTCCTGAAAGCTCTTTCCCCTGAAGTCCTAAGTTGTGTACGGCAGCGACTTTGCTTCTGTGTTGGGCTTATGCTGGGGATAAGGAATTCTCCGTCAGTTACAGATGATGGTCTTAGGAGGACTGATTCTCCAGAATGGACCTCCCAGCCTCTCCTGAAGACCATCTGTGGTCTTGATGTCACATGTGGTCATGGACATCCAGGTCTTGATACTAGAATGTCTCCTATTCCCAGGCACCCAGAGATTCTCAAATAATTTTAAATTACTATACTATAACTGCAATGTGACTTCATCTATGTCCTCTGAACTTCTGGACTCCAGGGATAAAACTAGTCTGGGAAGTTTTAAAAAGACAGATAGGAAGTATTGTAATAAGTAAACAGGTAAAAATTTAAAAATAAAAAATATATAACTATTTTGGAGTGTAAAATTTCAATTTTATATGTATACTGTAATTTTTGAATATTATTTTTGACAGACATATACTATCAAGCTTTGCCAATAATGTGAAATTTGTTACTATTGCTGTGATGTGATTTTTCCTTTTGCTCCCTTCCCAAATTCTTCAACCTATACAAAGTTTTCAATATAATGTTATTTCTTAAAGAAAGCTATGCTAAGAAAATATTTTTAAAGATAAAATAGTTGTGTAATAATTGGTAAGAATTAACTACCTGGTCTGATGTTTGAAGTTTCAAGAATAAGGATTTTATTTTATTTACTCATATTTTATGGGTAGAAATGTTTTGTCTTCATATATGTAAGTGCACTATGTGCATGCAATGCCAGTGGGAGCTAGAAAAGATTATTGGATCCTTTTGGAACTGAAATTACAGATAGTTTTTAGTTGCCATGTGGATGCTCGGAACTGAACCTAAGTCTTCTGCAATAGCAGCCAATAGGCTTAATAGATGAACCTTCTCTCCACGTCCAAGAAAAAGATTTTATGTGATCTTTCATGTAACTAGATAGAGGAAGCTACACCAATGATTCTGAAAATATGCACATAAACTTCTGCTCCAATAGAGCAGAAACACACTGCTGACTTGCAGTCCACATGAGCATCTGTATGCTGAGCTTGGTCTTCTTCCATTACACACGTTTGAATGCAGTCTTCACTGTCAGACAAGTTATGTTCAGGCCTGAGCACTTGCAGTCCAGATCAAACTTCAGTTATTCTCTCAGGGCTTCAGAGCAGAAACAGACTTATTTGCAGCAATTATCCAATTCATTATATCAACACAAACAGATAATTCCCATACAAATCCATATAACAGACTATAATTAAAATGCTGAATAGTAGATCTGTGTCTGTTTGTTTAAATATTATCCAATTATCCAAACTCTTTCCTAATTTATGGCATAAAGCCCATGACCTGAGAAGAATTAGAAATTACATTTTAGTTGTAAATTGTATAAAACAATAGCCTTATATTTCAATTCTCGGTATCAGACTAAATAAAGAAGTATACAGTTCAAAAAGTGAGAGTCGCTGTATATTTACACATGTGTATTAATGTGTGTACACATGAATGTGGAAGGCAGAGGTCAATATTATGTGTCTTTCTTAAGCACTCTCCACCTTACTTTTTGAACCAGTGTCTCTCACTGAACCCAGAGCTTTCCCTCACCGGACATATTTTTTTAAAACACTTCACAACTCCTAAATATGCTCATTGCTTTGCATTAATAAAAGTGGAACACAAAATCTGTTTCATGTTATATTTTAAGATTTTTTTTTAATTTTGAAATATGTGTATGTGTATATATCTATGCATAAGTTTGTGCACATGTGTGTAGTGGTTCCTTACAGGTGGAAATTCAAGTGGTTGTGGGCTTCTTGACATGGGTGCTGGTAGCTGAACTCAGGTCTCTGGGAAGAGGAGCAAACGCTTTTAATCACGGAACTGTCATTCCAGGCCTCATCAGAAGGAATATTACTCAATTGTAAAAAGTGTCTGGAGAAATAACAACATCGCAGTATTTGAAATGTTTATTTTTAAGTCAATATTATAAGGTCATTAATTGTGTGATTTGAGCTATACAGCCAAGTAACATTCTAGACAGAACAAAATCATAGAGTAAAAAGTTGG
Organism: Eospalax fontanierii; assembly: GCA_035773235.1. Classification (NCBI taxonomy): domain Eukaryota; kingdom Metazoa; phylum Chordata; class Mammalia; order Rodentia; family Spalacidae; genus Eospalax; species Eospalax fontanierii. The sequence continues at coordinate 75,548,323 of CM069526.1, forward strand.
GTGTTTTCAGAGTTCAGAATGAGGAAGAATAGAAAGAGAAAATCACAAGCACATGGGAAGGGAAAACAGCTCTTCACATAGGAGTTTGGCTGAAGTCTCTTCCCAGTATGGGTAAAAATTCCAGTACAATTAATATACTAATTTTTTGACAGTTTCATAGAAGAAATGTATTTTGGTCATCTTCTTGAACCTCTTCTTTCCAACAAGTGCCCTCCTATTTTGGTGTCCACTTTTTTTGTTTTGCTTTTCTATTTGCTTTTGTTTTTGAATCCACTGAGCTGCTTGCATGAGCATGGCTGTCAGGGTTATTTGTTTAACAGAACAAGGACAATTGAACAGTTGCAACACCACTAAAACAATTCTTCCTTCCCCTAGTAACCTTTAACTTCAAGAAGCTCCTCCAGGAAGGGTGGAGCTTCATGAGCTCTTCCTCCATTCATGATGGAATGTTTACAGGCCCCATCTTATGCAGGTCCTGTGTAAAAAACATGGATGTGGGTTCATGAGTGGAGGGACAACATTATGTCCAAAAGCCATTGTTTCAGAGTGCCCCCTTGGCCTCCTGCTTTTCCATTCTCTCTCTCCCTCTTCTGCAGTCTCCCTGAGGCTTGGAGAGGGTGCTGTAGATGTCGCGATGTCGCATTTACAGCTGAGCAGTCAACAGTAATTTACTCTCAGCATTTAGACCAATTATGTGTCTCTGTATTAGTGCCCATAAACAGTAAAAAAAAAGCTTCTCTAAGCAAGGTTGAGAGAAGTGCTAATCTCCTTGCATAAACATTTATATTCAGAAGGTAGTTTGACAGCCTGCTGATTTAGCAGAGTGACCCTAGGGCCTATGACTTCTCTATCCTTGGGCTTTTGACCAGGTTTACAATAGCAGACACAAATTCCCTTCAGTGAAGTGAGCCTCCAATACATTCAGAAAGTACTTGGTTACCCTTCAAGAGTCATGACTCTATTGCAGGAGTGGACACATCATACCTGGCAATATTGCAGCTTTCAAGATTCACAGTGGGTGAGATCTTTGATGGTTTATTCTCCCCTAGCAGCATGTATAATCCCTCTGAACACTATGAAAGCTAGTCAGCAGGGAGGAAGCTTCCAACACAGTTGCCACATGCACAAAATATTCATTTAAAACAAGAACTGTGAAATAGCAATGAATTATGCTTAAAGCCCAAGTGTTTAAGACCTACAGGCTTGGCCTTTCTCCTCTCCCAGCTGTAACTTACTGTTTTCTTGAACTCTCACAAGAAACCCCATTTACAGGAAAATGCATGTCTTAACCCTGTTGTACAACCCTGTATGACCCATTGTTTTATCTTATCAGATTGCAATTCTTATTCAAGACACTTTCCAGGCAACCTTATAATCTCATTTATCACAACAAAAAAGAAAGAAGAAACAAGAACCCAAAACAAGTTTTTTTAGCAACACTTTGAAGTATATATAATGTGAAAGATATTAAATTTTATATATGATTATTATGAGGACATTTTGGTTTTATTTATTTATTTATTTTTTTGAGAAAAGGTCTCCATGTAGCTCCAGCTGGCTTAGAACTTGCTATATAAATAGGTTGGCACCTGTTTCTGCCTCTTGAATACTGGAATTAAAGGCTAGACCTACCACACCAGCCACTATAGCTAAGACTCTTTGGTTTTTGTTAATTTTTTTAAGCAGCTGCAAGCCATCCAAGAAAGATAGGTGCTGGGAAATAAACCTGGGTCCCCTGTAAGAGCAACAACTAACAGGGGACCCAGGTTTGTTTCAGTTAACCATTGAGCCATTGTTCCATGCCCAATTTATTTTATTAATTTTTGTTTGTTTATTTCTATTGAATTTCTGTGTATTTAATGCACAACACCTTAATCATGTTTATAGTCCCTTCATCTTCCATGGCCCCCACTGGATTTCATGCATTTTGTTATTTATATGAAGGCCCTTCAAGTCAAGTTAGGAACTCCAGATGTCCCTCAGTGAAAGTTTATCCACCACTAAGACTCTTAAGTATGATTCTCCCAATCTTGAGTGAGTCCCATCCTTTTTTCTGAGCACTACGTTCTAGTAATGTTTTTTGAAATTTCTAGAAAATTGTAGTAGTACAGCTAGAAAAAGAGAAACATCTTATACACTTATTACGTAGGCATGAGTCATTGCTATTTCAACATTCTTATTTGAAATATATGTGTATAAAAGGAATAATGTCTCTATGTGAGCATCTTTCACAGCAACTGTCAGTTTTCTTGGATGTCTTGATTCTCAGTTGGAGGAAGCTTCAAGCAGACTCCTGGACAAGGTTCTCCTTTCCTTTCCTATGATTTTCTTTGTCTTTCTATCTTACTTCCAAAATACATTTGACCAAATGCATAGACTATGTCACACCTAGACAGAAATCTGATGAAAACCACAGAATTTGGTTATAAAGTTATTAATATTGGTCCAACATTTATAATACATAATTACAAAATGTTAATGAAAAAGAATTAGGTGGGATGAGGGTGGGTTATTTGGAGATATTCCATTATTTAGTTCCAATTTTTCTTTAAATCTAAAACAGCAGTAACAAATAATGTCTATGAAGTTAATTTACTCATTAACTTATAGGAACAAAAAGTAAAGCAGGAGAGAGGCAGAAATATAACGAATCTTTTGTGAAATGATCTCATGTAGCTCAAGCTAACCTCAAACTGAGCATATAGTCCAGGATGGCCTTGAAATCCTGATCTTACTACCTCCATAAAACAAATCTTTGAATGACTGTTATCCAAAGTACAGTGATTCCAGACCCTGTTTTAAGAGATAATGATTCATAAATAAAGATAATGCCAATTTTTGGATGCTTTTTAGAGTATTCTCCGTTATTATTCCTTTGCTATGGCTGTTATATTTAAAAAAAAAGGTCCTTCAAATCCTAAGTGTATAAAAAGATATATTTCCTCAAATGTGAGTGTGTGTGTTTGTGTGTATGGTAAACATGTTCTGGTGTGTGTACTGGTGTGTATGTGTGCATGGGAGGGCAGAGGTAGATGCCATGTGTCTTCCTGCATTGTTCTCCACTTTTGTATTGTTAAGACAGGTCCCTGACTAAACCTAGAACTCACCAGTTCAGCTGGACTGAGTTCCAGTGAGCTCAAGGGATCGGCCTTTCTTTATTGTTCCCTTGTCCTGGGTACTGGCTTTTTTTTTTTTTTTTAATGAATGTTTTTCCGGCATACGTATAACTGCACCTATACATGCAATACCCACAGGGGCCGATAGAAGGCAAAAGAGCCCCTGGAAATGGAGTTACAGAAGATTGTTTGCTGTTATATGGGAGCTGGGAACCAAACAAAGGTTCTTTGCAAGAGTAGTCAGTATTAACAATAAACCATCCTTCCAGATCCTCTTCCCCAGCATTTTTTTTCTTTTCATCTATGAAAATAGCATAATGATGATAATAACAGTGCTAAAGGCATGAGGAAGGCTCCAACTTAGACAAATGAACATTTCTTCCCAGGGTTTCTGAGTTCCTGTCTCCAGCAAAGAAATAATTCAGAGAAGATATACAACCAAGACTTGGAGTTTCTTACAGAGCAAACTTCACATAGAAGGATTGGGAGAATACTTCTAACATAACTGCGTTTGGGTTTGGGGTTCATTTGTTTTATGAGCAAACATTAATGGAGGGGGATTCTTCATGAGTTAAGTTGGAGAAAGCTGCGGGTATATTTCATTTAGAAGAGACATAAAATAAAACCAAGATGCATAGTTTTAAAAAATGCGACATGATTTAATTTGTTCTGGAAAAATACAAAGTTGTTTTAAATTTTGCAAAACCATAGAGTGGTAGAATAAACAAGCCTCAAAAATAGTAACAATGGGACAAATTCAAGGTGGCTGTAGGCTGATGGGACTATAGTGCTAGATTCTAGCACCAACCCATCATAGCACCCATCCCAAGAATTCATCTATATTCTCATGGAATAAGGTTTATTCTTCTTTTTTCTCATTTTATAGTGTTTTGGTATGTGGATTATCATTACAGGAATGAAAGAAACAGTCAGTTTTGCAGAGTTAATGACTTATAAATAACATTGTAATGAAACAAAGCAAGGTTAGCCATCATTCTGGTCTACTGTTGGTCTCAGATGATTTCGATGTGGTGGTGCTTTAATCAAAAGAGGGACGAAACATTTTTTCAAAAAGCGTGTTTCCTGTTTTTATTTTCTGTCTCTTTTAAGTGAAATATCCTTGTAGCGTTTTTTTTTTCCTGCCATCTCGTCCAATTTGTTGTATGCCTATTGCTAACATTAGATGAGTTCAGAAGCTTTCTATAATTTTATGCTACTTATTTATTTTTATTGGACTTTATGTGCCTGTATGTAAGAGTATGTATGTCATGAAATGCCTACAAAGGTAAGAAGAGGGCATGAAAGCCCTTGGAACTGGATTTATAGATGGTTGTTAGCTGCCATATGGGTGCTAAGAATTGAACCTGAGTCCTATGAAAGAGCAGCCAGTCCTCTTAAATACTGAGCCATTTCTCAAACCCTACTAATCAAAAGTTTAAATATCCAAGAACAATTTTTTTCACATATTTGTGAAGAAATTTTATTTTTGCATATATAGCTATCAAGATACAATACTTTGCCTTATGAACTAGAACAATGCATATTTTACTTTACCAGCAATCTCTTTAATAGTATCTGCTAAAACATTCCATGGGAATTCATATTCATGCTTAATATTATCATTACACTCTATATATTCAGTTGATATTGTCTTTGTATCCATTATTCCACACATTCTTTCAAGCAGAATGATTAGAACATTTTTCCTATAAATTTCTAATAACTAATAAGGAGTAACTTTTTTTTATATGTCTCCAATATTGATGGTATGAGCAACTCCTCAAAATAACACATTTTTATATGTTTATTTTTAATTGTGTATGTGTGTACATGCATTTGTGCATGGGGCTGCAGTGCCTACAGAAGTAAGATCCTCCAGGTTAGGAGCTATAGGAGGTTGTGAGCTGCCTGATATGGTGTGGTGAACCAAACTCTGATCCTCTGTAAGTGCAATAATCACTGAGCAACCTCTCCAGTCCTGAAATAACACATTAAAAAAAAAATCAGTGTTTGTAGTTGAAGAAATGAGCAACATTAAAGGTAATTGGGAATGAATAAGGTATTTTAGATGTCAACCAATGACTAATTGCTTCCAGATGTTAAGAAAGAGCCCCACTTTCAAGCATACAAAGAATATTTCAGATATTCATCGTGATTTCAAGGCTCTTGATTTTTTGTAAAAATATGACTCAAACACTTCCTATTTTGCTCAGATAGTCATATGAACAGTATTTCTTCTTTCTTTGCTATTGTTACATATGAAACAGAATGAATGTTTCCAAAAGTATTGCTAATGAGAAACTAAAGCAAAATGGGAGGAAACGTCCCTGGAAAGGGAGAACTGTCAAGAAAGAATTTCTTGGAATCTATCACAATAGCAGAGGAGGATTCAGTGCAAATCTGTAAAGCTGAAGGCAGTACCCTTTCTAAGGACTGTGAGGGGCAAGTCAATGGGCATTATTTGGTCACTCGTGTTTGCTAATGCTTGCTTAGCACACTTTGACTCCACCTCCCATACCATAGGAGATAGAGACTATATTTCCTGATGCTTACATTTCTGAGACTTGCTCCTGGTACTTGCAAAAACACCTCTCCAGGGTTGTAAACAAATGTGGTTCAGAAGATTTCTAAGGACCAGATAAAGAATTTACAGTTGGCAGTTTTCTGAAATAAAGACTTTAGGAACAAGGAGTGTAGGGCATAATGTAAGGTGGGCCTTAGCCAGGTCACCTACTATGAGGATTACGGGAGTGGCTCCTGTGTATGAATGGCATAATGCAGTGTGGGCCTTAGCCAGGTCACCTGCTATAAGGATTAAGGGAGGGGCTCCTGTGGGCATGGCGCTCCACTCCAGCCAGGCATTACACCAGCAGATGCCCTGTGCATGGAGAGAACCTGCACTGAGATGAACAATCCAGATCATCTATTGGCTGCCATTGGGAACCACCCCATAGGGCAACTAGCTAACCAAACTCATAAAATCCCTTGCACTTCCCTGAATAAAGGAGTTTGCTGCTTGCTCTCCACATGGTTCCACCCCGCTTCCGGGGTCTGTGTGCTGATTCCATGCCTCCCACCCACTTATGATGAAGACACTGTGTCCCATCAGCCAGCACCAAGCAGAGGGACACTGAGAAAGGAGGTCAGAAGATGGAAGGAGTCTGAAGGAAGACTGTCTAAATTCAATTAAGCACAGGGAAACATTCAGACCTTCCTAGTGAAAGGCATTCCATATTCTTGAAACCAACTTACCATGTGCTACGTTCTTAATTTAATAGCACTCAGATTTTCTAGATGTTTGCTCCTCTAGATTTTGGTTTTAAATATTTACTTATTCATTTTTCAAAAAGTACTTTCAAATTATGCAGCTCTTAACTGAGACTAATAAAACTCTGTAATTTTCTTAAGTTATTAATATGAAATGCCTTCAAAAGCCTCATATTTATTTTGTAAAATTGGCCTGAGGCTAATAACAACTTTTGAAATAGACCTTTATTTAGTTTTTCTCTGAGTTCTTTTAATAGTCTATTCCAACATGGAACTTTTGAGTTTGTCTTTTTAGATACTAAAGTAACAAATACTTCTTTGGGTACTAAAGGAAAGGTTTTTGATCAGTAGGAAGATATCTTATTTACATTGAACAGGAGTAGGGAAAATTTAAGCATCATAGTGTAGATGATTTCTCAAAGTGTCCAGTGAAAGCACTGTAAATGCAAAAACTTTATGAATTGAGTGCCACACAGTTCAGTAGAGTATGAAGACGCCTCATTTATAGTAGGAGAGGATGGTGATACTTTTGATGATAATTAACCAAAAGCAAAAGCCATATTCCAGGGTAAGTGAGATAACTCAGTGGGTAGAAGTTTTTGCCATGAATCCCCGAAAAACTGAGTTTCATACTCAGAACCCATTATAAAAAGAGCGAATCAACTGCCAAAACTTGTCCTTTGCCTTCAAAAGTCATCTTCTGACACACGTGTTCCCTGTAAACACATATATACAGAGACTTGTAACAAAACTCTTTAAAAAAGAAAACATATTCAACTGAAAGATCTTTGGAAGAAACTGGTAGTTTCAGTTTGTTTATTTTGTTTTGTTTTTAAGACAGTCTCCCTGTAACCTCAGCCAGAACTTGATATGTGGACCAAACTCCCCTCTGCTTCTTGAGTGTTAGAATAAAACGCATGTGCCACCACACCCAGATAAATGTTGATTTTTGTAGAATTGGTGGCAGAAATGCAAGATTTTAAATTAATATTATGATATAAAAAGTTAAGGGAAAAGAAAGAAAAATGGAAAGATAGAGAACCCTGTAGGCCACTCAGGGTTGTTGGTCACATTTATTTTCTGTTCCTTTATTCCCTTTTTTATTCTGAATTTGCAACTGAATACTTTAGTTCTGCTGGGTCTGTCTGCCTTTGTGAGTCAGCACTTGGAAAGACATAACTATTTCTTTTTTCTCCTTTTTTGTCTTTCTCTTTTAGATGTTGACTTGACTCTAACTAAGCATGCTTCTTTTTAGTAAATGCAAATCTAACTTGCATACTCTTTCTCTAAAGCTTTACTATCTCCCACAGGACTGCCTGCTACCAAGTGACTGTTGGCTTAATTCACACTGAAGGATTTTGCTCTTTTGTTTCTCCATATTCCTTCTCAGGGCAGATGCTGAGATTCACAGTTTGCATGGCTTGAGGTTTTCATTTTAAATTCTAATAAAACTGCAGTTAAGTCTACAGGTCTGTCCTTAGGTTCCTTTATTAATTAGAGTTAGATCCCAGAGGGAACCCCAATTTCCCAGGTTACATCATGAGGAATATTTTGAGCTCAAATGTCTAAACTAGAGAAGGAAACACAAAGAGAGTCCAAAGAAATATATTGATTAATATGACAGTAGGAAATTCCATCAAACTGGAAGTTTCCCCTTCACAAAGCAGTGCATTCAGATGGTGTTGCATTAAGAAAGTTCAGGCTTTCCTTGATAAACTTGTATGCAAAATGTCACACAGTTCATATTTGACTGAAGAAACTGAACCTTGAGAATTTGGAAGAAAAGCTGTGGTCCAGGTTCTATCTCTAGATCACTTTGTGTACTCTTTATTCTACACATTGTTTTATGCCGAGGTTTAATTATAATGGTATCATATGGGGAAGAGCTGAATGGAACCTTGCAATGAGGCCATGACAACAATTGAGCCAGCAAAAGAGGTTGCAGTGGTTGAACTCTAGTCAAATTAATTGCTGAATGTGATTAGTATTGGGTCACTTGAGATAAAGACAAGGTCTTTGTTTCATAATTCAAGGTGAACCTTAATGAGAAAGGTTATTTTTAAACTGGTTCTAATAATTATGATCATGAAACAAAAGAATAATTTTGTTGTGTGGAATACTTAACAATATATGAAAGATTTTTTTCTATTTTATAGTGAGATGTTTAAAAATATATCTTCACAAGCCAGCAAGATGGCTCAGAAAGTAAAACAGTTACTGTTCAAGACTTATGACCTGAGTTAGATCCCTGGAGCCCACATAAAGGTGGAAGGAGAGAACCAGTTCCACAAAGATTCCCTCTAACTTATAATCACACTGTGGCCATGGGAACCCACACATGTATCATATAGCACAATAATAATATTAACAGCAACAATGCACCTTCAAACTGAGCAGATCTTTAATTCAAACATAGGAGGCAGAAGCAGATGTATGTCTGTGAAACTGAGACTAGCCTGGTTTACACAGTGATTTCAAGAAGAGCCAGGGCTACACACACACACACACACACACACACACACACACACACACACATACACACATACACGTCAGTGCTTTCTCAAGAAAAAGTAACAAACAATCAAATATCTGGTGTTGGGTTTTATGTCTTCCCTAAGCATGATAGTTTTAAATAAATATTAATATAAGGTTTAGAATATTTATAAAATTCCATAGATCACTGATGAAATAACCTCTAAAGTAATTGTGAAATTAGTCAAGATAAGGTGTTCTCCAAATGTTCATATTTATTTTTAAATATAAGAAGATATTTCTCAATATTTACTAATCAGTATTAGTGCCAGTAGAGAATGCACAGGTCTACATCTAAACATATTTAAAAGACAATCTACAATCTACATGTACATTGATGAGTTCATCATTCTTATTCATCACTGCTACATAGGAAAACAATATGGTGATAAGTCTAAGAAATTTTGTCATTTGTTACATTGTCCCATGGAATTATGGAGAGAAATAAATTGTGGTCCCTCCAACATGTTTGATTAAAACACATAGGATCAGGCTACTGTCCTTCACAGCAGCAGAGCTTATGTTTAGTATTCACAAGCCCCTAGGTTTGATTGTTAAGAACATGATAAGAAAAAAGAAAGAAAGAGAGAGAGAAAGAAAGAAAGAAAGAAAGAAAGAATGAAAGAAAATAAAGCAGGAAGACAGATTATAGCCACATCTTCTGATGGCAAAGACATAAATCTGTGAGTAATCTTCCATAAAGAACTACAGAGTCTAGATCTCACAAAAAGTTACTATTATTAGTATTGTTATAAGTAGTAGTAGTAGTAGTGTTTTGTATTGCTGGTATTTATAGCATTAGTGTTTCAAGGAATTTCTGTACAGTAGACAAAGGAAAATAACCTCTTTCGATAGGCCTGTAACAAAAGCTAAGGACGTGGAATAAAGAAAAGGAAGAGGCAGGTGGAAAGGAAAAGAGAGACAGCAAGGCAGACAATAAGTAAAAACTGAGCTTTGAAGGCTACAGTGAGTTATACTGTCCTTTATGAAAACCTGAATCTATAACATGCCTACCTTGCTTTAGCTGATATGTTAAAGCATAAAATTAATATTTTAATTAATACTAAGTATGTTTGAAATATATTTATATCCTGTAATTATGTAAAACACCTTTGTCTCTTCAGACATTTGTCACCATGTTATGCAGAAAATATTCAAATTCCTTTTTCTCTGTGATAGTTTGATTGAGAATGTCTCCCATAGGCTCCAAGTGTTTGGACATTTTATTCCCAGTTGTTGATACTCTTTTGGGGGGTCTTTTGGGTGGCCATGTTGCAGGAGGCATCTCACTTGTGGCAGACTTAGGGAGTTCTTATGCCTTGCTGGATCTCCATTCACTCTCCGCTTCCTGTGCCTGTGTGAAGACGTGAGCACTTGGCTTCTGGATCTGCTCTTGCCACCTTTGCCATCATGTCTCTCCGCCATGATGGACTCCTGCCCCTTTGGAACCATAAGCTAAATAAACTCTTCTTTTTATAAACGTCCTTGGCCGGTGTTTCTATTACAGCAACAGAAAAATGACTAATATATTTTCTTTTAAAAATTATGTTATTATTTTAATTTTATGTGTATGAGTATATAGTCTTCCGGGATCTAAGTACTGCTGTGCAGTCCTTGCAGAGATCAGAAGAGGGCATCAGATCCCTGGAGCCTGAGTTACAGATGGTTGTTAGCTTCCTACTGGATGCTGGGAACCAAACCTGAGTCTTCTGTAAAATCAGCCAGTGCTCTTCACCACTGAGGCACCTCTGCAGTCCCTCTTCTCACTTTTTGAGATACACAGTATGCAGTTGCTACTCTGCAACACACAACAGAGGATACAATTTCTTTTTCTAGCTGCCTGCAACGGAATCTTGATTTATCCGTCTTTCCGCGTCTCTCACTCTACGCTTTCCACCTTGTGTTCACCAGCATTCTACTCTTACTTTTAATGACCTCAACTTTTTATACTCCTTATTCAGTGCATTCTTGGTTCTCTGTAATTTGCTTATTTCATTTAAAAGAATAATCTCTACATCAATCTGTGCTTTGAATGACTGAACTTCCTTCCTCTTTATGGCTACATAGTATTTACAAGTATATATGGCACATATTGATGGGAGCAGGATATAGAAACTGTTCAGGTTGAAAGGAAAAGCTATATTCTTGTAAATAAACTGTATTGTTATATAAAGTCCTTGTAAAAAAGCCATTTGAAAATCTCTTTTCTTTTACTTAATAGAGAGATACCTTTAAATGTAACTATGGACACTGCTACTCAGTGATATTTTATTCCTCTGTGACATTTTCACTACACTGAGATGTTTATTACTCTGTAATATCTTGAAGCCTTGTAATGCTTTCCACTCACTGTTTCTAACTTATGATAAAATGGGAAACTATGAAAATGGAAAGTTTAATGATGGCACCTTATCCAATTAGTCCAAGAAAAGTATAGATCAAACATGACCTATACCCTAACTTTTGCAGGTGGTATCTACTTGTGTAAACTGCAGTGCCCACTTGACAGATTCTTAGCCCAATTTTCCTGATCTAGATATAATTCAAAGGCAGCAGATGTCCTGACCCATTCCTGTGACATCTACTTTGAAAACTATAATCACCGTGTAAACTGAGTAAGGAATTTTCTTGAAATAACATAACACGCCAAAGCAAGGACCATAGTGCCCAGTTAGCAACCAGTAAATGACATAAATTCCTATATAAACCTGAATTATATCTTCTCTAGACCCAGAAAATATAAAAGCCTTGTCGCTAATTCTGGGCCTTCATGCATGAGAAAGAAGCTTTCCAACTGCCTTCTGGATTAGTGCTTGATCTATTAGCTGCTTGAAAAATGTTTTCCATAACAAGATAGAACAGAAACCCCCAAACAAGAGATCCAAGACTGTCCTTTTTGGTCAGAAATGCCAAGAAAGAGTTCTGGTTCCTGTTTTTTTTGTTATTTGCTAAATGAATACCTCTATCAACTGGGAGAAGGCCTCTGGATACCTGATTGGCCCAACTGGAATGACCATCATTGAAAAAAGTCAATAAAATCTACTGTATTTTCTACCAAAGAGTTCAATGAAACAAAGAAAGTTCCTTTTTTAAAGTGTTAAAAACTCCACCTGGCAAAAGTCCCTCCCTAGTCAGCATTTTTCTAAGCTTACAGTTTATGCTCAAACTTGCATCCTGCTCTTCTTTTCTGCTTATGAGCTGCACCATTTTGAGTAGTCAACTTTGTAACATTGTAAGGAGGCTGAGCTCTGATTAATTAGAGTGAAGCAAAGGAACCTTTGCCTTAGAAATAAGAAGCCAGCAGGCCCACTGCTGGGTGCTCTTCCTTGCTGGGTTTAAAATAGCTATCCACCCTTCTGAACAAGGAAAACTTTTTGCATAAGTGAAATCTTTGGATTCTGTGGTAATTTTCTTGGGACCCAAGCCAGTTTCTCAAACATCTCATACCCATCCCTACACCTCTCCTAAGCTTCTGTTAAACTTTAGGAAAATGTCTCACAATGGCAACTCAAGTGTAACCTGTTTTCAGGGACCTCTCCTACTATATAGGAATTCCTTTCTACCTCTCTCTCTCTCTCTCTCTCTCTCTCTCTCTCTCTCTCTTTCTCTCTCTCTCTCATCTTAAGATCCCACCTATGAATCCATAATAACCTTTTTTTCTCTAAAATTCATCCTTTATGGTTTGTGAATTTCATCTTTTGAACTTGTTAGAAAAAAAATAAAAAGTTTTCATTGGTTGGGTTTTCTGGGACTCTAGCTCCACAGGCTGAGAAGGGCTCCATTGTTCTTAAAAATACAATATTCACCACCGGGTGTGTTGATGGGCACTTAGCCTGCTTCCTTCTCTTGGTTATTGTAAGGGGTGATGCAGAATATCAGAGGTGTAGAGATAGACTTGCTGATGCATGCTGGCAGTACAACTGTTACTGGGGAAACTGTTTTTCTCTCTTTATGTGTTCTTATTCTCCTTAATAAAATAATTTAAAATGTATTGCGTAGCTTGGAAGATTAAACCTTCATCTGAGCCAAAGATAGAGCTTAGGCTACTTTTTTGTTGTTGTTGTTTTGTTTTTAACCAGTAGGAAATTGTTGTACCTTAAGCAGTTAAAAAAAATCAACAACAACAAAAATCAGGGCACCTATATCTCTTTATATGGCAATTAAAATCCTAAGAAGGCATTGCCCTTTCTAGAGAAAGGGGATGTGGTTCCAAAGTCCAAGAGTCTACAGATATCTGCCCAGCTGCCTAACACTACACTTGGGAGCAGGGGCAGGAGGAGATCTACATCGTGTTTTCAAAGCCAGCAAGGGCTATATGAGATCTCTTCTTTTTCCAACATATTCATTTTCTTTTATTTGTAAACAGGAATGAGATTGCAAGGTAACGGAGTCCTTGTGTGTTTTTTTTTAAAAGTCCCCCTGCTATCTATCGTAATGACTGTGCTCACTTAGACCTCAATAATCAATGCACAGTGCTTGCCTGCTCTCTGCAGTTTCTTGCCATTCCTTATCTGCAGTATTTGGACTCCAGTCATTTCCACTAAAGTAATTGTTTTATATTTAATTTTCCTGACTTCAAGGATTAGTGATTTTGAGCATTTTCACATGCTCACCTTGATCACTTACTTGTCTTCTATTTTAAAAATGAGTTATTTGGTATTTTGTTGTTGAGTTGTTGGACTTGTTTACACTCTTGAAAGCAATTCCTATTGGGGTATCTAGTCTGGAAATATTTTCTCACATTTCTGTATCCTGGTGATCACTTCTGTGAGCATCTTCATTGGCTCATTCATGGGTGTCTCCATGACAAGTAGGTTTAAGATTTTCATCCATATCTGTAAAAGGAGATAGGAAGAAGGGAAAGAACTTGTCCTGAAAACACTATGACAGAAACAGAGAATGATATATTTGTCTGCTTCACAATATCAGAATGTATTGATTAAACAATAAATTAATGCATAATTTAACAGTTTTAATAATAGCAGTTTCTCATATAATCCATTTACCATCGAAGTCTGGCTTAGAGAGAAATAATTGTAAAAAATTCAAATATTTTCTACCAGAAGAATGATCAAAGAAATGCCACCTTCACAAAGCTGTTCTCCAGTTCTTACACCATCACTTTGTAAAACATTTGTTCACACAGTTTCTGCTATATTTCTTCAATTAAATGGCCCAAGGCAGCTGTTAAAATTCTTCCTGGGAGGCACTAAGTTCAATCTCTTCCTTCCTTGGACCTACAACAAATGAGACACAAACTCCTCAAACTGCAGTTTGGCAAATTCTAGCCAATTTTACTTGTGCTTAATTACAGAGAGTGGATGATGGATTACTTACAGAAGAGTGGGTTCCCTTCCCGCTCCTTGATAGGTCACACTAGTAAATCCTCAACCAGACTTGGATACTGACTTCCTAGCATGTCAGATAGAAAATAGTGACAGAAAATAGCTCCTCTACCCGTGAAATCCAAGGCCAAGCAGGTGGTTGGGAGGGTTGTCTGACTTTCCCAGCTCATTTTTTTCATGCAAGGTAGTCCTGGGTAAGCAGACAACACTCGGCCTAGGATGAAGGCGCTTGTCCACAGTTTGTCAGTCTGCCCAGCAGAGGACAAATCCACGTGACAGAGCCTCAACCCTTCCCCTTTTCCTTAATTTCTTTTGTACTCATTCTTTTCAAATTTTCCAAGTATGACAGACCCTGAAGTGAGTTCTCAGCCAATATGGAAATGGCACACTACTCTTTTTTATTATATAATTTTAATTTTATTATTTTTGATATTTTATAAATTTTTATATTTCTCAGATTTCATACAATGCTTCTTGATTATATCTGCACCCCCACTTCCTCCCACACAGCCTGCCACATTTGTTTTCATGCCTTGTCACATATGATAAGTGCTATAGGGCCAAGTTTTTACTCCTAAATGCCCCTCCGTGTGCATTCATCCACTGAAGCCTGTCAACCTACACAGTGTCACTCATTTCCATCTGCTAAGAGCTATTGATTGGCAATAGCTTCTCAGCTAAGGGTGGGTTCCTTACCATTTTCCCCTTCTATTAATACAGGGGAGAAACAGCATGCCCTAGAATGTTCTTAGTCTCATTCATAAAATAGTTTAAGAATGGACTCAAATGGAAGATTTAGGACAATTATGTTAGAATTTAAAGAAAAATTCTTGGTGAAAGAAAGCTTGGAATCTAGGCAGCTTCCTTGAAGAGGGGAATAGTGGGGGAAAGGAACAAAAGCCATGAAGCCATGCTGGTTTTGAGTCTGCACGAAGGCCAGACATGTGGTGGACTAACAGCCACATGGCAGAGAGAAGGAAGCTTGAGAGAAAAAGTACTAACACAAGATGTGTGGGCAGCCCAAAGCGTTAGAGAAAGCATGCTTAGGCCAGGAGAGCTTATGAGTTTCTGAAGATTTTAAAAAAGCAGGCATAATTTACAGAAACCTCATGTCTACCACCAGGTCCACAGAACAGCACTAGGAAGAGGGGATTCCAAGCAGGAAAATTTCAATACCTCATTAATGTACTAGGTATACTGGCCATTTATTTAGCATGACTTAACGTGAACCCACCTTCTTGGTGTGGTCTTATGACCAGGTCATTAACTAGTGAAACTGAAAAGGTGGATCTTTAAATAGATAGACTAGAGATTTTGTTTTTTGACCAGTTAATCTTACAGGACATTTTTGCTACTCTAACATTCCTTCCTCTGGAAAAGTAATCCTGAAATCATTTAGGGATCAGATTAATAACCCCTGAAGATTTTTGGCATTTCTGATTTTTGGCACAAATGACAACCAGGAGTCCCGAGTACATTTTTCTTTCAGACAAGAAAGAATCTGGCTACTCTTCCTTGGGGACTTTTTACCCTAGACTGCCGAGGCAATTTTTCCTCCCATGCCTCCTCTAAAGAGGCTACCTTATTGCCAATGGGGAATTCAGTTGCTGATCCCAATAGCTTCTTCTATGATGAGTAAGTATTCAGAGTGTGGTATTAGGTACTACTTCAGTAGGTCTACATAAAGGACCTCCAAAGTGCATCAGTGTTTGTTGTAGAGAGGAAAGAAAGACCTTGACTGGTGCCTGGGAGTACATGTGAGAGAGATGTGATGGCAAAGCTAGATAGCATAACAAGTTTAAAGGAGAAATCAAGAATCAGAATAAGATGTAATTTTTAATGTCCAAATCAATATCCATTAAGGTTTCTAAGAGAATCCATCTATTGGATTTCTTTTGGTTACTCTTCAGCATCCAAAGTTGAATTCCAGAATGATGAACTCAAGTTCTGCTTTCAGGAAATTTGACAGCTATTGGATTAGCTAGAATCAAAGTGGAAGTTCCCTCCCAAATGAGTTCTAGACAGGAAGAGAAAAAATTTAGCTATCATTTAAGTCTTAGATTAGATCAATAGTAGGCTTAATTCTCTTCGCTGTAGGTAGGCACTGCAGTGTTGAATTAGGCCAGGATTTGAAGTCATTCATCTGAGCAGAGTTTTTTTATTAAGAACAAAATAATTAGTGAGAAAGAAATTATCCAAATAACATCTTATGTGAACTTAATCTTCGTGTTTGGGATATGTAATCCCTTGGATTCTTAAATAACCAAATCAATCATTTTAATCTTTGGCTATACTTTCCTGTTGGGAGTTTAAAAACCACGCAGTTGCCCAAATTAACCAATTTATTTTTACTCTTAAGGTCAGTTGAGTTTCTGGTTCTTAGTGTTCACATAGGCTTTGGAGGAACCTCTGGCTCCTTTGTCATTTGTTTTACCAATAAACTCATCTATGTGAGGATAAGTCAAAGGCATTACTTGACCATGTAAACATTCCCTTTATTTGACCCTCATCTTTGTAGACTGGACACTGTCCATCTAGTGGGGTCTTTATGGCTTCCCGGAATAAGAGGACAGGTTACTGACCACAGTTACAGGACTTTTGAGAGGTGTCCCATAAGCTCCTGGAACTTACTTGACCTTGGACGGCAGGGGCACAAAGTTATCTATTTGAGTATCCCTGACCACATTACTATAGGCCTCCAAGTATGGTTATTAAACAATCAAGAAGTTTATTTACACTAGTCTGGGATTTTAATTACTGTGTAATATATAGATAAAGCTTGAACAAAACCCAAAAATTTTTAAATCAATCTTGACTATACATATATTTTGTTCCTTAAGCTAGTTGGCAAATTATGACCTAAGGGATTTTAAGATTGTGTGTTTATTATTTTGTCATCTTTCATATAGCATAACAAGCCTACTCAGATCTTCATCATTGAATAGACTTCCACATTATTTTCTATACTGGAAACACCAAACCAACATAATGTTCATGCATAAATATTTCTTTATAAAATATCTCCAATTTCATATCCTTCTAACATCTTATTCTTACTTCTAATTCCATTCTTAATATCATAAGACTTAACTATTTTAACAAATAAATGTGCTATTTGTTGTGAGAATATTCTTCCTGGGGGTATTAAGCAATGTTTATTCCCATTTAAGGTTCTACTGGCAAACTAATGTCTGATTCCAGGTGAAACTGTTGCATTTTATCATAGATATGTGTTAGGGGTTATTGACAAGCGTATGGGTAATCTGAGAGTAGATTCACTGAAAAGTCCTTACCTAGCATAAATGCTGAGTTCTTCATAATCTCATCAGTCAAGATCCTTCTGCATAGTCTTCCCCAGACTTTATAATTTAGCCCCTCCCCAAATCCAGAAGGCCATGTGTGACTGTGGCAGAATTACATACAGTTGTCTGGGAAGAGTTGCTGGATGCTCAGGTGAGGATCCAATGACTCTGCTTATACCTCATTTATGAAGGACTATCTATAATCAACAATCCTAAGTGTGATGAACTTTTGTAAGAAGGCACAGCTGAAATCATAAAGATGGCAATTATTTGGCTCAGAAGAGTGCTGAACAGCATCATCTTATTAAAAGAATGTGGAATCCAAATGATACACATAAGATTAGGAAATAGGTTAGTATTGCCTTATATATGTTGTAACTTTATAATTCCCATGTAGGCTTTATAGAAAACAGATATCACTCAAAAATATTTTTTACTTTATGTAATGTAGAGAGCAGATTATATGAAAACTGTGTCTTAAGTTTTGAATAAGTGTAGAAACAGGTGTATAGCAAAATGGTATCAAATTGATGTTCAGAGCCTCCAGCACAAACATTTAACAAAAACTGTGATGCTAGAGTTACTGAATGATTTTAGGCCAGAGAGTACTCTCTGTCCTCTCCAGATATTGTAGACACTCTTTTATTTCCTTGTCTAATCTATCCTGTTGGTTCTTTTATTATTCATTACATATTTGTAATAGTCTATGCTCATTACTTCCCATACTGTGATAAAACAAATAATCCTATCAGTTACTTTTTCTATAGAAATTTTTATATCATGAGATAAATAACAACCTCTGTTGAAATTTGTTTACACTTTAGTGGTTTGTAAAGACACAGTATATTTACTCTTAGGCTATTTGTTGTTCTCCTTTTGCATTGTTGTATAGTGGGGAGGCCACCATGATTCATAACCAGAACCTTAGAGAACATTTTCAGATAAGTGGGAGTACCAGTCCCATCTCTAGTGCCAGCTTCTCAGTGAGTTCAAAGAGCATATAGTAATTTCAAACCTTAGGAAACTTTAGGAAGATATCATATTTGCCAACATAATTTATACAAAAAAGGCATGCTTTTCTCTGTAGAATTCAACACAGTGGTTTTCATTAAACAGGAAAGTTGCTGAATCCAGTGACTATTGGAAAGAATGAAAACATGTGTCCTACTTACAAGTGGTATACTATTGTCTAGGCAAGTCTACTCATTTGCTGCATCCTTTATTAGAAATAGTAATTGACAAGAGACAGAACATTTGATTTTAAGAGATCACCCCACTTGATAATTTCTAAGCTTTATGAAGCCAGGGGTTTGGCAGTAAGCATCCATTATCAAGCAGGATCAGACAGAACGAAGTTAAATTATCAGAAGTTTTCAATGTTAAACCAGAGTTCCTCCTAGCTATCCTCGAGGGAGATGATAAGGGGCTTGAAAGCTGACATCCACAATCAGTGAGTTCATGTCTATTAATGGAAGCATATAACCTGAAATATTTAATAAGTACCTTCCCTCTTGATATTTCTCTTTAGAGGCCACATTTTGCTCTCCTGTTAATATCTAGAAAAGATCTGAGTGCAGAAAAAAAAAATCAGTGTTTCTTTCATAACCTTGGATATGTGAATCTTGGATATACCAAGGGGTAAGGATATTACTGACTGGCAAATCTTTCCAGGCAAAGTCTGAGATAACAATTGACTACCATCTATAAAACAAAAGAAGAAATTTGGAATATTTATCAAATTTTCTTTGTCTAGTTCTTTTTGAATGTCTTACAGATCTCTGTCTCTTTTCTAGAGCTTCTTCTACAGACCATCTTATACCTTTCCCATCATTTTGACTTATGCCAAATGGTTGAATTAATCAAGAGGGAGAAGTTCACATCCATTTTGAAAATGGGCTGTCCCTGTATTGATGATGACATCAACCAAGATGATGACCAGATCACAAGATCAATCATGGTTGACTCCAGATTGATGAGGTCACTAGCCAAGATGGTAGTAAAGTCACATGGCTTTATTTTGCTTAAGGTGAGTTTGGCAACAAGGTAAATTATGCTCATCCCCCACCAGGGTTTCAGCCCTATGGGGTCTACATATCTAACAAATTAAATGTGGACAGTCATCCATTTTCACTTTTAGAAAGTACCCAGTTAAGTTAGACTGATATAGGAGGATAAATTACCCTCAGATATTCATGTCCTGAACTGGAAAGCAAAGGAAAGAATTCATGGTCTCAAACTAAGGGAAATAGTCTATGTTTCTTATCACCTATTGTAATTGTGAATGGCAACTGATGTCCTCTAAATCTTGTCATTTCAATAAAAAAAGATGTTATTGGAAAGAAATCTGTGAAGGAAGAAGAAGAAATGGGGAACTGTGTCCAGTACACATAGCTGGGCTGTTGTCCTATGAACACATGGCCCACCTCAGCATGGCATGTGACTCTCCATGTGCACTGAAATTTAAAATATTTAGAGTAGAAAAGCATCTGCTTTTGAACCACTAAGCATTGCTTGGTACCCAACATTATGGCCCTAGGCCTGGAGTCTGACTTTCCCAGGCCCTTCTGACTGTTCTCCCTTACCCCATTCTAGGTTCTTAGAGAGAACCATTATGGGGAAAAATGGTTTTGAAACATTTTCTTTCTTTCTTTTCTTCTGAGGGAGGCAAGCTGTTTCTGGCCAAAGCCCTAAGGCAAGAGAACGAATTAGATAAAGATCTCTCCTGCTTATCTCCTCCAATGCCCATGTGTCTATCCAGAAAAGGACACGCAAAAAAATAAGCTATTAGTTGTTTGGTGGTACCATCTCGGTCACCACAATAATACTAGGGAGAAGTGGCAGCCCCTAGATGGATCTTAGTTTCCTTCCTAAAAGAATTTAAGAATGGACTCAAACAGAAGCTTTAAAACAGTTTTTTTCCTCTTTTTTTTCTGCACATACTTTTTTATTGAATAAATGAATATCTGTCAATATATGCATAATCACAAAGAGAGTACTAGATTGAGAGAAAGATATTTGGGTTATAATATGCAAAACCACTCACCAGCTGTGAGGACTTGGGCAAAGATGTGGCTCTGAACTCAGTTTCCTCAACTTCAAAACTAGGCTGTACAGACATATGTGGTCACCACACAGGCTTGTTGCAAGACTCAAAATGCAGAAACATTAGAAGTGCCATGGATACATTGGGAGCAACGCAAATATAACAGGTAGCAGCAGTCACATTTCTAATTGATGAATATTTTCATACCCTTGGATAGTACCGATGTAGTCTACAGAAACTGTCAGAGTAGCTGGTCACTAATGACAATGAATATGCCATTCTTTACAGTGGAAAGAATTCTGCACTGTCCCACATCCTGTTCTGGCAAACAGTCACTTCCCAAACTTTAGGAAGATATCAGATCTACTGCTAATAACTCTCAGAGAAGCACGAGGGCCAGATGCACCTTGCTTATTTACACGAGAAATGTGTTTAATACAGTTATGATGGATGTAGTGCATACACCTGACAACCTGACAGCAGCAAGACCTTTCAACGATTTGAATGCTGACCACAGTCTATCATGAAAATATCTCTATACACACAAAAGAATTTCTTTGCTTAGGGGAGAAAAAAAGCACAAAACATATTTGGGTATAAATAAAATAAAAGATATAAAATACAACCGAAAACACAAAACAAAAACATTATAGCTGTGTCCATATCTATATCTATCTATATCTATATCATCTATATCATCTATCTATATTTAACCCAGAGAACTATACACAGAAGAGACAGAAAAGCACCTACATACTGCTTCTGGGAGCCAAAGCCTCAGACATTGAGCTATGCTACCAAAATGACCGAAGGAAACCCAGAGATTCAGTGCTTCATCTATGGGCAACTATAGTCTAGGCTACTGCATTGATATGTCTGTTGAGTATATCCCAACTCTACCAGAATATTTGGCAGTACCACCCAAAACAGGAACTTCCAACTGTGCAGCAAGCAAAGGATTGAATCACCAATGACATTTTTTTTCCTCTCAATAGCCAGAGAAATACTTGATATTTTTAGTTTAATCTC
Source organism: Eospalax fontanierii (assembly GCA_035773235.1). NCBI lineage: Eukaryota > Metazoa > Chordata > Mammalia > Rodentia > Spalacidae > Eospalax > Eospalax fontanierii. The sequence goes on from CM069526.1 coordinate 75,569,957, forward strand.
TGTAATAGTTAATAGGTTACATGGCAAAACCTGACCAGAGAGCTACAGGTCTAACCACATATTTGTAGCTTTTATGGAGGTCCAGCCCTAGAACTTAAAGAAAAATCATCAGGGTAGGCAAGCTGGGAATCTTGGCAGCTGCCTGGAGAAAGAGAATGGATGGGATAAGGAAGAAGCCATGAAGCTCTGCTGGTTTCATGGAGGTCAGACTCCTGGTCGAAAAGCAGACACATGGTAGGAAGAAATAAGCGTGAGAGAAAATAAAGAAATATAAGATTCTGGAGCAGCTCAAAGAGTTAGAGAACACATGTTTAGAAAAAGAATGTGTAGAAGAAAAGGAGGGAGATGATGCTTTTCTGAAGAAATCAAAAAGAGGGCAGGACTTAGAGGCCTCATGTCTGTAACCAAGTCCTCAAAATTGTACCAAGAGGCAGGGACTCCAGGCAGGAAAAGTTCACTATCTCCTTAACTCACTAGGTATTCTGCCTATCTGTTTAGCATGACGTAGGGTGAGCTCTCCTTCCAAGGGTGACTCTATGACCAGATGATTGACCAGTGAAACCAGAAAGATGGGTCTTTGAACAGATAGAGTTGAGATTTTGAAAATATTTTATTTACTATTTTTTGTGTGTATGAATGTATTGTCAGAATGTATGAAGTTAACCTACCTATGTTGTGCAATCCCCATGGAAGCCAGAAGAAGAGGGCATCAGATTCCCTAGAACTGGAGTTATGGTCAGTTGTTAGCCACCATGTGGGTGATGGGAATTGAATCCAGGACCTCTGAAAGAATAGCCAATGTTCTTAACCTCTGAGCCATCTCTCCAGTACTGAGACTTATTATTTATTTTTATTTTATGTGTATGTATTGCCTACATGTATTTGAGTGCATGTCATATTATGCCCATGGAGGTCAGAATAATGCTAGAGTAGCAATAAATAAATAAATAGCCCCATAAAATTAACTGGTTAAAAAATATAGCTCAATGGTTAAGAACACTGACGGTTAAGACCCAGGTTCAATTCCCAGCATCTACATGGCAGCTAGCAACTCCATTTCCAGGGAATCTGACCCCTTCTCCCTACAAATGTAATCACAGACGACTTGTAAAATAGTCTCCTAGGGCAAGGCACAGTACCAAAATAACCCAGTTTATAGAATATGGAGTAACACTGCATGGCATTGGCTGAATCCAAAATAAGAAGGAGAGGGAGGGACCTCTGGGATATAAGTAAATTTCTCATTAAAGGAACAGTTACTCCTCCCATCTTCTTTTTCTGTCTTCAGGTGTGCGGTGTTTTCTTTTACTTTATAGATTCAGATGTTTCTCTCCTAAGCTTCTCTGTTCTCTCCATATCACAGAGGGTCTTCAGCCTTCTCAGGGCAAAGGAAATTTCTGCTGTTTTCATCAGAGTGTATCATCAGTGACTGCCCAGGTCATTTGTAAAGTGGTTATTGAATATTAACCATTACTTTCTAAGTTCTAAGGAGAAACAGTTATGATACATCTCCTTTCTTCAAAATCAGTATATTACCCGGGTGACAGGAGATGTGTCAAAGCTAGTGGTATTGATAGGGAGTTCATCCCCAACAACCTCTGAGCTTGCTAATGTCTGATTAATTACTGAACATTGTTCCAGGACTAATGACAAATATATTTAAGATGAGAGATTTAGAGCATAGTCTCTCAGCTGACTCTTGATTATGCCATCTTCTCCATTTTGATGTTGATTCAAAGCAAGCATTTGATGAAAACATGGAAGTACTGACAAAAGGTAATCCTCTCCACAATATCCCCACTCCTTTAAATTCTAGTCTTGACCTATAGCTAGCACACAGTGGGCTTTCATTAACTGTGAGTGATTAGAACAATAATGCAGGTAACATCAATCCTTTTTTATTCACCAATGAGTCTCTGTTTTAAGCCTGGGGTTGCTGTGGTTTCTAAAATTTGCTTCATATGACCACAAGAGACTTTTGAATCAACAGAAAGTAAGTGTTGGTTGTATCCCATGGACCTGCATCTTTGATCCCTCTCTGGCTCTCTCTTTAGAGTTATGTCCCAAGTCCATAGTTTCCTATTTACTCTGATTTTGCCTTAAAACAATTTAAAAGGTATTATTTTCATGGATGCTTGTCTTGCTAATGAAGTACATTAAGTGCTTCCTTTCTCCACAAATCCCTTGAATCATAGGATTAACTTGTTGAATTAGAAATGGTTCATTTCCCTTTTGACTTGGAAGTATCTGTCCTGATTATATTTGGTAAACAAAATGAATAATTCATAATCCAACTGTGTTTTTGGATTTACTTAGTTAAGAATTTTACAAAAAATTCATAGCACTGTTTGGGGAATACATTCTTTTCTGTCATAACTGTAAATGAAGAATGACTGGCAGGAAGGTATAATACAACATAAATAGTCATAGGAAAGACTGTTCTAAGAAAACTTGACTAAAGTTCAGTTCTAACTGATTGAAATCACAGTTCATTCACTTAATCTGAATGTTTTTTTATCAAAGAAATTTTTAAAAAGTTCATTAATTAGGAGTGAAACCCACTGAACTGAATTCTTTCTCAGGTAAGCATAATGAGTTCCCAGTGGACAGAGAATATAATTGAAATTTCAGGTATCATAGTGACCTGCCTGTCTTTCTTTAATAGAAGGAATCTTTGCAACCGAAAGAGTGCAAACCAGAAGCTACAGTTTCTTCTTAGAATGCAGTTACATACCAACCGATGATAGGAGGCCAGTAGAGCTTAGTGCTTCAGGAAAAGCGTGGCTTTTGGGGCACTGAGTATAACTTCTGAATCAAGCACATTCTACCTATAGCTTATACAAAGTACTCAACTTCTACATGTGCCTTATAGAAACATGTTTATTGATGGGATTACATACAATGAATGCACCTTTTTTCGGTCAGTCACTGGAAAGCAATCAATAATTAATAACTGTTGGTTTTCTTGGCCTGAAATTTTACAATTTTTAATAAAATATAGGTCAGAGAAAGTTGACTAAATATGAGAACTATATTTTATTGTACAATTTTCTAAAGTATGATTAACCAGAATTTTACTTTTTACTAATCAGTGCTTATTACAGGGTAAGTATCCTCAGTCTAGAATATAAGGTATTAGAACTGCTCTGAATTTGGGATTTTATTCCCTAGATTTTAGGATATTTATAGAGACTTAACAGGGTACCTTAAAGAAGAGACTCAATCAAATTCAAATTAATTCAGACAACAGGTACAACTTATAAACATAGCTCAAGCTAATTTTAATACAGTATTAATACAATGATCTTAATTTTTTAAATATCTATTCATGTATTGATATAATATTAAGTACAGAATTTCCTCATCATGTGATCTTAGTTACAGATTGAGATGCTCAACCTACAGTTCACTCTCAGGCGTGTTCTGAATAGCATTTCATTAAAAAGTTCCTCATCATTTTTTTCTCTTGTAGTTTTATTAGAACACAACAGTATTCATTCATTTTTCGTTTTTAATGTCTATACTTAATATTTCTCTGTAATATCAAAGTAAGCTATAAAATATTCTGGTCAACAAAACCTCAACTATTAATAATCTGGTGCTTTGCCACAAGCACTTACATAACCTGGGTCAAAGCAGTAGATAAGTCTGAGATTTGAAAGATGAATTAATTCTATTAGGAGATTTTTCCCAGAATGCTTCAGACTTTTCTAACACAGCTGTTATATTATAAAAGAGTCTATGAACATTTAATAAGCCAAAATTTGTATTTATTCCTATTACAAACAACTTTTCCAAATGCAATTAGCATATAACTCAGCATTATAAATGCACAATTAATCTGTGAGCGTTGCTATAACCCTGCTCCAAAGAAATTTTTAGTAGTCAGTTTTTATGTCTAACTTTATCCCCAATGAACCAAACTCTTCTTTTCCATCTCTATGAATTTTACCTTCATTTAAGTGGAATCATTCATTGACCTTGAACATCTGGGTTTTTCCCTTAGGATATTGTTTTAAGGTTCATTCTTGTTAAAGCATGACTTGTATTGCATTCAATTCAGTTGCAAATAGTACTTCATATCTCTTACAAGCATGCTCTGTTTTATGGCCTTAACAGTGATGGTCATTTACATCATGCATAGCTTGGGGATTTTTATGAATAATGCTGCTGTGAGAACACACATTTTAATTTATTTAATATAGATTTCTAGGACTGTATTTTGTAAGTTAATGCCATGATACTGATATGCATTCTGTTTCAGTTTGTAACCTTATAAGTCTTGTAGGATGCCATCAAAAAACATGGGTAACAGCTAACAAAACAGCCATGTTTTATGATGAATTATTTCACAAAATGACTGGATATATTAACTGAATGTGAATTGTGGTGTTTTCAATTTGTCCTTATCCATGCCAACACTTGTTATTATCTGTCTTTATTTTTGCCATGGTAGTAAGGGGTAGTAACTCAATTTTTAAAACTTGAATTTTCTCAGTAATGATGAATAATATTTTTATGCTTATTGGTCATTCTTATGTTATCTTTGGTAAAAATTGTGCATTTATGTCCTTATTTTATCTGAATATTGTGTATTCTTTGTGATTGCATTGCTAGACTTCTGTAAATCTTAAATGCCAACATTCATCACATAGTTGGATTTTTTATCAACACCTTCTGCAGATGAGAAGCTCCGAGGGTTGCAAAGCTATGTAAGAAGCATAGCACAAACTGTGGCATCAGGCATATGAGGTCCATAATTTATTATCAACTGTGTTAGACCTCAAGTTGAATCAGAGAGTTTAATTTTTCTACTTTAAATAGTATTTATACACAAATCTCATCTAAAAATGGGTAAACAATGTTAGTTTATCTTTATCTGTGCAGGTTAGAGTGAATGACTAAATTCCATTCTCTCTCTCTCTCTCTCTCTCTCTCTCTCTCTCTCCAGAAGAGAAAGACATTTAGAACAGAAAATGTCATTCCATTCCACGACAGTGAGGTTTAGTACCATGGACAGATAATGTGTATAAGTGTTTTTTATACATGTATGTAAGTGCACCTGTGTCATGCAATGTCCTCAGAGATCAGAAGAGGGCGTCAGGGATAGTTGTTGATTGCCATTTGTGTCCTGATAACTGAGCTTGGGTCACCTGCAAAAACTGTTAGTGTTCTTAATTACTGAACCATCTTTCCAGTCCCAGAAAGAGTAGTTTAACACAGCTGAAATATGCTGTTTAGGTGACACTTATTGGAAGTGTGCACAGCTAAGTATTGGGGGCCGGGGTACAGGTGGAGAGAGGCAGTTGAAGAATGATACTGATATGCATTCTGTTTCAGTTTGTAACCTGATAAGTCTTGTAGGAGGCCATCAAAAATATGGGTAACAGCTAACAAAACAGCTAAGTTGATAAAGGAGCTTGCCACCAAGTCTGACTGCCTATGTATGACACCTTGAATCCACACGGTGGAAGGAGAGAACTGTCTCCTGCCAGCCATCCTCTGCCTTTCATAACTGCACTGTGACATGTGCCCCCATTAGCTTTCAAAGAGAATGAATAAATAAAAGTGAAAAAAATAAATGGCAAATAGGGTAAATTCACAGCAACTGGTCACAGTCTCCCAATGACTGAATAATAAAATTCAGAATAATTTCTGAAGGACTTGTAAGTGGTTACTAGAAGGGTTAGGTTGTAATTATGTATTGAAAATAATCCAAAGTAACCCAATATTCACTCTTTTCTATTTCATTGCAAGGATATAAAGCTATACAAGTGACTGAAGTTCTTATGCAGTCAGTAAAGAAGAGGAGCAACAATTAATTTCTCTGGTTAAAGTCTGGGAGACTCCGGGATGTGGATTAACACTTTCAGGTCATCAGACAACCTCCAGATGTCATTAGTGAAGTTATGAACAGAGCAATTATGCATACCTTCTATGTTAAATGGTTTAAAAGATGAAATATTATACTCAGGTTGTTAAGGGACAAACTTGATATCATCAATGCCATGTTTTATTCTGCTTTTCTGAGGATTCTGCCTTTGAGTCCCTTTCAGTTAAGTTTAAGGTAAAAGAGAGGAAAAATGATATTGTACAGATTGAGAATAGAAGGATTGTAGAATTCAAATATCAAACCTGATTGGTGAAAAAAGGAGATATACATATATATGGAAAAAGGACATATATATATATATATATATATATATATATATATATGTCACTGGTAAGAGTAATATTGTATTGGTATATTGGTGGCCGTAGTGGTAATACATTTTCAAATATAGGGTGAAAACACATTCCTCAAATTTTTCCCTCAGCTTCTTTTTTTTCTCTTTAGCATGAAATAATACAGCACACAAACAGAACAAGTGCTGTCTACTTGGAACAATTTTCAAGGCAATCAATATTTTGGCAACATCTGGGAAATGTGATGGAATAGAAAATAAGAATAAGAAACATCAGAAATGAAATCCTAGTTTTGGAAGTAAAGGAAGGAATTGCCTTCAGGTGAATGTCTGAAAGATCTGTGGAGAGAGGAGCATTCCCCTTCTGAAACAGAAGAAAAGAGAGCTGCTGATTATCAACTTCTATTTTTCTGGAATTCATACTCTTCTTGTACTTGTTTCCGTAGATCAGATAAACTGGATGACTTCTACACCTTCACTAAGTGGTTTACAGGCATAGCATTGAGATTCATGTGTCCATACCATATCAGTAAAAGCATATTACTAGGAAAACCGGAAAGGATGTATGAATATGTCGACATAAATTAAAGCAGCTTCGTAATAGGTTTGTATGGACCAAGACCAGGAAGTTAGAATAAATAGCCTGTGTGCCCTTTAGCATCTAGCTCAAATACCTTCCCATAATCTCCCGACTGAAATTTAGCATCATTCCTCCTCCTTCACTGAACATTAATAACAATAGTTTCATATTCCTTTTAAATTGTTTATAAGCTTTTTAATGACATTTTAATAAACTCAAAGACAAGAACAGAGTCAGTCGGAGTTCTTTTCCCCTTCCAATAATTAATTAGCAAACACACATTTATTCTTCACCTAATGGTGAAGGCATAAAGGCACGGTGTGTCTGAGCACAAGATAAATCCAAGTTTTGTGCATATACCACACTATGGGATGGACATACTATGTTGTGAGAACGGGGCTGGACTCACTATGTGAATGCTATATGCTCTATGTGACTTTTAAATTCAGCCTTTTGTTCTCTGAAATGAAGTGATTCCAACTAAGCCACTTGCTGTAGAATAAGTGGAGTATATCTGTCTTGTCTCTGTTTGTTGGCATAGAAATTGAACTGGAATCATCTTGAACAAGATCATGCAGATGGACAGAGGGGAGGACATGGGTGACAGGACTGCTTCTCAGAAAACTTCTGGATGAAAGAAAGAACAACAGATCCAGAAGAGCCATCTGAGTCTTTAGGAAGCTATTATCTCAGTTCTAGATGGATTATCAACCAGGGATCTTAATATTAGCAGTTTAAAAGTAATATTACTTTTTTCCTTGCATATATCATAGAATAGGTTCCTGAGAGAAGCAAGAAACTCTCTTCTCTTCAAACTCTACAAAGAAATGACTTCTAGTTCCTGTAGGCAACAGTACTGCCTCTCCCATGACAAACTTTTATATATGATAAAGCATTTCTACTTGACTACAGATTTGCCTGGCTTGACTTGGGTATACCATGGACACCAAAGGAAACTCAGAATTCCTTGAGGATCAATTTCATTTTTAAGAGACAAATGAAGTTTTAGGTATTAAGCGAGCATTAATAAGCACAGTTTCCGCTGTCTGCTCAATAGGTTACCAGAAATGATGAAAGAAACTGTTGTCAAATGAAACAATTGTTTCTAAAGGCATGCTGCACCACATGCCTAGCACAGGATTGTTATGGAACAGATATCTATTAAGTCGCATAATTAAAAATTACATTTCAGGTCTGGAGAGGTAGCTCGGTAGTTAGGAGCAATGGCTGCTCTTACCTAGGACCTGAGTTTCGTTTCCAGTGCCCACATGCAGCTAACAACCATCTGTAACTCCATTTCCAGGCATTGTGATGCCCTTTTCTCTGTGTGAACCTCACACAACACAGGTGTGCTTTTCATATATATGAAAACCACTCACACAGATAGTATACCAACTCTTTAATTTAAAAAGCTAATTTCCTTGATCAAGTAAGAAGATAGTATACAATTCTACTCTATACAGTAGCTTCTACAGAAGAACCCAATTCATGTCTACAATCTGAGGTAAATATATCATCTAGATCGTTCAAACATGCATTTCCCCCCTATCAGAGGATTAAATTTTTATCCCCAAAATAGGACAAAAATTTTGTAGTTGCTTTCTGTTCAGACTATAATGACTGTAGCCCTTCTCTCTCTTTCACATATATAATGCTAGACTGAGTCACTGACCTCACTCAATATATTTCTAAAACAGTCTTTTAAACACATTCTTTGCTTCCACTTTTTTCCTTAGTGGATATTTTCTCCTCAGAAACAAAATGACCTTTGAAAATTATATATCAATGGGCTGGCAGTTGGAGTAATTCTATGGCATAAATGTATCCAGATTTACTCCACAGCAATTGGTTCAATAGGAATTACTACATTTCAGAGATCAAGAAGTAAAATTTCAAAGTCAATGCAAATAGCATGTGGGATGACGGTCCAACTCCAAGAACCAATATTAATTAAAATGGGTATATCTGCCAAATAACTCATCTGTTAAAATGGATGCCCTTTCATTGCATTGTAATATAATCTAAACTCCTACTAAAATCCCCTGACAAGCTGAATGGGTCATTCCACTTTCTGCCTTTGTCCATGATTTGCTTTACTGTCCTTCAGTTGCCATCTCCTTTCCAACACGAATTAACACCCTTTCTGCACTGCAACTCCCACTTCACTTTAGGCTAGACATCACAGCATACCCCAACTTGCCTGGAGCTCTGAAATCCTCTTGCTTTGGTCTCCTAAGTACCAGGCACTGCTTCTTTGCATTTCCTTACATTGCTCACAAAATGCATGACCGTAGCTTACCCCAATATCCTTGGCTAATGTGTCACACCTCTATCCATTTGGCCGTTCCCTCAATTAGAATAATAACTCCTAGCAGATAAGAATTGTACCACACTATTCCCAGTAGCTTAATCTAAAGAAAATTTAATGGTCACATGATGGTAAACGATGAAGTGACTGAAGTAGAATATGGGATCTGACACCTCAGAATTAACATATTACTAGAAGGCTGAAACTTGGAGAAAGCAGTTTCTGTAGATATTTGAGAATTTGTTGCATGAATATTACATTTTAATCAATCAGCTCACTATTTCCTCCTTTATTACTTGCCACTGACAATTTCACACTTTATTTAAAAAAAAAAAAAAAAAAAAAACTTACTGTGTTCACCTTAGGACTGCCTGCATGCGTCTGAGTATAGAGTCATCTCCTGGAGTATGGATAGCTGCTCATAGGCAGATCCCTGAGACTTTCTTGAAAACAATTTACCTAAAGGTAAGGCACACTGTCCTCTGTACCCTCTTGAGACATGAGCAGCATTATGCATTTCCTGAGTAATCATCTCTCCATGTCCTGGGGGAGCAGAAAATGATATATCAGAAAGCTATTAAGAACTAACCAGGGCTTATTATCTTGGCTTTCATTACACCAAAAGCCAGAATTAAGTAAAAGGCAATCAGACTCATGAGAAAGGATGGGGGCCTAATATTTAAGGCAACCTTACGTTTTTTTTTTTTTTTTCCTCCCACGAATGTCACATTGTGATGAGAGAATCACTCAAGTCTTTGAGTAGGAAGACCTGAAGCAAGTAATCACAAGCATGTTGACTTATTTTGGACAAGAATTTGCAATGATTTTTGTTGTTTGTTTGGTTGATTGACTGAAACAGTCTCACTTAATACAAGCTGGCCTGAGACTGTATAGCCCATTAGGCTATACATACAGGCTCTTGAGCTACTAGTCTTCCTGTCTCTGCTGAGGGCATGGATTACAGAAGTGTGCATCAACACACCTGGCTCCAGCTTTTATAATGACGAGTACCTTCGTGAGGTATGGAGACTTTGCTACCCTCCCATTATATGAGCCAGTGAACTTCCACACATCAGCATTTCTCAATGTAAATGAAACCCTTACACAGCTATGGGAGCCTTCTTTAAAGTCTGTAGGGAGAGGATAGCAAGAAAAAGTATATCTTCTGCCAGGCAGCCTTTGCAAGGTACAAACGAGGATAGATGTCCTGGTAACCACTCTGGGACTGGCCTACTTATTTTGTCAGCTCAGTAGGGGATAAATGAGGAATGCTAAGACAAAGCAGGAGCCCAGGAGCTGAAGAGAGGCGGGGGAGAGTATGTGAGTGTTCATGCCTGCGTATTTTCCATCATTTATTAGCTTGGTTTAACCTCCTTTCAAAATTAGCAACAAAGAAGGGCAATTTCTTTTGGGGGCGGTTTTTTATATTGATGATGGTATTACTGCCTCAGCTCTTAAGAATCTCAATTAGGACACAGGCTGCAAAGTCTTGGGCTAGCTTGCTGCAGGTAGTACATGTAAGGTGTGAATGAAACCCCAATAGTTTCAGACTCAGGAAGAAACCTGGAGCTAGAACTTATCTAAGCCTTGCAGATAAGACTCCAGATCCCAAATTCCTTGGCAGGTAAGCAAGGAATTCACAAACAGCTCTGAAAAAGGACTACTTCCTGGCCAGAAGCTTGCCTGGCACACCAGCCAGGTTCCCCAGAGCCCCAGCCCCAAGATAGGGGTGAGGGGGCTAACGTTTCTCCACTCGTGGGTGCGGAGCAGCTAGTCCCATCTGGTCTTCTCTCAATAAAGCTGGTTCCGGTTAGCTGCCGGCAGAGTCTGGTCCCTTCTGTCTGCTGCATCCCTCGAACTCTGACCTTACACTTTAATTTTTTCTTCCAGCGTTTTTGGCTACTGGGACTTTTGCCTTCCCTCCCAATACAATATTCACTCATGGGAGAGGTGTCTAAAGGACAATGTGATAAAGGTGGAGAATACAGGAAGTTGTGCACATTGTTGGGATTCTAAATTTGAATTCAATAAATGAAACCATTTGATGGACTACTCAGTTCTTGATCAACTCACAGATCAGATCTTTATATAAAATTTTATTTTTTATTCCTGTTTAATTATATTAGTTTTCCTGCGTGTATGTAAGTGTGTGCAATGCCCACAGAGGTCTAAAAAAGGTGGCTGGATTCCCTGGAACTGGATTTATAGAGGATTTTTAGCCACCCTGTCAGTGCTAGAATTAAAACAGGTCATCCTGCAAGGACAGCCAGTGATCTTAACTGCTGAGCCATTTCTTGAGTCATCCCCAGTTCCAATCTTTTAAGAAACCTTCATAATAAAATAGTCAGCAGTGGTATCTCTACAGTGGAAACCTTGATCCAGTTGTCTTGTCAATTTCTGCCTGCTTAAATTGTGTTCAGTTTGCATCTCTCTGCAAACTCAGAGCACTCTGAGGACTAATATTATGTTAAAAGACAAGACACAGACAGACTGACTCCATTTTAGGAACTAAATTAGCACTGAATAATATTCACTATATCAGCCACTATTGTCAATCAAAACATTCTTGTCAGAACCTGATGGGGGGATATTGATTCTATTCAATATGAAGAACAGAATTCACCTGAAGGGTTTACGTTAGGCACACTTCACTCCTATTTACTGTATTGTGTGCTCACATATCCATATTCACCAGGCCCCAGTGATGCATCGAATATGCTGTTTCTCTCATTACCAGCAGAGACACTGCACTTTGATGAGTAACACTTAAATTTAATAGAGAAGCAAGCTTTCCTATGCCTGGTTGAAAACCAGAGAGTGACCCAAAATCCAAGACACAGATTTATGTAGCATGCTCAGAATGTGGTGTGTGCCTCTCAGTTCATGGAGCAAATTTTTGGCCAGAATCCCATGAGCCTAATTGCAATCAGGGTTCAGAACCTCTAGGGTGATATGCAGGAGCAGACCAACTTGTGTATATGCTACCTGACCTAGATAGAGGATTCTTTTTAGAAATCTGATATAGGTATAAAAATTAAGTCCATTTAATAGAGCAGCCTAATGCAGACACCAAGGCCATCCGAAAGCCTAGAGGGAGCATGAAGCCTGCCAAGGCTGCTACTGTCAGAAATGGTTGCCAAAGAGTCAGATGCTTTGGAGATAGCAATATTGTCTGTGGCTGGACATTTGGAACCTACCCTAGAAGTTCAGAGAGTAGCAGTGACTGAAACAATTTTCAGGAACAAGAGCTGTGTTGTGTATAATTGATTTACCTTTACAGACAAGCTTTGATTTTGATGGGAGACACTAATGATGTTTCCCCTTCAGGGGAAATAGCCATAGAGCTTGGATTCCACAGGTTTCTATAGAGATGAGTGTTAAGGCAGAAATGACAGAGGAAGCTCATCGTAAACTGTTTTGACAAGGCAAATTCTGGTCATATTTGAGTCAAGCAATAACAAAATAAGCATAAGTCTAAGACAACAGGCCTTATCAGTTCAGTGAGTTATAACAACTAGGGCAAGGTCCTCAATCACGGTACCTAACAAGTGGAACAGAACTGCCGACAAATTGTAAAGAGGCTTTGAAAGTATTCTGTCAAAGTCTGAACAGCAGCTGTTGTAATGTTTATCCTGAAATTGCTACAAGACTACAGATGGGTTAGATAAATGCTTATGACTGTAGCTTTGACTTAGATCTAAACTTAAAGTCATACACATTTAGCTAAATCCTTCATTGAGTTAAGATTTATATATCACTACTTATGCATGTACTATTTTTCATTGAATTTTATCTGTTATCCTCAATGTTCTTTCCAGAAGATATATAATTTTATTATTTATTCAATAAGTATTTTAAATACTTTACTTGATCATTTTTAATTTATGCATATGAGTATTTTGCCAATATGTAACAGCACCCATGTCATGCAATGCCAACATCAGGAAGAGGGCATTGGATCAGCTGCTAGGTCATGTGGGTGCTGGATACTGAACCCTCATCATTTTCAAGAGCTGCCCATGCTCTTAGCTGCTGAGCCATCTCTCCAGTCTTCAATAAATAATTTTTAAATATGCACTATCGATCGGGTCTCAACTTAGATACCCCTGACTGGACTGGCATAATAAAAGAGGGAGTCAAAAGATAAAGTAAATGAGAGAATATGCAGAAGGTTGAAAAATAGTGCTGGGGATGAAAGTTAATTATGGCACTTCCTTAGCTAGGGTAATCCAATAATCATTCTCAAAGACAGATTGCATACGAGAATACCATGCAGAAGCCATTTAAGCAAGTAAGAATTTATTTTGGCTTACATTTTGGAGAGTACAGTCCATTACGATGGGGAAAATATGGTAGACTAAAATGTCTTGGTGTAGGGCAAGTTTGTGGCAAATCTGTTACCAGACTTAGGGGTCATAGCTGATGCTTAACATGTTAGGTTAAGCCAGTCATCTTCCGTAAGTGAATTCAAAGAGCCAAATGAGATTATAATCAATGTGGCTACATTGGGAAGTAGGACATAGAGATCAGTTCTTTCCCAAATTCATTTTCAGGTCCAGTCATGAGGGGTAGGATTTAAACAGGAAAAGTAGGAGATATGTATAACTTAAGCAGTCTGGGAGATGGATGGCCCTCTGCCCACCACTGTCTCAACTCCAGTCTCTCCTGAAATGCCATCTGACAAATTGCAAAACTTTCTCCAAAAGACATGTTTCTCCTTGGCAAATAAGTCTCTCTTCCAGACACAACCGAGGCTTCAGCCATTTGTTTTCCCAAAGGGAGATTCCTGCTGGAGATTCTCATTTCTTGGTGTTCTTTTTTTCAATTATCTGAGAGCCACAGAGGCTAGCACAATTGAGTCTTTACAATATATTCAGACAGACTAGTTACACATCTCATTCACATCTTGACAGACCATTAAGTAAAGAAGGAACCAAAAGTGGTCATGGGAGTTGAGTCCTAAATGGGAGAGAGTGCCAGGTCCAAAAGTCTCCTTAATCCTCCAAAAGACTGCCACTCTTTGGGGAACAAGAGTAAAAACATATGAAACTGTGAGGGATTTTTCAGATCCACAGAGTAACATTCTATTGCTGGCCACCAGAGGATCATGGTCATATCAAAGGGCAAAATTCACTCCGGTTTCCAGACTGCTGAGTTTTAACAATCTTTGTTCAACAACATTGTTCAAAAGTATGAAGTCTCTCTGAGATTCAAGGGAAACTCTTACTTGTGAGCCTTGATAAATTAACAGACCACAAAAGTATGTCTAATTTACAATGAAATAGAGTAAACATTCTCATTCCAAAGGGCAGGCATGGAAGAAGAGCAAAGCAAGACTGGACCAAAGAAAACAACAGATCCTGTAGCTCTATGCCCAGATCAGGACTTGTGATGGTACTCTCTAGGCTTCAGTGGACTTGGCTATCACTACTGTTACAGAAATCTGGCAGAGGAAAAATCAAACACTCACCCAGAAAGTTGGAGAACTCGCTTTCTATAGACTAACAAACTCTACAGAGGCCAATGGATTTCTGTATACAGGCCCATAACCTCAGAGTGTTGGTGTCTATCGGGTTTTTCACCTAATTCCTTAAGAGCAGCGGCATCAGTAATGTGTCTTTCAGCACAAAGGTCCAGATGTATGCAAGTTATTACAGGAAAATTATTTCATAGTCAACCACTCAGTGTGCTTGCAAGAGCTGAGACAACATTAGCTATGTAACTTACTGCTCAATATCACTCAGCAGTATCCCCATGAACTCTTTATCACCAAAGTCTTTCAACTGTGTTTGTCTTTTGGACTCTAGAGTCTTCAATGTGTAAAGTGTTGGCCCTGAAGACACCTTTCCTATTGTCTCAGGGAGAACTATTGCAGTCCTCGTCAATGGCAGTAGTAATCCCTTTAATGTTTACGATACCTTTGTCTGTACTGACCTAGTCTATAGCTTTAAAGGCATTCACATTCTTTTTTTTTTTTTTTTTTGTCAAACTGGATGATTTCATAATGTTCTGCTTGGATTTGGGCTTGGAATTCTCACTATTAACCTGATTAGCTGCAACCAGCAGTAGACATGCCTGAATGTAAAGTGTTTTGCCAAATAAACTAGTTTATTGTTTTTAGATTCAGTCCCACTCAAACATACAGGACACAGGCAGAAGAATATGGCCATCTTCTTTGCAGAACATGATAGTAATGTCACAAAACCAAGTTTTCATAGATTCCTTGTTCACCTTTGAGCCTCTTCAGGCTGTCTGCTGCCATTATAGTCTCCCCAGTGCTGCCATGTATGATCTGTTTATAGTATTTTAGGACTTTTCTCACCTGCATCTCCCTCTTCCACATTCTTCCAAGAAACTATTCTTCAGAGCCTATAAACCACTGGATTATCTCAAAAGAAACCTGCTAATAGTATTAACTAATGCTTCTGTAATCAGAAGACTTTGCAAAAGCAATTTAAAGAAGGAAGAATTGACATTTTGACTTGAAGTTTTATCACAGTAGTAAACCTACATTGCCTAGAGCAGTTTACTCCATTTTGAAGGGAGCTTACAAAATAGTTCCTTAACATCTTGGTAGATTAGTAAATAATGACTGGACTGGAAGTGAGCCTGAGCTATAACTTTCAAAGGCCTACCCCTAATGGCCTATGTCTGCCAACCTGGCCCCATGACCAAAGGCTCCACAGATTCCCCAAACAATATCACCAGCTGGGGACCAAGTTTTCAAACACATGAGTCTGTGGGAGACCTTTCACATCCAAACACAAACAGATGGTAGCATTTGAATAAAAAGAAGGAGGAGGTTAATGAATATGGCTTGCTATATTTGGTAAAGGAACAATAGGGATAAAAGAGATAAAAGTCCAGAGGAAGCTGTATGTATGTATCGGGGGAAGGGATTTCAAAGATAACTACATTACTTGGATATATGGTTAGAGTAAAACAAAGCACAACATAAAAATGTCAGAGATAAAATTAGAAATGATTGGAAGCCATTGTAAGTACCTGGACTATTATCCCAAGTGAGAAGAGATGAGAAGGACAACTGTGACCAGAAAACTAGCATAATACATGCCTCAGTTTTATAGCATCATTTTAGTTATTGTGATTAAAACAAAATTTAGGAAAAAATAAATAAAATAAGGTGTGCCATTGAGAAGTTCATGAAATAATTCAGAAAGAAAACAATGGCCTGAAGAAAGATGAGAATGGGACCTCCTGCCTAACAATCTATCACAGTCATTCCCACCGGTGGTGTCAAAATATTTTTTACAATGTGTACAGAATGTAATAAATGCATAAAGCAGCTGTATCACAAGACTGGATTTTTAAAATGTCACCACTGAGGAAACAAGTATGATTACTGAAATGAAAACAATTAAATAAAAATTAAGCCTAATCAGGTAAGATTACAGTAAATTCAGCATTGTACATACATAATGGTTTGAAAATGTAAGTAGCTCTTTAAACACATCTCTTTGATTCTGGTTAGCTCACTGAACGGAAAGGTCAAAGTAAAGGCTAAAGAGGTGATTGTAAGGTTCTGGGTTCGAGAGACGCAGCAGAGAAGAAGGGACCAGAGACTCTTCTGGGAGCAAACAGGGTCTGGTTTTATTAAGAGAAAGCCAAGCAGGACTAGCTTCTTAGTACCCATGAGTGGAGAAATGCTAGCACCCCTGGGGGTCAGCCTCCCGGAAGAGATGGAGGAGGGTAGCCTCTTCACCCCAGTCTTGGGGCTGGGGCTCTGGGGAACTACGCTGGGTGCCAGGATCCAAATTGGGATGGAGGAGCTTCATCAGGGAGAGTGTGAGAGGCAAACTCGCAGGGCAAGCGAGCTCAGCCCCAAAACCCAAGTCCCAGTTCCAGTCCTAGTCCCAGGCCTAGTCTCAGTCCCAGTCTCAGTACACAAAGCCCCAAAGCCTTTAAAAACTCTCATCCCCCTCCTGGCTTTTAGGGGAGTGGGGTTGGGATTGCCATGACATCTGATTGATGTTTAAGGTAAGCTTCTGGACAGGAAGTAGTCCTTTTTACAGCTGTTTGTGATTCCTGGGCTGGGAACCTTATCTATTCAAAAGTCAATTCTTTTCACAGATCTCTCAGATCTCAGAGGCCCCAGAGAATCTGGTTTGGAACTGCTGGGGGAGGGTTGGGAGGGTCCAGTCACACCTAACAGAGATGGCTCTAACAATCTCCTCTCCTCTCTTCTACAGTGGTCCCTAAGCTGTTATGAGGGTAAGTTTTATTACAGTAGTCCTATCCAGGGACTCCAATTCTACATTTTCTTATTCTGTAAAACTTAGTAGGTTGCGACCTTCTGGGTGCATCACACTCTGCTGGATGATGTATTAGTATTCTCTGTATCCAATCTTCCACTATGTTTCATGATTCATAGGTGTAGGAGTTCTGCTGCAAATGTGTCATTTAGGGCTGGGCATCGTTCAGACATATATTCTCTGCATGTAACCAATTATGGAATTCTGTAATAGCCTCCCTGTGTCTCAAAAAGAAGCTTCTTTCCTTAGTGGTATACATTATATATCTGTAAATATAAGGCTCTGTATTTAGCATACAGTAAGAAATTTTATTTGCCTACAGATACAACAGAGACAGAGTTTTCTCTGGGATTTGAGACTTCTCCAGTCCAAATTATTTGGGTATGTTTACAGGGCCACTCATGAGTTCACTCCCACTGATAGGGTTTTTATAACAATTAGATAGTTATTGATGACCCCCTAGATAAAAGTACCTCTATTGAACCAATGGAGATTGTTTGGTCTGCTAGTTGTTGGAGTTATTAGGCTTTATAACTGGAATGGACCCTTGATTGATTTTCTTTCTTAGCAGCTTGCATAAAATCCTCTAGAACTATGAGAGGTGGTCTTCAGTGTGAAGGCTTCCAGGTCAGCTCCCGCTCCATTGCTCTAAGTCATAAGTCCAAAATCTGCCCTTTCTTCAGCAATAGAGTCTTACCTTCAATTTCTGAGCAATAAGCAAAGGCTCTGGTAATAGCCACGTTATTTTGGGAGTTTCATGGGCAAATATATTTGAAGTTTAATCACCTCTTCCTAAATGTACACTGATTAAATATGAAGTCAGTGTGGAAAAGGTGAAGTTTATTAGCAAATCTTCCATGACCACCAAAGGGGGATGTAAGAGAGGACACTAGAAGAGGAAGGTGAGCAACATGCTCTTTATCAGGAAGCTATGTCATTATTTAGCAATTAGTAGATTTTCTGTGCCTTCCAACACAAAACAAATGTAGAAAAGATAATGAGAGATTCCAGAATATCAGATATCAACAATTCAATTAAATAAGAGAAATATTTTCAGAGAATTTAAACAACCAGTATGTTGAACAAATTGTTAGGAAAGTCATTAAACTCTAATTTATATTAGGTCTTTCACTTTAATATGCAAATGGAAGTTTGAAAATTTATACGCAGACATGATGATTTAATCCTAATAATGTAGGAAAATAGTAAATCATATGTATTCAAGTAAATGCAACATATTTCTTCTTTGAATTGTTATTTTAAAAATTATTTTAAAGGTTGTCCTTGTGCTCAGAGCCAGCCCGAGGGGGATGAAGGGTCTCTGCCAAAAGGGAGTGAGTGGTGGGAAGTCAACATATAGACTCTGGGAGCTGGGTGAAAAGCTGGCGGTGGGCAGGCCACTGCAAACTCAGTTTATTCAAGGAAGTGGACAGAGTTTTATGAGTTTGATTAGCCAATCACCTTATGGGGTGTTTCCCCCACCGAAGCCAATAGTAATCTGACCCCAGGTATATCATCTTGGTGCAAGTTTTCTCCAAATGTGCGCCAGAAGCTGGTGTCTTGCTTAGTGAGAGCAGAGCCCCATGCCCACAGAAGCCATTCCTCTATTCTTCATGGCAGGTGGCCTGGTTAAGGTCCTCAGTGCAATACACCATACAAAAAGTGAATATATTTTATCCTTAATTTCACAGTTTCCTTATGTATCTGCTAGTATAGTGTGGATTTTAAAAATCTTGAAAAGTTTTCAATAACTTAGAATAATGCAAATAAAATGATAAGAATTTGTCTTCAAATTCCGAACTGTTGCCCTGCAGTTAAAAGAATAAAAAATCCCTTAGTTCTCCTGTAAATTGGTATCTTTATTTATGAAATACAGTTATTTCATGGGGATATTGTTGATCTGAATATAATTTACATGTGTTGCAATATGTATATTTTATGAAGCATATGTGCGTAGTTTTTATTTTATGTGTGTATATGTATCTGTGTTTTTGGAAGTCCAGGTATTACCAAGGCATGTCTGAAACTACCCAGTGTCCAGAACATATATCATGCTCTCAGCCTATAATATGTAGTGCCTCTTTAGCAGGGTATCTTTTAAATAGAATGCTCACACCGTAGGAGATGATGGAGCAGTGCCTGGCCTTGTACAATGCTGAGCACACATTTAATTGTTAGGATCAGAACTACCATTCAAAGGAGTCTTAAAAAAAGGTAATCTTAACAGCTGCTAAACTTTTTTTTTAAATAAAACATGTCAAATGGCACATTAAACATTAGATCACTAATGAGTTTTATTAATAACTACCTATCAGAAAGTACTTGACTGAGAGTTAAAACTCCACATTATAGGGAGACTGTTTTACCATAATATTTCTTTCTATCCTATTAACAACTATTAAAATTTCTTTTCTCATTTCATATATAAAGAAATTCATGTCTAGAGTGGTAAAGTAATTAGGGCAGGAAGTTACCATTACTAAACAATGTGTCTACCTGAGGAAGTTTGGTGTGATACTCAAGTTTTTTCTTTATTTTCTGGTTCCTTTCAGATTAGTGTTAGACTCCTAATATCATAGATG
Source organism: Eospalax fontanierii (assembly GCA_035773235.1). Taxonomy (NCBI): domain Eukaryota; kingdom Metazoa; phylum Chordata; class Mammalia; order Rodentia; family Spalacidae; genus Eospalax; species Eospalax fontanierii. The sequence continues at coordinate 75,589,885 of CM069526.1, forward strand.
CTGTCTTGATGTTCATAGGGGACAGAAAGTGCTGTGACTGGAGAATGCGAAAAAGACACTAGTTTAGATATATATTTATTAAGGTCTGATGCTCAGGTGATTGACTGGCTCATGTATGTATTTTATATTTTGTGATAATAAAAAATATGTGTGAATGGATTGCCTGAATGTGTATACGTGCATCCATGTTGTACAGTGTCAGGGAGATAAAAATAGAGCATCTGATCCCCTGGAACTGGAGTTATGGACAGTTGTTAGATGCCATGTGGATGCTGGGAACTGAGCCCAGTCCTCTGCAAGGGCAGCCAATGCTCTTTCTTAACCTCTAAGCCATCTCTCTAGCCCCTGTGATAAATGTTTGAATTTTATTCCATTTTACAATGTTCCTCTGAAATACTTCATATGATATTTCGCTAATGTCAAAATTGCAGAACTCTTAGAAATTATGTGGCTTTTGTAAAGTGCAATAGCACAATATGTAGTTGTGTCATAAACCCAGTTTTTCTGTGTCAAAATCTATTTTTTCTATTATATATTTCTTATTATGATTTAGCATAGCTTTCCTCTAGTACTGATTTTAGATGTATGACAATTATTTCAAATGCTATGTGGAGTTTTTTTCGAAACCATTCATGGCCTTAATGTAATTACTTCATCATTATTATTATTATTTCTTTGTAAAATTGACATGTGGAAGACAGGCACTGGAATCAGAATACTGGTAATTTTCTTTTGAAAGCTCTGTAATTGATAACTTCCTATATCTTATCAATAGATAATTAATAATAATTGCTCCAAAGGAATGTCTGGGTTCATAGTTCAAGTGATCCATTGGGTAATCAGAAAACATTCACATCTTATTATTAAAGTTGAGAGTATTGAATTATAAACATGTAGAGTAATTAATGTTTAAATATTTTTATTTATTATTTTTATTTTATTTGTTTGAGTGTATTGCTTTCACGTATGTATGTGCACCAATGTTTTACAAGGTGCAGTGATATACAGAGTTCTTGTTTGTATATTACTAGGAACTTGTGAGTGCTAAAATATCTTTAGTGGGCATAACTTTTTACCATACTGAGCCCAATTATTACCTTTTTTGTGCAAAGCCTATTTAGTAGGAAATTTTGTGCAACAGCACTGGAAAGTGGGATTTGGGTGGAGATATACATTAGTACAAATACCACATACAGTTGTGTTTCATCATAAATATAAATATTTAGATGATGTATAATACCATTAATAGAAATATTCTTTTCTGATTTTTGTATGGAAACCATACAAAGTACATATCTAGTAGCAAATATTGGCATTTGAACATTTTCAAATAAGAAACTGAGGAAGCAATAGGAGAGATTGTTTATTGGTCACATAAAACTTCACATAAAGCTCTTGTAGAGGCCCTTATGTTAGTCGCCTCACAACCTTCTGTAAATATAGCTCCAGAGGGAAATGGCATCCTCTTCTGGCCTTTGTGAACACCTGCACTCACATGCGCATATCCCGCCCCGCTCCCCCACATGCCGCACAAGTACAAGTGAGTAAAGAGAGAATAAATGTAACAAAAGAAAGGAAATTGAGAAAGAAGGACATGAAGATTCCATGCCGAGATTTCTGTCTTAGCGTTCAAAGAACGGTAGGGCCTGAAGTTAGAATGCTCATCTATACTTCCTAGCCCGGTGTCATTGCTTGTCTGACTTGTTTGATTATTTGAATAAATTGCTTTTCACCTACTTACTGCCATTTTGTCCTTTTGTAGTATGTCTACACATTTTAAAAAGATCCTCTCTGTCTTACGATATATAGCCATCCATATCCAATATATTAATATTTCTGGTGCTCGATCTTTTACACAGTGCTGGAATGTGGCAACTTGAATTATGTCTACAAAAACTCCCAAGGGAAATGGCATAATTTTCTCAATCTCATTATCATTCTAAATAGAACGATGGACATAGATTAAAATTCCAGCTCAATCTGCAATGAGGGCATGATTCCCATATCATTCAAAAAATGAAAAACATACACTTATTTGTTTATTGACTTTCATACAGTTCGTATTTTCAGTCATGCAAGATGTACTTCAATATCAGTTATTAAATGATACTGCTACCAATCGAACAACCAAACATTATTGCTAAATAAATATACTCCATTAATTTTCTTCTTTAAGAAAATAATACTTCAAAAATTAAAAATAAAAACATAAAAAATGATCAATCTCTGGGGAGAGCCATCCTGGTACTCTTTAATGATGAGCAATCTATTAGCTATCTAAAGACTAAACAGACTAATATTTGTAGAAGTACAGGATGAATCACCCATTTAGAAGCACTGAAGAAAAAAAAATGAAGAAGCTATGAGTGAGTTGTGAAGCAATGAATAAGGATGTATTACACCACAGGAAGCCATCGATATTTGTTTATTATGTCAGTGTGAGGGATAAATCTGTTTGCTAATTTGTATTCTCCATAGTTAATTCCAGTGTTCCTGAGGGAGCGCTTTTGTTCCACAATGAGGGCTGCACAGCTGCTTAATGGTGCCATCAAGAATTCAGAAAGTCATGGTCCCTTGGAGATGGAAAGGCACAGTAAACTGTGATATCAATAAACAAATCATCAAACACCATTGCCTTCCCACATCCAGTAAGTCTTTCTTGTACTCTCTTTCTTCTTCATGTTTCTCCATATGAATATAGGATTTAATATGCATTCCATTTAAAAAGCAGGCCTGAAGTCAGACTTGTTCCCCTCTGACTTTAATCTCAGGTCTAGAGCAGGCAGGCAGATCTCATTGAGGTCAAGTTCAACCTGATCTGCACAAAGAATTCCAGGCCAGCTGGGGCTACAGGGAGATTCGAACAAACAAAAACGATAAACAAAATAAAACAAAAAGCCTCCTCAGAATAAAAAGAAAGTGATTACTAGTTTACATGGTTAAGAGGTAACATTCTTTTTAATGGCAATTGGCCTTAAACAGTTTTTTTTGTTGTTGTTCTTGATTTGTTGTTTTGTTTGTTCATTTTTTTAGAGTAGTCTGCTTTAGCAGGACTTTGTAAAAACATAATTTAATAAAGAAATGTAGCATTTCCGTAGATTGAAATAACTATTGTGATAAACACTTAGAGAAGTTCTCAGTATCGATATCATAATTTATTTTTCTACATGTGCCTCTGATACTATGGATTGTTTTTTAAAAAAATATTTCACTTAGATCTTAAAATATAATCTTATCATCTTTTTGTTGGGTAAGGTCATGCACTTTACCCTTCTGTTCTGATTTTGCTCCTGGTAGAAGAAATATAATTTTGCCTTTTGAATTTCAAAGGAAAATTGAATTTTTAACTCACTTTGAAATTATGACAGGGAAGTTGCAAACTAGATTTTCAGTCTTGAACTCTCCTCAAATACGATTGAAAATTGTTCAGTCCAAGGTCATGGAAGAGTCTAGATGTGGTCTACTTTAGTGATTATAATGCTTTATACGTATACATTTTACTTTTAAAAGCTGAGAAGCATACAACTATTTCTTTAATCACATGGAATTCTGTGTGTAAATATGATTTTTCTTCTCCCAAGCATATTTAATGACAAACTTCTTTCTTGTATTCTGATAATCTTCTTAATTATTACACTAAATCCAATAAATGGCCTGCTCTTTTATGTTTCCAAAATTGTGGTTAAAATACATATAAGATGTGTGTCTTTTAAAAGTCACATAATTGTGAAAAGTGTATGTAGTCTGGGAGATATATTGTTCTCTTTATAGAATAACAGATTTCGATAAAGAATAAAAATCCAACCAAGAATTTTTATATTGTCTTCCTAAATCTGAAACATCTCATTATTTGACATATGAATAATGAACAAGGTATATCTTGAAATGTTTTTGTGGGTATGATTATGACAATAGCACTTTGTAGAAACAAGAAAATATAGCAAATGGCAGAATTTGTATTCTCTAGGTGTTAAATGCTACAACTGAAAGATAGAAATGGAAGCTTTAGGGGCTCAGTAGTTAGGAATGTGTACTGCTATTGCAGACAACTTAAATTCGATACCCAACGTTCATTTTATGTACCTCACAATTGCATGTAGCTCCAGCTCCAGGGGATACAACAAACTCTTTTGGACTCTACAGGCTTATAACCACTGTGTGAACATATGCAGACGTCCATACAGATACACATATACATATAAGTTAAACATGAAAAGAAACTTTAAAAAGAAATGGAAGTTTTGTATTTCCTAGAACACATAGCATTTTTCCTGGTACTAACTTATTTAATAATACATAAGTTCCACTCTCTTGGATTTCATATCTTTTTAAAGAACAGGAGATCATAACAGGAATATGTTTCTGTATTCTGAGTCAAAAACATCATATTTTGTTTTGTTAGTCTCTAACTTGTTCCAGTAGATTTTTAAATATCAATTTTGTTTTCTCAGTAGAGAATTATATGTATTTGTATAGGAAAATACAATTTATAATCATTCCTATGAATGTAAGCAGAGTTATAAAGCCAACTTTGAGTTAGCTCTTATTTCCTGCATCTCCTGATCATCAGGTTCTATTATTCCTACTTGGCAGTACTAAGAATTTAATTCCTTATTTACTTTGAAAGGCTAAAGTTTTATGGCCTAGAAAATTGAGCATCAGATAAAAATTACAGAATATATAATTAAATGAAAAATAAGATATTATTCAGGAAATATATTTTAGAATCTTATTGGTTACATAAGAAGTTTAAACAATTTTCTTTTTCTCCAAAACATTGGAAGTTACAAATTTACTTTGAAACTACACATCTTTAAAGAAATGTTTTATCCTGTCTTTTATCCTGAAAAAGAGTAGACTCTACTTTACAGACGACTAGATAATGGATCACTACTGTAATTTTTTCTGAAGTGGCCTTTAAAACAGCACAGTTGTACAGTCTGCATTATGCCCACATCACTAGGAGGCTTAGGTAAATTTTCTGCCCTTCTTAGCTACAGTAGTGTACTCAGTAGGGGATGTACCAAATTGCTGTGACCACAGAGGGCAAATGTTTTTAAAAGGGCACAGCATTTACATGTGTGCAGCAGCACGAAAGGAAGACTATGTTCTGAGTTTAAATAAAGCTTTGTTCTGTTGACTCAGGCATCTTTCTGCATGAGATGCTGATGAGGGAGATAGTGTTGCTCTCTTGCAGATCTGGAATAAGGAGGATTCAGCTCTCATATCCTTAGCTTTCCCCATGCAGCTCAGGAGCACATTTTTGGAGTGTAGTGGGAGTGAAAATAATGCCAGGGCAAGAAATTGTTATATAAAGGACAGTATAGAAAACCATTCATTCTTGCTAAAGATGCATTGTGAATGAAAAGATGGAGCTTATTAAGTGATAGAAATTGGTGATTATTGGAAAAAATATAGTGTATTAGAAATTAAGAACTATGGTATAATTGTTGTTAACACCTAATTTAGACTCACAACTCAGAGTATTATAAGCAGATGATCTTGCTGAGAAAAATCTCTTTCTTTTTGTATCACAAATGAAAGAATAACAAAACAAATTAAAATATTTTTTGCTAGAAGTCCAATTAAATTTTATATGACTATATTTGTCTTGCTTTTTCAAAGTCAATAATTTAAAATATTTATTGAGCACATGCTGTATTCAAGGCACGATGCTTGGACTGACAGTTTAATAACTGTTGGGCTTTGGGCACATCTAATGAGGCAACAAATATTATTCCCAATTTTTTATACTTTGGAATGAAATGCCTTTTTTAAGGTTATTCCTAGATAGTTTAATTCTTTGAGGCTATTGTAAATGGGACTGCTTGCATGAACTCCTCTATGGTTTGAAATTGTTGTTCAGAACACCTATGGATTATTGAAAATTGATTTTGTCGCCTGACACTTTGCCAAAATTGTTTTTCGTTTTTAGAATTTTTCTGGTGCAATTTTTGGGATTTCTTATGTATGATATAATATTATTTGCAAAAGTAGGGATAATTTGTCCTCTTCCTTTCCAAGTAACACCCCTTTAATTTCTTTCTAGTGTCTTATTGATCTATCTTGAGTTTGATGCACTGTATTAAAAAGAGTGTAGATACTGGACAGCCTTTTCTGGTTCCTAATTTTAATGGGAATATGCTGTTTTTCTCTATCTGTAATGGAGGGAATGCATCAATTTTTCTTCATCTAGAATGATGTTTGCTGTGGGTTTGTTTGAAGTAGGCTTAATTATGTTGAGATATATTTCCCCCAGTTCAATTCCCTCTAGGACTTTTATCATGAATACATATTGGATTTTGTCAAAGGCCTTTCCTACATCTATTGAGCTGATCATGTGATTTTTGTCTTTAAGTGTATTTATATGGTCTATAATGTTTCTTGACTTACATATATTGAACCATTTCTGCATCTATGGAATAAAGCCAACTTGATCCTTTTGGATGATCTTTTTGATGGGTGTCTATTGCAAAGATACTTGTACAGTCATATTTGTTGTTGCTCTTTTCACAATAGCTAAGAAATGGAAATTTTTAAAATGTCCTTCAATGACAAATAGATAGTAAAAACATGGTGCATTTACACAATGGATTTCAACTAAATGGTAGAAAAGGAATGAAATCATGAAATTTGCAGGAGAATGAATAAAACTAGAAGTGGTAAGTAAAGTAAGGGACTCATAGAGACAAGCGATGTATGTTCTCGTTCATTCATGGATCTTAGTTCTAAATCCTTAGATGTGAGTATAGGTCTTGATACTCAGTATCAACCTTAGGAGCCAGGAAAACGGAAAAGAATCGTGGGGAAAAGAGAAAGAGTTTACAAGAGGATGATAGTAGGAACAAAGAGTTACCAAGGAGGAAATGGGAAAATGGTGGTTCTTTAACAGGGGTAGAGGAGGGAGGGTTATGCAGGGAGAAAGAGAAGAGAGGAAACAATGGTTAGGGGATGTGAACAGAGGGAAATACATTAGTCCAAAAACATGCTTAAAAATATACAGATATTGTATATACTCGTGCATGAGTATAGCTAAAGGTTGTATACCAAAAAACACATAGCCAAGAAAGAGAAACCTTCCATCAAATTGTTGGTCAGGGTAGTCTAAGAGACACATAAATTAATTCATTCCATTGTATGGACCTTGACTGCCTCCCAGAACTTGATGATAAGACCCTATTACTGAAAACAGGACATAGTTCAGACACTTCACTTGGAGAAACCGAGCTGGAACTGACCTAGAAGTTTCCTTCCTGAAGATTATCTTTCATAGTATCAGAGGCTGCTATGCAATCTGCCAAAGTAGAAAAATAAATCAGTGGGTCTACCCAGTGGTAAATCATAATAAACAAAATGACTGGCCCAGAAAACTTTCCCCATTGGTACAGTAATGGCACTTTTATCTTGTGCGTATCTTAATGTATTCTAAATACATACCATTATATTTACAGACATGTGTACCTCTCAACACTCATCAAAGAAACTTCTTTTTGAAACAGTTGAAGATTGCTACATAGTTTCACAGCTAGTCAAATGCAGAGAAGAATGTCAGTGAAAAGCACAGCAATAATTGATAGACACATAATGTGACCTCTGTGCCAAAGCTCAAGGAACATAATGGAATAGGAGGCAGAAAGAATATTAATGAATATCTCAGCTCTCACCAACAAAACTTCTTCGTGCAGTAGTCATTAATTCTGAATGGCTGAAGGGCAGAGAATAAGAGATTGAAGAGTATCTTTCCTATATAAGACACTTATATCAAACCTCTGCCAAACAGGGCTCAGGAACCACTGCCAAAGATGGGATGCAGAGATTGTAAGAGTCAAGGGTGGTAGAAGAAAACAAGGAAACAAAATTTTTCAGACATCTGGGAAGTTATTTATATGAACTTGTGGTATGCACAAGATACTATGTGCAAGATCCATGCAAGTTCAAACTAAAGAGACAGAATATAAGGTTGGAGATGGGTAAGAAATCCTAACCTTGACTCAAAAGCTATTGCCAACAAATGACTACTGTGAGTGAGAACCTTGGCTTTCTTTTAGGGTATGATACTAGATGGGTCGAACAGGCTCCAGTAGAGGAACACACAAAGAGGGACATTTGGGTACACAAACATCGCTCCACAGACCTTAATATACATGACAATGCATGAAACTCATATGAGTACTGTGGGTGAAAGTCATATGTGTATTACGGGTGGTACAGAAAGGGGAGGGGTCTAGGTGTGAACCAAATGTATGACACTTGCAAAAAATCAATTAGAATGTCAAAAACGTTTAAAAGCATGTTTAATATGTTAACTATGAGCCTTTTCACAAGCAAGTGCTTATTCAATTATCAGATTTTAGAATATAATGGTATTATTGCCAATTTTTTTTTTTTTTCATTTGAGAAAGGTTCTGCTTATAGCCCCACCTGTCCTTGAACTTGCTGTGTACACAACTCTGGCCTCAATTTCATGGAGATCTGACTGCCTCTGCCTCGTAGTGCTGAGATTCTGTTTCTTTTTTGTTCTATTTGTTTGTATTTTGGTCCAAGGGACATTATTCAACATAAGATACATCAGTGCCTATACTTCTTGGATGTCTATAAGAAGATTGGAAAGTTGCTGTAATTCATCCAATTCAGATTGAAATCAGTTTCCTTTGTGACATTTTCTTATTTGGTATAATTTCCCATAGCATTTTATTACAAAAGAATAAATAAATAAATAAATAAATAAGGGATGAAGAGATGGCTCAGCAGTTAAGAGCAATGGCTGCTCTTGCAGAGGACCCAAATTTGATTTCCAGCACCCACATGACAGCTGACCACTATCAGTAACTCCAGTTCCAGGGTAGTTTGATGCCCTTTTCTGATCCCTTCGTGCATTATACAACATGGGTGCACCTATATACCTGTAGGCAACAAACTGATACACATAAAATTAAAAAAATAATAAATATGATATGTGAAAAATTAAATCTCCAGATTTGACAAAAATTAGATAAAAAAATATATTTAATAGCTTCATTATATAATACTTTATAATTGCATCGCACACCTGTCTGTGTATTCTTCAATTTCACTCACTAATTTTTCCTGGATTTTGAAGTTTTCTAAAATATTTGAGCAAAACATTGAGACAGATTCATCTGAGCTTGACTGAGCTAACTCAGATCATGAAGGATCCTATTTTCTTTGTAACATAACTCAACTTTCACCAGAAAAGCTTCTTGTAGTAAATGGCAATTCATACAGAGACCTACAACTGATCGAAGTGCAGAGTAGAGATTTCAGGATATTCAGACCTACAAGGAACTTTGATATCATACCTTCTCCTCCAGAGGCTCACAGATCATTGCAAATGATTGTAAAACTCAGTGGTGGTAGACTGACTAGAAGACAACACAGGTAGTTGAACATATGTACCCATAGCACTTTGACACCATGCACAAAAATAGTGCAAATCCAAGCTAGATGAATATCCAGCATGGATGGAGGCACTGGGCAAGAAATCTCATCCCTAGCTAAGGATGAATTGACCTCATCCCTGGCTAAGGATTAATTGACATGTGATAACTACTTAGAGTGTGATTTCTTTACTGGTGTGCATGGTAGATTGATCACATTTCTTGGGATGGACACACATCGAAGAGCACTTAAGAAACACTGATTAGACTTTATAGGCCTTTAAGAAACAGACTAATAATAATAAAAAACATGGCGTCCTGAGGATGTGGAGGTGGGGGGCGGGGTTAGGGCAGAGAAAGGGTTAGGAGAGGGGTTCTGAATGTGATCAAAATATATTGCATGAAGTTCTTGAAGAATCAATACAATTTTTTTAAAATCTGAGTTTTGCCCTGTATTCTTACATGAAAGATACAAAACAAAGTAAACAAAGAAGTAAACATGACAGTGAACCATCATGACAAGTGCTAAGGAGACATTAGACTGAGAATTGGAAGTGCTAATAGTCATAGGGTCAAGATTTGCAAGTTTGAGCAGGGTGCATAGGGGAGGCCTCACTAACAGCTGACATTTGAACAGTGACCTGAAAGCATGAATAAATAAAGTGGAGAATGAGGGCTCTTAGAGAGGAAATAACCATCAAAGGCCTGAAGCTAGGCTGAACTGGAATCTGGATCATTATTTTAATCAAGTGTAATTATGCAAGCACAAAGAAACAATAATCGGGATAACTTGACTGTAACATGAAATCACCCATAATTCTGCTCCTGGAAATCAAATTATTTTCATGTTGAGTTCTGTAGTAATTAGCAGCTTTGTGTTTTGTTTTTATTTTGACTTAGCTACTAATTTTTTGCTATGTCACCTAAACTGGCTTCAAATTTGTCATCCTCCTGTCTCTTCCTCCTGAATATTAGAATGACAGGCTACTGCTACCAAAAACATTTTTATGTTTTAACGTATACATGAAACATCAAAAATTGTGAGGCTGGAGTGATGGCTTGGCAGTTAAGAGCACAGACTGCCTTTGCTGAAGACCTGGGTTTGATTCCCAGCAGCCACATGGCAGCTAACAACTGTCCGTAACTCCAGTTCCAGGAGATCTGATGTCCTCTGCCTGCCTCTAAGGTACTGCAGGACATGGGCACAGCTACCTCCATGCAGGCCATGCACTCATACACACAAATTAAAAATAATTAGTAAAATATTTTTAAAATAAAATTGTATTTGTCAGAATTTTTAGAAATATTTATACATAGTTAATTGTGACTGTGAATTTATTATGAACTCTTCATAATTCTGTATAGCTGTATGTTTTTCTCTGAAATGATATGATATGCCTTAAAACTTTCTCTTTTAAATAATATTTTATTAATTATTTTAGAATATCTTACAAAGTAGTTCAAAAAATTCATCCCTCCCCATCTCCTCTTATGTCTACTTTCTCTTCCCTACTCCTAAAACCCAGAGAGTCCAGTTAGTGTTACCTAAATACTCTTGGGTGTTAGTTCATCCCCTGTGGCTTGGTCAACTTACCATGGGCCACATCCTAAAAGAAAACAGTTTCTTAGAACCCAAGAAATGTCTCAGTGGTTAAGGGTTTGATTCCCAACACAAACTGGCGCCTCCATCACCCTCTTCTGGAGAGCAGGGGCACCGCACACAACAGGCACACACAACTACAAGTAAAACAAGTATAGGCCTAAAATAAACAAATCCTTCTAAACAAGAAAACTGACTTCCCCTGTCCCAGGAGTTATCAGTTGCCAGTACCTTCTCAGGTGCAGGTGGCACTTTGTTCCTACCTCCTCCCACCCTGTTGGGATTCTGTCTAGCCTGAGTTTGCACAGGTCTTGTGCATGCTGTCATAAGTAATGTGTGTACCCATATGCAAATGCCCTGATATATCTGAAGTACACCGTTTCATTGTAGTCATCCACAGTTTCTGGTTCTTATAAGCATTCTGTCCCATGTTCCTTGACAACCCTTGAAGCTTGGCATTTATACTATAACATATTTAGATTGTGTTTCTTTTCATTCTTAATTATTTACTAGTGTCTTTCTGCAGTTGCTGGATTTTACTAAAAAAATAATTTTTTTTCTGTACATAGGATATTATTTTATATGGGATATAATTAATTATTATAATAGTCCCCCAGTAAATTAACATATTCGTGCTCACAATCATCTTTTATGGATATTTATTTATTCTTAATGTATGTGTATGTGTGTGATCTTGTATGAGTTAATGTGTATCACATGCACGCAGCAGTCAGTTGAGGCTAGAAGAGGACCTCAGATCTCCTTGAACAGGAGTTTTAAGTGCTTGTTAGTTGCCATGTGGATGGTGAGAAACCAAGCCTTGTCCTATGCATGAACTATAAACACTCAGTTGCTGAAGGAGCTCTCCAGCTTCCTCTCCAATTATGTTAATTTTTCATATGGCCTCGAAATTTTTATTGTTGCTTTTGTTTTGCTTTAAGAATTTTGCAAATGTTATTTCTCATAAAACGTAATAAGAAAGCATACCTACTTTCTCCTCTGCTTTCAGTTTTAAAATGCATTCAAATAACTGTGAAATATACATAGAAAGTGGAGAAAGTGGAACAGTATTAATAATATTTAAATTAAATAATTAGTTTTTTCACCTTTCTGTTTCAAAAAGAAGTATAGAAGACTGGAAAGATGACTAAGAGTTTAAAAATACTTGCTGTTCTTGCAGAGGACCCAGGTGCAGTTTCCAGGCCCCACATGGCATTTAACAACCATTCAAAACCCCAGTTCCAGGAATTTGAACTCCTTTTCTGACAGTCTTGGACACTGCATGCATATGATGTGCTTATATACATGCAGGCAGATTCTCATACACATAACATAAAAATAAATAAAAATAAAAATTTACGAAGCAATATATTATGCTTATTTCTACATTTACATTTGAAAACTAATTTAAAATTAATTGATTTAAAATAAAATTAAAAGACAAGAAAAAAATCACTTCTTTATTGAGACAAACAAGTTTCTCCTCTTTCTTCCTCAAGACAATTGTTTGATGATCTTAATTACTGTCTAATGATCTCTATTCCAACAGCAAGTTTTTAGGAGACATTGAAGGTAGGAAGGATGGTATCCTGTTGTTTGACAGAAGAGAGTAGAAAGCATTCCTACCATGGAAATCGGGACATTGTTCACGTGGAAATATATTAAACATTCTCAAAGTCAGTGCATACTGAAGAAAGTGAGTTCTATGTCACTGTTTAGAGGACTGCAGTAAGTGCCTTGTACTATAAAACCCATATCTATCTGCTTGCCTTGAATAATGATTATTGCAGGTATTGATATACCATTTTTGCCTGCCCCACTCATGAGAAGGTAAGCTCTTTCAGAACAGGACCACCTCTGTTTTGTTCAATGGACAGCATGTTCCTAGATAGGGCCTGATACATCTTAAGTTACCTCTGTGTTTCTTTCAAAAATTTGAAGTGTTCCTGCTTCTGAATGCTTATGGGAGTGGTCCATTCTTTGTGCTTTCATGTTCCACATGTCCTGGATTTTCTCTAGGAATTCTTAAGAGAGCGAACGCTGTACCAATATACCTATGATATTTTTGTATGTGTATATTTTCTATACTCTGTAAAGGTATTTTACTGAGATGTAAAAATATAGCACATCAAAATTGCTAGCAGACAGTGATTTTCATCTAGATGTGCCATGCTTATTTGTTAATTTGAAACTGTATCCTTGACCTCCTGCCATTTGTACACTCTGTCATATTTATTGCTTATAATTTTTGTTTCTGTAGGGTGGGGCCTAGAGGACCCTATACAATTCATTTGGATGAAAAAAAAAAAAACAATCTCAACTACTTTAATGTAATGTATCTTTGTGGCCCCATACAGTTCTTCTTTCCTTTCCCCCCCAACAACAAAGCATCAGTTTTGCTGCTGGCCACACTCTAACCGTCCCTGAGCACCAGTCCGACTTCAAAAGCATGAAAAGGTATCTTATGTTTTTGAAGCTGGGCAGAGAATGCACGTAAACACATCCCAGGAGAGTGCTGTTCTAAAGAGCCATTTGCTACTAAACAGCTTCAAGTTTTGCTTTATTTCCGTTTTCCCATTTTTGAGGAAAAGGGGATAAAAAAGCATAACTTTTCAGTTGTTTTCTCTTTTAGGACTTAGTTTACCATAACACAGACTTGTAAAGTTTCATCTTTCTACATTTGTTCCAATTTTTTGTTGTTATAGATCAGGTTTCCCAAGCATTTCTGCTTCTGCACTCTTCAGAGCGGGAGTTTAAATGAGAAGCTTTCAATGATGTTTTTTTAACTGTTCAGTCTTCATTTAGACTGGATGACAGCTCTGCTGGAGGCCTGATGTGGAGCCAAAGGAGGCACATATCTGATTTAAGATTTTTAATAAAATGTGAAATTTAAAAGTAACTTTCCAATGGGGAAAGTGGCAGAAAAAAATCGCAGCAACTCAACAGAATCCGTGGGTTATGGTGAAGACAGAATTATGAAAGCTGAATGGCACGAAGGGAACAATGCACCTGCTACTCCATTTAGTATCCAGATGCGCATACTCAAAGAAGTAACTTGGAACACATGTATCCTATCTCTATAACTAGAACAAAGACTAAGATCCAAAAATCATTCCAGTGTTTCATGAGTTGAAAGTGCAGCCAGGCGACCATAACATAATATTTTCACAAATAGATTTTAACTGCTGATTGTTCTCAATTAATATAGTATATTCAACAACTTCTGTCTGTTGTTTATGGGTTTTACACACACTTTATTTCAATCATCCTTCCAACAATACTTGGGAGTAGATACAATTTTTATAAAAAAACCAAAACTGAGGAAGTTAAATTGACTTACAGAAAATTACAATTAGAAGTTGTTCATTACAGACAACTTTTCTGGGTGGTCTTAACCTTGTCAGAATAAATCACAACTATTCAGATTGCAGAGGTGACTCAGGATAAACAGGTGTGAGCAAAATCATAAATTCACAGAGTATTTTCTAATTTCAGGAAGGGAAATTGTGTGTCCAAATGTAGTTTATAAATGTCATATCCCTTGTTTTCACCCTGTTTTTGTGACTATTCCTCATTTCAACTTTTATTCCAACCTTTCTGATCTGGGAGATAATAATGGGTTAAATGAAAGCAGTAAATCAAGGCAGGTTCTTTCGAATATAAAACTAAATATAACTAGAGTTTTATATAATATATATATTTATATATATAACTAGAGTTATATATATATATAACTTATATTTAGTTATATATAACTAGTTATATATATATATAATTAGAGTGATGTATATATATTATGTGCTTACATATTGTTATATATTGTTTTATATATGCTTATATATTACATCTACATTCATATGTATATATTATGTGAATGAGACAAATAAAAGTGTATATACTTATGTATTTAAAAACTCATTTATGCAATAATGAACACAGTTTTAAAAGTTTCAATGTTTATTTTCATGCTGTTTAAGTATTTTATTCTCAACAGAAGACAGAAATATACCAAAGAACAATAAGATAAGAAAATATCAATTAATTAAGCTGTTACATGTAACATAATTAGTCTTTTTCTCAAAATTTATCTTTAATTCATGAGTATGAGTATATTGTCTGCAGGTATGTAAGTGCACCTTTGTTGTGCAATGCCTCCAGAGGACAGAAGAGGGCCTCAAATCTCCTACAATTGGAGTTGATAATTGTTAGTCACCATGTGATTTGAAACAAGGTCCTCTGCAATAGCATCCAGCCAACTCTCGAGTTCCAGTAATTAGTCTTATCAAATACGTGCCTTGAATAGATTGACTAATATATGTAAAACATAAATCACAGAACTATGCATTTGCCTAAAATTTTATTAAAGCCCAATGTAAATATTTTACATTGTATTTTGCTAGGATCTCTTTGTTTAGATTTTGTCAGTCCAGGGAAGGATACTTTCCATAATAACAAGGTCTGTGTCTGTTCTTTATTCTCATTACAGTGCATTTTTCTTTATTTTCCTTCACTTTCTCTCCTTTCTTTTTTTCTTTCCTAGAAAGTGTTTCTGGGAGCCAATAGCAGGAAATTCTTTCAGAATTCAAACCCTTTTTTATCAACATATTCCATTTCCTCTGGGGCATTGTCTTCCTTCATTGTCCTAACCCAGTAGTTCTAGTCTGTAGTCATTAAGTACAATGTGACCAAGAAAATGCATCCACAAATTTGGTCCTTGCTTTCTCATAATCTCTCTTTTTGTGCATGTATGTCTATTTTACTTATTTTCTCAATGATTATTTTCATGACTTCTGCATTACACTATCGATTATTAATAATTAAAGGCATGGATTCTCTGTCATATTGATGAGTGGCAGCCATCATTGAATACAAAACAAAGATTATATAACAAGGGAGTATAAGAATAAATGAGAACACAGACTGTAGTAGAGTAATTCACATTTTCTAGTTCAAAAAATGAAACTTCTGTGTTTTAATTGCATCATTTATAAAATAGGAATATTAATAGTGTCTTTATATATATATTTATATATCATGAATCAATTTAGGGATTAAGTGAGCTAATACTCTTCTATGCCAAGCATAAAAATATCTGGCCTATACATATTCAATATGAGCTGCTTAATTATAAATTTAACAATGCAAATTGACATTGTATTAATGTTTACATTCCTTGGTATAATGACAATTTTCTAGGGATTTATGCAGTCTCAAATATTATTCTACCTTTTACTAAGTTTATGGCTTCTGACAACTGCTTGCTGCTGTTAACCCATATAACTGCTGGCCACATGAATCTCATAAGAGAACATTTGCCTTCGACCTCATTATTGAAATAACCCTGGTCATTTGGTGAATGTTTATACTGGAGTTATTAAACTGCATTATCCTGAACTAATCTTTAGGATAAGAGAATAAAAACAGTATCTATTTATATAGCATAGTTATCATATCATGCTGCAGTGTAAGTGTAGATACCAGTTATTTATAATTATTCAAAGTATCATCTGTTTAGTTTCATTTTCATCCCTTGTGGTATTACTGAATAGGCAGAACTCAACAGTATGAAAATAGGACAAGCAACACACTTTTATGAATGGAATAGTTAATGAATTAAAATGAAAGGCAGCTCTCTTCAGAGTTTAGACTTAATGAGCAATCATTTGTTTCTCATGTGTGCTGTTGACTGGACACCTTTTTGCTAGGGATTTTTGTAATTGGGAATAAAAAGGCCCTAATTCACTGTATGTTATGGGAGAAAGTCCCCTTCCTTTCCAACTGTGAGCTGTTGATAAGTCATGATATTGGCATAAAGACAAAGGTACAACTCCACGAGTGTGATTTATCCACCTCTTTCTATGCCTTTTCCTGCCATCTGCATAGGAGAGGGAAGCAGAACCACATGCCTCAATTTATTTAACGACCGTATTTAACTCCCACATTGTTCCCAGGATGCAATAAAAGTATATTAATGATTACAAGGAAAACATTAATAAGGGGAACAAGTCAGAGCTTGTGAATTCAGCCAAAATGAACTTCCTGTCCATGTCTGCTCATGTGAATATGGATTTGATTCAGGTTAAGTTTTCATTACCTTATTTCTTCATTTGGTAGTCTGTATGAATACTAATGAAAGCAAAGGGATATCATGATGTGTAGGCGTGCATAATCCAATGCTGAGAGCGTTCCAGTGCTTCCTCATGGAATTGTAATAATATAATAAACAGTGATCGGATATTAATAATAAATATGCAGATGATTTACTTTAGAAAATAGCTATTCTTCACAGGTGAGGAATGTTTACTTAATTATTGCTGCTGAGTGAGTGGTGTGCAGAAATGCCAGTTTCAATGCCTGTGTGCTCCTTGGGGGTGAAACAGCCTGGTTCAAGTGAAAACAAATAAAGTAATCAAACCTCCTCATTTTGTAGATGGTGGAAGTTTTCTATTGTTTGCTTGCATTCCGACTTACGTGCCTGAAGACAATGGGGAAAAGGAGGGCTTAAATCTATTAGAACAGAGCATTCCTTTTGCAAATAGACCATGATTATAATATATCATGATATTTTGTCAGAGAGTCACTGAAATGAAATTACATCTCTTTGGGCTCATTCTCATGACTGAATTTTATGGGCAGAAATGCATTCTCCACTTGGTCTGTGAAGGCCTGCTTTCTAAGGAAATAAATGAATATTTAACGAGTTCCAGCCATGCATGATGCCTCATATTAGGCACTTTGGAAAATGTAAAAGACACAGTAGAGATGCTTAAGGAATTAGATGAGTGGAATTATAAAACACTCTAAACTTTTCTTTATTCATTACTAGAATGATGAAAACTAACTTATGAAATGGATACTGCCTTGAACAATCAGTTGCATGATTCAAGAAAATGCCAAAAAAATTATTGTACTTAAAACCTACCCATATCGATAAGCTTATTTTGTTGTAACTAAATTTTAGAAAATTCTGGCAAAGCTGAAAGGCTATAACAATTCTAACATGCTATGTGGGATGGTGGTGGTTGCAGCAGGGGTAGTGGCAGTGTGTGTGTGTATGTGTGTGCGTGTGCATGCACATGTGTGTGTGATGGTATTGAGGACACAGCATAGCACATGTGTAGAAGTCAGAGGTCAACTTGCAGAAGTCAGTTCACTCCTCAGCATATGCAGGGCCTGAGGAGTGAGCTCAGGTTTTCATGTTTGGGGCAGGTGCATTTCCCCATGGAGCCATCTTCCTGTCCTTATAATGGTTCTTATACAATAAAAGTTGCACACATTTTTGAGTTACACAGCAAAATGGTAATTAAAGCTTTATTTCTGTTTGTACCAGACTACCAAATTTTATCACCATCTTATATTCCACCTATATACCTCTCTACTAAATAATCTTCCTTCGTTTATATCCACTTCATATAGGAATCCAGGTCATCTCATATTTAACAAGCCTAACTCTCACCTTTTGGTCATTGTAAACCAAACTCTCAGTCTTGCATCAGAGAGTTCCTACATCATGTTCATTTAGGGTATTCAAACACAAAGGCTCCATCTCTTTCTTTCTCCAGTCTCTTGTCTGCCAAAGCTGTGTGTGAAGTTTGGGATATGGTCCAACTCCAGCTACATCCTTCTCTTTTCAGTAAATGTACCTTCTTTTCACTTCATCAATGATGTTTTTAGGTCTACTTTACCTGCCTAGATATCTACTTTATCTCCGTACTATAGCCAAAGATTGTGTTGTAACTGATATTTTGTGTATTTTCTATCCTGGATAGTAGCTTTCTAAACCTATTTAATATTCCCTAATGACTTAATGCTCTTTTTAATTAAAAATGTGAATTGTGTATGACATATTTTGATCATATTTAGATCCCCTCCTATATCTGAACCCCTTTTCTAAACCATGCAAAATTTATGATATATTACATATATTATATTTAATTCCTATGGAGTCAGGTTTGTGCCCCAATAAGCCTTTCAGTTGGGGTTCATCCACTGGGCCTGGTCAACCTATTGAGAATCTCACTATTAAATGCAACTAAATCTTCCCTTCTCAGAAGTTTTTAGTTGCCAGTAGTTCTTCAGCCAGGGTTGGGGTTTGTTATCTACTTCTCCTAGTCAATGCTGGGAGTTTTGTCTGATTTGAGTTACTTGGAACTTATCCATGTTGTCAGTATTGCTTTGAGTTCATATGAATAACTGACTAGCTGTCTGGAAAACTCTGTTTCCTTCTGGTCGTCTACCTTCTCTTGCTCTTACAATCTTTCTGGTTCCACTTCAACAATGATCCCTGAGGCTTGGGAGGCCGAAGTTTAATATATGGATAGAACAGAGTTCAGGTGTAAGCCATCTGTAGCATCATATTTTCTGCATCTTGGTTGGTTGTGAGTCTGTATATTAATCACCATCTGCTGTTTAAAGAATCTTCTCTGTTGAGAGTTGAGACATGCATTAATCTACTGGGATGACAAAAAGTCATTAGGAATAAGTTTAATAGTTTTACATATATTGCAGACTAGTTGTATTAGACTTTTCTAATGGCCTGTGGGATGCGTATCTTCAGGAAATGAAAGACTTGCATAATAAAAACTTTAGGATATTGAATAAAAAAGTTAAAATTATTCCAGAATTTGGAAAACTACCCTTGCTCATGGACCAATAGGATTAATATTGTGAAATGGCTATTCTAACAAAAACCATCCACAAATTCAATGCAATGCTCATTAAAATTCTAACACAATTTTTCTCAGAAATATAAAAGCATCTCAAATTTATATATAAACACAAAACCCCAAGATAGCCAAAATAATCCCAAACAATAAAAGAACTGCTGGAGGAATTTCCATCTCTGATCTCAAATTATTTTCTACAGAAATTGGTAATAAAACAACACCGTAATGGCATTAAAACCAATCTATTGATCATTGGAATAGAATTGAGCACTCTGATTTAAATACACATATTTTTAGCCACTTTTATTTTTGACAAAGGAGGCAAAAATACACACTGGAGCAAAGACATCGTGTTCAGCAAATGCTGCTGGTTTAACTGGGTAGTGACATGAAGAATGAAGCTAGATTCCTATCTCGACCATGCATAGAACTCAGCTCTGACTGACTTCAGGATCTCAGCATATGACCAGCCTTGGATCACAAACACAGGGATGCAGAGGCTTTCGAGCCACTGGAAGCTTGCTCATATTAACATGCAACAATGATGCTCTCTAGTCCAGGACCCATGTCAACTCAATCAGACAAAGTCCCAGATTGGAACGGGGAAAATGGGCAGCTGGTCAGCCTTATCCTGGGAACCATTTGGAGACTGATTGTTGCTAGATGAGGAAGAGTAAACCTTCATTAAGATCTCTGGATAGGCTGACTAGATTCCAGTAGATGAATTTCCAACATCTAAATACAAATTCTTGACCAGATAAGACTTAACAATGGGGATTTTTGTTTGATGTTTAGTCTTTTGAGTTCTTCGAATATTTAGAAACTAACTCTCAGAGGTATAGCTGATATTTTTTTTTCCCATTCTGTAGGATCCCTGTTCCTGGAATAAGAATTTTCTTTGTTGCACAGGAGCAATTTAGTTTCATGAAGCTATACTTATTAACTGTTGTAGTTAACGCCTGCACTGTAAGGAGTCCTATTCTGAAAGTGCTTTCCTGTGCCTATAAATTCCAATGGGGTCTGTAATTTCTCCTCTCTCTGATTCAGGGTATTGGGTCATATGCTGAGATCCTGAATTCTGTTGGAGTTCAGTTCTTTCCATGGTCAAGATAGGAATCCAGTTTCGTTCTTCATGTCATTGCCCAGTTAAACCAGCAGTATTTGCAACTAATACAGATGATATGGAGAGAAAACTATTTTCAATGTGTCCAGTTGGAAAAGGAAAACACGTATTGTGTCCCTGGTATACTTTCTAGTGTTTTTCTTTGACACGTTAAATACATATGAAATTTCCATCGATTCAACCAGAGAGTACTCTATGAAAATCTCTGTGTGCCCAATGTACAAAGCCATGTGTGCATCCTCTACCTTCCTGTTCCATGGAGCTAAAATTCTTACCTATACAAGTAACCTTGACCTTGTGGCTTTTAGCTGAAATTAGGATCAGTTCCTCCTTTTCCAACTGAACACATTGGAAATAGTTTTCTCTTCAAAACATCTGCATTAGCTCCTTTTTGTTGCTGTGATAAAATAGCATGACCAAACGTAACTTACACAAAAGTTCATTTTGATATGTGGTTCCAGAGGTAGAGTTCATACTGTAGGGGCAGCCTAGCAGCAGTCAGCCAGAGCAGGATACGCAGAGATCATAGGTCAATGCACAGAGGAGGCAGAAAGAACACACAGGGAGTAGGATGAGACTATTAGCTACCCAGTGCTGCCCCAAAACACAAAGATGTGCTTTCTTGAACAAGATTCCACTTCCTAAATGTTCTTTAACTTCCCCCCAAAAATGACACCAACTAGAGACCAAGTGTTCAAATTTATGAGCTTGTGGGGGAATTTCTCCTTTTAATCACCACACCATCCAAACTATCAACCTTCACATCTAATGCATTTATAAATCAGTCTATCCACATTCAAAAAGCTACTTTACAAGTCTATTTCTGTGTTGTCCTATTGCCATCATTCATCACTTCATCTTTGAAAGGATGAGTGCTAAACCAAAGGAACTCAATGTTCTTTGTTCAGTATCTATTTCCTCAAAATTGAAAGCCAGTCTCCTTATTTTCTTATGAAAATAAACTCAAATTAAAATATGTACATGAAATTCTGTTTCATGCTTATTTACCAATCTCAAAACTAGAAACAACTCAAATGTGTTTCTTTCACTGGAATAATTTAATTATTACCTTGCTTATAAAATGGAACATTTTTCACCTCATCTAACTACATGAATCTCAAAAGCTTTATGATAAGTGAAAAGAAAAATAAAACCAACTTTAAAAATCAGAAACAAAACAAATCTAAAAACCATAAACAACCTAATTAAATATTGGAATGAGATGATCAGGGAGTTCTCTAAAGGGGTAACACAAATGACTGAGAAATAGTTCTGTTCCTAATTGAAAATAAAAGTGAAAGTTTTTAAATTCTATTGACAAAAATCCCCCAAAGCTCTGACCACTTCCTGTAATTATTGACTCATTCCATGAATTTTCCTTGGTCCTTCCGCTGTTAGAGCAACTTCTTGTCTGTTTCCTGCAAGATGTGTAATCTGACATTATAGAATTTTTTCAGATGTACTTTTTCTTGGTACCTGTTCTTTCTTCCCATTTTCACCCATTAATTCCTGTTTATTAAGCATATTTTCTTTCCATGTTAATGTCTAAAAGAAGGCTTCTATCAGATGAAATTTTTGTCTTCTATAGACTCAAGGTACCTAGAGCCTGTTATTCAAATAAGACAAGAGACAAATACAGTTTTTGGCTATTTGTTAAATTACCAGTTTATCTGTGCAACTAATCTCCATAAATACACACTAACCTAGTTTTTCTTACACAGAATAATGCTACATAATACAGTATGTGGTTCATAATAAGCATTCTGTTACTATTTTCAGAAGAATTATTTAAATAGGAATTTGACTTCAAAGTCGTTTTTTCTATTTATTTCAAATTATTAGTAAACATAACACATATTCTTGAAATTTCCAAGAAAAAAAAAGTTTAAAATTGAAAGCATGAAGCTTGACCTTACTAAGAATACAATTTTAAACCAATTCCATAAAACAATTATACATAAGAACCTTAGTCCAAGGAAAGAGAAGAATCAATGTGAAAAGGTTGTCGGGATTGGTGGAAACTGCTAAATGAGATTGAGCAAGGGATGAATTTTTAAAGGAAATTTATGACTGATAACGGTGGAAGGTTGGATTCTAGGAAGTTATCTAGGTGAAGTTAATGAATATGCTAACCTAATTCACTGGAGAAGGCAATAAATAATGTGTTTGCAATTACAAATGGAAGAGGAAGAACACGAGGTGAGAAGACATTTGGGTTGTTTAATGTGACATTGTGCCAATTAGATAATAAATGTGGAAATAAAAAGGAAAAATTAACTAAGAAGTATTCACCAGAAAAGATGCTCTTGTTTTTCAAAGTGCTTCAAACTGGAACTGCCAACAACATAACTAAATTATGGAATGTAGGAAAGAGGTCAGTCGCCAAACACTTCATATAGGGCTCAATCCACTTGCCCCTGCCCAACAAATTATGGAACTTTGAACATCACAGGATGTGAAAAAAAGAAAAATTGAAACTGACAACTGCAAAGTTTCACATCAAGAATTTCAGAGAAAACATAAAGTATATTAAAATTCTATAACATAAAGTTAGACTATGCTCCTAAGTTCTTAAGGTAAGTAAATGAGCATGCACCCCCTTTTAAATGCTTTGAAATCTTTCTGAGCCATAGAAAACTGATCCAATACAGGCCCTGGAATTTGAAGAGCCACTTAGACATCGTCTGACATTTGAGCCATGGGACAATTCTGATGACTAACAGACAATGCAGAGTCTCCTATAGGACTGACTGATTGACCAAAATCATGTCAGAAATTCATTGCAATACAGCTTTTGTTAATTTCTACTTCCTCCTCTTACTTTTCTTAGGTATTAAAAATCTTGTACTTCCATCTCATCTCAACATCTGCTTTCTAAAACCTCCACCTGTGCTAAAAGCTGGGAGAAAGGGGAAGTGTAGCTTTAAGAAAGCATTTCATGATAATCACAGACATAAATAGAACTATGTGACTTGTAGCTAACCTTTACATGAGTTCTCTTTGCTTCCTCACACAGCTTTATAAACGTCTCAAGTCATCTTAAGAAACTGAGACTAAGGGGCTTGGTTTCCTCCAGAAGCTATTTATCTAGCTGAGAATATGGAATTCAGAGAGGAGTGATTTATTAGAACTCACCAGGTAGTGTCCCAGAAGTTAAAATAAGAACTCACACAAGAACAAATAGTTCTGTCTCTGAAAAAGGGCTTTTTATATGTTTTTCTCTTGTCAAACTGAGGAGCATTTAAACAAGTTTCTCAGTATTGGCAAATGTTAATGTGAAGATAAACACAACTTGCGAAACTATCAGACAGGGAATGCCTTAATTTTCAGTGAAAAGAGTTTGAACGTATTGGTGTACTCCAGGATTATTGTAACATATCTGCACTGAGATTCATTTCTGTGTTTGAGTTGAGGATCAGTATATTGCGTATAAATAGAAGAAAATAAATACTTTTTCAGAACTTTATTTCTGTAACATTGGCTATATAATACAATAAATAGATAAGCATTCAAATAGTATTAGCTTAATCAAAACAACATGTAAAGTGGGGCTGAGTGACATTGTTCAATGATAGTGTGTTTCCTACCTGTGCAAAGTTTCAGAACCAAAATCCAGTACAAAATAAAATAAAACATAGAGTGGCAACAGTAAATATTTAGTAGATATAATAACCAGGCCCCCTGTAGTGTCAAGGATGCCTGGATGATTATTTATAAATAAGTTTCTAATCTATATCAAAACATCTTAGCAAGAGCACAAAAAAATTCACAATATGCAGTTTTATGGTATGAAAATAAAATAAAATCAATATAGTATTACTACTTTCCAATCTAAAAAATTGTGTTTCTCATATTGGAGGTGATATGAAGTCAAAACTAAATTATTACGTATAAGGTTGTTTACCCCATGATTTATATATATATATGTGTGTGTGTGTGTGTGTGTGTATACACACATTATAGTACTTTGAAGAGAAACAATGCTTAGCATTATTTCTAACATAAATAAGAAACCACTAAAACTATAGATATTAAATAATAATGAAAATTTCTTAATATATACTGAAACTTCAGGAATACTTCAGTATTGGCTGCTTCAGTGGATAACAATGTTTTCTTTCCAATATTCTACCTTAATTAGTCTTGGCTTCAGTGTAAGCTGCTGTCTTGCAAATTTGGAGGCAATGATTTGCAACTATTAGAAGAATATGATTCAAATTTTATATGAAGCAAGAAAAATAATCTGTACTAAAATTTTGTTTAGGCCCTTATTCTTTCTAAGTATGGTAAAGTAAGTTCCATTTTTTAGAAATAAGAGATATTAAATTATTGGTGTCTTTTCTTACCTTTGACTATGAATTCTATTTCCCAATCTGGCTGAGAAGGGCTGGATAGCAATCATTTTTCCAACAGAACCAAGTTAAGACTATATCATGAAGGCATGTGGGAGTGTCTTTTGGGAACACATCTAGTAGAAACACACTATATTATTTTTTATATGGTACCGAGCAAAGTTCTGTAGGCTCTGCCTTCCTAAATGTATTGGCACTGGTCTTGTTTCATGCTTAGTTCACTTAAAGATCAGAATTTCATCTCATTTATCTTAATTCACCCTGTGAATCTCAGTTAACAATCCTCAAATATTATTCATCTTGCTTTGGCTCACATTTGCTCAGCAGTTATCCCCTGCCATGGCTCTTCTTCATCTACTTCTCATTTCTTAAGCAGCAGATGTATGACATTATTTGGTTTTGTCCTTTCCAATTCGATTCTACAGCATTAGCCAACATCATCTTTCTTCATTGAGCCATCTTCATCCTATACCTTCTCCCCCTCTCACTTATGCACATTAGTAATGATCACATAATAGGACCCAATTTCTTTTATCTCTCTGCATTCAGAAGACATCTAATATCATTTGCTTCTATGCTCTTTGGGAACCTTCAGAGGATATTTATCTTGATTTCTTTTCTCTCCCTGAGAAATTATGGGGCTAATGTATACACTAAGCCTCCTGGTAGGATACCATTTCTGATCCAGAAACTAGACATGTACTGATGAGCACTCGGATGACTTCTCTACTTAATTTAATGCAACTGCATATTTTCATCACACCAGATAAATTTTGTGAAAAAATATTCCCTATTTTTACACATTGGAAATAAATTCAATAGACCAATGCCATTCTTGGGCTGGAATACAGTATATTTTAATGTTATGTTTTTCTTTACAATTATCTGTAAGTCTTTGTAGGCAATATTTTTAGAATCTTCTTCTTAATCCTGTACCATAGAAAAGAAACATGTTTGTATATTGAATGAAGTTCTGAAAAATTATTTCTTAGTGTTGACTGCTCCCTTCAATTCAAAGCATCCACAAATATAAAGTCTAGAGTTCTGTCTCATATGCGAGCCATAAATTTCACCTGCCAATAAGATAAGCTATGAGAGTTGCTTCCAATTCCAGAAAATTTTAAAGTTGAACTGTTTACAGAGAATCTGTTGGCTAGTTCTGTTACTGCGTAACAATTTATTTTCATTTAATCAACAATGCATATAGTGGTTTGTTAATTTGAACAGTCATAAATAGGGTTCAGCATAACATTTGACAATGTACATTTCAAAGAATATATTTGTAGTTGTATTTCAAAGGGTTTATTTATTTTAGATAAAACAGCATTTGCTTAAGTCTTTTCCTCTCCCTTGTTCTACTTAAAATTCAGTTAGGTATTTAAATCATGTTTATTACTCAGTGCTTTCCAGTAGTAACTTCTAATTAGAACCTCTTAGAATGTTGCAGGAGGTTCTACCAAGCAACACAAGTTTCTGAAATAAACAAAAAAGATAAATAGATGTATATATATATATATATATATATATATATATATATATAGAGAGAGAGAGAGAGAGAGAGAGAGAGAGAGAGGGAGAGAGAGAGAGAGAGAGAGAGAGATAGAGAAAGAGAGAGAGAGAGACTATAAATTTTGCTTTTCACATTTGTAAACCATTTGGTTTTAAATGTAAGATTTCAGAAATTCACTTCCAGACTCTATGATTGATAGCAAAAAAGTCCATTTCAGAAATGCAAAGGCATGTTATGGTTCTAACTAGTTTAGACACATAAACAGTGATCAATGAGGGTAGAAAACCTCTGCTATTCTTTAATGAGTCTGGAGACAAGTGGTTGACACTGAAGTGATAAAACTTTTCTAATTCAAAGCTCTCTGAGAATTTCCCTTATTTGGTGACACTAGGGATGAATCATGAGCACAGGCTACCCTGACATTCTTTTATTAGACTGCTAAAAAATACAGTACTACCAAGATATAGTTCCTGCAAAATATGTTGTCCGATGCCCTTTCAGTTATATATTCATCCTTTCATTGTCAACATTTGTCTTCTTCTTTCCCTTTTCATAGAATATAACTGAGGGTAAAACATAATAATGGCTACCGGGTCACCATTCTTCTAGTTCGAAACCATCTCCAGACACTCTCCTTCCGGGCTCATGCCTTTTCTTCTAGCTAGTCAGAAGCAGCACATTTTGATTCCATAAACAAACCTTGATCCTTGGCTCTTTCTTACTGAGGCTGCCAGAGAGTGACTAAAAGCTATGTCATGACCCATATGACCCATCAGGTCAACATCTTCCTGATTTATGACCAGCCCCAGTCCTGCTGCTCCATGGTTCACATCTTCTCTGCTTAGTCAGTTAGAACCAACTCAATTGACCCCCATCACCCTGAGTTGGGACTATGCTCAACTTGGCCTGTTGGCTAACAATTTATGTGTGGTCAGAAAGCAGTTGAGCTACATCAACAATGTAAACAGAATCTATCTTCAACTCAACAAAGACAGGCTTTAATTTCATATGAGGTACATGAACAACAACAACAAAAGAAATCCATATGTCCATGCCACATAGAAAAATCACAAATAATATGTCCCTACCAAATCCCACAAATCTATGGAAGTCTTCTATAATGAGAACTACCTAGAAGAAACCCAGGACACAGAATTTAAAAGAACAATCATAAATATGATAAAATAATTCAGTGTATTTGTAGAATATACAAATAACTCAAAGAACTATGGATAAATTCCCAACTGAAGTTCAAGAAAATACAAATATACAGATGAATGAAATGACAAAGAAAATTTAGGATTTGAAAGTGAAGTTACAAAACAGAAATATTGAAGAAAACAGGGTGAAATGAAGATGGAAATGAGAAATTCAATAAGTAAAATTGAAATGATGAATTCAAGCCACTCCAACAGAATTAATGTGGTGGAAAACAGAATATTAAGACTGACCGTGAAAGCTGAAGAATTGGAACACTTATGCAAGGGATATAAAAATATAAAAAAGCAAAAATAGAATATGGAAGACATGTGGAACATTGAAAAAAACAAAGCTAGTGCATCATTGTCATAGAGGAAGGAGAAGAAAGAATATCTGGTCAATAGCATCGATAGAATTTCCCAAAACTAAGGAAGACATACCCATAGAGATATAAGAAGCACACAGAACACCAAAAAGATTGGACCAAAAAGAAACTTCCCATAGCACATGACAGTAAAAACACAGAGTGTAAAGTACAAAGAGAAAGTACTGAAAGAAGTAAGAAAAAAGCAATGAATTACATATAATTCATCAGAACTACAGCTGACTTTTTAATGCAAATTATAACAGCCAGAGGAACCTGAAGTAAAGTATTCCAAGTTCAAAATGACTATAGATGCCAGCATAGAACACTTTACACAGAAAAACTATATGTTAGAATTGAAGGGAAAAGAAAAATTGTTCTATGATACAAACGGAAAGAACTCTTGTCCACCAAACCAACTTTACAGAGAATATTCAAAACAATAGAAAGAAATGAAGAAATGAATGACCATACCAAGCAGACTATAGAAGGAAAATAAATGAAGATTTAATTATTGAAAAACAAAATAGGACAAGAATATAAACATAAAATTGCCATATTCAGTACAATTTTTTTGATAATAACTTTAAAAGTCAATGTTCTCAATTTTCCAACCAAAAACCACAGGTTACTTGAATAGAATAAGAAACAAAATTTACCTTTCTGTTGTATACAAGAAACTAATCTCAATTTAAGGAAAGATCCTACCTTATGGTGAAAGGATAGAGAAATGTATTCTAAGGAAATGATTATAAGAAACAAGCAGTGTTGTGATTCTAATATTTGACAGAAATAGATTTCAAAGTATAATTAATCAGAAATGATAAAGAAGGACCATGCACTCTGATGAAGGGACCAATTAACCAAGAACACATTAGAATCATGAATGTATATACATCAAACTCACATCATAAAAAATGTATCGCAGGACTTCAAGACATAGATTAACCCCAACTCAGTAATAGTAGTGTCAAATAGCAAAGAAAATACAGATAAACACCTAAATTAAATTATATCATATATACAATGGACCTAAAATAATTGAAATAATCCCAAGCATTTTTGTAAAACCCCAATGCAATAAAGCTTAAAATCAACGGTGAACGAAGAACTTATAAATGCTGAACTCATGGAGTTTAAATTACACACCCCTGAATAAAAGTTTGGGACAAAGAAGAAATTAAGAAATAAAGAAAAATATTCCAGGAACTAAATGAAAATGATAGAAGAAAAATATAAACATCTGGGACACATAAAAGCAGTCTGAAGCGGGAAGTTTATAGCTTCCTACAATAAAATATAAGAAATAGCAAAGATAAATAGCTTAACGATACAACTCAAGACTTTGGATAGGGATGAATAAATCAAACACAACAGCAATAGATGAGAAAAAATCAGAGTAGAAATTAATGCAATAGAATAAAACAAAGAACAACAAAAATACAAAGAATCAATGACTCTAAGAGCTAGCTCTTTGAAAATATACACAAGACAGATATACAGTGAGTACAGTAACTAAAAGAAATAAAATGCAAATCCTAATTAAGCAAAACAGAAACAAAAAGAAAGCATCACAACAGACACCAAAATATCCAGAACACGAAGAGGGAACAATTTGAAAACCTATGCTTTATTAAATTTTAAAGTATAAAATAAATGGACAAATTTCTAAATTCAGTGATTCCATGAAGATAAGATCAACAGCTTAAACAATCCATAATAAATAATCAAAATATTAATACAAAGTTTCCCAACCAAAAAAGTCAAGGCTCAAATGGATACACAAGAGAATTTTATCAGACCTTCAAAGAAAATCTACAACAAATACCACTTAAATTATTCAAAATGATAGAAACAGAACGAACACAAACTCGCAAATTCCTTCTGTAAAGTCAATATTAGTCTGATAACAAAACTAGGAAAGCTTTTGACCCTACCTCCAAACAACAAATAAGCAAAAATTCTCCACAAAAGACTTCCATATTGCCTAGAGACACACATTAAAAAGATCATCTACCTCAATGATCAAATTGACTTTATTCCAGAGATGCAGGGAGGGTTCAATATGTGTAAGTGAATAAATGTAATAAATCAAATAAATGGATTAAAATCCAAAATCACATGATCATCTCAATAGACTCAAAATCCAATGTGCTTTCATGATAAAACTCCTAGAGGAAACTGGACTGGAGGGAACATATGTCAAGACAATTAAGGATATTTGTAACATACACAGTCAACATTAGTCTAAATGGAGAAAAACTGAAAAAAACTTTCCCATTAAAATTAGGAACCAGAGAAGGCTGTCCATTCTCTGTACTCCTTTTAATATAGAGCTTGAGGCTTTAGTTATAAAAATAAGACCAGGGAAGGTAATTAAAGTGGCACTAAATGGAAAAGAAGTCAAATTATTCTTAATTGCAGATGATGTGTTAATATACATAAGACACTCCAAAAAATTCCACCAGAGATTTCTAGAAATGATCAACATTTTCAGAAAAGTGATAGGATATAAAATGAATTTACAAAAATCAGTTGCTTTACAATATACAAAACAATGAATCATAGAAGGAATTCAGGGAGACAATTCCATTCACAGTAGCCTCAAAAAACTACCAAGGCAGACTTCAATCTTAGCTGAAGATGTCATGGAAGCTGATTATTGTTGGGTAATGGAATTGATAAGATCAAGAGAACAAAGGACACCAAATACTGATGAGGATGCTGAGAAAGGAGAAGCCTCAACATTTTGTGGTGGGATTGCAAAGTGGTGGAAACACTATGGAGATCAGTGTTGGAAACTCTTAATAAAACATAAATAAATATTCCATATGATCTGGTTACACCACTCCTGGGTATACTGGTATACCACATACTCAAAGAACTTATCCTACTAGGAGTTCTCGCAGAATCACATTTGTAACTGCACTTTTCACAGTAGCCAAGAAGTGGAAACAACTATCTCATAACCGGTGAGTGGCTGATGAGAATGGGACACATTTACACACTGTGGGTTCTTTCTACTCAGTGGTAAAGAAAAACAAAAGTACTAAAAATGCATATAAATGGATTTAACAGGAATTGCTATACAAAGTGAAAATGCAAACTCAATAAAACAAAAGATGTATGCTTTCTTTTATTTAGGAATCTTTGATCCAAATCCTTAGATGCTAACATATAACCTGATGTAACTAGAGCCATGGGGATAGAGGTGAAGAAGGAACTCAAGAGAGGGGGTTATTAGGACACAAGAACTACCAAGGGAGAATTTGCGAAAAGGGGGGGTGATTTAATTGGGGAGAGAGTAGGCAGGTTTATACTGGGGAAGAGAGAGGAGAGATAAATAATGCACATATGGTGTGGAAAAAAAACAGGAAGAAATGTATTAGTTCAAAGAAATGTATTAGTCCAAAGTTCTACTAAAAAATACACATCAATATATGTAGGAGTGCACGTGTATAGATAAAAGTACAGAACAAAAATCACAGTGGCAGGAGGATAAACCACCTTTAAAATTTGTTGGTCATGGATCGATCAGAAAGTATCCCAAAATAATACAGGGTACTGCCCCAGCTGTTCATTGCCTCCCAGAAATTGAAGTACAAACATAATGAAGATAAGACGTATTTCAGATGTAGGACCTGGAGCAATTGAGCCAGAACTGACATGGAAGCCTCTCATGGTATCAGAAGACACTGTGTAAACTGCCAAGGGAGAAAATCAATCAATGATCCTACCCATTTGTAAAGTCTAATAAATGCAGCCATGACTGGCCGGGCCCAGCAAGATATCTCTATTGGTACAGTAATGGCACTTTTATCTTGAAGGTAATTAACATCTATCTAATTGAAATGAAGGCCTGCTCTATGGGACAAAATTCATTTGTGATAATGTTAAACATAGCCAAATACCCATGAATATAAAGATCATGGATCCTAGAGCAATATCAGTTTTTGCCACATAACTAGACCAATATAATTTCTTATTTTTTCTAAATATGTGTCCTTAAACCCTAAGTGCATTTTCTATGCATAAGATGAATTCAAGTCTCATCTTTCACCAAAGAAGCTTTCTTATGCTACAGACAACGATTAACAACGAAATCCACAACTGACCAATACGTAAAGACCAAGAGGCCACAGAGTGCTTATCCCTAAATGGAGCATCTATTTAAAATCTCTTCTTCCCAAGGCTCAAGGATCATTGTGGAAAAGGAGGCAGAAAGATTGTAAGTGCCAGAGGTGGTAAACGAACACCAGGAAAATGTTTTCCAGACAGCTGTCCAGTACTTATATAAATTCACAGTAATGCTGACAGCATGCACAGATCTCATGCAAATACAAACCAGAGAAAATACCAAGATAACTGTGGGGAAGGGTGAAGAAATTTCAATCCAATTTAAGGAATTTTTGGTAACTAATGTCTACTGGCAGGAGGAAAAACAATCTCTTACAGGCTGGGCCTCTTGGCATGTTAATCAGGCTCTAGTGGATGGAGCCACACTCATGGACATTTGGAGACACAAATAATAAGAGTACACTAAATTGAGAAGTGGTCAGGAATGGTATGTGTGGAGTGTGAGTAGGAGAGGGGATCTAAATACCATCAAATTATGTTACATGAAAATCACAGGAATCAATAAAAATGAAAGAAAAGCACAACAACATGACTGAATTTTTAAGAGAAAATGTATCGTTTTTAATTATCATTAGTCTGCTCTATCAGTTAGCTGATATGACTCAGATTGCAGTGCCTTATATTTCATCAGGATCTTCTTTGTTGTTCCTCCTTATAAATATCATCCACATATCTATTGTTCTCCACAACAGCTGTTGTGTAGAAGGTAAAATCAGGATTCCCTATGAACTTTGCCATTAATGGTTGAGTTTAAAACATTATATGGTTTTCATAAACCCATTGTTACTTGTATGTTATATGCCAAAGAATGAAAATCACAGTCTTCGTCATAAAGTCAAATAGAATGTGGAATGAGGGAGAAAGGATTCTTAAGCAGTATAATTAGCAAATGCATCCCTGGGAGAATTAGGGAATGAAAAAGAGGTGGCCCTTTAATGAAACATTTTCTCATTGAATTTTAGTGTCTTTAATTTTTTCAAGAATGTCTTGGTATTTTTAATGAGAAAAAAGAAGACAAGAAATTCAATTTAAATATCATTATATTAAGCAAAACTGGTTTGGAAATTGCTATTTTAAGACATTAGTTTTTTTTTTAAACTGATTATAATCCCACATGTAAATACCAGATCACCCCACTTATGATGTTTTCTGATGTGAAGGGATGAGAGACTAATGGTGATAGACTTGATATTCTTGTGGTCTCTCTAGTACACTATGGTTCTATATACATAATAGTCAAGATCTTACATTGTTATTGTTGGACTTATAAAAAATGACAATAGTACCTGTTATCATTAGTGGTAGTTATATAATGTATTTCATTCACATACCTCAAAGTACATTACAACTGTAGCATTTACTACAGATTCCCTCTCTCTCTCTCTCTCTCTCTCTCTCTCTCTCTCTCTCTCTCTCATTTTGTCTTGGGAGACTTTCTTTTTCAGAAGGGAATAAGAAATAGTTTCTTCTGGAGCCAGTATGAGTGATCATGGTCCAGGAACAAGGATTCAGGTTAATCAACATTTCACATTCCACTGTGGTAAAAGTTTGATGTAATTTTTATTGTAATAAAACAAAGCAAAATAATTTAAGACAGTTTTAATTGTTTTAATAATACATTTCAGGAAGATGGAACAAAATTATTATATTCTTGAAATTCGCAATTTTTTTTAGTTGCCATATAGGTGGTGGGAATCAAACCTGGGTTCTTTGCAAGAACACCTAGTTCTCCCACCCACTGAGCCATCTCTCCAGTCCCTACTGTGAAATTTTAAAGTACTAAGGTACACTGTTCTTATAAATATATTCACAGTCTAGCTAAGTATATGACCATGTGATAGTTTTATAAATAATAGAAACCCTAATTTAATAGATTTTACATTTTAAGCTGCTTGTAACTGTAATATAATTCAGAAATTTTATTTTACTGTCATTTATTTCAAATATTTTCACACAATAAAGACTATTCATGAAATGACATTTAAGTTGTTTTCATATTCTGAGTCTTTAACCAATATAGTATTAGCTCTTCAACCATCTGCAAATCTTACAATCTAAACTTTTAATAGAACTCAATATACGGATGAGGGCATTCTATCATATTCTTCTTTAATGTTTTTCCATTCCTATTCCTCTCTACTAATTTGCTGTAAGAATGTTAAGTAACTATATTTAATTTTCGCATCTGACCTTCAAAATATTCTATGTACTTTGTACAGCTATGAGCCATTTCCCATCCTTTCTTTAGGTGAAAGATATCTATGATGATTAATGACTTTATGTATTTAGGTTCTGTGCTGATGTAGTTATGTGGTACGTGTTTTATTCTAAGTCCTCAACTTTATCTAGGTAGAAAAGGTTACTAAATGCTGGACAGATGGTTTTCCAGGAGGCTCGATCTGTTGTTCTTTCTCTTTTTACTCCTCCTCCTCTCCTCCTCTTTCTCATTCCTCTTTCTCTTTTTCTATCCTCCATTGTCCACTCTCCTCCCCGCTTCACTCTTCCTATGTGCTCCACTTTCCTCCTGTCCCCATCTTGACTCCTCTCTTCTTGGAGGAAATTTGGGCAGAGAGCAGAGAAGCATACGTTCTTTTAGCCAGGAATTGCATTTGGGGTCCCCAAATGTTCCTTAGTGCTGGTTAAATCCACTGAATTTTAGTCAGCCTATCTAGAGTTCCTCACTTTAGGAAGACTAGCTCATCCTCCTCCAATAGTAATCAGTTTCCAATATTTCTTCAGCAAAGATTGGGGTCTGCTGCCCATTTGCACAGTTCCATGCTGGTTTTTTGTCTGCTTGAGTTTGCATGGTTCTTCAGCATGACGACATTATTGCTGTAGGTTCATATGAGAAGGGTCCCAGGAGTATGTCATATGGTCACACACCTCCTCCCTGGCTCTTGACAATCTTTATGCCCCCACTTCTGCAATGGTCTCTGAGCCCTGGGTAAGTGAAACTTTATATAGGAGTCCTGTTCAAGGATCCACACTTTGTAAATTCTTAATCTTCATGCTTTGGACATTTGTGACCTTTTGCTTTACTGGTCCTTATTTTTATGAGGGAGCTTCATTAATGAGAGTTGAGAGATGCATTAATGTCTTCTTTATCCCTTGCTCTATGTTGCATGAGCCTTAGGTGGAGAGATTGCATTGTAAATGTGCTTACTTAGGCATGGGCAATTCACATAAAATATCTGTCTGTGTGTGACAAGTTGTGGTACTCGGTAGTAGTTTCTGTTTGTTAAAAAAAATGCTAATTTGATGAGTGATGACTGGGATACTTGAATACTTCCTGCATTTTTAAAAATCTGACTAACATTCCATGAACTTAGCTCTATTTCTCTATTGTTCAGCATGTTCAAAGTGAGTTTATGACTTATCAGTGATGAATCCCATTGTGAATTTGTATATTTATAGTGTAATTCATACATATTTTTGTAACAATAAAGTAACACTACATTCTCTAATAGATTTATTTCTTATTTTGTTTTAATTTTCCTCAAATGAAATTTCTTATTTCGATGTGCAGCAAGTTTCCTACATACACTCAAACTGACTGTGTAAAAAAATAATCAAGCAAGAAGGACAGCTTTAAGGATGGTGTGATTGCTCTACAGCAAAAGACATTTACAGTCATGCTCGATAAGCTAATGTTGATCCCCGGGACTTCCATGATGGTAGGATAGAATCAAGTCTTCTAAGTAATCCTGTGTTACCCACACCCATACCATGGAATGTGTGTGCATATGTGTGAATATACTAGCACATGAGAATTGCACACACACATTTTATATATACACACACACACACACACACACACACAGACACACACACACACACCTCTCAGGGATGTATGCCTATTTGGATAATAAAGTAAATCACTTCTAAAATTGCCTAATAAATTCATAGTCAGTAAGAGAAAAACACAATGCTATTTGTGCTTTAAGAATTGATAATGGACACATTAAAAATCCATTCAAATAAATCAGAAAATATAGACAAATAACAGCATTGTACAATTCATACCAGAGAACTGAAAACATAGAGAAAGAATGCACTTGCTTAGTACAAGTTTATGAGTTTTCCAGAGCTGGTAAATCTTAGAAAGAAAACTGATGGTTTAGAGGTGATAAAGGAATTAGAGGTACACGTTAACGAAGAGTCTGTCATTTCTACTTGAAAAATTCAGATTCTAGCACCAAATGTACCTCATGAATCCCCACTACCAGGCAGGTCCCCAAAGCCATATCTTTCAGGACTGCACTACAGGGTCTGCTTTAAGCTGCGATTCTAAATGCAACTACTATTGTCCTCCAGTGTCCAAGACACCCGACCTTCAGTGAGGGAATGAAAACTACCTCTGCTGGGGTGTAGAACATTAAGGAAAAGCAAAAAGTTTTATCTTGTTCCAAGTAACAGACCTACTATGGTGAGAGGTCCCACATGGTAGGACCTAAAGTTATATGCAGGCCAGGCAAAGGTCACAGCTAGTAATTCTAGGTCTTTCTTGGCATCAGGAAGGAAGAGACATTTCTGTGTATCCATGGAATTAATTCATGGATTGCACCAATATCAGCTGAAGCCTGGGTCTCAATGAAGGCCTTTGCATACTTCTGAGAACATGCACATTACTAAAACTGACTGGCTCAGACATGGCTCAGTTTAGCATCAGCATAGGTGGCCAAGGAACTGTCTCGATCAATTTTCCCCAAATCCTGAGCATCAAAGTTATCACTAGTCTGGTACTCACGGATTGGATTGAAGAAGTATCACAGTGCCATGAAGAGACGTGTACTCCAGTGGGATAAACTCATGTTTCATCTTGCATCACAGCCATGTGTAGCATGAGGCCTGTTTTTACCTCTCACCCTGGGCAGTTCCTTGTGCCTATAAGACTTGTATGCAGTCTAGCATAGGATTACCCGAAGTATCCAGGTGACATCCTTCACCAATACTGCTCCAGTCTTAGGCAGCATAACTTAACATTAACTCTAGTGATCAAAGACAGGCAAGGTAGTCAGCAAAATATTTTCCATAGAACTTAGTACTGAGTAGTGAAGCCTGTCACTGAGCAGACCTTAACACATCACAGATCTACCTCTGGAAAAGTTCCAATGAAACAGAAAGTCATCTGGTCTCAAAATATCAGATTATTTTCATCAGCAAACCTACAAAGCTGAAGTACTTGAAACTGCACATTGGTCTAAAGAAATGTGAAGCCCCAAATAATAGAATAGAGAGCCTAAAAATCAACTCTTACTTCTATTATCAACTGAGTTTCAAAGAAAGATAGTGATTTAATGAAGATAGTGGGAAATTTATTTGGATATCATTGTGTATGTCACTACATACATAAGTCAAAATAATCATTTTGAAGGAAACAATGCTAGTGATAAAAGAAAGTCCTCATACACTGCTGGTTTGAAGGTAAACTAATCAACCCATCATCAAAGTCAGTGTGGAGATTCTTTACACACTAAATATAAAGTTACCATGTGATCCAATTATACCATTCCTGAGTATTGACCCAAAGGAGTTCAAGTCAGTACATCACAGAGACACTTGCACATAATCCCTGATTACTTCATTTGGTTTTAGTCATTAATATGATACAAAAATTTTAGTGAAATTTCAGCTAATTTTTAATCATAAAAATTTCATATAAGATGAAAGCTAAATATAGTAGAAAGTAAGGACAGAGGCAAGAGATTTGCATATATACACAACAGAATAATATTTTAATAGGTATTTGACTTAATTGTAAACTAAGCACATATACCTTTAATTTCACATGAATCCTTCTTGCCTCTGACCAAGAATAATGCATGTGTGCCTTGTGAAAATATCATCACTAGAAGCAGTAGTGTCAGAAGCAGAGAATTACCCTCAGTTTATGCTACAAAATCAGGTAGGATTAGACTATTCACATCTATTTTTGATTGTGTATGTGTTTTTTTCAGATTCAGTAGGGGTCAGAGAGAGAAAAACCTTCCTTTTTTAAGGCAAAATTCCTTGTTTCTTTCCCATGTCATTGTGTATGTACTGTTTAAATAAAGAGAGAGAATGCATCTTTTATCAGAAGAATCATTCTGAAATACATTTTAAAAACAGGTTCTGAGAATAAACTGAGTTTACTCTTACTTTTATATGACTATTAGAGTCAGGCTGTCTTTGTTCAGTCACTTCCACATTACAGATTCTCAGACACATGAAACTGGACATGTTTTACCTGGGTATTCTTTATCAGTATATCACAGGTTGCAGTCAAAATGTAGCCTAGTCTGCAGTCTTATCTGAAGGAAAGAATACGAAAGGTTCCTTGCATTATTTCATTTCTTGTTGACTGTCAGACTGAAAATCTCAGTTTATCGCTATCTGTGGACAGAAGTTACCCTCTGTTCTTTATTCTGCTTATCTTTCTACAAGTAAAGAAAAATATATAACAGCACAATTTCTATTAGAATGAAGAGCAAAGAAGCAAGAAAGCTGGTAATCTGAGTCTGTTCACACCTTCATCTTGGAGGCACCTTTGAATCTTGTTGCCGTGTTCTAGACTCTTCAGAAGAAACTCATTCCTGACTTATTCTCAGTGGGGAACTTAGAAAGGGATTCACCTTTTTTCTATTTTACCAAATATCAATATGTTACCAACTGAAAATAAGCAGTGGAGATAATATTACATCATATATTTTATAGGGATAGAAGTTAGGCTGTATGTGTTAGTGACATATTTGACCTGAAACGATTTCTTGGATGTATTTATAAAACAAGACATTTCTAAGTGCATAATATGTTTCAATTGGCAACAAGAATAACAACTTCCTTGTTTGTTTCACCTGTCAAGTTCTCATGAGACAAGATGAAGATAACCACTTTACTCTTACAGATACAGTTGGTTACTTTATGGGAGAACTCGGAATATAAGGATTTAGAACTTTCATAATGGACAGTAGGCATACCTGCCATTGAGACAGCATCTTTATGTTCCAGGTTGTAAGAAAAATGTGTTTTGCTCCTGAGGGAGCTTACCTTCATCTTCAAAGGTTTTTCATTGCAAAGCCCTCCTTGAAAGGATACTTTAGAACAAAGGGCACTGTCTCATCAGTAAGATGTGCAGAAACATGATCGCCCCAGAAGTAATTATCAACATGCAAGCTCTTCACCTCAGACAGTCTTCTTCAAAGCACTGGCGTACATATCTTAAAACTTTTTCCCTCCACAAAGTTTGGAATCTAATTTGCAATCACTGTGGCTGGTTATGTTAAGTGGGGCTATAAGAATAAAAGTTTTTCACCAAAGTTGTTTTGGTTAGATTTTATTATACTATTAATATCCTAAAATGCGGTTCACTCTTAATATTCTACCTTGCTTCAGCATCACCAAAGCTCTTTTGCAAGGTCTTTTTCCTTGTTTGGATATTTGGTTTTCTGGAAATAATAAGAGAATTTATGGCGTCTAATAACAATGGCTTGTCCTTCCTTCATCCAGCTTATGATCTAAATCAATTATTTGTCTACACTGTAGTGCAATCTGTTTTGTACTCAAATATTTTTTAAAGAATGAAGCATATATTGACCAAAGAGTTGTACATTCTCAGAAGTGACATTGTGTAGAAAACGGATAAGAAAATCAAAGTTGGGAATTGCATCATTGTCAGGTGCTTGTTATTTACTATTTAAGTTAAGGGCAATCATTTAAATATATTTTTAATTGTGTTTTGCTTCTGCAATCAATGAGCAAAAAGATTTATTTATGTTGCTTTGATGTGTATGAGTGTTTTGTGTGCATGCTTCTAAGTCCACCATGCACATGCAATACCAGAGGGGCTCATCAGTTCCCCTGGCACTGGAGTTATTGATAGTTGTGAGTCACCATGTGAATCCTGGGAACTGAACAAAAATCTTCTGCAAATTCAGTAAACATTCTTAAACATTGAGCCATCTCTCCAGCTATCTAATCTGACAAACTTTAAATATTTACTATCTAGTCATTTAAGAAACTTCTTTACCACTCAAAACTTCTTTACCATCTTTTGCAATTTAAAATATATCTCCAAGACCTTTGTATGTCTTTCTTGTTCATAAAAATTGTTACCACTCATTCAAAAAATGAAACCACTCATCTGTTTCTTAATACTAAGATATTGTATCATTTTAGATATCACAAATACTTTGAAATGTCTACACTTTGTAGGCAATTGTTTTTGAGTACACATGGGCAAGTCTTTGCATGTAAACTTTTTCCTTTGATTTTAAAACTATGTAATATATTCTCTTCAGACTTTTAAAGAATTTCTTTTACAAAGTCAGCCATGTTTGGCTTATCAGATTATAACAATTAGCAAATTTCAATCAGAGAGGAACTGTCAGGTGGACAATGTTGTTTTATCAGCAAGTACAAACACTTTCCCCTTTAGCCAATGCTGTAAAAGATGACAAACTATCACCAGAAAACATGTGGTGAGCACAAGCCTAATGGAAGAAGTATCAGTTACATTAACATATGTTTAAAAGTATCCAGCTAATTCATTGTATTATGTCCATCTTTTGATGCTGGATAATCACAAAGTCTGTCTTCTTTAGCAGAATCTACATGATTTTTTTTCCATAAAACATGTGGTTCACTCTCTGTACACAGACATGATTGGAACACTTGTTATCATTGGCTGAATATGGGAATACTTATACTTTGCTTGGAGGCTTGGTATTTAAATGATTCATGATCAGCAGAACATGGATTATAGAAGAATGAGTGAAATTTAGTTAATTCAGTGAATGGGCTGATTATGAAATAATGAAGTCACATTACATGAACTCTTAGAGACACTTATTTTAGGCAATTTTTAAATAACATAGTTAATATGTAAGGAGTACAGAGTGAACCAGCCGGAGAGATGTTCAAAGAGTAACATATTTTCAAAGGTGAACTATGCCTCTGATGTAATGTGATTAAAATAGCACACTTTTTTTTCTTACCTGTTCAGAAAGTTTTATCTACAAAATGTCATAGCACATATTTCAAGAACATATACTAACTATTCTCAAATAATTTAATGATTGTCCTAAGAAAGAGAAATTAAATTAAATACATCTACCACCTTTTTTTCTAATCCTCCTCCTGCTCCTCCTTCTCCTCCTCCTTCTTCTTTTTTAAGATAGAGTTTCCCTGTAGCCTCAACTGACCTGGATGTCATGATGTAGACCACTCTGACCTTGAACTCCTCCTGCCTCTGCCTCCCGTGGGCTGGGATTAAAGTCATGTACCACCATGCCTGGCACATTTATGCTATTATAAAGTAGTCATTTTCAAATTCTGAGCTGCCTCAAAATTAATGATACACGTATTAAAGTACATGTACATATAGAGGATTCGCATCTAGAGCCATTGTTTGATTTAGTGTGGTGCCTTATTGGTGTGTCCACCTTTGCAAGACTAAATTTCATTCATCACAGTTCCATT
The DNA here is from genome assembly GCA_035773235.1 of Eospalax fontanierii. Classification (NCBI taxonomy): domain Eukaryota; kingdom Metazoa; phylum Chordata; class Mammalia; order Rodentia; family Spalacidae; genus Eospalax; species Eospalax fontanierii. The sequence goes on from CM069526.1 coordinate 75,631,691, forward strand.
TCTAGTATGTTACTTCCTAGAGTGGACTACAGGACAAAAAGAAAGTGAAGAAATAATGTTTTGTATCACACACATTTTTCCCCCTTAGAGACTCAGTGAAGCTCTGATTTAAGTGATTAAGCAATAGAATGTTGAAGAGATAAATTTAAGACTACTTCATTTTAAATAAGGCCGATAACACAGGAACATGTTAAATAGCTCCTACTAGAAGACACAGGCAACTGACTCCAGTTCTGGGGAGCTGCTGCCCAGATTCTGACCAGCAGTGACAGGAAGGGATATCCACGTTCTTAGGGACTCAAACACTGGGCTAGATCATTTTAACAATGCATAATCATAACCTTCCTTGGGCAGAAGTAGAGGCTTCTGCTACATTTATTCAAGTTAAGTTTAGATAATGATAGTACAAGCTTAGTACCTGTCACATAGCAGGTTATCTTACCAATACACACTTAGTCTTGCATTATGGGAGACAGGTTATATACAGAAATTTCCCAAGGTTAAAGGATAATTGACTAGATTATATTGAGAAATCCCAGTGAATCTTGGGTAATATTGTATATATTTCATATGTATGTGAACTTCATGGTGTATTCATAAAAATGCCAGTCATTATTTTCTTGGATATCTTTTGGATTAAACTATTGAACAAGAATTTTTAAGCTCTGATTTATGTGATATAAATGAAACAGCTGCCTTAAATATCCTTTCATCTCATTATTTTTTCTACCACTCTCAGAATTTACTCTTTGTTTGTTTTCATAAACAGTCCTAGTTTTAAAAACATGAATATGTAGATCCTCATTAATTTAGGTACGTGTTAGCACTTTAATTTCTTTAATGACACAGACTAAATTTTTCTGTCATGGGACAATTCAAGTAGAGAATTACTGTAATCATATAAGTTAGATCTCAGTAATTTTTAATATGTTAATATTTGTGTTTTATTCAAAAAACCCTGAAAATGTGCATATAGTTCTGCCCAAGGTGGCATGTGCTATATGGTATTTGTGTAGTTAAGAACAGAGAAGAAAAGGGCTTGCTTGTGTCTAATATAATTTATGTCATCTTCATCGTTAATCATCTTGTGCTCTTTCGTGTTTGTTTTCCATCTGATCTGGTTTCAGGTGTGCTGTAGAATAGTTTCAGTACATTAAATACCAACTAGTGAGTACTGGTTGCAAGCAGATTAGGTTACTCTGCAACTATTTATTAACTCTGTTAATTGTTTGACAAATCATTATTGACTTCCATTCACAGACTGACAGATGGCCAATAAGGTGTTAAATGGAATTCACTCTACTGTTCTAATCTTTTGATAGGTACAGAATTTAAAAACTGTGTTTTAAATAATAAACATTCTTTCTTCTAGAGAATAGATGAATTATGCTATAAAATCAAGGTATGAATAATTTTAGTATGAAAATGTAGCCTAATTTAAAATAGAATAATGGAGCCCAAATTAACCTCAAATGCTCACACAATTAAGGCTTGTTTTCAGAATCTTTTGAGCTCCTCTGATAATGAGTGTATTAGGAGAGTGTTCTTGTAATCAATATTATAATAGTCAGAGATAGAAACTGGGAATGAATTCAGAATGAGTAGAATAGACCCCAATACAAACATACCTGGATACAACAATGAATGTTAGACAAGTGTAAATTCATGTTATTTTCCAGCCTTAAATGGATGTGAAGCTTCAAGAAGACATGGACAACAAAAATTCAGTAACAGAATATGTTTTGTCATACTCATCTTTAAGACATCAAAAAAGGAGTTTATATCCTCTAAATTTGCTAATTTAGAAATTCAAAAAGAAGAAAAAGTAGATAATCTGAATATTAGAGAAGTAATCTTAAGAGAAGATAACCAATATCATATAAAAACCCCACAGCCAAACCTAACATGTGTTACAAGTTCCCTGTCTTCCAGTGTGCCTGTTTGCTTACCAGGTTCATGGAATTATTCAAGCTAAAATAATCTTGAATTATTCTTCAAAATGTCATCGAATTAGTTGAAGCTTACTTTTTAGCTCACAGTCTTGATACAAGCTTTGAGAACTGTCATACAATGTTCTTCCATTTCAGCATCCAGCCATTCTGTAGTATTCTAGAATCTTTCTGTGTTCAGGGTGAAGGAAGAGGACAGAGTGAAGAGGGCATTCATACTGCTTACGTCTTCATGCAACTGTATTGGTTGTTTTACAACTAACAGAAACCTCTCCAGGGAAGAGAGGCCCATTTTGCTTCGAGTTTTAGTGGTAACAGGCAATCATGGTGGCTAGAGCAGCTTGGACTATAGCAACAGAGGCCGGCAATGTAGCTTCTTGACTGAGAAAGATACTGGAAGCAGTCCCAGGATATAATGCCCAAAGTACTGCAGCCAATGACCCACCTGGATCAATCACTTCCCACCTGTTAAGCTCTTGTTCAAAAGAGCCGCACCAGCTAAGGAACTGTGCATTCAAACAAATGTGTTTGAAGAGAGGCTTCACTCTCAAACCACAATGTTTCATCCCCATTTTAATATACTTACCGTGATCTCTATGTGCATACTGCACTCTTCTAAATTTCAAGGACCCTTCTATTTTTAAGAACCCCATGACTTAGCTAACTTAGCCCCATGTCATCTAAAGCCTCTGCTTTGCCTCAAGGCAACCTCTTAGCTTTGATTACATTCAAAATAATTTTTAAAAATCAGTGACTTATTTCACTTAATATATACATATATATATATATATAGAGAGAGAGAGAGATGATAGATAGATAGATGGATATATAATATATATTAACAATTGATTTGTTTGATATATATCAAAGTTAACATTTCCATTCCAAAGAGAAAGAATGAGGACATAACCATCAAAGATCAGATCAAAGGAAAATTGAAACCTGCCCGGAATCTCCAAATACCGTAGCTACATATCTAACAACTATGACGCCTGATGGCCTTATCTGATCTCTAACAGGTTTTCGGGAAGCACAACATGGCATTTAGTGTTTTTTTGTTATTGTTGTTGTTTTCTGGAAAAGCTTCATTCAGTCCCTCTCACCTTCCTCAGCAGCTGTTCTTGTTCCATCATTTCCTACATCCCAATGTCTCCACTACAACTTAGAATTCAAGTATAGCTATCTCAGCTGTTAGAGAATTGCAAATCAAAACTACTTTGGGATTTCATCCCAGTCAGAATGACTAAGATCCAAAATCAAATGACAAATGCTGATAAGATTGTGAGGAAAGAGGACCACGTTTCACTGCTAGTCGCAATGCAAACTGGTGAATCCACTATGAAAATGAGTGTCGAGTCTCCAAACCATAAACAAAAATAGATCCACTGCATGATCCAATCAGATCACTCTGGCATATACCCCCAAATTCTACATTCTGCTACAGAGATCCATGTCATTGCTGTTTTGGTCATAAGGGCTAGGATTTGGAAGCAGCCTAAAAGTCAGTCAATTGATGACTGGATAATTGATATATGATACACTAAACAACAGAATATTACCTGGCTGTTAAGACAAATAAAATTATGAAATTTGCAAGTAAATGGATGGAACTAGAAACAATAATCCTTAAGGTGACCCAGATCAATAAAGACAAATATTTTATATTCTCTCCCATAAGAGGATGCTAGCTTTGAATCTTTTGATATGAATTTTTCAATAGAAATATCAGTAGAGAAAAGGATAGCCGTACATGTCCACACTGGGGTGGCTTCATGAGTAGGGCGGCAGAATGCAATAATACAAAGGGAGAAAGCAAAATAATACTACAACAAGGATTAAATAGACTTGGGAATGTGAGGTCTCGGTAGAGAAGGAAATAAAGGTAAGATAACTAATTTTAAAACTCTTTTGAAAAAGTCATGTGGAAGCCTATTACTATTGAAATATATTAAATCATATCATATTAAATATAAAAATGTTTAAATATAAGTATGCGATAAAAGGGATTCAGTAGCCCTACCCGACATCACAGGTTAGCCCAATGCCAGTAATGAATTCTCTCTGTTGGAGTTACTGAAAGTGGAGTAGGGGGTCCATTAGACTGTCACTCAATACTGGCTACTACCATTACTCTTTACCTGCCAGAACTTGACTATAAGTACCTGTAGCAAAGACATTACAAAAGGTAGTTGTAGAACAAACAAGGAGAAATCTAGCTGGTACCGAACCCAAATCTTCATCTCTACTGGCTCTCATTCAAAGTACCCAAAGAATATATGAATGCTACTGGAAAAGGAAAGTAATCAACTTTTCCTAGCTATAAACCCTGAAAGCTACAATAAATTATCTGTCTAGCAAGATATGCCTACTGGTACAATGGCAGCATGGATGTTACGGGAGAACCTTCTGATTGAACTTATGAACTACTTCATAAAGAGGAATCTATACCTGGTACTGTTACTAGGGCCAGGAACTTGTTGTTAGATAGATCACAGACCATTAAGGCAGAAACACCTATTGTTCTGCTAAATAGACATAGTATTAAACTGACTCCAATATCTTACTGTTATATATAGCCGCAGATAAGTGCAGTAAAATAACATATATTCTCTGTGTTACAATCGTGCCACATATACAATGAATATTTAAAAAACACTCTGTAATATATGAATATTTTATACATGTGTACAATATATCTCAATCCCCACTTTCTCCCTCCGAGTCCCTCAGGATTCTTCCAACATGCGTAACCCCAATCTCAAGTCCTTTTATAATAATAACTCACTGAGTCCACCTAGCACTGCTCATATGTGAATAGCTGTGGGAGCATCCCTGGTCATGGGCAAGTCACCATAGCCAACCCCAATAAAACTGACTCTCCTCCTTGTAGTCATAAACTACCATCAGATCCTCATCTAGGGTGAACCATAGGAGCCCCTCCCCATTCCATGCTGGAATTTTTACTGACTAGATCTTGTGCGGTTAACAATAGAATTCATGTCTGCAATGACCATGTCATGTCCAAAGGAAACATTTTACAGCTCCCTCCCATTCTCCAGCTCTTATATACTTTGTGCCCCTCTTTCATGATTTTCCTTGAGCCTTGGAAGGAGATTGACATAGATTGCATGAATGGCTGAGCCCTTGGAATTGCTTCTTCTCTGAACTTTGATTAGTTATGAGTCTGCACATTAACTCCAATCACTGTATTAAGATGCTTCTCTAACCAAGACTGACAGCAACACAAATCTATAGATGTAAATATATATAGTTACAGGGTAGTTTAACAGTGTGTTCATTTAGCAAAACTATATCAATAGATTCTATCATTGGGCAATGTTTTCTTGATCACTTTTATACTACCAGGCAGAATCCCCTCCTGTAGGATAGGCCTCCAAATCTATCAAGAGACCAGTTTGTCACTCCCACAAATAGTTTTGCTGCTTTTGTATCAGTAGACACATCTTGCCTGGTAAGTTGGTATCACAGCATGCAGGGTCTAGCTCTGTGTAAGACCACTGATGCCTTTTCAATCTTAGCTGCCTTCACAGCACCTTGTAGCACTATGGAAGCTTGTCAGCAGGGAGACTCAAGATTAATCTCTCTATGTCCCACAGCCAAGGTGAGTGGTAGCTTCAGAAATATGAACTTATTGTCTACTTATGTTGAGAAACCAATATCAGTGATCATTGTCTCTTTTATTTTAGATGCCTCTGTGGCCTCCCTGACAAAAATCTCACAGGAAAGAAACATGAAACTGATATTTTCATTTAAAAAAAAAAACACATCTTTTGGGAGCATCAGGTACTGATATCATGGATTCCCAAGCAGCTTCTCCATGCAGGAAGTGGAGTGACAGGATAAAGAAACAAGGGCTCAGGGAAGGGTTCCATCTTCTTAGATATACTACCAAACTATTTTTAAACATTTGCTTTAATCATTTATTCCTGAGTAACCATGTCTGGGTGCTGGCTGAACTATATCTCACTAAATGACATATTTTGGAAAGTTAATATCCAGTATCTCAGAATGTAACATATTTAGGAAAAGAGTACTTAAAGTAGGTAAACAAACTAAAGGTAGGTTGGGTAAGGTCAATCCCAGTGTGAGTACTGCCCTTATATAAGGTAGAATCTGAATAGAGAAAGAAAAATCCAAGGGAAACAAGGAAAAAAAAAACATCTAAGAATGGATTCTTCCTTGATCCTCAGTAGGCAATCCACCTGCCAACACCTCGATCTCGGGCTTTGGCCTCCTCTATTGTGAGACAATATATTTCTGTATTTTAATTCACTCAGTTTCTGGAACTTTGGTGTTTCATCCTCTAACACATCCTCTAAAATGACTGTGCAATCCTAGTGATGCCTTCTAACACTACAGAATAAAGCTATGTCAGTTAGGACTTGAGTTTTTCAAACCCTCTATCCTGCTCTCACCGTCTGCTTCTACTGGCAATGGAAGACCACATCCTTGACTGGTAAGCAGATAAAGTATCACCATGCACCTCAGCATTTTAAGTATAGCTTATATTTATAAAAGAAATTTTATAGATACTTGCAAAGGTTGTTTGTCAAGCAATTGCCACTTGTCAATCATCTCCCAATTACTCATGTATGAATTATTCAGCGCTGTTTTAATCTCAGGCTGATTTCTTTTCTGCCTCCAAGCACACATTTAATTTCACTCTCTGTTCCAGAAGTAAATACCTGCTTAGGGAATGCACATTCATTTTAATATTAGCTCAAATAAACACTTAAAACGCTAAATCTGTTTCTAAGAGAAATTAATGCATTCCCAAAGATAAATGTGCATCATCTCTGCATTATCAGATGGTTTGGATTATTTAATACCATGGCTCATTTCCTTGATAACCAAGAGAACAATAATCCCTGTGCTCACATTGTTTATAACTTTAGGTTATAAATTCTTAATCATTGGTCACATGGTTTTCATTTCACTTTTCTCAGGTGTTGAATATAGCATTAATGTGTGTGTGAATATAGGCTGGCACACAAGACTGAATTCTGTCCCGAAATCTTAACAACATGGGCTACAATTTCAACTGTCAATAATTTTTCTTCCTTTGGTGATTGTCTTTCTCTGATGTACAAGTGGAATCCAAGCTGCTTTGTCTGTTTATATACTCTCTATCTTCTTAGACATCTCTTTTGGTCTCTGATTGGATAACTTGCCTAAGATAAATTACTGTAAATGCTGAAGAATTCAAGATTGGTACTCAGAAAATGAATCTATCTCTTCAGGTACTTGAATCTTTTATATGAATTCACAATCTGTGGGAGACAAATTCTCGGGCTTATAAATTGGAATACGGAGAGGGTAGGCATCAGGTAAGACAAAAAAAGAAAACAAATCAGTGTTCAAGAGGGACTGCTTGCCTAGGTTGCCCAGGTCTGGTTTAGATTCTTTCAGATGCCCTTTGGAACTTTCCTTTTGAATTTACTGATTTCCTTATGAATATGTTTGATTAAAAAAATCACAATGAACAGTTTAGTCATATCTTCGGCAAATAATGTAGAAATCATCTGGCCACATCCTCCTCTGTTACAGATGAAAATGATGAGGTCCAGGAAAGTTGAACTGTACTTTCAAATTCACAGTGAATTTGTATTAGATGTAGGATAATTTATACATGTGTCACAGTTCATTGAGAGATGTGTGTGGTACAGGTCTTTGTCTGTGAAAACAACACTGACAGATATTAATATGTAACATTGATGACTTATTAAAACATTTTTTTAGTAAATGACTGGCCTTGGAATCTAGTTGACAAGACATGAAATTCGCATTGTTATTAAATACCTGCTATGAAGCATAAACTGCTCCATATAGCTGAGTTTCTCTGAGCATCTGGGTACTGTGAACTGATTTGTTCAGATGTATCTCACTCACTGGGTTTTTACTGAAATAAAGTTCCTAAATATGTAATATGGCAGGCTGCAGCCTCAGGTACAATTTAATCCCCATGGAGTCCTGGGAAGTCAGCTGGTCCCTAGGAACGTGAAATACAGCATAAGGCAATGTAAAGGTCATTTGCACATTTTGTGCCCCATGGCTTTATCCTGTCTGATATGTCAGCACAATGAGAAAACTTAGACTATCTCAGCTCCTCAGAGAGTAAGTCAGTTTTCAATATGTAGTTTGCTTCTTAATAAAACAAACAAAAAAAAATTCAACACTCCTTTTATGATCCTATCACTGTAGACAACCTGGCTATAGTTAACTAAAATTCATACTGTATTGTTTAAGATTCTAAGGATTTAAAAACATTGAAAGCAGCATTCATTAGCATAATAATCTCAACTCTTTAAACCCATATTTATGGTCCTACATGTTTTATCACTGGGTTACTTCACATATGCAAAAGTATACTGAGTCTGGGGCTGGAGAGATGGCTCAGAGTTTAAGAGTAATTATTGCTTTTCCTGAGGACTGAAGTGTGGTTCCCAACACTCACAACAGGTGGCTCACAACAATCTGTAATTCCAGTTCCAGGAGATATATTTCCCTCTTCTTGCCTGCAAAGACACCCACACATGCATGACACATACACAGGAACACAGTCACATACATATAAATAAAATAAAAATAAATCTTAAAAAGACTCCCGTAGCTACCAATGGAATTAAAAACAAAACAAGCAAAAACTGATTTTTCTGCTTCCCTTTGAAATCTACAACTCAGCTGAAACCAAAGCATCAATTTTCCTTGCCTACCAACGCTAGGTCTCCTCAGTTCCTTGTCATTCATTCCTCTAACTCTCCAGTTCAGCGAAGTAAAGAATAAGCTTTCTGTTCGGTCCATGCTCAGCCACTGCTCTTTCTTTATTGATTGTAGGTCTTACTATAAGGAGTAAAATACTTATCTGTTTTCCTTACTTTATTAACTATAAGAGTACATGGCTATGTAACCTATATAGATTTATGAAAATAAATCTAAGAAAAAACATTTCTGACTTGAAAAACCAAAGCACACACAGAGGAAATGCTCTTTTTTCTGCGTTATCTGTGGAGCAGACACGGCATTGTGTGAATTTCCTCTAGAAAACTTCTCAGGCTTGAAGGTCATAGCAGTCTCAGAGAACCCCATTTGGGAGTCCATGGTCATTCCAATATGAAGCTCTAGGACGAATTCAGGTTCCTCCTGCTGCATGGGGAAAACATCTCTTTTTAAAGACACTTTCTCATTGTATTTTGACAGCTCCAAATCCATGCGAATGGATATGGAACTTCTGAAGCACTTGACTTTGCCTGTGTGTGTTTTCTGCCTCACATGAAAGTTATTGACTTACCACTTGGAGTCATGTTTTACTTTATGGATAGCTAAGATTTTGTTTTCTTCATGTTAATCAAAATTAATCCAGAAGTAGAAGCAGTATCTTTGAAGATGCCATTGGCACAGGGCATGGCAGACTGAAATCTCAGTCTACGTCAGGTATGGCTTCTCCAAGGTTATTAGCTAAATGTCAGTGATTTTCAACAGTGCTGTATCTCTGCGGATTCCTATGTCCCAAGGAGCTTTGCTAACATGTTAATATGCTTATGAAAAGTGTTTGAAAACCCGTTATTTCATGACTTATAATTAGGTCTTACCATGGCTTCCTTATTGAGAAGAACCTGTGTGTATTCAAAGACAGTATATCATCAATATCAGAATACACAAGAGAACTTAAAGTGCCATTGTTGCATTTACCATGGAATAAATATATGTCTAATTCCCTGTTTGTTCTCAGTCTTCAAAAGGTGTTAGGACAAGGTCTATTATGCTTCTCCAAAGCACACTATGAGCCTTTATGGAATTTAACATTTACTATCTTTTCTACTTCTGATATTATCCTGTGTAAACGTTGATACTTTCATATTCATATATGAAAGCAGAAAATAGATAGTGGGTTTTCAGAAGCATTAATTCTGATTGTGTTGCTCTTCACTCATATTTCTCAGTATCTTAGGAGTTATATGATAGTATAATATCTTTTATAGTACACAAACATTACAGCTGGGTTTTTGATAATTAAAAAATGCCTATGTTGTTACAGGTAGTTTATTTTACTGTAGGTTTTACTTTGAGTTTCCTTGATGTATTAACTCCTAACTCATTCACTCAGATATCTTTGAACCATCCCTTCTTATGTCTTTTTTTCCCTTCTTTTGGGTAGCTATGCTTGCTTTCAGAGTCTTATTTGCTCCATGAGTCATAAGAATCTTGTTTTTTTCTAAGGAAAAAAACCAAATTAAAAAGTTATTAAAGCATGTAACCACACTTGACAAGCCCCTCTGGATCCATTTGAGTTTATGAGTATGGTGAGCCTTCAGGTTTTTATTTCACAAGCCACTGAACCCTTCTGAGTCACATGCTCTTTGATAATTAGGGGGTATATTATCAATAAAAGAAAACTGTACAAGAGACTAATACAGACAGCCAGCTGTTGTTTTTCTGCCACCATACTGGTTGACTTAAACTACATTCCCATCCAAATTCATATTGACGCAAACCTTCTTTCTCACAGGAGTATGAGGGTAAACACTGGGTTATCCTAGGTGATTTACCCTATCAGTTGTTAAGGTTTCTTTGGGTTTTGTGGTTTACAATGTGCTTTATATCATTTATCTTAATTCCCACATTAACCTATTGAATTAGGAAAATGTGTTGTCATTATAGAGGTGAAACGTATATCCTTTCAGGTGACTTTCCAAGGCCTAATGTTAGCACCGGGACCATTTAGCTCTTACTCAGGTCTTCATTGCTGTCATCATTTTCCTGCTTTAGAGACTCACATGAAGGCCTGCTGGTTCTTCTTTTTGTCTTTATCCTTATTTGAGCCTTGCTGGGGTCTCTGCTTTGGCTAAAATAGAAGCCATCTGAATATTTTCCAGATCTCATCCTCCAGCCACCTTTAGTTTACACCTCTATTCCATTAGCCTATTGATTACCAGGCCAGCCCAATTTAGTAGATAATTCCAAACTAATGTTTTCTACCAAGCTGGTAGGAACTGAAGGATCTTGGGGTGTTAACTCTAAGGGCTGGTTCAACACAAAGCTGTGGGGTATTTTAGGGTTTTCTTCCATGGTAACTCTCTGCAGTCCAGTGGCTTTATATCTTGGAGTATTTAAGACCAAATTATTCCAAATAAAAGCACAAAGAGAAATTTTTAGAAAGTGTTCATGTTTCTTTCGACTGCAGAAAAGTTCCTCCATTTTCATTAATCTTCTTGCTGCCTTTGAAGTCAACCTGCAAGCACTGGAGATCCTGATTTCTGGCACCAGGGAAACATATTTATAATCATTATTTCCATTCTTTGAAGGCAACCTTTGAACTTTATTGATTGCTTTACCTTAATTTGTATTCACCTGACATCCTTCAGTTGTCCCTTGTGATGCTTGCAAATAATTTTCACATCCTCATCTTTCATATTACGTACTCTCAAATGAAGACTGTGATTATTGTTATGAAGATAGTTGTGATGATTTTAGTGCACTGACATTTTCTTTGTCTTTAGTAGACTTAGGGAGAGTGTGTCCTTCTATTTTATACTTGCTTCTAATACTTCCAGGAGAACAAAAGATGAAGTAATAGTACAAGCAGTATTGACGAATATATTTCAAAGTAAATTCATTTTGTTACTCCTAGTCCTGATTTTCCTTCTTGCCTTCTTACTCTTTGTTTGTTTCATTTTTCTCTCCTTTAATTTTCCCAGTACTGACTAGTTTGGTCTACAGAAATCACAATGTTGCAGTAACTTTAGAGCAACCTTGATTCAGCTAAAGAATATTTATAGTTGGTGAAAACTAAGAAGATGAAATAACATGAGGTAAACATTGATTAAAAACCGAATGATTCTTTGATATTATATATGTTTTTTATTATAGTAAGAATGTACAGTTTTCTTTCTAGATTTTTACAGTAATTTCACTTGAAATGTATATTTTGGTAGAAACTGTGAAAAGATCATGGAAGATTTTTTGAAAATTAATGAGGAGTCTTTCAGTCTACAAACTTAACATGAAATAATGAAGGTAAAAATCAGTATCATATTATATAAGTATATATACATACACATTATATATATATAATGTGTATGTGTTACCAGAGTATCTTCCTCTCAATTTTCACAATTTCACATCTAGCTTATTGTCATTTAGATATTCCTAGTATTTCCTAGTCTTGTCGCTGCTGTTTTATTTACCCTTATTTTGTATTAATAAATCTTCTAACAGAAGCCTGAGACAGAAGTTACCCAGAGAGAAGTCTTTGTTCGTTTTAATGGGCACCTCTTTTATTCTTGAACCTCAACATTCACTGCTCTTATGCATTTTATCTTTCCTCTCAAGATATTGTTTCCATGAATCCAAAGACCTTGATAGACTGTTTATCTATTGTTTATAAAATCTGTAGTGGAGAATGGCACATTGAAGTAGCACAATAACTATTTAAGGAAGAAAGGATGGAAGGGATTTCTCCTCTGAATTATTGGTATTTCTGGTCAGGGATAAGAGATGTACCATAACTAAGCTGTTGGCATTTTTCTTCATATTTATTCCTCAATAGAGAATAAACTGTTCCCTGTGAAAAATACATGTTTGACAGTTCTGATTGATATCTGAAGGCATAATCAGTAAGAACAAGATAATGAACACAAGAATTATTCCTTGTCCTTCTTTTCTTGGTCAGTTTTCCCCTATGCCATACCTTTCCACATATCATTAGACAAATACTGTGATGTTTCCTGTCAATTAAGATCCATATGCCTTTTTGAAATTCTATGTGAATAGAATTACACCCCTTTGGTGCTCTTAATCCGGCTGTTAAACTCAGCATAATAATTTGAAATATATTCATGTTGTTGATGCATCGACAGTTCATTCATGGTCACTGGTGAGTAATATCTTGATACATGAAATTAGCAAAATGTATTTATTCATTCACTGTGAGTAGATATTTGGGTTCAACTTTGGATTAGTACAAACAAAATTGCTATTAATGCTCAGCTCCAAATATGATGGGACTTCAGAGAAGGTTCACTCTGCAACATGCTTGCCTCACAAACAATGACCTGATTTCAGTCTCCAGACCTCAGAAAAAATCTGCAGCATGGTGGCATGCATGTAACAATAGCAAAAATGGCAAGAGGGGAGGCAGATACAGGGATACAGGGAGATCCCTGTGGTACTTTCGCTGTTCAGTTAGTCTATCATGTTTGGCATACTTCCAGGTGGTATATTTCCAGGGCACTGTCTCAAACACTTGAATGAAAACTCAGGTTCTCCTCTGATTCTCACGTGCACACACACAGACACACACACACACACACACACAGTTAACCTCCAGTTAATTTACATCTTTACCAACAGTCTTTATGGCCATTTAGGTAAAAATATACTTTTGTGTGGTTTTAATTGGCATTGCTCTCAAAATGTTGTTGAGAATTAATGAACCTCTTTGATCCGTATCTGTATTTCTGATGTCTCTAATCGAATGTTTTTTCAGTGTTTTCCTTTCTTTTTTAATTCTTGGCTTATATGGGTTTTTATATGGTGTACTTATGAGACATTAAAAGTTGTATGCTTTGCATATGTTTATTACTCTATAATATTTATTTCTATCAGTATATTTTAAAAAACAAAACTGTCACTTAAATGAAATTACATGTTTATTTTTCTATTTTATATACTTTTGTTAATGACATACTGAAGAAATTTTTGTTAAGCCCAGTAAACTAAGATATTTTTCTAACTATATTTATTGCACAGTCCTAGCTGGCACATTTAAGAATGTGGTTGATTTTAAGTAAATGACTATGTGTACTCTGAGTTTAAGCTTGTACCTATAATAGTTTTGATTTTGCATATGATTAGTTGATTGCAGATAAGTATCTGGTTATTCCAGAAAGATTTGTTGAAACAACTATCTTCTCTCTTGGTGTACCTTAAGCTCTTTTTTTTTACTTTTATTATTGAATCTATGTATATTTCATACAGAATATATCAGCAAATCTGGATCATGTTTACGTCTCCCTCCCCTCTGGCACACACCCCCATACCACTCCCATCTGGAATCCATATATTCTTTCATTTGTGTTAAGGTCTATTCTGTCAAGTCAGTGTCCCCAAATGCTCTGTAGTGCAAGTTCATCCACCGAGGTCTAGTCAGCCTATCCAGACGTCCTCACTTTTGGAAGACTAGCTCATTTTCACCAACAGTAATCAATTGCCATTACTCATTCATCAAAGATTGGGGTTTGCTACCCATTTCTCCAGTTCTATGCTGGGTTTTATCTGCTTGAGTGTGCATGGTTATTGAGCATGCTGACATCATTGCTGTAAGGTCATATGAGCAGGGTTCTAGGAGCTTGTAGGATTCTATTTCCACATGGCCACGCCCTTCCTCACTGGTTCTTACATTCTTTCCTTATTTCTCCTTCGATCCATTCATTATTCATGAATGTGTTCTTTAGTCTCCATGAGTTCAGGAAGTTACTAGGGCTTCTTCAAGTGTTAATTTTAAGCTTTATTGACTGAGATAATGCATGGAATTCTTTCTTTCTTTTTTTTTTTTTTTTTTTTTTTTACTTGTTGAGGTTTGTTTTGTGCCCCAGCATGTGGCTGATTTTGGAAATGTTCTGTGGGGTACTGAATAGAATGTATGTTATTTGGTCCTTAGGTGGAATATTCAGTAGATGTCTGTTAGATCCATTATATGTATGGTATTGCTTAGTTAAGATGTCTCTCTGTTTATTCTTTGTCTGGTTGACCTATCTAATGGAGACAGTTTGGTATTGAAGTCACCTATTATTAATGAGTTGGGATTAATCTCTGTTTTAAAGTCCTATAGACTCATTCTATGAAGTTGGCTATACCAGAGTTTAGTTCATATATGTCCATAATTGTAATAACTTTTTGGTTAATTTTTCCTTTGATCAGAGTATAGGGAACTTTCTTTGTCTGTTCTGATTTACTTTTTGTTTGAAGTCTATGTTGTCAGATATTAAAATGGCAACTCCTGCTTGCTTCTTAGAGTTAGCTATTTGCTTGGAACAATTTTTCCATCCTTTCACATTAGGGTAGTACGTGTCCTTGAAGGTGAGATGGGTTTCTTGCAGACAACAGAAAGATGGATTTTGTTTCTTGATCCATTCCTCTAGCCTGAGTCTTTTGACTGTGGAGTTCAATCCATTGATATTTAAAGTTATTATTGAAAGGTGTATATTGGTTCCTGTGATTCTAATTTCTTTTTACATTCTTTGTCTCAACTTGTGGTTTCCTAGTTCTACCTTTATTAACTTCTTTGTGTTGTCCCTTGGGTATAGTCATTCCTTCCTTCAGCTCTTTGTCTTCCTTCACATACATTCTGAAGGGATGCTTTTCTGGAAATGAGCTTGTGAAGGCTCTAACAAAGCAGACTAAAACATTTATCTGATCTAAGTAAGGGGACCAGGATACAATTGCTGGGTCTATACCAAAAGGGTAGTCCAGAGATCTGTGGTGCAAACTCCAGGAGCAGGCCTCTGCCCAGTGCTAGAAGGAAAACAGCATGTGGGGAGAGGTAGCGAGAATGGAGTTGCTCAGGTGGTAGGGGTGTGGAAAGGCTGGAGCAGACTTACCAGGGAAGAAGGGTGCCCACAGGAATCCAAGGCAGGTGGGAGGAGGGGAGAGACAAGGCAGAAGCCTGGTTCAGGGTGGTCAGAGGGAAATTGGGGGTAGAGTAGCCTCTGAAGGCTCTAATAAAGTAGCCTGAAAAACTGAGCTGGTCTGAGCATGGGGAATCAGGATACAGTGGGTGGGTCTGGAGCAATAGGGTAGTCCAGAGACCTGGAGTGCTAGATGCAAGACGGGGCCTATGCCCACGGCTAGAAGGAGAACGAGATGTGGGGAGGTGGAGAACAGAGTTGCTTTGGCCAGGTGTACCTTGATCTATTTATCAAAAACAACTGAAATGCATCTATGTGGATGATACTGAAATCCCCACTTTTGCTTTACCTGTTTTTGACTTTACACTAAGTCCTTGAGTGCTGTTATTCTGAGTTAATCTCAAAACCCAGCAGTCTCTGTCCTGCAATTTTGTGTTGTACCTAGTGCTCTTTTGTGTTACTAGTTCCACCTAAGTTTTAGAATCGCTCTCTCCATTTCCACATTCAAAGACACAAAGTATGTTAGAGATTTGAGAGACATTTAATCCAATACATAATTATACAACTGAAAACAATATTGATTCTTCCAATACATAAAATGTCTTCAAGATGTATGATTTTCCTTGCAATATTCTGAACATTTTGCTATCCATGTATTTCATACATTTCATCAAAAATTCTCTATCAAGTACTTTTAATGCTGCTTAAACATCCTTTCACTCTGTTGTGCAATGTCAGGTATAGGTTCATAATTTTCTCTCGCTTCTACCTTCCAACCCGCTGTTAGAGCATAGGAACCACAGTCTATTGTTATCAAATTTGGCTTTATCTGCCTTCTCTTGATCTGAATGTTGATTCTCATACTTGCATGGTAGGGACTTTCTCCACTGAGGTCTCTCTCAAGGTCTTCCAAATTTTGAATATGATTTTTAAAGTTTTCATTCCATAGCAAAATTCTAATATTCCTTCTGGTTTCTTTGATCCATGAAATACTAGCAAAATATTCCTCAGTTTTCATGTATTTGAGTATTTTACAAATATTTTATGGAATTCTAATTTAATCTAATGTAGCACTTGGACATACTTTTATTATTTGATTAGATCAGATATGCATAGAATTGACAGAAAACATAGTATAATCTAATTCGATATGTGTTTTGTGTACACTTGAGAATGCATGTTCTACTGCTTGTGGAGTAAAATTTACATCTGGCTAGGATCACTGATTATTTTTCCTCTCTTGGCAGCTTGTATAGTATCTTCTGATATCATGAGAACTAGTCTTAAGGGATATGGCTTCCAGGTTCCAACTGAATTGCTCTGTTTCTGAAGTAAGTCCTGTTTTAGCATTAGAGTTTTAAATTCAGACTCAGGAATAAATGTGTGGAAAGCAAATTCTGATTTGAAGAAAGGTGACAGAAAATGCTCAGTTATTAAGAAGTGACATTTATAGATGTTTGGTGTTTAACTGAGAAATGAAAACAATTAATAGGGAATTATTACATGGCAAAGACGGTATTTTCTAATTTTAAGTTCATTAAAATATGGATAAATGTTTAAGGAAAAATCATTTATATTGTAGTGCATTATCTATTTGGGTGTAAAATGTGAAAGTATTAGTGTAAGAAAGGAAATTCGTGTATTTAAATGTAATTAAAATACCTCATTCCTTTTGATTATGTGTGCTCCAGGAAAGGCACATCTTGTAATTTTTCAATAGCTGTTATGAAAGTATCAGTAGTCCACCAAAAATAATGAATGTGATTATAAAAATTAAGAGACTCAGATTTTGAAATGAACCAATAATATGTACTGGGTAGAAAATAAGCAGCGGTTTTTTATATTGCAACTAACACAAGCCAGTATTCATATGGTATAAGGAAATGGTCAACATACCTCAGTAGAAAAGTGGAGTTTTAGGAGTTTTTTGACAGGGTCCTCTTAGCCCCAGCCTGCCAGGAAGTCACTATGTAGACCAGGCTGGCCTTAATCTCAAAGAGATCTGCTTGCCTCTGACTCCTGACTGCTGGGATTCAAGGAGATCACCACCATGCTCTATTTTTTTTTTTAGCAAGCTCTATTTTTTAAAGCAAGAGCCTATTATATGCTCCTGAGATAAGCTGTTCCTTTTGAAAAGTCCTAAGAAAAGTATTAGGTGGAGAAGAAAACTTTTATAAAAACGCTGCATCCAGTAATTATAAGAATGGCTCAATGTAAATCTAAAGTAAAAAGAGACTGATATTTGGAAATTTTTTTCTGGAGCTCACTACAAAATATTAGACATACACTAAAATTTCTAATCCTTCCTTGTTTCCTAACCTTTATTCTCTTATCATTTCTGAAGTTATACTATAGTCTAATTAATTCACACCTAACCCTTGAAAATTTTTTAACAATCTTATAATTCCATACCTTCAAGTAAGCAGTCCTATCTTCCAGAATTCCCCTTTCTACACTTTTATATCTGGAAAAATTGTGGTTATTTTTCAAATACCACTCGGATGTGTCTCAACTATGAATACATTCTGACTTTCTTCATCCATTTAATTGTAATTATACTTGCACAGGGATACAACCTTAAATTTGAATGCTTTTTAAACTGGGATACAAGCCCTGAGACAGGAAACACTTTTTTTATGAAGCACAGTGAAGATGAAATCATAGATGACCTATAGAATATCATACTTATAAACCAAGCAAACCTTGGTTACATGAATCACACAAATTGCACATCTTTGTATAAAACAGTTGTTTCACATTAATGGACAAGGATATATATTGGCATGATATTCTTTCTTCCTGTGCTTCTCATCAGGGTGGAGTGAATGGGCAGGCATTGCTATTGCCTGTCTTTGTTAAATTCTATTAAAGGAAATAGTGTTAGTAGTATACATAAGTTCTAATACTTCTGTGAACTAGTGACATTCTCTGCTTAAATTATTTTATCACCCTTTTCTAATATCCAGAGGTTGGAATAATAGAAGCAGTTGTAATTATAGGATTATTAGTGATTCAGTTACCCGGTAGTACTGCAGGACTGATTTAACAATATTAATATCTTTCTATGTGAAACAGTATAGGCGATGTGTTAACCTCATTGAATGTCACAATGAATCACCATCAAGTGTGACACTCTTGTAGCAGAGAACTTCCCCTTTACCTGGTATCTATCATGGAGTCCAAGAGTGTATTGATGATTCTTTAATCTTTTTTGTTAGACTAGTATTGGTATTTCTTGTTTACGTCTGAATAAAGATGTTCCTGGAAAGGCAGAAAAAGCAAAGTAAAATCTAGTGAGAAAGTCACGTACAGTTTTCCCAGAATGTAGAGTTGGAGGTTAACTACAGGACTGTTCTTTCTGTAGATGTTGATGAGGCTGTCACGTCACCAAAGGGGCAAACTCATATCCAATTTTATCTAGTATAGATCTTCCAAGGAGAACGGCAAGCTGGGAAGAACCTGCGCACGGTACCCTGTGGGCTTCTGGTGGTAATTGTCCGTTCCATAGCTTCTCGCACTGTGAGTCGAAAACCCATAGGAGATTTTATAAACAAATGTGGGGAGTGTGAAAATTTTGACAACAATGAAATGTTTCTGAAAAGACAATGATCAAAAATTCATTCAGAATCAAACATAAAATCAATAAAATGTCTTATTGAAAGTGCTTGCCTGCATTGCATCATGCAATCACAATGCAGCCCTTGTTTTGAACACATAATATGCACAGTGTGCACTGAATGTGTCATCATGTCATGCATTGTCAATAAACACCACCTCAGTTTAGATACTAGCTTATGTTATTACTTGGGGTATTTTAACTGTGTATTCAGATGTCTGTGTCTGACAGAAACTTAATAGTCTAAGCTATAGAAGTTATCTTACAGAAGATAAATTTCCTGCCACCATTTGTCAGCATGTATCACATTAATGTGCTTTTGAATTGTATTGTGTTAGAATATTTGATTTTAAAAATTTCTCTTTGAACTGCAGAACGGAATTTCATAAAAAGTCATTGAATTAATCCAAGAATTTCTTAAATGTCCCTAAACACATTTCTGACATTTTCTACTATGTATTTATATGAAAGCTGCTTTCTCAGGACTGAGGATAATAAAATCAAAGTGTCAATCACCTGTGAACAATGTTGATGATATTCTATGCTCTTCAATGTCAAAATTAATTATTTGAAGATTAATTATTTATGTTAAAATGAATAAACACATTCTTTCCATTATTGTGAAATTTTCCTTCATTTTAATAAATGGTTAAAATATTTGCATAGCAAAAAATGCTTTAAAATAATTTTTCAAGATTTATTGTCATTAAGTTCTTGATTTAAGTGTATATATTACATACTTACATGCCTGGGATTATGTAAAAATTTCTCAGATGAAAAAGGCTCATGAGTGGATAATGTTTCAGAAGCAATATAGCTTAGTCAGTGTCAACATCTTCATTAGGTTTGTTGACATCTGTGTGAAGGCTGAATGTTTGGGATGAATGAAAAGATTTTAAGCATCATATAAAATTAAAAAGGAGACGCTAGATCTAACTAACATTTTCACTCCAGGTATATTGTAGACATTAAAGATACAGTCTTACTCTTGTTAGTTTGACCCCTTCACAATTTTACCATCTGAGTTTCTAATTACGCTAAATGGGGAAAAAACTACAGAAGCATGTTATTACAACCTGGTAAGACAACCTCAATATGTATGACAGAATGCATGAAATCCTATGTGGGGCAAAGATGGGGAGGGGCCTAGAAATGATTAATATCTTTTTTAAGAATTGCACAAAAATATATCTTGTTAGAAAAAAAGTGATGGCAGAAATGCCTTAGTTTAAAATACTCTAACCCCTGTCTAAATTTCTAAGAGTATTTTTATTTTTCCTTCTAGAAAAAGATCATTAAAATGACACAGCAGAGGAGGTTTGTTTTTTGTTTTGGTGTGTGTGTGTGTGTGTGTGTGTGTGTGTGTGTGTATGTGTGTGTGTGTGTGTTCAATGCAGGATTTTACTCTGTACCCCAGAATGATGGCCTGAAAGTTTCCCTGCTGCCTAAGCTTGCCGCTTGATTCCATGTTGTTCCTGATTCTGGACTGATAAGCCATGGCTGTGAGCGACCATGTTCAGCTTTAGCAAAAAGATGAAAATTGAGAGTTAAAAATAAAGCCACGAAAATAGCTAAAAAGTAGCAAAAACATGAATTTCAGTCTTTCATAAAAAAAATCAAAGAAGACATGAAAAACCCATGACAGCAGAAAAGAAAGGAAAGCTGAGCAGGCCAGTGAGGACAGGGAACAGACAAGCCAAAGCACTGAGGAAAAAAAAAGAAAAACTACACAGAAAAGAGTGAAATGGAAGCTGGTAAGTATTCAAAACATGGAGACAGTAAGGTCAGCCTCAGCAGTCTTAGAGAAATGAACTTGGAAAGAAATACACACAATGCTAGAGGATAATATTATAATAGCAAATGAAGGAGAGTCAGATTTACATAACAGTACTTTGAGGGGCTAGATGAAAGAGAAAGTAGTTTCAAAGACAGAAAGTATGGGGATTGTGAAATGAATAGACCTTGTATCAATCAAAGAAATGTTAAGGAAGTGGAAGTATTTGAAGAGCTAACTTACCCTTCAACTCTGTCTGTCGCGCCCACCTCGTCCAGCAAGGAAGACGCGACCCCGGACTCTTCCAAAAGCAGTTTATTCAGGAACCTTGAACAACCTTTTGGCTTTTTAATTTTATAACTCCTTCTTCCCCCCTCCTTACTGCTTCTCCTTCTCCTCCCGGGGAAAGCCCGCCACAAAGTTAAAGTCCCTCCTGCCAGCCAACCCCAAACTACCACGTGGTGAAAGCAGACAGGCGCACACAGGCGGAAGCAGGGCCAGACCTCAGCCACAGCCAATCATGGAGCTGTTTGCTCCAGAGACCGCCCACCTCGCGATGGTGGGAGGCGGGAGCAGGCGCCATCTTTAAGACGCAGCAATCCGCGGCTCTCTACATCTGTCTCTCTTTCCCTCTTTGCCTCTGCCTTTCTTTTTTCCTCTTCCAAACAGCAGACTCATTTGATTAATTTGATCTCCATTTTCTATGTAAACAAAATATATAGCTTTTGTGTCTGTCAGTAGACTCTGAAACCCTCAGAGTATGCACTTAAGAAGGAAGATTAGCATAAATTATGAAAGTCAAAACAAGAGTGATGGACTAGAGTAAGCTTTAGTTTCTAATACCTCCAACTATCTAGATTTGAGGAAGGGTATGCCTTGCAGGATAATCAGGTTTCCTTCAGAGAGCCAACAGTGGCATCATGGCAACAGCCTAAGGACTTTATACCAAAGAGGTGAGATAGAAAAAAATTATGTTGTACATGAGATCTTGGATTTCTTATGGTGTAAATGAACTCCTGTGTGCAAAAATATATAAGGATATTGTCTCAGTGTCTTCTTTCCCAATCTCATGAAAATTATATTTTCCTTCTCATACTCAGCAGTTAAGATGTAGTGGAAAGAACATGGAGAGCATATTTCCAACATGGCTAAATTGGCACAATATAAATGGCTACATGTTGGAATAGTAATTCACAAATAAAATAGATATCTTTGAAACTGATGATTCACATGTTCCAGTCTAAACTCATTGACTTAATTCTGAATTGCAGAAATCACTAAGCCATCCAGAAGTAGTTATATAATCTTTCCGAATGCTAAAAATTGGGAGATATATTAACAAATGTTAGGAAAGGTAAAATGACTCCTTTCCTCCTCGTTTTCCAACTCTCTCTCTCCCCCCCCATTATACAACTCACACACATACACACACAAATACTTATAATTACGGCAACAAAAGATATTTAGGACAGAGTACATATAAATATGTTATTGATTAGGATTATAATTCCATTTTGCACACTTGTTTCCTGTGTGATTTTTTTTTTCCCCAGATGTTATTCAGTCTCCTCAAAATCCATTTATACACCCTTAAATGACAACTATAGCCCCTTTTTCAAAATGAGAAAGTCCAACAATTCTTTGGAAGTGTTTTCACATGAAATTGTTGGGATTTTTTACTGAAATTACTGGACTGTGTAATTTGGGGTATGTGACAGTTTTCAGAGTTTGGGATGATAATGAAGACTTGACATTGGATTGTGTTAGTGACAGCTGAGTCCCAAAACCCATTTCAAAACACAAAGAAAAGTTGAGTTGACAAAAAGATATGCCAAGATGGCTCACAGTGAGAAATCAGCAACCTGAGAGCAAGAGAATGACATGAATATTTCTTAGTAGAAAAGAACCTAGAGAAGAATAGTTACCCCCAGGACCACAGGACTGTGTCTACATAATCCTTGGGAAACTATCCTTTTCAATCTGTTTTAGTGCTGAGTTCGTGTCCTCATTTTGAAGCCCTGAATTAATCGCCCATTTTAGCAAGGAAATGAACCACTAGTGTACTCACTACAGTGAAGGACTTGGATGTCAGGAGTTCGAGATTGTTGCATTTAAGATTCAGGCTCTAGAAAGAGTATTCCAAAGTGAACATGAAAGACGTATATACTTGTGGTTTTAAATTTGGTCATTTTCTCCTGGATTTCTTGTAATGAAGTATTTATGAAACCGTTTTATTCATTTGGGGAATAAATATATAATTTTGTTCCTAAAACAGCTATCTATAATATAAGGACTATCGGAATTTGCTACAGAAAGCTGCATGGTGAAATAAAACATCTTAGCACTCTTTTGGCTTCTGTTCTAACTTCTTCTAAATATTTGGATGAGTTGTGTGGGCAGTAGCATTATGAGTTTTTCAGTATCTTATTAAATATATTTAGAATGCTTAATTGAAGCTTAACCTTTACATTTTTGGAAATCTGTGTTGCTTCTAGTTAATAGTTTTGGGGAAAAGTGTTTCCCCTAAGTCAAGGTTTTATGTTTATCTGCTTATTTCTTTCTCTTTAATACTGGAAAAAAAGAGAATGTTCTGAATGAACCGATATAACAGGAAACCAACAGGGTAAAGGATAATTTTGATGATTTCTTCATGGCATTGCAATTACATCCAGTGCACTTGATGAAATAAACAAATAGTTCAAACAAAGCCATTAATTTCCTTCCTATCTACACACGTTTAATTAAAAGCATTTAATTAGACTTGGCTAAAATTTTTCAAGAAGACTGCAGAATGCATATTTAGGCTGCTTGGATACAAGGAAGTGTGTTTTTCAGCATTTATTAGGTACAACACATAGCTGCCACGGTTGAAGGTATTTCATGGGAAATATTCTTGTCAGAATTATCTTTTATCACAGAATTTATTGGGATACAATGTTCTCTCAGGGTTTATTAGTTATTAAGCTTTGCTGTTTTAATTGTTACAGTAAATAAGATGCCTTTTTAATGTATTCACAGCCTTTTATATTATGTCATGATTTTATGGCAAGCAATAAATGTGTTTGATGTTCTTGATACTGTTTTACTGCAGAATTTTTTTTAAACTTTCATTATCATGTGCATTTCTGACATGAATTAAGATGACATGCAAATCTGCATGCTCAGTTCACTGAAGCAAAATCACTACATTGTTGAATTCGTAGTGCTGTTGAATCTTTGGGAGCAGACACTGTTTTCAAGTAAATTTGACAGAAACCACCTGAATGCTCTAAGCAGCTCTCTTCCCTTATTGTTTTTCCATGAATATTCATGTATGGAAAGTGTCCTAACGTATTAATTCCTTAAAATTGATTAACATCATTTTTATAGGAAATGACCTGTTTAAAAAAAGATTTATTTTTATTTATGTGTATATTGGATGCTTTCAATAGTTTATGTGCAACACATTCATGCAGGAACCCACAAAGGCAAAAAAGGGGTGTCACATGCCCCTGGAGTTTGAGTTAAAGGTGGTTGCAAGCTTCCATGTGGGTGCTAGGAAATGAACTTGCAAAAGAAATACATGCTCTTAACCACCCAGCCATTTCCCCAGCCCCTTTTAGTGATCCTTATATGAAGGCATTCTACTATGCTTTATAACAAAAAATAAACTTCATATTAATGAATTACTTAGTAATTAAGTACCCCATGGGACTTATAATTTATTAGCATATTATTAAACATGGAAGTCTAATTTATATTCTTAAGACTTAAGTCTAAATTTTTCCATGGACTGATTTCTAGAATTTTGTTATATTTATATTTGATTTTTTTGTAAAATAATATCACATACATATTTATTTGCAAATTTAGGCTTTTTAATCTTAGAGTAGATTTTAATTCAATTTTGAAAATATATACTTGGTTAGTCTAAGCTCTTCCTCATCCTGCCATGGAGATTCTGAAAAGAAAAATGTCAGATCTGTTATTTAATTTCAGTTTTCAATTTATCCTGATAGAAACACAGAGCCAGGAAGCTCCTGGTCTATGAAATACCTTCAAATATGTGAGGATGTTGAAGAACCCAATTTGCTTTTCTCTTTGTGTATCTCATGAGACTTGCCTTAAAACTATTTTTCTTTTGTTTGGTGGCTTTATTCGGTCAGGATAATTGTGTTGTAAACATAGTAGTATTAGACTTTTAAACCCAAAATTTGTAATTGCCACTATCACATAAACTTAACGACTACATAGAACGTGCCAAGGGTTTAATAGGATTTTCTCATTTCATCTTAAAATAATCTGAGTGTGTTTTTCTTTTATCCTCTTTTTATGACTGGTAAATCAGAAGAACAGTGTGTAAACAATTTGTCCACGTTGTACTTTAGAAGAAAATGATCCAAGATTAGAAAAATTGCAAATAGGATCTTTCCAGTTCAGTATTTCTCAGTGTGGTTTTTAATTTTACCCATGTAAATCAGGTCTTCTCACAAATGACTAATCTCTGCCAGATCAGTTACCTACTTAAAATTTATCCATTGCTTGTTTAGCAATAGTGTTTAGCACTACATATCTAAGATTTGGGGGAAAGAGAAGAGAGAGAGTTTAGAAGAGGGTGCAGAGACACTAGTTCTTCAAGAAAATGCCTCAACAATGGTGTACAGTAGAAGTCTAGAGAGTCTCAGGACCAAGAGTCAAAGCAAAATCTAATGTCCTTCAGGAGGAGGGAGAAGAGAGGTCCAGCATCATCAGGAAACATTCGTTATTATGTGACCTATACTATATGTCAGTGTTATGTTTTTTTTTTCTTTTTCTGGATAAGTGAGCAGGGCTTTTTTAATGCGTGACACACAGAATTTAACAGTAGTTAGACTGGCTATGACTTACTGTCAGCAGGGAAAATTGGGTTCCTGACCAGCTCTTAATCTTCTCTTAGAATTCAAAGTGCCTGTGCGTTGTAACATTGTCTATTGCATTAATAAGGAGAGATAATTCTGCTTCTCTTTGGTCATCAAACTATTAAAAAAAAAAAGGTCCAAAAGAAGTGGGATTTCTCCTGAAATTTTATGCTTGCGAGAAAGGAAATGCTGAAGCTTCAGTCCCACCTAGAAGAGATATTTGGTTGCCAGGATGAGATTTTACATAGTTTTGACAAATTACCACTGCACTTTGTGGGAGACCTGTTCAGCTGATGATCAGGCTCACATCTATATCAGGAAGTTTTATAATACATCTCTCTTGTCCTCAAATCTAAACCTCATGCCTGGACCTGACAGATGTACTTGTGGTGTCATAGAACTGCGTTTATTTGTTCCTCTCCCCAAAGTGGTCACACTGATCTCTCCTCTCTCTGCTTTGTACTTACTTGTCTATATTTGACGTACTGAAGACAGCTGTGCAAGCTGAATTTCCAGTGCCCAGTCATTTACCTGATGTGTCTGATCTGTTACCTGGAATATAATTGGCACTTCAGAATAAAAGTTACCTGTTGGTAATGTGGCATTTTAGCTCATCCTGTTCCTACTTACCATTGTTCTGCCGCATGATTTCCTGAAAATGAACACCCTAAAATTATGGTTTTTAAAAAACAGCATTCCAGGAGCCACATATATGGTTAAATACTGAGAGTTCCACTCCCAACCCCTAAAGCCTTGTCACCAGAACTCTATTATTATTTGTCTTTTCAAGTAGTTCCCTGAAAACATCAATTCAGAAAGTTTGTCTTTATTTCACACAACCCCGCACTCAATAACTGTATATGATATTTTCTTAGGATGCTTATCAAAAGGAATGAGTGCTATTGTAATATCCTGAAGTACTGTCAAATCAGGCACAATCAAAGGACTACTACTATCTGAAAATAGAATAAATTAGTGAATGAGATACCCATACAGGTTTCTAAAAGCTTAAATTATTTGGAAGTCTAATACATCAAATTCATATGAATATTTGTGTATATCCCTAGAAAACAACTAAGAAGATATAATCTCTAATTTTGATTACATTTAAGGCACAAAGCAAGCAAGGAATTTTACACATACATATGCATATGCATAGTACTTATCCTTCAAGGTACACCTACCACACACTAGGAGAATACTATCAGACTTAAGGAAATTTAAGAAAATCTCTGTTGAACACTACACTAACTTAGCAGACATTTTTGAAGGTGCATATGATAAAATATAGGCATTAGAAAATTAATTCAGGGAAAAAGCAGAGAATAAATCAACTTCCAAACAATGGGTATATGGCAACAATAAGAAACCCAATGAAGACAGAAATTATGAATACAACACTTTCTTTATTATATTACTTAAACAGCCCAGGTTTCATTAAAACTCATGAATCTTACAATAAAGTAGGAAGAATGGATGGCTGGTATACAGGAAGAAAACAGACCTTCTCTTTTGAGACCACAATGAGAACCGATAACAAAGATGTTAAATCTACTTCTTAAAATAATCAAAGAGTACTAAAGTAAACAATTGAAAATAATTTCCGCCTCTCAGTATGTGCCTGAGGAGGAGTAAGTTACTTTTGTAAAGAAATTATAGAACTGAAAAGCATACTAACTGAAAGGAGAATTCAGTAGAGGAGTTCAACAGCATCTTTTTGTTCTTATATATGGTGTGTGTGGCTAGTGATTTCTGCTGGAGAAAATAATAGAAAATTTGAAAAAAAATATTAATGAATGGTAAAGGACTTCTGAGATGAAACATTCCTAATGTAGGCACAAAAGGAACCTTAAAAAGTACCAAGAAAACCTAAAGATACAGAAAGAAGAGCTGAAAGGATGACTGATTTGTTAAGATTACATGTAGCTTTCACAGAAGACCAAAGAGTTTGGTTCTCAGCAACCACATCAGGCATCTCACAAGTGCCTGTAACTCCATTCCAAAGGATCCAGTACCCTCTCCTAGCATCTAAGCACACCTGAACATTTGTGAGCATATATACATACATTCACACATACATACATACACACAAATAAAATATAAATCTTTAAAAGAATTTTTAGGTGTACTAATTTCACTTCCATTGCTATACTAAAATATCCTGACAAAAAGGAACCTAAGGGAGAATTTATTTTAGATAATTGCTTCATAATGGGAAAGTCAAGGCATAAGGATCTTGAAACAGTTAGTCACTTCCATAGTTAATAGCAGAGAAAAAATGAATACTGAAGTTCTTATACTCATCTTATTTCCTTCATTATTATATATTCCAAAACCTAAGTCCACAGAGATTAATTTGTGTCTCCAAATGTCCGTCAGTATGGGTCCATCCACTGAAAGCTATTAACCTTCCAAGAGCTCCATGCTTGAAAGAGATTGACTCTTTCCCTCCCAGCAGTCATCTGTGGCCATAATTTTCTTAGGTGGGTTTGGGGCTTCTTACCAACTTCCTCATATCTAATCTGGGATTTAATTTTTGTCTTGTTTGAGATTGCATGGAACTTGTTCTTGATGTTATGATTGCCATAAGTACATATGAGTAACCACCAGCTCTCTGGAAAAATATTACTGTGGTCACCTACTACCTTTGGCTCTTAGAATCTTTCTACCTACTTTTCTATAAGAATACCTGATCCTTGGGAAACAGAAGGTTATATAGGTGCCCTATTCATGGATAAGCACTGCACTTCAAATGATAACTTTAACTTCTAACTTGAAGTAGAAAAATAAATGAAAGATGAATAAGAAGTTATCAAGATGAAAGAGTAATATAATAAAATGAAATCTAGTATAAAATAATAATCTAAAGAGAAACAGAAATTTATTGAAATGATCCACAAAACTGGCAATCTCTTAGCTAGGTTAATAGAACTAAAAATATTCAAATGGACAAAGCTAAGAAAAAAACAGATGTATGTGATAGTGAATCTTGTAGAAATGAAAAGATTACATGAGAATGGTATGAACACTTGGTGACAATAAATTACATAACAAAAGTGAAATAAACCAATTCCTTGTATGATACAAATCAATAAAACTCACATTAAGATACAATAGAAAAATTGAATATATTTATGGCAAGAGATCATTGTATATTGGCACGCATATATGTAAATTTATCTTCTACCACTATATATGTTGTTATAGAGAAAAATATGCAAGATTTGGAAACTATGGTGCTAATGCTACTCAAATTAATACTAGTATTTTTAGAAAATTAGTCATTTTTTGCATTTATTTAATGGTAATGACTACCAATACTGCAAGAAAAATCTCTGTACCTTAGGCTAGAAAAAAATACATGTATCCATAAAATATCTACCACCATTGGTTCAATAGAGTCTAGAAACTGTTAGTTACAACTTGTTTGATGGTCATTGTTTTGTTCATCTCTCTGAACCAAGTTCTCATATTTCACCAAGTCACAATTTTGACTGATTGTAGAAGTTTCATTATTGTTTTGAAAACTAGAGCAGAAGAGACATTTGCTTAACTTTCCCATTTTAAAAATATATAATTTATTCAGTATATATATATATATATATATATATATATATATAGTCTGTAGAAGTTTACAAACATCATCCCTATGAAGTTGCCATGGAGACTAGAAAAGGGTGTAGGGCCCACACCTGGAATAATGAGCAGTTGTGAGCTTCCTGATGTGTATGAAAAAAATGAAATCCAAGTCTTCTGTAGAAGCAGCAATCAGGGTAAATGCTGAGTCAATTCTCAGTTGTCCCGTTTTTAAAAATAATGGATATTTTAGGGAAAAAGAAGCAAAAAGTCTCCTATAAAATATTATAAATTATTTTTCATCCTTAATGGAGTTTAGAAATATTAATTCACTAAATATTGTTTAAATGTCAGTTATAATAAGTTTTATGTGCATGAGATAATCAAGAAACAAAATAGCATAGTTCTTTATCTTTTCATCTCATTGGGGAGAACCAGTAAGAGACAATAGGATAAAATTGAAAGAATGGAAAGACTGCCAAAAATTGTTGAGTGGTTGAGTGCTGTCTGAAATAACATCAATAGAGATGAAGAAATGTAAATGAATTTCAGAAATTCTTGGAAGTTGAACACAATTGGATCTAAAAATTTGCGACTTAGGTTTATTTTATTTTATTTTGTAGTCTACCTTTTATTTCAGTGACCTATTAAATATACGATGTCCTGTCTCTACAAAAGGCACATATGTTATTCATCAGTATACTTGCTTTTGAATATTTTCTTGATTATATATTATCTCTGCACCAAAAATGCGTTGATTTCGGATTTAACATAATTTATTATGTTGATTTTTAAATTTCCCAGTCACAGAATGAAACTGGGGTTAAAAAAAGCATCTTAGATACAGTAAGTTGCTAGATATACAGAACATCAGTTGTTCCTCGTGTATGTAAATAAAATTGGTTAATAAATTAAAATGTGGTACAAATAATGACAATGAATCCATTGCCACTGAGAGCTATTTTTTTTCTTTTTTATTGAACCATTCTGCATTTCATATAGAATATATCAATAAATCTTAATGATCTTTATACCGCCTTCCCCACTGGCACACCCCTATAAGCCCACAACTGGAATCCATACATTTTTTCATCTGTATTAAGGTCTATTGTGTCAAGTTACTGTCTCCAGATGTTCCTCAGATAAAGTTTATCCACTGATGTCTAGTCTGTCTATCCAGAGTCCCTCATTGGCTTGTTTAGCTTCCTTTTTCATTTCAGCCTGCGTTTTCTTTAATATTTTTATCTTTTTTGTGAAGTCAGTCAGAAGTTTGTCTCTATTAACTTTTAATTCTTTTATTTGTTTGTTTGTGTTCTTTAAACCCATTGAATTATTTAATCATATTTATGATTGTTCTTTAATACTCTGTGTCCTAGGCTATCTCTATGATTTTCTCTGGTGATGTTTGATGGGAACATATTATTTGGGTTTTTCATATTAATATTTCATTGTGATCTTGACATGTGGAGTTCTTCTGTGGCTTTTTATTCTGATGTAAGTCTTCCTTTGTTAAGTTGAAATCTGATTCTGTTTGTATATTTGATGTGACTTGGTTTTTTTTTTTATTGGGTATGAAATATTGTTTGGTCAAAGCTTCAGGTTCTCCCTTTTGATTTCATATTGTAAGAACCAGAGGGCTATAATCCATTTGATCAGAATTTCCCTTAGAGGCACAAGTTAGGTGAGAACAAATGCTCTCAGACTCTTTCTTAAGATCTGGGCCCCTCTAGCCAGCAGGCACAGCACAATTTGGGAAGCTTGCTAAGCAGAGGCTGAATTCAGGCTTTCTCAGTCCATCTGTAAACATCCAAGCCCCTACTAAAAGTCACAGAAGTCTAACGTGAGCAGTGGCAGAGACTGAAAAGGATGCCAGTGAGGGGGATGAGCATGATGCCATTTGAAGAGATAACAGCCAGGCATAAGGAAGAGGGTAGTCCAGAGATCTGGAGACTAAGAGTATTCCTGTGCCCAAGGATAGAAGGAGAACTGAATGTGGGGTGGGGCAGCGTGGCATTGGTACAGTGGTAGAGGAGTGGAACGCAGTGGGTAGGATCAGAATTATCAGGGAAGAAGACTGGTCTCCGGAATTCAAGGCAAGTTGGGGGAATGACTGTTTTTTTACTAGACTGTAAATCCCTTCTTTGTAATGATCAAATCACATTTACATATGTACATGGATAATAATGCTCATGATGTCTTAAGTGGCTTCCTCTTAGAGCCTGAAAAATTTATCAATGGACTGAATATTTTAAAATTTTATTTATTATCAAAATGTCAATATTCAAAATGTCAATATTACATAAGTGATATGGGGACAAATATTTAGAGGGTTACTGGTTTCTCTTGAATCATAAGATAATTGAAGGATGGAGGCAAGATGAAATACACTTAATTAAAATTTCTACAATGTTTTGCTGATGCTTTGTTTTGAAGTGTGTATGTGTATGTGTCTGTATGTGTGTCTGTGGTATGGTGTGTGTAGTGTGTATGTTGTCTGTGTGGTATGTGTATGTGTATGGTGTGTATGGTGTATGTGTATGTATGGTGTATACGTGTATGTGTGTATGTATTTGTAGTGATGGTGTTTTTGTGTGCATGTGAGTAAGTGTGGCATGATTGGAGTTATGTGTAGCGTGGTGTGTCTGTGAAGTGTTGTTTTCTGTAGGTGTGTGGTGTGTGTTTGTGATGTAAGTATGGCTGTGTATATTGGGTATATGGTGTATACATGTGCATGTGTTGTTGTGTGTGAAATATTTATTACTAGTTTTAAGATCAGAGGGGTGACACTTTTGTCTCCCTGTCTTCCACAACCTTGTTTATTGAAATATGACCTCTCGTTGAACTTGGAGATCATAAATTCAGATACCCTGGATGGTATGTGAGCTCCCAGAAATGAGCCTTCCTCTATTTTAACATTGCTGAGGTCGCAGGCACACAAATGCGGTTTGCAGATCCAAAGTCAGATCCTCATGCTTAAATGATAAACACTTTACCCACTAACTCCCCTTAATAGCCCGTTACTTGTTTTGATGTGTTGTATAGGTGTGTGTGTGTTCTGAGACAGTTGTAGCCTCAATTGATCCTGAACTGATCAGGCTGGCCTCAATCTAAATAGGAATGTGCCTGCCTCTGCGTCCTGAGTATGGGGATTAAAGGCAGAAGCTACTATTCCCAGTTTGTAGTGGTTTTTATTGATAAGATCTGGATCAATATAGATTGTGTAGATAGTCTAGAGTTGCTGTACAACCTCAGCAGGTTTTCAAACAGCAATCCTCCTGTCGTTGCCTCCAAAGTGCTGGGATTATAGGTATCCACTATCATACCCCCAGCTGAAATGAACATTTTTAAAATTATGTTTTAGTTATGCCATCCAACATAAACAGTGAAGAACTATAAGTTGGCCAGTTCTGCTCAAAACACAGTGAACAAAAACCATAAAGTAAAACACAAACTTTCCAATCTGTCACTTGAATTGTGCTCCAAATGCCATGTAAAATCTGTATGCTCAATTCAAGTTGTTAAAACCATCAAACCACATACAAGCTTTTGCTCAGCTTTTGTACTATCAAGTAAGTTATGCTATACGTCTTGATTTACCATGAAAGTTAAGTGTCACTTTTTACACAAACACAAATTATTAAAATCTGACAGCTGGCAAATTAGGCTAACATCTGGTAACAAATCATTTCTGACAGTTCAATAGTACACTTTTTATTGCATAGCTATTAATATTATAAACAGCAAAATGCAAAAATTATAGCACTTGACTAACATATTCCCTGAAGTGATGGAAGGAATGCAGCGTTTATCTTAATGTGTAAGAAGTGTCATCTTTTCATGTCTGAAGCTTGAAGTAGATTAGAGCCGAATAGCTATCAACACGGGCAATACCACACAGCCCCAGAAGCTAAAAAGAGAGTTGAAAATTTATGAATTTTGGATGACAAGATAATATATTTATAGTAGTGTGTTGGGGGAAATAAGTAAAATAGTGACACTAAATTGGAGGCAGTAATAATATAAAATGACAATACATACTTAACCAGCATTTATGTGCTACAATGGATATGTTGACTGAGAGTTATAGAAAGAAGAGGTTCTCGTTGGCACTTTAACAGCAATCGAGTGCTCAGATCTAGTAAGTGGTTGATTTATCTCTAGTTCAACTGCCTGCAGTTGAGGTATGGATATTATTTACTGTCACTGATGCTTATAAGTGGGAAAACGGAATATTACTTTTAGTTTTCATTTTAGTAGTGACTGTTTGGACATGTACACATTGTCCATGTTTTGAAAAAAGAAAGACCTAAAATACATTAATAAAAAATCAACCAAAACTTAATTTGTGTCCATGAAAATAAAAGCTTAAATGGAATGTGCACAACTGGATTTCTGTTGATGTTCTATGCAGCATTCTTCCTCCATGGATACAACGTTTCATAATGCAAAGTGAGGAGTTTCAAAAACATCTCTGTAAGTCCTTCTAGTTCTAAAGTATATCTGATTTCAACTTAGGTCCAGTTCCAACTGCATTCAGAAAATATACTCAACCATAAAACAATTTCCTGAATCAAACAAAAATCAAGATGTTTTTTTGGCTCTTATTTTGTAAGAACATGTCAGTCACCAAACAAGATTATATAATTAAGAAAAAAAAAAGCAGTGTTTTAATGTTGGTGAAAAATTAAAGGGTAAAAATACAATACCAAGAACACCACAGATTGACTCTTCAAGATTAGGAGATCCCAGGTATAAAGAATTTGAAAGGGATCTCTAAATAATATACTTTATATGTAGATGGGTTTTGGAAAGTTTTCTGTGTGTTGTTTCATGTTTGGATATAAGACTATGGAACTGACAATTCTAAAAATAACTGAAGACCGAGAATTCCTTTGCTTTACCACTTTCATAGATAATTTATGGATGGTTTTTCACATCTCTGACATACAAGCCTTCTACAGTTTCAAATACATGAAGTGTCATTTTGAGTGCAGAGAGTCTGGGCTCTTAATGAAATTGTCTGTTTTATCTTTTACAGTGCTTCAGATATTCATATTTTAAACTTGCTAAGAATACCTGAGAATCTTGCATGTGCAGCCAAATATATGGAATGAAGAGGTCATAGATCCTAGCGAAAACCCTATCTTTGTGATATCTCAAGACAATGAGACAATTTTTTACTCTATACTAAATATGGATCCTTATATTTACAGACAATATACTGTGTAACATTCATGAGAGAAGCTTCTTTTTTGCAACAGATGGAGGGTATTACAGGGTTCTACAAGTGATCACAGACAGAGAATATATATCTGAGAGATGCTCAGCCCAAAGTGACACATATTGGAACCTCTGTACCTAAGGCTTGTGGAATACAGTAGAGCAGGGCGTAGAGAGAATACTAACACATCCCTCAACTCTCACCAGTGAAGCTTCCTCATACAACCAAGTGTGATGCACACAGAAGACCACAGTTGTCTTAGTTTCAGAGAACCAGACTGCAGAGTGCATGTCCCTGGATAGGACTCTTATACAAAACCTTACCCACCCACAGTTTAGGGATCATTGCAGAAGACGAAGTGGAAATATGTTAAGAGCTAGGGATGATCCCTGAACATAAGGAAACAGAGGCTTTAGGGCCAAACGGAAATTTTTAAAAGAACTTGCAACCATGGTGTCAGCATGCTGACTAAATCTGACAAAAATCCACCATAAAATAAGGGAAACTGACAACAACAGTTCTAGACAAAGAATTATTGGCAACTGATCACTGCTGAATGAGAGAAAGTAGATCTTGTTACATGAGTGACACTAGACAAGCTGACCATGTATTCTAGAAGTGGAACTCAAATTACATGATTATTTTACTCTCAATATCACATTTTTGATAATTGTAGATATGAGTACTATGTATCATTTTACCACTCCCAGTCGCCTTCCAAATGCTCCCATGTGGACTTTCACTCCCACAAAATGATAGTCTTAGTTCGCCTTCGATTGCAGTGACAAAAACACTGACCAAAACCAACTTGGGGAGGTAAAGATTTGTTTTCTCTTGCATCTCCCGGGTAATAGTCCATCACTGAGGTACGTCAAGGCAGAAACTCCGGGTAGGAGCTTGAACCACAGACGATGGAAAATAGATGCTTACTGACTTGCTCCCCTGGCCTGTGTTCAACGTGCTTTCTAATGCAACACAGGAACACTTGCTCAGAAATCACACCCCTAAACACAGTGGGTTGGGTCATCCTGTATCACTCAACAATCAAGAGAAAGTCCCACAGACATGCCCACAAGCCAATTCAATGGAGAAAATTCCTCAATTGAAATTCCCTCATCCGAGGTGTGTCTAGTAGATACTAAAGCTATCCAGCACAACTGACTCCTTTACCCACAAACACAACAATTTCAACCACAACCTTTCCATTTCTTATCTCAATGATCTTGTTTGTTATAATATTATGTCATATAATAATACAACTTTAAATGTCCCACAGTCTTTAAATTTTTCAGTCTCTTTAAAATGTGCAGAGTCTCTCTTAAAAAATCTCTTAACTGTGGGCTCCTGCAAAATAAGTTAAGTGTTGTATTATTTCAGAAGGAAAGATTGGCGTGCAGTTAAGCAAAACCAAAGTTCAGCAAAGTAGCTTTAGAGTGGACATCTGGATTCACTCACGGTCTTCGGGAATCCACAGTACGTGGAAAGCTTCACTTCCATGGCTCTGCTGTCCACAGCACACACAGCTTGTCTTGTAGTCTCAATCAGGCTCCACTCCACATCTGCTGCTGTCTTTGGTGGTCATCCCATGGTTCTGGCATCTCCAACATGCTGCAGTCTCTGCTGAAACAAAGGCTAGACCTTAACGCCTCTCTGGGTGAGAAACCTTAGATTATCTCCATGGCCCCTCAACCCTTCAACACTAGAACCATTCAGGAGACTCTTATACATTACTGAGTCCTGCTTTCAGAGGCACTGGAGGCTCAAGCCCCAGCAGAGCATAGCTTCTGTGTGCTGACCCTAAGGAAGTGCTTCCCAGAAGATTTTGCCACAATGATTGTGGACTCTTGTTATTCACAGCTGATTTTTCAGCCCCAGTTAACCATCATCAATTATCCCAGTAAAGCAAAACTTTCACTTCATTGGTTCTGGTCTCATCATAATGACAGCTGATTCTTGAGCCCCAACTGACCAGAAGCCACAGATTCTCAATTAAAAACACCATACAACGGCATGAATAATTTTTACAATCTTTTGAAGCTTCACAAATCAGACATCCATTGTCTGCCACTCTTTCAGCATAACTGCTCTGAGCTCCACAGCAACAGTTCACCAATCTCAAAGCCCTCAATGGCTTTTGCAGCCCAAAGTTCCAAACAGTTCCACAATCTTCCCCTAAACAAGGCCAAGGCTGTTACAACAATGCATCACAAACCAGATACCAATTTCTATTCTACTTGCTTTCAACTTCTGTGATTAAAAATAATAATAATAAAAAAAAAACCTGACCAAAATCAACCTGGGGAAGAAAGGATTTGTTTTTATCTGTCATCTTCCAGGTAATAGTGCCCATCCTGCTTTCTAATACAACACAGGAAGACCTGCCCTGGAGTGGCACTACCCACAGTGGCCTGGGCCCTCCGTCATCACTCAAAACTCAAGGAATGCCTCATAGACATGGCCACAGGCACATCCAAAGGAGAAAATATTTTAACTGAGATTCCCTCTACCCAGGTGTGTCAAGATGATAAGTAAAGTTATCTGGCGCTTGCACACGCATACACACACACACACACATATATACATATGTGTGTGTGTGTGTGTGTATATATATGAGAGAGAGAAAGACAGCAGTGAATACATTTATTGGTGCTCATGTGTACTTCCATTTAGGACTGTAAACCTGGCATTAGATAACCTCTAAAGGAGTTAATCTCTGGAGAAAACTGATTCTTCCTCCTTTAGTATCCGTTGATTATCTGTAGCTCTTCATCTAGAGGTGAGATGCCATGAAATTTTCCCTGTCCACCTTGGTGTGTCAACTGGTCTTGTCATTATGCAGATTTCCTTAGACTGCCATATTGTGGATATTTCATTTGTGTAGCTTCCCTATTGTCCCAGATACACTCAGTAGGAGCAAGTGTCTTATCTCTATGGCTCCTAAAATCTTTCTACCCCCTCTACCATGATGTTCCATGAGCCTTAGAGGTTACACTGGGGATTTATTACTTAGGGCTTGGCAACTAATAGTCACTTCTATTCTGTATTTTGGCCAGTAGTGTGACTTTGTGATAGCCCTCATTCTTTGCAAAGAGAATCTTCTTAGATGAGTCATGAGAGGTATGCTTGCCTGTGTATGTATAGAGTATATATTTAGACTAAAGTAAAGGATGGCATGTTCTTTTTATCCTTTTTGGTCATATTAAGATCTAGCCCCAGCTTGCCTATTATTTGCTTGTAATACTGAACATGGTTGCACAGAGGGATGCTACATAGGGATGGTTGAATTAGGAGTATTTTATTAGCTAACTAGCAAGCCAGCAGTCAGAGAGTATGCTCATTCATGCCCAAGAGAACTTTGAACCCTGAAGAGAAGCAGCGAAGGGTTTATAAAGCTTAAAACCACAATTATGTCATACCAAGGTCAAAGCCAATAACAGTAGTTACACCAGATCACCATAATATCACCATACAAGGGACAGATCTATTAAAAAAGATGTGTTCCATTAACAAAAAGTTTGATTTAGGAAAAGACAAGTTTCTCAGAATGCAGAAACAGTGGGATCCATAGAGATGCAGGGACAGCTTGGAGGGAGGGAGGTGATCCTATCTGGACATACTACCTGACTACTTGTGACTTTTTCACTATTGTAGAAATAATGTATTTCCTGAAACTACCTGAAAGAGATGTTCTGCCTGCCTGGCTGTGTTGGGAATGGCTGGGCAAAAACTCAGGGTACAAAAAGGCAGCTAGAGTAAGATGGTATTTGTTTTGTTTTTTCATCGCTACATGACCCAGGCTGGCCTTAATCTCACACATATCTACTTGCCTCTATTTCAGTAGTGCTGGGACTAAAGAAACGCACGATCATGCCTAACTGCGATCATATTTTATAACATTTTAATTAGTTTCATACACTATATTTTGATCATATTTAGACACCTTCCCTTACCTGAACCCTCTTACAGCCCCTCCAATAGATTTCATCTACTCTCTCATATATGTTAAGGTTTATTGAGACACATTTGTGGTCCCAAATGTCCTTCAATGACAGTCTATCCACTGAAGCCTGGTTAACCTACCTAGTTTCACACCCTAACGAAAACCATGTCTACATTTCCCATCAGTTACTGGTTGCCAATAGTTCCTGAGTTAAAGTTGGGGATTCTTAGTTATTTCTCCACTTCTATGCCGTGTTTTTTTCTACTTGGAGCTTCCATAGGTCTTGTGCATGCTGTCATCATTATTGTGAGTTCATATGAATAACTTCCCAGTTATATGGAAAATTGTTTCTTTGTGGTCATTCATTACCTTTGTCTCTTACAGTCTTCTGACTATTCCTCCACAATGGTCCCTGAGTTTTAGGTGGAAAAGGTTTAATATAGGTGTTCTATTCTGTGATAAATACTCTTCAGTCTCTTATTCTTTGTACTTTGGCCACTAGCGGTTTTTGGGTTTAATCAATATCTCTTGCATGTAAAGCTTGCTGATGAGAATTGAGAGATATGTTGGTATTCTTTCTGCTCCCTGTTCTCCTATGTTTCCTGAGCATTAGGTGGACAGGTTGTGTTGTAGATGTGTCAGGTAAGTCTAGGCACTGTAAAAGCACTTATTCTCTGCGTTAGATTAGATGTCACACTATTTAATAGCCTCTGCCTGTTGCTTAAATAAGCTTCTTTGATGAATGGTAAGAGGCACACTTTGTTTTAGAAAAAAAAAAATCATTGGTCCAAGAATGTGGCAAAATTAGGTCATTATCTAACATCTGTGGTTTCCCCAGTCATGTGTATTTGACTATGTTTACAGAACTACATATGAGTTCAATCCACTAAGCAGACATTATGTCCAACTGGGCTGTTGCTTACCCCCTAGATAAAACTGCTGTTTCCACGCCAATAGAGATAGTGTGCTATGGCAGTCATGCTTTTATTTACTGGGTTTTACAGCTAGGTAGGACTATTGATTAATTTTATTCCTTGGCAGTTTGCATAGTACCTTCTGATACTATGAGAGCTAGTCTTTAAGAATGAGGATTCCAGGTTAGTTCCAACTCAGTTGCTCCATGTCCTGTGTTTGAAGTATGCTGTGTCTTCAGCAGTTAGGTCTTAACTTTCAAATTCTGTCTGACAATCAAATGCTGTGGAAATAGCCTGTTTTATTTATGGAGTCCCTTGGAAGTTGACCAACAACTGGAAGGAAGATTTATTTTCCTTGCCTTGTATGCTGGATAGCTTTAGTTGTCAACTTAACATGCCTAGGAAAATTAACTGAGGAATTTTCTCCATTGTATTGACTTGTGGCCATGTCTGTGGGGAATTTCTTTTCTTTTCTTTTTTGACAAATGTTGGAGGGCCCAAACCACTGTGGGTAGTGCCATCCCTAAGCTGGTGGTCTTGTGTTCTTTAAGAAAGTAGGTTGAGCACAGGCCAAATGATCAAGGCAGTAAGCAATGTTCCTCCATGGCCTGGGTTTCAGCTCCTGCCTGTTGCCATATTCCTCCCCTGAGTTCCTCCCTTGGGCTCCTGCAGTGATGAATTATGATGTATGATAAAATAAAACCTCCCTCCCTAGATTTGTTTTGGTCAGTGTTTTTATCAGCAATAGAGAGAAGCTAAGACACCTGGCGTTGTGATTTTTGGTATATTACCTCCAGCTATTCATTATCACTCAATAATATAATATACATATTATATTATGTGTGAATGTATATAGCTGAAGGCTATTGTATAGTATACTGCATTGTGGGCCTTAGCCAGACCAGCTGCTATGAGGAATAAGGGAGTGGCTGCCGTGGACCTGTTGTTCCACTACAGCCAGGTGGGGCACCAGATTCCGCTCCACGCCTTGATGACCTGCCTAAGAAACAGAACATGAGTGGCTGCAGTTGGGAACACCCCATAGGGTGATTAGCTAACTAAACCCACAAAACCCTTTGCACTTTCTTGAATAAACTGAGTTTGCTACGGCTTACGCTCCGTATGCTTTTCACCCAGCTCCTGGTATGTTTTTTGACTTTGTGTTACTCACCCCTTTTTGGAGGAGACCCTGCTTCTTGCTCAGGCAGCCCAGAGCAGATAGACCCCAACAGGCTATATACATGATTATTTAAAAAAGATATTAAGTCCCAGATCATGTATTTTTTTTTACTACAACATATACTTTAGTCCTAAGTTCAAAGACCCATGGGGATATGAAGTTTTCATGAACTGAAATTTTGATAAGAATTGCTTATTTGTGTGGAAATGTCCATCTGTGTTGTAATTTTTCATGGCTCATACTTCAAATTTCCTTTCTTTTTCCCTTTTTCTTTTTATGTAAAGTAAAGTTTTTCAGCAGACTGGAGGAAATATACTTTTTAATCCTCCTTGTTGAATTTTGGGGTTAATAGAATAGAGAATCTTCTACATCCTGAATTCAAATGGAAGGCCACAAGTTCAGTGAGTTTCATATTATAATAAATTTCATTTTGATCAAATGATTGTTTATGCAAAATAATATCCCACTTCTTATGAAAGTTATTTTCTTTGACTTTCAAGGTTGCTGAGTGAAGCTGCATGTCCTCTAGTGCAGGGTCAGTCAGCAGATGGCTGCCGTAGAGAACTTCCTGGTTTGCCCACTTTTCACGCTACTGTCCATTTTTTTTGTTTCTGGGGATATGTTTAATATCTGGGCAATGGAAGCAGTCAGGCGCAGAATTCATAGCTGGTACCAGACAGAAAAGGGAGGTGCTGCTCTAGCTATCAAGAGTGTCATTTTTGAAAATTTGTCCAAGTCCCCATCTTTCTATTGTTCTCTAGACTTGGTGAATAATTCTTCTTCTTCTTTTTCTTCTCCTTTTTCTTCTTCTTTCTCTTCTTCTTTCTCCCCTTCTTGTTCTTCTCTTTTTTTTTCTTCTTCTTCTTCTTTTTATTTTTCTTTTGAGCTTTCATAGTTCAATCTTTTAAAATTGAGTTTTATTCATTTAAAAAAATTTTTGTGGACATGATTATTAAGCATACATGTAAGTAAGATCCAGAAAAGGGTGTTGGATTCTCTGAACCTAGAATTATAGATAGTTGTTAGCTACCAGGTGCATGCTGGGAAAAATTCACAAACAATTTTCCAGCCCTGATAGTGAATTCTTATCATGTAGCAGCCACCACTTGAGACACTGGTAAGGAAAGTAAGTTTCTCTCATCACAGTTTATAGTCTTCTATAGGACTATACATACAGTGTCATACTTGGTTCATTAATCAAAACAAGTACACCATAGTACTGTAAGATGCCAATAGTAGGGGAAGCTGAATGTACTCTAGATGAGAACTCTGCATTACTTTTCCAGTAGATACTCAGTCTTCTTCTACCCTGAAATATATAGCAAGGGAATGAGGACATGGGATTCTGTGGGATCTGAGGCCAAGACCTTCCAGGTTTTAGGTTGGCCAGGACTAAAGTAGAATTGTTGTAATGGTGCCTAAGGCATAGTGATGAGATGGACATAGATGATGTGGAAGAAAGAAGGGAAACAGCGTTAATAGGAAAGGGAGGTCACAGAAGATGGGGACACCAGTCTCTTATGATTTAGAGGCCACTTCAAGGATTTAGATGTTGCTTTGATTGAAATAAGTAAAAAATGATAGGTTACAAAAAATTGACTGGAATATTGTGTTTAGAATTACCTGTAGAATTAACTGGGAAGCAAGACAAGAGGTGGGGATACTGGCCCAGAGTTCTTAGAGTAAGTTGAAGGAACTGATTAGTTTAGCAATGGAGGTAATGAAGTGTTTGACTAAATGAGTGTTCAGAATATCGAACAAGCAGAGTGTTCACTGGCTATTGGATATGAAAATGAAGCACGATAATGACTCTAAAATTTAGAGCTTCCTTCAAAGATAGACTTGCTATTAGCTTTTAACTCATTCCTTGTAAAGAGAGCAATATAGGGT
The DNA here is from genome assembly GCA_035773235.1 of Eospalax fontanierii. Lineage (NCBI taxonomy): Eukaryota > Metazoa > Chordata > Mammalia > Rodentia > Spalacidae > Eospalax > Eospalax fontanierii. The sequence goes on from CM069526.1 coordinate 75,674,274, forward strand.
CTGTTTGACTTAACATATAGAATAAAACCTAACACAGGCAGTCAGAGGCTCAGTGAAATCTGGAACTCAACAATGAGAATTATGATATAGGAAAAATTGGGAATGATTAAAATGTATGTAAGGTAATATAGGCAGAATATAATATCATAGCACATAGAAAAATACGTTATTTTGGAATAATACCATTAAAAAGTAGTTGACATAAAGGGAGGACTTTAGGAAGAGATGTCAGTGTTGTAGGAAAAGGGTGAGGTGAGGTGGAGTTGAGAAAATGTAGTCAATGAGTCAAGAGAAAAAAATATTTGCAGAGAAATGTCTTCTGTAGTGTAGACCGATAGGATGACTTTGCGTTCAATAATGTGAAAAACACAGCTACAATGACTAGTCCAGGTTTGAACTAGGGTATAGATATTATTTACGAACACTGCAATTGGCCCAAAAAATAAAAATCATTACATGAAGATCTATGTATGTGGCAGCAAGTAAGACACAAGTAACTAGAAGGAAAGTTCGGCACAGAGGCGGTATTTGCCTCAGCAACAACAAAGTTTATACACTGATTAACATCCTCAGAAGAGAAGGGAGCATTTTGACAGTTATAGAGGGCAAGAATTTGCTGGAATGAGAGTTCTTAGTATACAAAAAGGAGGTTAGTATCTACTGCACAAATAGAGGCTTATTTGGGAATATGTATACAACAATGGACTGACACTCAGGCATGAAAAGGCAGAGTGAGTACAGATGGTAAGGGGAGGTAAATAGGCTGTTGAGCATTGATCAGGTCCTTGCCCAATGGCTTAATTTGCTACTGCTGTTTTACTTGCAATTACTGCTGAGAATTTTATCTCCCTAATTTGCAAAATTGTTTTATTGTTAAAATAGTATTGCAAATTGCCATATGAAATCATTATTCAAGTTCATAACATATTCCACTTTTGATAGATGTAGAAAATGAATAAAGATCATGTGGACACAGGCAATAACATATTTCCAGGAGCAAACACTTCTTATGGATGAAGTGATTGACTCAAAGTATTACTTCTTTCAGTGAAAAACAGGACACTAGAGTTACTTAGAACAAAACAAAACAAAAAACTGGCTCCCTTTGTGTAAAATGTTTTCACAAATGATATTGGGGTTCTCTAAAATGTTCATAATGATCATTCAGTTCTGGAACAAACAAAACAGCCACCATGATGTCAATTGCAAATCTGAGCATCATTGACTGTCAGTGATGCATGTTTACAAATCCATACATGATTCCTAACAACTGTTCAGCAGAAAATAGATAATCAATAATTTTTGATGGATATATGAATGGATATAAACAAATGTCCATGATACCTTAAGTTGTATGGTATAAGCAAGTTTCTCTGGCATAGTTAATTGAAAATATTTGTTAGTAAGCAAAATATTGTTAAGAGTGACATATGGAAAAAAAACGTTTGCATCAATAGAAAATAAGGAAGATGAAAAAAATAAAGAGAAAAAACAGGAAGAGGTGGGCAGTAATGAAAATGCAGTTTCCTTGATTCCACCATTTCTTTCTCCCTGCTTTATTTTCATTTATATGAGTTACCATGAACCAAGGACAAGGTTTTATCCTTATATTTTCTCTGGAAATCACTTAGAATATTAAATTCCCACAAAAGATACCTAACTACCCAACTACAAACATCCACAGGAGTCTCTACTCATTTTATCCTTTAATTTTATTCTTCTCAGAATGTATCAATACATATCTATAATACCAACCATAATTTTAAAAATTCTGTTCAAGTCCAAAAATATAATCAAGATATATTTTGCACATTATAAAATTATCAAAGAATAAATGAAAAATACTATACTAAAAAATGCCAAGGGAAAAGGATTTGGCTTTCATCCTGCATACAAAGATATTTCACCTGAAATCTTTGGCTGATCTATACCAATCGACAGATCAAAACTGTTGTCCAGAATATATGACACAATTTTTTTAATTTATGAAATTTTGACTAACACCAATGAAAATATCACATACCTGGAGAATGTTAATAGAGTCATGCCTGGGCTGCCTATGACCCAGAGAGCCCCAGGATCTTTCTGAGATTATGTACTCATGTGGCATGTGGCACAGAACCCTTCTGGGGTTATTAGAATGACAGCAGCAGTTGGGAGAATGTTAAAGTACTAATATCTGCTTCCACTATTTCTAAAACCACAATCCACAGAGAGATGTTTCTCTGGGATTACAGCATAAGGAGCAACCAATCTGGTGGGGTAGCCCTGAGATCAAAGTGTCCTTCTGCATTCTGTAAAATGAGAGGATATGATAACAGATCCACCTTGAGATGGATTGGAAAACTGAATCGATAAATTCAGATTCATGATGCTGGAAAGTGAGAAAAGGATTTAAGAGACTAAATTAACAGAGATGAAGGAAGTAGTCTTGTGCAAAGGATGCATTGTTCTTTTTCGCTAGAAGGAAAGACAAATGTGAAGAAGAGGAGTTAGTTTCTTTGCAGCTCTAAGAACAATCAGCTTTAATCCTGAGAATTTGGCCTAAGTATCGTCATAAACTATGCAATACAGCATACACCCAGGGATATTGAGTTCTGGGACAGAAAGACAAATCACGGTCTGGTCTGTCAGTTAATATCAATAGAAATGCTAAGCCAGTTAGTTACCTCTCTAAATCTCCATTTGTAAAATGGAGTTCAAAGCACAAACTCAAGCCTAATTGAAAATTTTTGGAAGGATGAACTGAGGTAATACATAGGGAGAGCTTTTTATGATGTGCTTCCATGTGGTCTAATATTTCAGACCACTGATTGAACTAGGCATGTTTTAATTCCCTGCCTTATCATGTACCCATCTATAGCCCTGGACACTCACTTTAACTCCCTCCATCTCATGCTCCCAAACAGAAAAGCACGATTGCTCATCCAGTATAGCTTATGGGATGATAGTGAGGATTAAATAAAAATGTAATAACAATCTAAAGTGTTTAACAGAAAGCTGAAATGAAATATCAAATTCTTAATAACTTCTTCTGCTATTACCTAGTAGAATGCATTGTTTCATCAACAGTAGGGACACTCACTTTTAATCTGGTAAAAAAATGAGGGTTTATTTACAGAGGGTATGAGGAGGAAGAAAGGAATAGAAGTCAGAAAAGGGGTAGGAGAGAGGCAGAGAGAGAGGGAGAGAGAGAAAGCTATTTAGGGAAAGATAATTTTAATGCAAGTATATGTACAAGAATTTTAATTTGCTCTCACTAACCAAAGTTATATCTTTGAGTGAAAATTCTACCTTTTGATTTAATTTAAATTAATTTAATTCAATTTTTGTTTGTTTGAGACAGAATTTGACACTATATCCCAGACTGACATGGAACTCATTGTAGAGCACATTGTGGCCTTGAACTTGTGATCCTCCTGACTCAGATTCCCAAGAACTGAGAATACAGATGTGGGACACCCTGCCAGGCTAATTTTATTATTTTTTAAGATGCAAGTATACCAGTTGAGCTAATATTGCATCATGCATAACATGGTCTAGAAGCAATGCTTGACACTGAAATATGCATTTCCAGAGCTGCTAAATTCAGGAGTTTCCAATTTAGAAAATGTTGTATGATTCAAGCAATTGCTCACGGTATCACATACCTTTAGCCTCAGCAATGATGATACAGAGGCAGACTGAGCTCTGTAAGCATGAGGCCAAGCTAGTCTAAATAGAAAGTTCCAGGTTAGTTGTTTCAAAAAGGAACCGAAATCAAAACTCAGACGAAAATATAGTTAGCAAATGTTTCTAATAAATGGGTTCATGAAGAAAATATTATACTTTTTATATATTACATTATTAACTCTTCAATTCTTTTTTTTTATATTTATGATGTGTGTGTGCATGTGTGTGTGTTTGTGTGTGTGTGTGTGTGTGTCAGAGAAAAACTTGAAGGAAACATATCTTTCACTTCCCTTCACTTGGGGGACTCAGGTATCAAATTCGGATTTGGTGGCTTCTGTCTTTATTCACCTAGCCCTCAAAGAGGCCCAAGGGAACTCTTCAAATTTTTGAATTTTCTTAATTTTCCCTTGGCTAACAGAGCAATAGACAATTACTGACTGAAAACATTCCCTGACACTCCCCTACCTTTCCTGAACAGTGACCCACCTTCTTCTAGTACTGTGCAGTGTTCCTGTTATGTGGGCAAGTTCCCCAGCGGGACTGAAGAGCTGCCCCATTAACTCTGCTGTGAGTGTGCTTTATCACTGCTAAACGACCTCAATTCTCAATTACTGGGTAATGGCATCATTAGTTTTGCTATCGTTATTTAGTTATAATGATAAGAAACAGAAAATATTGCAGAAAATTGGGGGGAAATCAGCCTGTTAGAGCTCTTGGTTTTATGAAGTTGCCCATATGCACCTGCAGGTCTCGGCTCATTAACAGAGACAGAAAGTTTTCTGATGCTAGTAGTGAGTAATAAAAATCAATTGCTATTGTAGGGGGAGGGACTGGGAGTAATCACACTAGCTCTTTCTGTTTGTTGTGACTCAGAACAGAAACCACATCTAAAAAGATCATATTTAATTGTATTCTTTTTCTTATGTCCTGTAGGGTTGGCAACAGCCAAGAAACATTCTTTTAAAAAGAAAAGAAGAAAGAGTGTGCCATGTTTCAAAACACATTTCTCAGAAAACACATCTCTTTTTTCCTACTTACTGAAATAATATTTTTTCAGGTTGAATTAAAAAACAAATTAAGAACAAATTTTTGACATCTGGGACTCGTTAGACCAAACTCGTAATTCAATATAGGAACAGATGCTATTAAAGTTTATTTCTCTCTGTTTCTAAGAGCTTTCATCTAAAATGAAAGTGTGTTTGGAAATTTTTATTTTTAACGTCATAGAAAAATGGCTCATTTTGCTTTGTACTTGTACTCTCTCTCTGGTCCAACTTTCCAGACTGTGTTATTTCATGGTAGATACTTTCTATCCGTGTGTCATCACAGTGATGGTATCTATGAAAGTTTGCAATTTTCCAAGCAGTTGGAGAGAAGTATGCACAGTATCTTCAAAAATGTTGTATGGTATAGACATTTTATATCCTGCCTCCACTTCCAAATGAACAACTGAACTGTGTAACTATTCCATCCACTTGGAATGTAGTCATTTTAATATCATCTTATTTGAGAATTTGCTATCTATTTTTGTATATTTGAATCTGTCTTTTGACTACTTGGAATTATTTTGCATCTTTTTTCTAATCTCCTAAAATGTTATTTTTCTATGGGTCAGTCAAGTACTTATCAAATTAACTTGTGAGAGGTGATGATGTTTCTTTATGGTGAGCCTTAAAAGCTACTGGCCACTTCTTCCATTTCTCCACAGGTCTGCTTGCTAATGCATCTTTGGTTGCTTCCTTTGTCTGCAGCTGTGGGAAATGCCTAACATTTGATGAACTATAGCTGGCAAGTGTAGAGATATACATTCCATTCTCACAAAATGACTTCATAAATAATATTCCCTTGTCTGAGACCAGATTGAACAAGGCTCAGATTAAATTCTCATTTGAAGCCTGTTTTTGATATGGAGGCCAGAATACCATGAAAAAAACATTAAAAACTGTCTCAAAACATACACTCTAAGCAGTAATGAAAAATGTATAATATGTTTTCCTCCCTAAAAATGTTATATTATTTGTTTAACTGCATGCAGTGTTCATTTTTTTGACTTGCAAATTTATAAGACTGAACCAAATTCCTTCATTTTAAAGATGTCTCCAGAGAATTATGGCTGTATACCAAGTACACCAAGGTGTCCTGTAATTGAAGCCTTACTGGATGGCTTTTAGTGAGTTTGATTTACCTGTCTCTTTAATCTTATTAGAAGTCTTTTTTTCTTAAAAATCTATTATTTATTCTTTTATTTCAATGGTGTGTGACAGCCGATATGTATATATATCGCATGTGTTCCTGTGCCCATAGAGGCAAGAGAGGGCATCAGATCACCAGGAAATGGAGTTATATGTGGTTATGAGCTGCCTTGTGAGTTCTGGGATCTGAACCTGCATCCTCTGTAAGAACAGACATAGTCATTTCTCCATCCCCAAAGTGTTATTAAAAGTTCAATGTGAAGTTTAGCACAGAAGATACTATGGAAATGTAGCTATCTTACTTTCCTTTTGTTCGGTAAAGTTTCACAAAGATATATTCACTGCATGATTTGTTCCATTACCTAGCCTGCTCAGAAACAACTAGTTTTATCTAGATGTAGAAACCTTTCTATATTTATGAATTATAATGGAATTGTTCACCTCATTCGAGGATTGTAATGAATTATTCCTGATTTCACAACTAAGCATTGACAACATTAAGCTTGCAAGGTAGTATCTAAGGAATTGAGAGTTACATAACCAAATGCCCACTTGGTTCATTTGTAAGGCTCATTCAAAGACAGGTCTTGTCATTTCTTTTTCACTGATTGCCCTTTGAAAATTTATGAATTGCAGGTACATACCTGGGGATATCGGGGCACTGTAGCAAGTTATCTTATACATAATATCAGCTCCCATGCACCATTAAGCCATGTTTCCTGCAAAGGAATAAGAGAACAAGAATAGAAATATTAGATGAAGTGTAACAGCTACATGTTATGATTGACTTTGGATGTATCTGAGTTGAATTTGTAACTCTGATACTTGTCAGGAGAATATGCTATCAAATCCACAACTCATATATTGCACCTATCCTAGTTAGCATTCTATCACTGTAATAAGACACTAACCAAAAACGACTTCCAGAAAGCAGGGTTTATTTCACTTGTCGGTACAGTATTTCACTGAAGGAAGGCAGGGAAAGAACTCAGCAGAGAACTCAAAGCAGGAACAGAAGCACAGACCAGGGACGAACGTTGATTACTCACTTGTCCCCTCTGTTCTCTGCTCACTCTGCTTTCTTGTGCTACCTAGGACACCTGTTCATGGTGTAACTGCCAACAATTAGCGATTAAAAAATGCCTCATAGACATGGCCACAGTTCAGTAGATGCATACAGTGCCTCAGTTGAGGTTCTCTCTTCTCAGGTGTCAAGATTACAACTGAAGCAATCCAGCATAAGTGACCCCCTGTAAACACAATAAACAAACACATCACTATTAGTCCATAACTTTTCCATTTCTGATCTCTAAGATCACATGTCAAAATTTACATCAAAATATAAAATTCAGCACAACTTTTAAAGTCCCACAGTTATCAACAATTCCATCACTGAAAGTTCACTTTATCTTTAAAATAAAGCAAATACTCTGAACTGTGGGCTCTGCTAAAATTAAAAAAAAAATAAAAAATTGTAAACTTTGTGACTGAGTCAGCACGGGTCTTGCACTTGCTGTCACCACTGTTGCAAGTTCATATGAGCAATTTTCCAAAGACCTGAAAGCCTCTGTGTGCCTATGTTCGCATACCAGCCCTAGCTCTTACAATCTTTCTTCTCCCTCTTCTGTAATGTTCCCTGAGCGATGGGTGGGTGAAAATTTGTATGGGAGTCCTATCCAGGGACATGTACTCTGCACTCTCTTATTCTCTAAAATTTTGCCAGTTATGGCCATCCATGTGCATCACACTCTGTAGTATGAGGAAACTTCACTAGTGAGAACTGAGGGATGTATTATTAGTCTCTACATTCCATGAGCCTTAGGTGCAGAGGTTCCATTGTATATGTCACTTAGGGCTGGACATCTGTCAGATGTATATTCTCTGTGTGTGACCAGTTGTGGAACTCTGCAGTAGCCTCCATCTCTTGGGAAAAGAAGTTTCTTTGATGAGTGATGCATGGTATATTTGTCTATAAATAAAATGATTGATATTTAGTATACAGTAAGAAATTGCATTTATCTAGAGATATGACAGAGATAGGGATTTTCCTAGGATCTTTGACCTCTCCAGTCATGTGTATTTGACTGCATTTACACTGCCATCTATTAGTTCTGCCTATTGAGAGGGCTTTAATCTGAACTAGATAGCTATTGATCACCCAGATAACAGTGCCAATGTTGTAGAAATAGAGTGCTGTGCCAGATATTGTGGTTTTTAGGCCTTATAGTTAGATTAGACCATTGATTTATCTTTTTTTCCCTTAGCAGTTTGTATAGTATCATTTGAAACAATGAAAGCTAGTCCTCAGGGAAGAGGCTTCCATGTCAGTTCCAGCTCTGTTGTTCCAAGCCTGTCTGCTGCAACAGCTTCTTATTTCAGATAAGGGAGATGATCAAGAGCTGTGGCAATAACCTATGTTATTTTAAGTGTCTCTTGGACTACCCTAACTTACAACTCAAAGGAAGGGTTCTCCTGTCTGGTACTGTGTTTCTTGTTATGTACTATTCAGCATATACATGCACTCACGTTCAGATGTTGTATGTGTATTTTGCAGGTGGGGGTAGAGTTAATACATTTCCTTCTTGCTTTTCACACCACATAAGCTCTATTTATCTCTCCTTTCTCTCTCCCTACCTAACGTCCCCTTCTCTCTCCCCAGTTAAAGAACTCCCATTTTCCCCTTGGTAATACCTGTCTCCTATCATCTACCGTTTCCTGAGTTCCTTCTTCACTTTCACCCCCACGGTTTCTTGTAGGTGCACTCTTCCTCTCTTCCCAGTTGAATACCCCTTTTACCCATTGCCTCTTTGTAACATATCTTTCCTACCATCCCCCTCTTTTGGACTATTTCTCTCTGCTCCATGGTTCTTCTCCATTTACCTGGTCCCCACTGTTATTTCAAGGTATGCTCACATAGGAGGGAAACTGGAAAAATGGGCACCAGACCTCAACCACAACGAAGGAGCTATTTGCATCCAATTACGGGGTGCGGGAGAGCAGATCTCCTTTAAAGGAGTGACTGTAGATAGGCTGACTAGACTCAAGTGAATGAACTCGCACCTAGGGATATCTGGGTACAAATTCTTCACTGGATTGGACTTAACATATATGACAGAATGCATAAAATTGGGTGTGTGTGGTGATTATGGGGGCGTGTGGATAGGAGGGGTCTAACTGTCATTAAGATCTATTATATGAAATGCTCAAAGCAATAAACATTATATAAAAATAGCAAAAAAATAAAAAAATAAAAGACTTTCCAGATAAGTTAGTGGATGTGGGGTGGAGAGACATGGAGTTGTGAAGAGTGGCTCCTCGGCTTCTTCACAGGCCTCCCCATGAGGGCAGCAGGCTCCAGTGTAAGGCCCTACTCCCCACCATGTTTTCCTGAAAGACTTGTAAGTGTGTTTTCCTTTTCTTTTTGATGGTATTCTAATGATCAATTTTCTTTGTTTCAGCTCTCTTTCTGTGAATTAGTTGGGCCCAAAAATATAAGTTGATTGACTGAAATAGTGTCATCAGTGAAGAACTGATTTTTTGCATTCATCCCACATTATACACCTGGAATTTAATTGTCAAGAATTTGATACAAACTTCTTTATTTGAGATTCAAATTCTAAGAAAAATTTAAAAAGTTATATAGTTTCATATTTCATAAGAAGATAATTATACACACTTAAGCAAAACAAAACTCAGTAATGGAGCTCAATTTCCAGGACCTGGGAGCCTCAGGAACATCTATATTCCAAAGGACTTGGGCAGCTCTACTTCTCCAATGCTGCCATCCACAGCACACACAGCTTGTGTCCTAGGCCTGGACCGAGTCCACCTGCTGCTGTACTCGGTGTACATTCCACAGTTCTAGCATGTCCAGTGTCTTGGGTCCCCACTACAGCTGATACTGCACCTTCACCAAAGGCCTCTCTTGCCCTCACATGGTGTATGAAGCCTCAGATTCTCTCCATGACCCCTGAAATCCTGCACCTTTCATGCTACCATGTTCATAAGTGTGTGTGAGTACACGCAGCCATTAGGTATGAAACTGTTTTAAATACTAAAATGAAAAAGCACATCTCTTTCTTTTTATTCAACACATAAATGTAATGAAATATCTCAAAAAACCTGAAGTCATCATACTCAGAATAACATAAAAATTAAGAAGGATTTTGTAATAAATCTTCTCTGTTAATTTTATTGAAAAGCAATTACAAATCTTTAGTTAAGTTTCTGAAGATGAATATGATGTTTAGGTAATATTTCTGTTCATCCTTTTTTCACTAGTAAAAAGAGATAGTTTTGAGAATAGAAATTAAGAGAAGAAAGTGGGAACTTTCAACTGGCCATGGGCATGTCGGTATAGCTAAAGCTCACATTGAGGAAATAGTAACTGCCTTCAGATCCTCTTTTATCTGTGGCTCTTTCTCTCAACGCTTACTATACCAGTATTTTCATGATATCTGCACTATATAGAGTCTCTTGTCTACTCTAAACTCTGAGTACATGTGCCACTTTCTTTCTTCTTTTAAACTTCCTATTGACAAGTAGAAACTTTCTAATTACGTGTCTCTGTGTGCACACAAGTTACGATTAGTTCAGCAAATTGGATGTTTGTTTAAATTGTGTGATAACTAACTTAGTGTTGGAAATAATGGGCTTCTTTGTGACTTTTCAACATATATACCATTGTGTTTTGTTCACCTGTTGTACCCATTAGCCCATCACCCTTACTTGTCCCCTGCTGCCACCGACTCTTTCCTTGTCGTCATAAATTAGCTCATACCTCCCCTTCTGCTTTATATATGCTTATGCATAGGTTCCACATATGAGAAAAGATATATTTGTCTAAGTCTTGCTTATTTTGCTTCAAAAATAATGCTTAGATGTCCAATAACACATAAATAAAGAAAATATGGTACATTTACCTAAGGAAAAACAAACTGAATGTGATGAACATATTTTCTCCTCAGAATCTCTATAATTGTTCAGTCTGGGGAGAATTCTGTATATTAGACAAACACATGGTTAATGATGAATGAGCATTTCTCTGTGACCACACGGAATTCAGCAGAGGTCTACCAAGAATTTAAATGAAATGACACTGGGGATTTATTATTTTAAGGTTGTAAAACATTTTATACACGATTTTAATTTTTTTTAACGGTTGAACATAACATTTACTGCATCTTTGATAAACCTCTTCTTATGTCTGTATTTTTTTGAATTCTAATATATTTTTAGAATTTTTGTGAATTTCATGCAATAAGTTTTTATTACATTTAGATTCCCTCACCCATTGGCCGCAGGCTCCTGATTATCCCCCCACTCAGTTTCCTGTACTCTATTATATAGACTATGGGCTTTAAAAACCAATGACTTGTTTTTCTTCCAAAGGCTACTAAATGTCTAGAACATGTTCAATGTTCAGTAAAGAAAAATGTAGATGAATAATGGAAAAGAGGGGAAAGAGAAAGGGATCGAGGGAAGAAAGAAAAAAGGAAGTAGGAAGTAAACTAGGAAAAATGAAAGGAATAGGAAAAGGAAATATAAAGGGAAAGGAGAGAAGAGGGGAGGGGACGGGAGAGGAGGAGGGGAGGGATAACGATAAGTGGAGGCAAAGAGGGGGGAGCTTTCTAACTTGACAAGTTTTTCTAAGTCCTATGACATTTTCTACTAGAATGTTGCTAGGCGAGTTGACAGTCCTGCTTAATAATGGTTTATTGTATTAGATTTTCCCAAGAATATAATGCTTATTGTTAGTCTTTCTTCAGAAACGTTTTTCACATTAAGACTAAACTCACAATCTTGGAGAACGGCACGGAGACACTAGAGCCCTTTCTGTGCAGTAGGATATATGTCCTGGCCCTGCGCTGTCACTTTGGGGAGCATATCATTGACTCTTTTTAGGAAATAGAACGCCATATGGTTTCTAAGCTATGTTGTGACGGTTGCCTGCTTAAATGGATATATAGTTGAAAATGACACAAAATAAGTTATAGGCTAATTATTGGAGCTTTAAATGAGGAATAACAAAGCCAAGTACTTCGTAAATATTTATAGACTAAAATGAAGTAGTCTGACTTTTTGAAACTCAGTTCAAAGAGGCTTATTTTGACCTAAAAATAACCAATGGAATCTCAGATAATTGGCCCAAGAGCATTTTTTAAATTAAAGGACGGTGCTAATTGTTTGAATGGTTTCCTTCCCTTTCTGAAAGAGAAGAGATTGAACTCAAACACTTTTATGCTATCCTGTCATATTGCTAGAAGGCCTTCTATTGTTGCAGTTCCTTTCAAAAGGATGTTTTCTGAAAGATTCCTCTCTGTTTATATGAGATCTTTATTAGCAAAACCTGATAAAAGCATAAATTTTACAAAATTGTTTTAACTGATGATATTTAATGTGGTTTTCTTTATCATCTCCCTCCAACTACATGTTCTATAACAGAAGAAAAAGATGCAACAATGCCTGCTGTGAATTAAATCTCTTGGTGAATGTTTCAACATTACTCATCATTCCAGGAATAGAAATAATCTGTGTATAACAAAGGCATAAAACCAAGAAAGGGCACAATAGCTTGATAAATTGAGCCAGAATGTATTGTGATATGGTGAGAGGGTGACAAAAAACGAGTACAAGATCATTCCTGAACTATGGGCCTAGTGCCTATGGGTCTTCCTACTTTCTGAAAGTGTCAAATTTAATCTCACAAACCAAGAATGGCAGGCATGCATTACTTGCTGTGAAAAATCTCTGTGGTTGCCATTGCACAGGCATCTCAGGTAATTATATTTAACTAACCAACTAGTCAGTAAAAACTTGCCATTAATTATCAAAATCTGTTGGTCAGTGGCAATAGAGAGTGTTTTGTGATTGCCAAGCCCTCTGTATATAATAACGCTCATCAAAGTTCAGTTTTTAATTCAGAGATTGGCATAGTAAAACTTGGTCTTTGTAAAACCAATGGATGGCCATGGATAGAGTGGGAAAGGCAGAAAAAGGAAATAGAAAAGTGTCTGTTCTAGCATAGTAGTTCAGTTCAGAGAGATGGGGAGCCAAGAAGTGAAACTGGTGTCAAAGAAAATAACAATTAGAATCTGAATAAATTACAGCAGATTCCCATTCAAGGAACACTTGACCAAGTTGTAGTCTGAATATCTGCTAGATTCTCCCATAGAAAAGTTAAATATTTCCAAAAATCCTTTAGTCCCTATTTGTCTTGAACAATATTTCATTTTTCTAGTCATTTTTTCATCATTAAGAAAAATAAAAATTTAGCTCATAAATAATTCGAATACATTGGACATATTGGTATATGCCTTTAATTCCAGCCCCTGAGAGGCAGAGGCAGGAAGATCTCAGTTAGATTGAGGCTAGCCAATTTAATTTAATTACTATAAATCATGCTATTAGCTAGTACCCTGTAGCTCTAGATGATTATATAACAATAATGACAATTTCCACCACAATGGCTACCATTGTTACTACAGTTAGTAATTATTAAGTGGTTTCATACTTCAGGCACTGAACTACTATAATACATTACTTTATTATTATTTGTTTGTTTTTTCTTTGACACAAAGTCTCTCTATGTGGCCCTTCCTGTCCTAGAACTTGCTATAGTCACTAAAATAGCTTCAGACTTGTGGAGCTCTTGCTACCTCTGTCTTCAGGGGCCTGGGATTGCAGGCCTGTGCCACTATATGCAGGTGCAAATGATATGTATTTAGCATCTCATTTAATTCTCGCAAAGTGCCTGAAGGGAGAAGTGACTATCTTGTCAGCATGCAGCAATGGAAGGCAGAGTATGGAGATGTAAAATGCTTCCTCCTGGATCCTGTAGACCATGTTGATGGAGCCAGTATTCACACCTGGTAATCTGACAGAAAGCAGCTTTTCCTCTTCATCAGTGCTGTTCTGTACCAACTGCTTCTCAAGGTGAAGCCTATCTTCTGTTGCTTTGTAAGTCAGCCGAGGATCTCTCCATAGTGTCTATTTAGTAAAACACAGCATTGGAATCTGATTTACTGTCCAGTCATGATGTCTAATAAATGGTGTTCAGTATTTTGAACTTCTGTTAAAATTACTTTTTTTCTTTTCTGAGAAAATCTTCATTTAGCTTAACCTGACATTCAATAATAACAGCCGGCAAAGGTTGCCCCTAAAATAAATATGAGTTCTTGGTGATATGCATTACACTTTGCAAGGGAATGAATTCGGATTACATTTTATAAGGTCTGGAACTAGGCAGAGAGAAAAAAAAATTTTAATTAGTAGTTTACTATCATTTCTTAAACTTCCTGTAGCTGCTAGAGTAGAATCCATCCAGGAGAATAAATAGAGACATTTATGTATCTGTATGATGATTGCTTTTGTAATTTCTAGTAGGAAACAGAGAAGCTATTTACTGTATCTCTGGAACTTAAACATTCAAAAGGAATTGATTGTACCATACATAAGCATATATATATATATATATATATATATATATATGACATAATATACAGTAAATGCAAAACTCTTTATGGCAGACAATGAGCAGATAGGTTTATAAAAGACTCTGAAAATTTAATAAACTATGCTATCATTTCCTGACTCCTATTTACTGCTCATAAAAATAGGATTTGGGTGACTTTCCCTTTTATAGTTTGTAACAGAAAGTTTCAGAGAACAAATGAAAAAGCTGCATAAACTTCATGCTTCACGAAATTGTAATTCTAAATTAATTTTTCATGTTCTTTCTGCTGTGCCTTCACAATAATCACCATTGTTTTAAATGTTTTGGGGAATGACCACACTTAGAGTTGAGTTAGAAAAGTGTACATAAGTGAATGTGAGCATTCACTGATGAATCAGTAGGTGCCCTTTGAGTATGCGAGGACACATCCATGTAGGCGGATACAGTGGTATCCTTACAGGAATCCTGCATTTTCCATACTCTTTTCCCTCCAAAGGAGTGAAAACCTTTCCACTAATGCATAACTACTTTTTATTTAGTCTCATAGATATTTCTCAGTATTTTCATTTTTCTGATTTTCAGTCACCTTTGAAAGTGGAGGTTTCAATAAAATGTTGCAGGAAAATGTGGATAGGCAATGTCAGTAGGCTACTGGTTCCAGTGCATGTTTTTGTTTTTTCCTAAATATTGCAGCACCAACATTTCTTATCTCTGTGTAACCTTTCTCCTGATGCACAGGCCTTTATAGTTCTCATCAGTAATGTCTTAGAAGATCTTTGATTTCCATTTTTGCTTCTCTGATCCATATAAAATGTTCTTTTTCAAGTATTTCATTGAGTGTGTATTTCATTTGTGATATATCTTGATCTAATTCAGATACCTTCCACTATGAGTTCCTGCTCCATTGTCCCCGCCACTGGATCTTATGCATTCTGTCATATATGTTAAGTTCTGTTCAGTCACGCTTTTATACCCAAATGTCCCTCAGAACTGGCTCATCCATTGGAGTCCTGTCTGCCTCTCCAGAGTCCCTTCTTTAGAGAAGATCTACATTCCTCACCCCGCAGTAATGAGCCCTCTGCCTCTCTCCCTTGTTTTATGTTGGGATTTTGTCTGATTGAGTTGGCATGGATCTTGTGCTGTCACCAATGTTGCAAGTTTTTATGAGTAATTTTCCAGTGTTTGAAATTCTGGTTTCCTTATGTTCATGCACTAACCCTGGCTGTTAAAATATGTTTGCCCCCTCTTCTGCAATGGTCCCTCAGAGATGGATGGATGAAATTTAACATAGGAGTCTTATCCAGAGACATATAAAATATTCTGTACAAATTACTCATAAAATCCTGACAGAAACTTCTAAAAATTTTTTAAATATATTTTGAGAATTTTCTGTTTGAAACATTCACAATTATGAACACTTTTATGTTATTTATGACATCATTTAATAAAAATAAAAGAGTTGTCACTTCATATTCTTCTAAAATGGACTGATTAAATTATTGACAATGATATTGATGAATATTTTCATTTGAATATCTGATCTTTCAGGTTTTTCATGACTTTTGATTTCAAAATAGTATCTGTTCATTAAGTGTTAAAATATCAACTTAAGAATTACTCTTAATTTTGGTGTAAGACATAAAAAATAAATGAATATGACAGACCTGATACTAAAGAACATACATACCTTTATGTATCACATTTTAGAATATATATTGCTATTACTAAAGAAAGGTGTGATTTACATAGAGGGAAAATTCAGTCATAATCCTTTAAGGTTTAGAAAGAAATTTCCAAGTGATAGATGTAGTTGGATCATGATTTCCATTTATTGCAGTGGGTTACACATGGTTGAATCCCCAGTACATGTGCTGAAAATTTACCCCTTCCTGAAAGAACAAAAGAGGCAATGTGTGATTACCATAATCACCAGCTTTTTAAACTAATTATTTCCATTCTATTTATGTGGCACTTCTATTGACAGGGCTGAGTTAGGGAAACAGGTCTTCTGCAAATAGATTTAAAATTCATTGCAGTTCCTGTTCATAATTAATGAGGGTATTCAGCTCATGGAAACAAACTTTGGATGTAGGGAGTGAGCAGAGAGATCCTTGTTTTTAATTATACTTTGGGGACTTTATTTCTGTTAAGGGAGTTTATTTGTAATATTGAATGGGGGGTTTGTTAGTAGCTTACGTCTTTCTCATGAAGCATAGAGAGCAATATAGTACTCAGTCCAAGAAGTACTCCAGTATATGAAAGCAGTAAGTCAAATCTCATAGTGTCATGGAATTCAAGAAATTTAGAGATCACTTATTTACAGACTAAGTAAGCTTCAAAAGGTTCTCATAACCACAAGTCTCACAATGTCCAGCTCTAAATGTTAGTCCAGATTTTGATTCCCAGTGATTCTACAACAAAATGATAGTAATCTCTCTTACTAAAAATGGCTCAGTCATAAAATGATGAGCTTCAGAAAGGAAAGAAACAACAAATTTTGAAATAGCAGCCCCCAACTTTGGCGAACTTGTCATAGCAAGGGGAAAAAAATTTCCCCAACTGTCAGCTGTGTATTCCTGGCATTGTCAATGAAGACTTCATTCAAAGAACATGGCATGCAGCTAGATAATAATCAGCCTAGAAATGGACCAGAAATGTATTTTCTGCTTAAAAATCAGTGTTTAACTGCAAATATGTTCTATAAAGCCAGACTAATGCAAAACTCTTAAGCAGTGAGTAGTAGCACTCTCTAATAATATGCATTTCTAATTATCGCCAACATTTAAGGGATACAAACCATACTGTTTATGTTCTGAGAGTTAGCTTATGGATAGCTTTTAAAAGCCTCATCATTTCTGGCCCAAAAAGAAATGTGTCAACACTATGTTAAACATCTGTAAAAATAAATGATAATTCAATAATAAAAAAATATAAATGTAGAGGACTTCTTGTAGTGTAATAGCAAAGTCTCCTCAAGAGGAAAGTCATTATAAGAGAAATAGGTTTTGTGCCACTCTCTAGAAGAGAAGAAAGTAAAGGCTTTACATGCAGAAGTCTTTTAGCTCTTTCCATATTGATAAACTTCTCTTTCCTTTTTTGGTGGAAAATAATGGATAAAGGAAGCCTTAGCTGATATTCCAAAGGAAACCAAAACAATGTGGTGGAGAAGGATTCTTGGTATCAGAGGAATACTGTAATTTTTGATATTATGCTCATAATCAGAATCAGCCATCTGACTTAGCCAATGAAGAATCCTTTCCATAGGGTGATTTATTTTATTATTCTGTCTGAGGCTGCTGCAGCAGGATACCTAAGACTGAGTACTTTATAAAAATGTAAATCTCTTTGGATTATTGTTATGGAAAAATGGGAACTTTATGCTTCATTTTTCTATTATAGAATACAGAGGTCAAATGAAATCAAAAGAGCAAGAGGAAGTCAAACCCACTTTTTAAGTAGTTATTGATTTATATGCACGTATGTGTGTAGGTACATGTACATTTGTATAGTGATTTGCATGTGCATGCATGTGGAGATCAGCAGTCAATTTGCTGTCATTCTTCTGGTACTGTCCATCTTGTTTTGTAGGGACAGGATCTCTTACTGGCCTGGAACTCTTCTAGGGATCCACTTCCCCCTATCTTGCCAGCACTTATATTATGTTCTACCTCTGACATTTTAAATGTGGGTTTTGGGGTCAAATTCAAATTCTTGTTTTTACAAGGAAAACACATTTCTGATTCAGTCTTCATTCCAACCTGTAAATTCACTTAAAATGTTTTAAATTTATTTTTACTTTATCAGTGTTTGGTCCACATGCGTGTAAACCAGCAGAGGCCAGAAAAGGAGTCATACATGGTTGTCAGATGGCATGTGGATGCTGGAATCTGAACATGGCTCCGTTGAGATTGCAGCCAGTGCCCTTAACTGATGAGCCATCTCTCCATATATAACATTAAACATTAATCCACTATTGTAGGCAGAGCCCTCCTGATCTAAAGACCTCTTAATCCTGATCACTTCTGAAATTGTGGGCTTGAGGAAGAATGCAAAAAGATAAGAAGAGCAAACCAAGCTAGAGGAAATTAAATCTTTCATAAATAAGTCACTTTTCAGATACTCCACAGAAGAGATAGCATTATTTGAACCTCTTGTCCAACTCTACTTCCCCCAAAAGTACTTTGCCTATGAAATTTCCAAAATGTGAGTGTTAGACGATTACATATTGTAGCATCCTAAGGCTTGTGGAAACTTCTTCAAGAGGAATCTGTAACAATCTTTGTTGCTGTTTCAGAGAATTCCTTCTGGCTGTGAGGAGGTGTGAATTGTCTGCCTTGGGGATATAAAAGTTTATCATACTGTTCAGTAGGTGAAGAAAGCTTATGAAGAGAAATCAGACTGGGCTTTGATTTCAAATTATCTCTTGCTTTCCTTATTTCTCTCCTTTTCCTTTTCCTTTTCCCTTCCTTTGTCTCTTTTTTTTTGAGAACTGATAGTGTCGAGGAAATCCCATTTCTCATTTCTTTTTTTTTTTATTGTATTCTAAAGTAATGCTACATTGAAGGGAAAAAAATGGTAGAAATCTTTTAATATTCCCACAGGAAGTGTTTACATTTCTGAAGAAATGTTGTACTTCACAGAGCTTATTTAGTTTCTGTTTAATTTGTACAGGGATAAAACAAGTTTCAAGAGTGTCACTGCAACAATTATATGAACATCGAGACTACAAAGTAAGATTCTTAGCTACCTCAGAGGGAAGCACAGATTTTATATTGAATTTGTACAAAGCAAAAAGAAATCCCCCTTCTTAAGTAGGATTTCCACATTATTTTCAAACACTGAAACTGAAGAAACTATTAAAAAGACAATACGTCATTTCATTCTAAGAATTACTTTGAAAATGATCTGCTTGTTGTTTTCTGGTGTAACAGGGGTCTTTTATCTTATGGAAAATCAGCAGCTACCTAAATGGTCTTAGAGCACACTCAATGGGAGGACACTCATGTGGACTTTAATCATAGTCAAATACACATGGCTGAAGAGCTCATAGATCTTAAAGAAATCCCCAAGGTTGTCACATTCCTAGGCTAATGTTCCTTCTTACTAAGTACAAAGACTGTATCTTTATAGTAACTGTCTAGTATCCCAGTCACCCAATCATCAAAGAAGTTTATTTTGCATCAGACAGAGACTGCTGCAGAGTACCACAATTGGTCACACACAAGAAATGGCCCATGCCTGAGAGCACATATACAGTACTACCTCTACTACTTTAGAATGATCTTAGATAACTGAAAGGGTTTGAGCTCTGCAAAACAGGCTTGATGATACTGAAGTCTAAACCTTGGGACAGGGACTACAAGACACAAAAATCTTCTTCAGAAAGGAGCCTACGTACTTTTAACACTTCTCCAATGACACATAGTTATTATTATTCTAAAGATACAGAGATTCAAGATGAAGGGGAAGTTTAAGCAACTTCTGAAAATGTAGTGCACAAATGAGAGAATATCAGCTCTTTGGATGTCAGTATAACAAAATATAAAGGAAGTTACTGCTCTAGCTCACTTTCTGTTGCTCTAATAAACACATGAACAAAGGCAACTTGGGGAGGAAAAACTGAATGTACTCCTATGCTTCCATCATTGATGGAGGTTAGGGGAGAGACTCAAGCAGGAGCAGAGCGAGGAACCGTGGAAGATTCCTGATTATTTCCTTGATTGCTAGCTAATGCTCAGCTCTTCCACTTGCCTAGCAATGTACCTCCCACAGAAGTCTGGGCCCTCTTACATAAATTAGTAATTTGGAAAATGCCCCACAACATGCTACAGGCCAGTCTGTTATAGAAAATTTCGGAGTTGAAGTTTCTTCTTTCAGGGGGCCTATTGTTTCTTTCCACTTGCAGTAAAAAGTATCCAACACCTTTCTTATTAGCAGAAACTGTTTTAATAACTGTTTTATATAGATTTTATATACCAATTTATGCAATTTATGTTCAAGCTAACCAATGATGTTTATATATTGTTATGTACCAATTTACAAAACTGTACAGATTGGCTCAAGGCACATTAATTGCTATTAGAAGGAAAAATGATAAAACACTAAAGACTGGCCTTCCACTTTTCAGTCAATGCTGTTTCCTTTGAAGCCTAATGGTGCTTTCATTTCGTTTTTATCTTGATGTCTGGATGGATGGCTGAAGCTATGATCAACTGAGGTTACTTCCTGTTTTAGGAATAGTGAACTTGGACAGATGTTATATACTCTCCCAGATTTTCTGAGCTTTCAAGGAACCATTTGTATACTTGCTTCATTTCAACTCAGAATGTCTGCTCATGTTGAACATATTGCCTCGCTGGTCTGTCACATTCTCCATCACTTCTTGGCCATGTTTCTCACCCTGGGATGTTTGTTTGATATGGGTTCCTCATGTCCTTTAGTCAGTTTTAATGTCAATCCATGACTAGTTCTTGTCTCACATAAACTCAAAAATCCATCTCTATACCTAGTTCCCCCCCACTTAGGGGTAAGTTCTGTGTCCCTCACTATGAAACTCAGTTTATCTAGCTTTTGGTCTTACTGTCCTTTCAAGAACATCTCATTAATACTTAAGCAGTTGTCTCATCGTATGTTATTTTTCTAAGCAAAAGCAGAACTAAAAGTTAGAGTATCTTCCTTTAATTCTCATCTACATACATTTTCTACCCAAATCCTTCAAGATGCAGCGTGCTGCTCATGATTCCTTCTATTATTAGCAGAAACTTTTCTTCTCACTAGCAGGTAATTAATGCCTGTTGGATGAGTCATGATGGAAAACTATTGCTAACCTTTCTTTCCTTTTCCAGCTTTTTCATCTCAGATCAGGTTTGAACTCTAATACTTGAGCTGTTACATTTAATGAGAGAATGATCAGTTTTCTTTTATTTCCTCATAAGTTTAAACAACTTACTTATTTCACTTCTTACCTTAAAATTTCTATAGTACCTAGGAAACCTCATGCTTACCCAAGGTTGGTTTGTTTTCTAACATTTCTTGAACTCTCTGGAACTCATAATTTTATTTTCTCTTTACTCTTCTTTTTAAAAAAAAACATTTTAATAATTACTAGGACCTTATGACAGCAAATTAATATTAGCAAATGCATACACACAAACAACAACAAAACAGATGGCTCAGATGGATTTTTGTTTAAAATATGATCTGTGAGTCACTGAGAGAGTAAAAATATTCTTTCTTTTAGAGAAACATTTGGCAATTGTGTTTACAATATTTAAATTTATGTCAGTGATAAAACAACAACTCTACTTTTAAGACAAAACCAATAAGTTGTTTCCACAACTGTACAGAGTTAAGAGAAATTGTATAGCTTGTCAAGAATTTGTGAACCTATCAGACACTGAAAATAATCTAAATGTTTATAAGTGGGGTATATTTCGAACCTTAAAGTATACTCAGAAAATGATGATTTTTGTTACTGTATATTTGTTGTTGTTGTTTTGGGGGCTAATCACACAACATTCTCAAACTGGTCTTGAACTTGTTGAGTAGTTCAGATAAGTCTTGGACTTCCAATCTCTCTTCCACTACCTCAGGAATACTAGGATTCAGGCATGTACTACCACATCCAGGTCATGAAATTACAGATCATCCTGCTGTATTTTAAGGGATTATTCATCAAATTTTAGTTAGTTTTCAGCTTATATAAGCCAGGTATTACGGTAGTCACACTTTTCTATTAATTTTACCAAGAGTTGTCAACAGCATATCTCAGCATAAACATTAGACATTAATGGTTTTAAAAAATTAACAAACAGGGAAAAGTTTGGGTGACTGTTCAACCCTTCCCATTGTATACAGGAACATTACTTATGTACTCACACTTAAGATTATCTGCAGTCCGAGAGTAACTGAAATTTTTTAGCAAAATAGATAGGGTTCAGAGAAGTAATCCCTCTAAACAAAACAGATAAAACTATTTTTTACCAATGATTGGTTATCTCCTTGTATAGTTATGTGTGTGTATTTTGATATTTTAGACACAACACTATCATTTGAAATTGTTCCAATGTTTTTCTCCCACAGATCATAATTTTACAAGTTTTCATTTCTTTTGACTTGATAGAGGTGTTTCTTCTTCCTTTCGTAAGGAGTTAAATGAAGCAAGTTGGAAGTAAGGCAATAAAAATACTGTTGGTCCTTGTGGCCGCCATCACTGATAACTGAATCTGCCTTAGGAAAGGTTGAAAATGATCCAAAACAGCTTCATTAAAAAGAAAAAATACACAATAACCAGAAAAATTTGTGTGCCCTCCTAGTATAATATGGAAAGCTCGTATATGTTAAAGACTAAAACAATTTCAGAAGAAAAATTGGGTACTTAAATGTTAGATAATATTTTATGGAGAGAGACAGTCAACTTGTATAACTTGTACAACTTGTACATTATAGTACTGTTGGGGGTCCCAGCACACAGGGCCAGCTGGAAGCGGACCAAAGGGTCTCCACAGTAGGGTGAGGGGGTGAGGAGTTGAGCGGAAAGCGAGCAGTGGTGATCTGCTGAAAACTCATTTATTCAAGAAAGAACAGAGAGTCTTATAGGTCTTTTTAGCCAATAGCCTTATGGGGTGAGTCCCGACCACAGCCAATCACACTTTGTTCCTAGGTGGATCAAGTTCCCTCCAGGTGCTGGACAGAAACTGGCTCCACAACCAACCAGTGTGGAGCACCATACAGAGGAGACCCATTCCTTCATTCCTCCTGGCAGGTGGCCTAGCTAGGTCCACCCTGCATTATACCCAACATAGTATAACACAGAATTTCAAACAAATTGAATACAGCAATAATCCTAGCAAATGCACAATATATTGTATACATTACAAATAGTCATAAGGGTACACTTAATCCAAGTGTGTGTGTGTATATATATATATATATATATATATATATATATATATATATTATAGATTATCTATATGAGTAAAGGTTAAATCAGATTTTCCATTTTTCTATTAAAATTATACTTCTCTATGATATGCAAACATTAGGATGAATTGAAATTCCATTTAAACTTAAGAAACAGTACATATTAGACAGAGATGAGCTTTTACTCATCTCTCTCTGTCTGTTAGTCATCAATTTCCATTTCTATGCTTATTTTAAATCCAATGATGCAACGTAGTCTTAATTGGGATTATTTAAATTCTGTGAGAAATTGTATGTCTTTTGTATATTTATAGTACAATGGCATACAAATGCAATGTTTCACACACTAAAAACTGAAATGAAAAACTTCTTAAAATATTTATTTCTCATGAAAATATTGTTATTGAAGTAATAAAATAGATATGTCAAAACCAATAGTCATTTGACAAAATAACACTCAATTACTGAAAAGTCGTGACTTTAAGTTACTCTTACTCATCACTCATCTTTACTAAGGAATCACATACTTTTCTGGTTTATTGCTGTTGATAATTTAAAGAACCAAGGATGATTTGATTTGCCTGAAAACTGTGAGTTGATAGTAACTTAGAATTCTTACCATGATCACAGCAGTGTAAGAGTGGGTTTTGGCACTTGCGGAATTATACAGTTTTATTGTAGATCTGCTGTCTGAATGGCCACATTGGCTTCTAAAAGAATTTGAGATCCAAGACCAAAGATTTTACTTTTCTACAAAGTGATAAAATTACCCTTAACAGCTAAGTACTAAACAGCATTTTAACATCAGGATTAATGGCAATTTTATGTATGTAGAAAATATATGATGTACATAGCAATAAAAGGGAAATATTTCTATTTTTTTAAATAGTCACATAGTCAAATTTCTTAAATCCTACAAACAACAAAAAATTATCTTGTATTCTTAAGCACACTGACTTAAATATTATAATCTTTGCCTTAAGATATTTTTATGTGTGTTCTTGACTGCTGGGGCTCAAAAAGTCCATATACCACAGCAAATCAATCCTCAGCTAGTGAGACAAAATCAGATCTTCCACAAAGAGACTTCTGTCACCTGGATTTTCTTTTCTAGAATAGCCTGGCCATTCATACATCTTTGAATATTGTATATCTTTGAATATTATACAGGTGTTGAAATATCAAAATGTGCTACTTGAATTCATTTTTTTTGAACCAGGATCTACTTTGGGAAGTTCTTGAGCTAAGACACATGAAAAATATTTTAAAAACAAACAAAATAGAATTAATTGTAAAGTTACAAGTTGTAATGAATGCTAATAGAGGAAAGCAGAAGCTTTAATTGAAAATGATGCAGGAAGTTACTATAGACATGTTTCCTCTTGTTTTCAAGCTTGTAGAGTAGTTTTATCTGCACTGCTGAAGACTAAAGTACTTGGAAAGAAATAAACAACCACTTTAAGAGTGGGATAACTACAGGAAGCAAGATGGCAAGTATGAAGGCTCTTAAACTATTGGTGAGCTCAGCATCTTCTCAGCTGAAAGATGTTCATGGTAGCATGAGTTAGCCTAAGGGAAAAGATAAAAGTAGGAGATCCAAAGCCCATTTTCATTTTTTTTTCCATACTTGATGAGGAGATATATAATAGATGCCTGGAACAGAGGAGATGATGACCATTTAAATCACTCTTGCCATGGGATGGAAAACAACTACAGAATGGTAAAACTACAAGTGGAGAGACAGAAATCGGGGATAAAAAATGATGAATATCTGCATTAAGCCATTGTTAATCAGTATGTAAATAAAAGATGTTCTCAGTATTCTTTCTGATGTGGACATTACCATGCATTACCTTTCAAATGGCTATTTTGATATATATATATATATATATATATATATATATATATATATATATATTATACGTTCTCATTGCCTGGATCAAAATTCTAGTGCCAGTACTCGTGAGTTATGTGATGAGATAAGTCACCCCCATCTGTTCTTTCCTTATTTCTAAAGTCAGTATAATTTGGGCATCGTATGTTCTGAACACTTTAGTACACTAAAATACTTAGAAATATTTACTAGTAGAAAATATTCAATAGATGCTAGCTGTTACCAATGCAGATAAATATCTGGAGATTTGATTCAGTTATATATCTATAATATCTTTTCTGTACATATTCAAATATCTAAATGCTCTTATCAAAGCTATACAAGATACTATAACAAGTTTCCAAAAATTTTAATAATTACTTTTTACAGCATTTTCTTAAGAATTAGAGCATATCTGAGCTCATTGTGAATATAAAACAGTCATGGTTTGTGACATGAGGACATTTTATCAAGAAAGAAGACCCTTTATTTATTGTTCATTTCTCTTCATGGTTCACAAGCTTGTAATAATTTGAGCCTGCACCATATCTATTATCACTGTGTATGCATGAGGATGCAGTTAAGTATGAAAGATATATTCTAGTATTAAAGTTTCCCTTTTCTTTCTTGTTCATAATTGATGCACATTTTGAAGAGGATTTTGCAGTAGTCTGAACAAAGTTCATGATATAAAAGTAAATTATGGTATGTATCCCTTGGTGTCTGACTCATAAATTCTTTCTTTCTAGTGACGCTCTTTTATATTCAGTAGGAGATTCAAATTTTCCTTCCTGGGTATCATTCAGGCAGGATATTGTAGCTAAGGAACTTGTCATTTATAGCAAAAATGCTAGTATACCCCAAGCTTTAGGTGACAGAGAAGTAAATAAGAGAAAAGATATCTGTTCTTTCATACATTGCTTATTTTTGACCTGAATTTGTCAACATTGTCTATCAATTAGCAATGCAAGAATCAAAATGGAAAACAAAATAGTGAAAATGTTGCAGAGGACATCTGAGCCTCTTATCTCAACCCCTTTAAACAAAACCCAGAGAATCTACTTCATTCTCTCCATTTCATTCTTATCTCTAACATACTGTGGCCAAGAGAAATTCCATGTTATAAACATGCAGAGACTATTAAAATTTTAATTAGTGATGATACCTACACTAATATAGTTGCCTTTTTCAAATTTGTTTCATACTTATAACTTCTACCATAATTGAGACCACAGCTCTAATCCATTGGATCTACTCAATTCAGTGCACTAGGACGATGGAATGGCTTCTTGGAGATGTTGGGTCATGGAACTAAACTGTTCTCTTTGTATGGATACAGGTGAATATAGAGCAAGAGTAGGTCTGAGGTCATCGCACAGAATACAGAGGTCAGGAAGAAGCTATGTGCTCTGAGTAAGATTTAGGTAGGTGTCTGGAGAGTGCTTTAGAACATAGAATTTCAGGAAAGTTTACAAAAGGCACAATGAAGCATATAGAAAAGTAAAAATTAAACATAATTTAATTATAAGTTCAAAACAGCTCACAAACAGAAACCAGGAAACCTAATGGAATAGAAAGAAAAGGGAAATGATGAAAAACAATAAGAACAAAAAATTAATACACGATAGATAACTAATATACCCGTTACTCTTTTCCGTAGTCAGGCAAGAACATTGTGAAATAACTGGTACCGATGAATCACTTATTCTTAAGTTTAAACAGTGTATAATTCATATGCCTAGAGGAAGTGTCTCTCAAGCATTTTTTTTTAGTACAAGTATCTACGAATGTGGTTGTTTTAGCCTAATTATTCCAGCTGATAAAAAGATTGGCAGTAAGGAAAGAATACATCATTTAGTGATATACTTAATTCTTACTGGATCACTTTGAGAGCCTGTTTGGTAAGCATCTTTGTAATGTGAGGAATCAAGTAGATTGATGAGGAATGGGCAATGATATCACTTAAGAAATTGTGAGTAAAAGGCTGATTTTTATTTGATGCTGTCAACTATAAGAATTTTTTTTTTAAACCTGTGAGGCTATGAATGGCTGCTTTTGATTACAGAAAGTTAGCAAAAAGTTTAAAAATTATGACAACTCTTTGGAGTTCTTTTAAAATAAAATGTCCACATTACATTATGTTTGGGCGGCTAGGGATGCAGGTGAGTAGGTGGAATATTTGCCTAGCATGCATGAAGTTCTGCGTTCAAACTCAAGCACTGTCTAAACTGAATGTGATGGTGTGAACCTGTATTCCCAGCACTTGGAAAGTGGAAACAGGAAGATCAGAAGTTGAAAGGCATCACTGACTGCTTATTGGTTCAAAGCCAGTCTAGGATACAAAAGACTATGTCTCAAAAATGAAAGAAAGTTGGGAAGAAATAAAAGAAAAATATAGAGGAAGAGAAAGGGTGGTGGAGTGGGAAGGAATGGAAGAGAGAAATAAGGAAAGAAAGAAAGAAAGAAAGAAAGAAAAACGAAAAAAAAAGATGAACTGGGTGACGGAGGAAGGAAAGAAAGAACAAGAGAATGGAAGGAAGGAAGGGAAGATAAAAGGAAAGAAAAAAAGAGAGAAAGAAAGAGAGAGAAAGAAAGAAGGAAAGGAAGAAAACTTATCACCCCCATTGTTAAGTAGGGTAATCAAATGCAGAGCACTGGTAATTTAAAATATCAGTGATTCCTCTTTGATTTTTGGGTTTTCATTTAACTTTATTAAATAATAAAGTTGATAGAGCAGACACTGTGGTTGCCTTTTCTTTTTAATATTTTATTTGTTATTTTTATTTCATATGTATTAATGTATTGTTTGCATATGTGCAAGTTTTCCTGTGCTGTGCAATTCTCATGGATACTCTGGAGCTATGGAGTGTTGTTAGCTGTCATGTAGGTGCTGGGAATCAAACCTGCCTTGTCTACAAGAGCATTAGATGCTCTTAATTGCTGAGCCCCTGCAAATGCTTTTACATCTCCCCTTTATCATCATTTCCTCAAAGGTAGCAACCCCACTTCCCGCTCTCATTCATGGGTCTCAGAGTTTGACTCACCTCTGTAGCAATGCTGTCAAGATTGGTCCAGGCCAACACAATGCTTCTTGACTATATTTGCTACCTGGAATGTTAACATCCATATTCCTGCCTACTGTGGATACAGTTTGTCGTCCAAATGTTTCATGCATTTTAAGCTTAGTCAAGTTTGATGATCTTTATGGAGGTAACGTCCTTGTAAGAGGAGACCTGAGGTGAGGGTGGAGGTTCAGGGGCTCTAATCAGTCACTCAAGGTGTTTGTTCTCTATGCAAATGATTTAAGTAGTTTATGTGAGAGAGTTATTTAAGAGCAAGGTCCATCCTTGAATCAATTTTGGGCTCCTTTGGCAACAGGCAGTTTCTTCATGCATCCATGTATTTGTGGTGTGTGAGGAAGCCATCCTTGGATGGCTTTCCGTAGGTAGAGCTGGGCTGATGCTCTTTGAACTTCCAAAGTTATGTGTTAAATCAACTAGTTTTTAAAAGTTAGACTTCCTTGGATAATTTGTTTTAAAAACGAAATGAGTACTCAGACAGAAACTACAAACTGGGAGTGGAGTTGTAATAACTACATGTGAAAATCCTTAAATAACTCTGAAATTGGTTGATAAGCAGAGACTGAAAGGATTTGGTGGACCATTACAAAAAAAACAAAAACAAAAAAACAAACTATACTATGGTAAGCTTCATGTTATGACTAATCCTGCTGAAGTTTTAGTAGTTGAGAAAACTAAAACAAACAAAAAAAACAAACAAACAAAAAAACGAGTTGGAATATTTTAGCTATTGGTGAGGTGATATAAATGTGGTACATAGAGATTATGATGAGGAAGCCTCAAGCCGACTGAGGATCCCATTGGAAACTGGAACAAAGTCCAAATGAAAACTGACTGACTGCCAGACTCAGAAAATAGACATCAGTGGAAGACTGCAGAACCATGATAATTTCTAAGAATACCAGATGTGGAGTGTGTTGGAGTGTGACAGTTACTGTACAAAGTGTTCAATGTTAGAGTATGTCTGCTCCTGTAGAGTGTTCAGTCTTGTATTGTGTCCATTCTTGTATAGAGTGTTCTATGAGAATAAAAACAGGAACTGAACTCAGCTTGAAGACTTGTTTTCAAGAACTAGAAGGAGAAGCACATAAAGTTCATGAAAATAAGTCTCTTTCTCTCTGAATTCCTTGAAATTTTCAATATTATTTGAAAATATAAAACCTTTGGTTCGTCAGATTTACAAAGCCAAGAGTTATGCACAAAAAAATTAAGTTGACACAAATATGAATAAAAGAAATAAGGTATAAAAGTATTCAAAAATTGACTACCTATGTACATATAAAAATAGAAAGACTTTTCAATCCCACAATAAATTTATGACAAGTGATATAAAGACAATTATGTTTATGATCTTAACTAACTTTAGTAGGATAAAAATATAGATGTACAGAAACTGACTAATAGTAAACATTATTTGAAAGTGCACAGTAACAGTTTCCTATGAAAAAACTGTTAAAATTAAGTAATTTATCTGAGTCAATAAAACAGTTGATATTTTATTGATCGTTCAGATCATTCATAAAAATGAAGTACTCTCAAATTCACTTTCTAGAAATGAGGAAAGAAAAAAAATAGTCATCTATAAAAGAAATGTAACAAAGACAGCAATCAAATCTCATACAGGGCAATCTAACCAATAAACATAAATGCAAATATCACAATTAACATGTAGGAGATAAATTTAAGCAAAGCCTCAAAATAATGTAATATCATCAGCAAGTATGTGTGCTGTCCAAAGGCTTATTGACACAGAAAAAATCTACCAGAAGAGTTTAGCACATTACATTATTGAGAAAAGGGGACAAAAAGTTTATATTGAAAAATTATTTCATAGTACCTAACTCCAAATATTAGTTAAAAGTAAGTAAAACTCTTAGCATGAAAAACATGGAAAGGAACTTCATAGCACCCACCAGAAAACTATACAGGAGGCCAATCATTTAGTGGTGAATATTGGAATTCACATTATTCAAATCTGCAACAGGAAACCTAAGATCATTGTAAGGCAACTAATCAACATTGTATTAAAATTCATCAAGTCAAACAATGAAAACAAAGTGTATAACTATTTGTACAAAGTAAAAAAAAAACTGTGTAAGTATTGGAAAGGAAGAAGAAATTGCCATTACTTTCACAAAACAATAAAGATAAAATTTTCCATAGATTCTTCATATGCTAGAAAATGATACATAATGTAATAGATGATCAGATCTGCTTCATAATAGCCACAAAACTATAAAATGCATGAAGATAATCCTAATAAAAAGAAGCATAAGGCTATATGAAGAAAGCTATAAAGTTTTACTAACAGGCATAAAAGAAGATTTAAATAAAAGGTGAAATAAGCCATATTCTGAATGGGATGGCTTAATAGGAAGAAAAGATAAGAAAACTCCAAATTAATCTATAAATACACAAAAGTATATCAAAATACTGTTTGTGCTATTCATGAACCTCAAAATGTTCTTTACAAATTTAATTTAGAGGAGGAAATATGACAAAGACAGCTTGTGCAGGATAAACTGTATGGAGGAGGAAAAGTGCCTTCTATATTTTATAATTAGCTTTGAAAATGGGATAGTTAAGAAAAAGTAATATCAGTGTGGAAATAAGAAAGGAAAGCATGGCTCATAAGATGCCTGTGGGATTTTAGGCAGAAAAGAGATGTGTTTGGAATTGCTGGTAAGAAAGTGGTCTGGCTTTGAGTAGCGCTGGGTGATTGCTCTATCAATTGGCTACAGAGACAGTTGTATTTATTAAAAATTCACAAAAATGAATTCATGTATGTGATCTTCATAATGTAAGAAACTAAAATACCAAGACTTTGGGTCAGAAAAATGGTGCACAGGGTGGAGATACTAGCTTACAGACCCCTAAAGACCTGAGTTCCATTTTTAATTCCCACAGTGTAGCAGAAGATAACTGACTCTGCAGAGTTGCCTTCTGACCTCCTTACACAGAGCAATGACATGGATGTATACTTACATTTGCACATGGACACACACATACATGCACATAATGAAATATTTTAAAATGCCAAAATATTGAGAAATTATAGGTCACAGCCAGGCATGTATTATATGCCTGTAATCTCAACTTTTTTGGTGGCTGAGGTAAGAACATTGCCTGTTCAAGGTCAGCTAGTCTGTACAGTACTCTGGACTAAATAGAAAGACCTCTCTTGAAAAAATAAGTCAGATCAGTATGGTTTAATTTTAAAGCAAGGAAAGTGTTTCTGAAATGTGACTCATACATAAAATTTAAGTATGCATTTACAGACATACAACACAAATGCCATAAGCCACAACTCATTATGCAACATTTCAATGATTCAATGGAAAAAAAGTCATTAAAAAAAGTTAAAGTCTACACTAGCAGAGGATCTAATATTTCTAATAGTCAACCATATATGTGGCCATTTTCCATAATATGAGTTAATATATCCATGTTTGGCATACGCATATTCAGCCAACTGTGAGTCAAAAATATTTGAAGAAAAAAAATTGTGTCTGTACTAAATATGCTCAAAATTTTAGTCACTTTCCATGAACAGCCTTATAGAACAGCCATTTCTAAGCATTAACATTATAGTAGCTATAAAATGTAAGCTAAGAATTAAAGCAGACATGGCAGAAGCAATGTGGAATACCATGTAGCTTTCTGTAAGAGTATTGAACATCTGCAGATTTAGGCATTTATATGAAAGACAGATTAATTTCTCCATACACAAAATCAGAAAATGGAGTGTGTATCCAATATATGTGTGTGTATATATATATATATATATACATATATATATATATGTATATATATATATATATGGAACACATCACTAAGAGCTCCATCAAACCAAAAATGTTTATGCAGAAAAATACTACGGGCAACACAAAGAATAACAAAAGGACAAAATTTTAGCTTCAATAAATATCAGGGAAATGACAAGGAATATAATGGAAAGATGGCTTTTCCATGATTTTAACAAGTAAAGAAGCCAAAATTTAACTTATAGCATCATATTTTTCTAAGAAATAGAGATACTTTTGTGGAGGGTATCTTCTTTAAATATGCAATTTTTGTAAATCCAGTTTCTTATAAATTCCTGTAAGCACCTCCTCTTTATATGAACAAGTGTCTATCTATGTATTAAAGCAGCAATACTTTTAAAGCAGACATGTTCAACATGAACAAATACTGAAGTTATTAAGCCAAAGGAAAGCTTCTCAAAAGCATATTAACAAGTAAGCTAATCAAATAATATTATTTAGAACTTTCAGTATTTCTAAAAGCACACATTCTTTGCTGAACACAAATTTACATTCATGTAGACATGCAAACATACAATCCAATTCCCTTTATTATTGTCTCATTTAAAATGAAACAAATTACCATTTTCCTTTGAGATTTTCAGCTTTTTTATTTGCTTGTTTACTAACTTGCCTTTTCTGACTAAGAGATAAGTTTCATAAGTCTATGATTCATATGATTGGCAGCTGCTCTAGTGGGTACTTACCAACACTTTCATCTCGACTGTGTAATTATTTTGTGCTGAGGGGACTTTGTATTGTATCAGTTGATTGTTCATGTACCAGTTTGCAGAGCACTATGTGGCTAGAGAACGTTCTGTTCGGCCTGTGTAAGTGTGACTTTCACTCACAGCTTTACTATTTTAAGGAGTTATCAGCTTTACTAAGGTTTAGCCATTGGAGTAATTTTTTAAAATACTAATGACAGTTGACTCACTGAGGAGATGGAGGCCCAGCAGGACTGAATTTCTCTAGAAATCACAAGGAAACCTTGGGGCCCTGGGTCAATATTTAGTAGGGGGAACTGTTCTTCCCTGAGTGGCTCAGCTCCCTCAATAACCATAACATGTGAGCTCTCTTTCCTGCTGCCTTGTTCACCAGTGCCAGCGAAGTCAGTGCTGGACTTAGGCCTGACTGGGAATCCTCTCCCAGTGGGCTCCAACCAGCCTGAATCAAGAGCAGGCAAGAAAGTTCTCAAGCAGGAATCAGGAACAGAAAATCTCTGTTCTGTTTTGGAAGAAGAAACAGAGCCATGTGATAAAAGCTAAGGAGACTGTATTTCTGAACATTTTCACTTGTCACCCAGGCAACGAAGCCACTCCAGGCCCAAACGGAAGGACTTCTTTGAGGTTGAAGTCTGCTGATATGGTTAGATGTTCATGTAGTTTTGTTTTTAAAGCCATACTCAGTGATTCTGCCTGTGGGGATTCTTTAAAAGGAGAAAACATTCTGGGCTCAGAGGTCTTGGTAGAGGTAGAGGAGCCATCTATGGTGCTCAGAATCAGGAGCAGCTGCACCAAGGCCATTTGGAGCTACTCGCATTTACATAAATAAGCACTACTTTCTGGAACCTTGGTACATTCTTCCTCATCTCACTTTAGTTCGAAGAAAACAGGAAACAGTAAATTCATAAATTCCTTTTTCCTCTTAAGCCCCGTTTAAATTTCAAGGGATGGCTCTGATCAAGGGATATTTTTAAAGCCGTTAGATGCATTTAATCTAGAGACGCTCTGCTTTCGGCGGCTGCAGCAGCACTAAGTCTCCATGCACATGCATAAGGATTGTCCTGCACTTTAATTCACTAATCCTCACTTCATGTAGACTTATGGGATGGTGGATCTGTGAACCCATTCCATTTCTTACCTGCCAAAGAGTTACCCAGGAACATCTGTACAAAAAGGGCTAGATTTGGGGGTCCCCAGTTATACTGCTTTATAGTGTCTGCTACACCATTTGAAAAAAAAAATCACTTCAGGTTTTAAATAAAGTGAACACTACAACAAATGGCAAAGAAAAGAATAAGATTCATGTTAATTTTGTTTCTAGTTTGCCTTCAGTCCTTGGCAAAAGCAGTTAAACAGCAAGTATGTATCAAATAACCAGGAAATATTTTTTCAGTATTAATTAATTAATTGCTTATCCCGTTGGTGAATAATGTGGATTGGTGCCTCTGAAACGAGATGTTGTGATTATGCTCAGCCTAAACAAATTTCTATTAATATGAATCCACTGTTGTTTACAAATCAGCACATA
Source organism: Eospalax fontanierii (assembly GCA_035773235.1). NCBI lineage: Eukaryota > Metazoa > Chordata > Mammalia > Rodentia > Spalacidae > Eospalax > Eospalax fontanierii. The sequence continues at coordinate 75,708,524 of CM069526.1, forward strand.
CAAATTTGTAAGACACACTCATTAGTCACTGGGACTTTAGCAATAATGTATCTGTCTTGCTTGGTGAATGTACTTTGGAGGAAGATGAACACAGAACAGAGCTAATGTTTAAAATTATCAAAAAGGAAAAAGGTGATTCATTTTCTTCTAATTAAAAGCAAAATTGTGGGGAATATGGCATAGGGCCAAATTATATGCTTGGTAACTATGGAAGAGATGCAGTATATGGATGGAAGCTGCCATACAACTTTGATCAGAACACAAAAGGGCCTTCTAAACAGGATGAGAAAATGACAGTACATCTTTTATGTTTTCAAAATAAGTCTTTGCACATATCTTCCTGCCTGCTCCATGTGTGGATTTCTCTGGTCTGCCATAAAACACACACATGCACATACAAACACACACAATCACACATGCACGCCCACACAAACATTTTTTTTGTTGTTGTTTTGTTTTGTTTTTTGTTTTTACTTTTCTGCTGTTGTGATAAAACACCAGGACGGAGGCAACTTGTAGAAGGAAGAGTTTACTGGAACTTCTAGTTCCAGAGGAATCAGAGTCTGTCATGGCAGGGAGGCAGGGCAGCAGGAAGCTGGAGCAGAAAGCTGAGTGCTCACACTTTCAATGACAAACAGGAGGTAGAGAGAGCAAGTAGAAACGGGGCAATGCTGTGACTTCTCACTTACAGTGATGTGCTTCCTGCAGCTGGGATGTGCCCCCTAAAGGTGTCCTAATCCTCCCAAAACTGTGTCACCAACGGATCAAGGGCTGAAATATTTGTGTCTATGGTAGGCACTTCTCATTCATATCACAGCAGGTGATGAATCCTCATGGTGCTATTTCTTGTTTATTTTCAAATCTTTGGTAGTACAAAATTCATCCCTTGAAAGGGGAATGATGGGTTATATTTCAGTAAACAATGATTTCACACTTGCTTTCTAAAATACACATATCCTTTGTTTTAATCTTACTATCACATACTAGTAAAACAAAGAGACCAGGAAGAAGTAATCCAACAGGAAATGTAAAAATATTATTGAAACAGTATGTTATGCTAATACACAGTTCCAGGTTCTATGATGTACCTTGCCTATATTCTAAACAGTGTGATAAGACCATTTCATTTATTGTTTTATGTTTATAGTAGTTATGTATTTTAAGCGTTAGTAGTCATCATTATCTATAAGCTATAAGTAGCAAAAAAAAAAAAAAAGTACAGTGAGGTTACCTGGCTCTTCTATGGAATTAGTCAGCAAAAGTTTGAGCCATGATTTTATTTTTATATTAACTCTGAAGTTGCAAGCAAGCCTTCAAAGTCTGTGCTCTGGAAACTGGTCTATGCTCCTTTAGTATAGTGCTGTCATGATATCTCGCAGTTACTCTGTTGTACATGTGCTGGTAATTCCACAGTAGGATAGAATGCTATAGAACTATGAACTGTTCAGCCCCGGGTGAAACTTACTGGTTCACAGTGATTGATGCTAACATCCTTGACTAATTGGTTGTATGCTTCACCTTGTTCTTATTATAGGTACACAAAACTTCCTATGACTGATAATCCTTTATAATTGTACCCATATTCTTTTACCACCTCACCAGCTATAGGAATGACAGCAAGTCTTATCTCTTAGGATTCCTGAAAAGCCAATGGTGAGTTTTTATTTTATTTACTGTATATCCTTTTGGAATTTATAAAGAATAGGCAGTGTACAAAGGTTACTGAAAGCTGAGATATGAGTTATAATCCCTCCGTCAAAGTAGTTTTCAATCCTGTAGGGAAAAAGACCCAGAGACCACAAGATTCAAAATAAATTCAAGTTAAATTTCAGAGAAGTGGAGTCAGTGAAGGTGTGAGTGTATATGAATGTGTATGTGAATGTGTGTGAGGGTATATGTGGTTGTGAGTGTGCACTAGTGTGTGAATGTGATGAGAAAGTATATGTGTCTGTGTGTATGTGTGTGTAACAGAAAACAGCAGAATGACATGGAATTATGAACTTAGCATAAGCTATATTTTGGATCCTGTGTCCTACAAATGCCTGTGTGTTAAATTTTATTTAATCAGTTTGACACTATGGAGAGACCAAAGGTGGTGTTACCTTCAAGAGCTGAAGTTACTCACCCTTTCAGACAGTGATTGTGAGAGCTGAGTTGAATATCTTATTCCATAGACCAGCAGTGCAGTGAGAACCGGATGTGACTAGACACCTACTGTAGGATATATGAATAAGATAATACCATTATTCTCAGTAACTAGCTTTTATTTTGTTATAAAACATGTAACTTTCTAATGAAATGGGAGGTTTTAAGTCATGTAGAATCATTCCCTCAAAAGAGAATTGTGTGTATTTTCTTTCCTTCTCTCTTTCTTTCCTTCATCTCTTTCAATCCTGCATCACCTGCCCCTTCCTTCATATGCCATCTTCCAAAGAACATAAATACTGGGCCACCCAACATTAGGATGAGACTTCTGAAACCCCAAGTCAAAATGGACATTTTATCAATTGGTATCTCATGTACCTGTTGCAGAAATTAAGAGCTGATTAATATAACATGGTTGCATCACTTGGTTTTCAAATCAGAACATTAGAGATTTATATGGAAGAGAAAGAATGTTTTAGGTCAATCCCAGTGTCCATAATTACAGTAAGAACAAAAGAGCACTGGGATTGGGTTAGATGTCCGCTAAAAACACACACCAACACATGCCTATGTACATGAGAACAGTTACATATGAAGAATCACATTTAAATCATATTTTGGTATCAGAATAACCTAATGAAGTCAAAATCTGTGGTAATTTTCCAAATATTGTTACAATGGCATTTATTAGTAAACTGACATGTAACAATAAATTCTGAGGTGTTTGAGTCTCAGGGAGACAGCATCTGCATGTAAATGCAATATTTATATGTTTTGATGTTTTTAATCCATTTGATACTATGCATTTGAAATTTAATGCATTCTTTCAAACTAGTTCTCTGCAGGGTATGATGCAAACTTAAAAATAGAAGGACTTATTATTTCCAAAAATTATAAAAGTAGAATAATTTATAATTCAATGTGAAATGCAGAGAACATATTTACTGGAAAAAAAAATCAAAGTGATGGTAGCAATATGTGGAGTTTGAGTCTGAAATGTTGACTGAATAGGCTAGTTATCTCGGCCCCTGACATTTGTTTGATTTGTGCTTTTCTCATTGAAATAACAGGTGCACTCAGCTGACCACAATCACCAGTGACTGGAACATTTTGTATGTATACGAGTGGGTACATGTGAAAGACCTGTGTGTGTGTGTGTGTGTGTGTGTGTGTGTGTGTGTGTGTATGTAATTAATAACAAGTGCATCTAAAATACCTAGCTATGGAATGAACATAAAAATTTGCATGGTGGATATCTCTGATCCATGTGCAAAAATATGGCATTCAAGATTATGTTAGTGGGTATATCACCAGCTTTGTAAAAATCAATGCCAAATGACAGAGAAAGCAGCAACAGCTTTGGCAGACAGAAGGAAAATGAACCATTAGGTCTCATCCATCTCCAATTCCTGTAATTATATGATTAAATATTAGTATCCAGAGACAAGCAAGGAAATGCCAGCTCTTGAAATACCAAGTACAGGCTAGAAAAGACTGAATAAATACTTTGTTGAAACAAATCCAGAAGATTAATAAGGTAGCCAAAAATCTAGGTAAGAGAGTGTTCTTTCCCAGGTAACTAATTAGAAATTTCTCATGAATTAGAATTAAATAAACAGGAAATAAATGTTATTCAGGGGAAAACACAATTTTATGCCTAAAAGTACTCTTTGTCAATAAATATCATTTCCTGCCTCCTACATTTTATTTATCCCTGTCCTGAGATAATTAAGACAAGAAAAATAGATGGATAAGCAAAAGCTCTCCATCTATGGGAGGTTATAAAGTCCAACATCATCCATCCCACTTTCTAGTAGAAAAAGTTATCAAGT